>OX016543.1:1200000-1800000 GCA_943590905.1 Sphaerophoria taeniata
ATTTCCTGTTCAGTTTTCTCAGGGTCAACATGTCCACAAGGCACCCAACGACCGGTCGTGGCATCCATTTTCTCAATGATATAACCAGTGAGTGGAACACCACCATCGTCTTTGGGTTTTTTCCATTTCAATTTGCATCCTTCCTTGTGGATATCGCTAACCTCGAGTGGACCTTCAGGCTTGGCCGGTTTGTCAAGGACTACGATTTCAACAGTCGCTTCGTCAACTCCGTTGATATTTTCAGCACGAAGAGTATAGACTCCGCTCTCCTTGCGTGAAGAATCCAAAATGGTAATCTTTGTATTGTAGTCTTCGTTTTCAATACGGAAACTACCGGTTGCGAGGACTTCTTTTTCCTTAAATGTCCAGGTGAGTGTTGGTGGCGGTTCACCGCGCACATCTACATCCAGTTTCACAACTTGGCCTGCACGCACCTTGATATTCTTCATTTTTTCTCGGTTGATTGTTGGTTTCACTGAAAAGCAAACGAAATTACGGGAAAGGAAGGGAAAGAGAACAAGAAAAAGAAAATCATTAATAAACAGTCACTTCAAAATTTGGTGGGTTTAAGCTTTGCAATTTCAATTTGAGCTGCAGAAGATCTGTCAGGCTGCAGAAATGGTGAAAAAGAAGAAGAATTTTGCTGTAAAAGAAGCGATGATCAATTGTTAAGCGTAAGCAAGTATTATTGTGATATTGAGCTGAATGCAATCATCCTCTCTTGTGCTTACGATTTCTTGGCTTAGCAAGATGTGGTTCAGTTGCGTCACTTGGTTCTCCAGGTCCGGCTTTATTTATTGCACGAACACGGAATTGATAGACATTGCCTTCCTTCAAACCATCAACTGTAGCTGACGGCTCGGGTCCCTAAAACAGAAAAACAATGAAAAAGATTTCTCTAACTTAAGATTTTGCTTGCTTACATCAGTGGTGAGGACCTCATCCCAATGCGGAGAGAACTTGTCTTTTCTTTCAATTACATATCCCGTGATTGGAGCACCACCATTATTCTTTGGTGGCTCCCACTTCAATTTGACCATATTCTCGTTATAATCATCAATAACGGGTACACCTGGCTTGCCAGCAGGGTCAAACGGATTTTTGGCGAGCGTACTTTGCTCGGTTTCCAATGGTTCCGATTCACCTTCTTCGTTGATGGCCTTCACACGGAATTGATACTCGTGGCCTTCCTGTAAGCCCTTAACATCAATTTCAGTTTCGTTGCCCAATGTCCGTCCCACTGGTACCCAGCGGCCCTGAGCCTTATCGAATTTCTCAACCTGATAAGCAGTTATGGGCTTGCCTCCATCATCCTCTGGCTTGTCCCATTTCAGTTTGCAGCCATCTTTAGTGACATCCTTAACCTTGAGTGGTCCTTTTGGTTTGCCAGGCGCAGCCAAGACATTAACCTCCACCTCAGCTTCATCTTCACCATGCTCGTTGACAGCTTTGATCTTGTAGAGACCAGTGTTTTTGCGCACAGAATCAGTTATGGCTATTTTGGTGTTGTAGTCAACATTCTTGATGTCAACATTGCCCTCTGATGGGAGCTCCTTGCCATTTTGATACCAGGTGATCTTTGGTGGAGGCTCACCGCGAACATTCACGTCATACCTGATTGGTTTGCCAGCACGAACAATAAACGGTTTCAGATTGGTGCGATCAATTCTTGGTTTCACTTTCAAAGAAATAAAAAATAAATTTTATAGACAAACCTAAGGATAAATTTGACTTACGTGCTTTGTATTTCACAATTTGCATTTTGCTCGCGTCTGATGGGGGCGATAGACCGGCTTTGTTGACGGCAACAATGCGGAATTGGTATTCTCCGTATTCCTTCAAGTCATCAACCTTGGCCTCATTCATACTGCCGGGCACCTCTCCTGCCTTTTCCCAATCAGGCTTATCTTTGGACTTCTTTTCAATTATGTATTTCTCAATTGGCGCACCACCATCATTATTCGGTGGAGTCCACTTAAGCTGAACACTGTGGTTGTCGTAATCGACAACTTCTGGTGTGCCCGGTTTGTTTGGCTCATCGAATGGATCCTTAGCCACAACACCGACTATGGTTGTCAGTGGTTCAGATTCTCCTTCAGCATTGATAGCTGTCACACGGAATTGATATTCCGATCCAGGATTCAAGCCAGTCACATCAAATTCTGGAGGATCCTTGTCACCAGGCAAACGTCCTACACGCACCCACTTGCCAGTAGCTGTATCCATTTTTTCGATTTGGTATTCCTGAATTGGAACACCACCATCATCTTCGGGCTTCTTCCAAGCCAACTTGCAACCCTTAGCATGAACATCTGTTACAGATAGCGGTCCCTTTGGTGAACTTGGTTTTCCTAAAACTATCAGTTCAACAGTTTCTGTGTCGGTGCCGTTACGATTGGAGGCCTTGAGCGTGTATTTGCCACTGTCCTTGCGAACACAATTTGAAATCACAAAGTCTGTGTGGTAATCGACATTTTCAATTTTAATACGGTCAGTGTTTGTAAGCGGAACATCGTCACGCCAACTCCAATTAAGAGTTGGAACTGGTTCGCCAATTACATCAACTGACCATTTGTGGGTGCGTCCAGTCTTGATTGTGACCTTCTTGAACGTGGAGCGATCGATTTGGGGTTTGACTGTTGAAATATTTATTTTTTTTGTTAGCAACATTTTTTTATTGTTAAGAAGAAGCTCACAATCTGGAAGCGTGTTTGCAAGAAAAGCAAGAAGGTTCATCTCAACTGAACAGCCTTGGAAACCTGAGGAAACCTTATATGCTGTTTCCACTAAGGAAACTCGCTAAGGTCCGTGGAAACAGCATATAACGGAGGGTAAGCTAGAAATTGTTAATTGCAAAAGCTTAAAGCCACACCTTATAGATAAAAATTAATATCATCGAACCACTATTAGAATGAAAACCCTTAACTTACGATTCTTATGCTTGCACAGATGGTTATCAGTTGGTTCGGATGGTTCAGACGGTCCTGCTTTATTAACTGCCCTAACCCGAAACTGATAGACCATTCTCTCCTTCAATCCCTCAACTTTGGCAACACATTCAGGTGTTTCAGTTTTCGCAACTTCAGTCCAATCTGGTGAGAATTTATCTTTCATTTCGACAAGATAATGTGTAATCGGACGTCCTCCATCACTGGGTGGACGTTTCCATTTGAGAGTAACCGATTGATTGTCATAATCATCGATTTCTGGTTTGCCTGGCTTGCTGGGCTCATCGTACGGGTTCTTAGCCACAATACTATCGGATGTTTCAAGTGGTTCTGATTCACCCTCTTTGTTAATTGCCTTGACACGGAACTTGTACTTTTTATTGGGTGAAAGTCCCTTAAAGTCAAATGAACTTTCATCGGGACCAACCTCACCGGCTGGTATCCAGCGTCCGGTGTCTTCGTCCATACGTTCCAGAGCATATCCAGTTATTGGACAACCACCATCATCCTCTGGCTTTCGCCATTTCATTTTAATATGAGTCGATCGAACTTCTTCTGGTTCGAACGGACCACCAGGGGCCAATGGACGATCAAGTACAATGACATCGGCCGCAGACTCGATTGTGCCTGAACTATTTGTCAAAACAATCTTATATTTGCCAGTATCTTTTCTAACCGCCTTTCGGATCGTAATTGCCGAATTACGTTCATATTGATCGACAGTGATTCGCTGACCATCGATTTGAATAGGTTCTTGTGCCTTCATCCATTTAGCTTCGGGCTCTGGTTCACCATCGTATTTGATGTCAAATCGTATTGTTTGTCCCTTTTTGACAGTCACATTCTTCAGTTCATCACCAACGATAAATGGCTTGACAAATCGACATTTTGCAATGATAGTCTTAGTTGTGTCGCTGGGTTCGCCAGGTCCAGCCTTATTAACAGCACGGACTCGGAATTCGTATTGCTGACCTTCCTTGAGGCCATCGACGGTACCTGCTAAACAATCAGCAGGCACTTCTTTACCAGTGACCCAATCGTTGCTGAATTTCTCCTTGTACTCAAGCAAATAGCCAGTAATTGGCGCACCACCATCTGAATCTGGTGGTAACCAAGTCAAATCAGCATGATCCTTATCCCAATCGACAACATCGGCATTCTTCGGTTTGCCAGGTTCGTCCCATGGGTCTTTAGCTAGTATTGAGTTCTTGAATGCAGCTGGTTCACTGGAACCAATTTTATTAACAGCACGAATACGGAATCTGTACTGTTTTTTCGGTATCAGGTCCTCGATCTTTTTCTTCAATGGTTCACCCAGTAGAACCTCAGCGACATTTTCCCATTGTTGTTTCTTACTCAAATCTTGACGTTCGATTATGTATTTGATTAGATCAGCACCTCCCATATCTTCTGGTGGCTTGAATGAAACAACACAAGATGTCTGGAAGACTTCCGATACATCAACATCACGCGGTGGTGTTGGAACATCTTGCATAGTGATTTGAACATTCTTTTCATCTTCACCTTGCCCGTTGACTAATTTGATTTGATATGGACCGGACTGTTCGCGAGTTGGTTTCTTTATTTTGAATACAATCTTATCGTCCTGGACAGAAACCTCCACATCTTTGACTGGTAATTGTTTGTCATCCTTGAAAAGTTTTGCCTCAACTGGAGTTTGTCTAGTACCGGCAACTTTAGAAGATAATTTTCAACAACAATTGTAGAACATTCAACGACAAAACAACAACAAACTTACCTTTGTATGGTACTTCGATTATCAATGGTTGGTTAATTGGTCCAGCAAATTCTTCTGGACAATCAATACCAGGCTTACTTTCACCCTTGCTTACGGTCAATTTGCACGTCGATGACAACTGACCAGATTCACAGGTAATCTCACCCGCGTCTGTCAAGTCTAATGCCTTGAATATCAACTGATGCTTACCACCACCCAAATTCTTGATCTCAATGCGATCACTTGGTACAATTGGTTCGCCGTTGAGTTTCCAATCTGCTGGAGCTGTCGAATCTTGCAGTTCGATATCAAGAACAAGTTTCTCTCGCTCAACCGCAGCTGTATCCTTGAGTTTTTTATTGAACCGATTTTCGTCTGAAGGTTAAATAAGTCCGTAAATTTGTCTACAATTCGTAAGTCCTCCTACTTACATTTAATAAGAATTTCAGCTTCGGTCTTGTCAGCATTTGTCGTACACTTGAACAATCCAGCATCGCTCACCTTGCAGTCCTTAATGATGAGCTTGCGCTTTCGGCCGTCCTTAACAATTTGCATACGTTTGTCACCGGGTTTGATTTCTTCTTCTCCCCTAAACCACTGAACATCACCAGTTGCATCATCTAATTCACAAGCCAACGTCACTGTATCTTTTTCAATACATTGCAACGATTTGAGAACTTTGACAAACTTATATGGATATTCGGTTATTTTAACAGTTGTATCAGTCTTATCGGGTTGTTTATCAAGACGACACGAATACTTTCCAGCATCTTCCATGACACTCTCTTTAATTATTAGCTTCAGATTGCCATTGACATCTTTCGATATCAAATAGCGTGAATCGTTGCCTTCGATTTTCTCATTGTCCTTGAACCAAGATACATTTGCCATTGAACTGCTTACAGAACATTCCAGCACGGTTTCGTGCTTGGTGAAACCTTCGATCTTCTTTTTCAGTGGTTTTGTGAACGTGTAGCAAGGATCGGCCTCTTCAACATTGAGGAATGCAGTTGATGAGATGCCGCCGATTTCGATTGTGTACTTGCCGCTATCTTCCACTTTGGGATTCATGATAATCAGCTGGTAGCTATCGTTTTCTTGTTTGAATTTGCACTTGCTTCCGGTGAAAAGTTCCTACACGCATACACAAACAATTAATGTAACACATACTACTACGCAGACATATTTTGATAGTTTTTTGATATTCAAATCGACCGACAGTAGTTCAGGGGCCGAGCCATCGCTCCAGTGAACAAGTGTCCACTCGGGCGTATACGTGTTTTTTTTTATTTTTACTTTTTCAGTCACGTTTTATTCGATAACTGATGTGGTGATTCGGCCCCTGATATTTGACGCGTAAAAGAAGAACTATCAAAATATGTTTGACGTTTTCTTGAAGGCTTCAAATGAAACAAAGTAATGTCTAGATTGAATAGGATTCTGTTTAATATACTTACATCCTTTCTGAAAAACCATTTGGGCTTGCAATTTGGCTTACTGAATCTGCCCTCGAAAACAACCTTCTTATCCTTGCCTTCTTTGGCAAATTGATCAATCAATGGACTTAAGAACGATTCTTGTTTCTATAGATTTTGTTTTGTTTTTTCGACGACAGACGACGATGTAAACGGCGATCAAAAACGTAGAACGAACGAACGGATTGTTGTTATAGAAAGCGTTGTCAAAAATGGGAAAAGAAATTGTTTGGATATTTGGTGTTGTGAATTTTTTCGACAAGGTTTTTGGGTTTAAATTTTTAAATTAGATTAAATTTTTATTAATATTTTTATTTTTTGATGAAAAGTTAATTCAATTGAATGTAAAACAAATCGTTGTTTTGAAATTTAATTCAGTTTCAAAGCAAAGATTGGTTATTACTGTGGCTTGGCGCTAGACAGGTTGACAGATAGAAAGGCATATTATTTGAAATTTGGTATAATTATGTTTTTTTGTTTTAAATAAAAATTTAAATTATAAAAATTAAGTAAAATAATAAAATAAACAATTATAATAGAAGCGAACTAAAAATATCTTGTAAATTGCCAAAGTAATTTTCAAGCAATTATCAAACCTGTGAATTAGAAGAAGCAAATTAATTCAATTAAATAAGTATAAGTTCAATATAGTCAAAAACTCATCGACAAAAGCCATACAAACGCATAAAAATAGTGAAATTTGAACATTTTAAAGAGAAAAATGAGCGAAAGATCGAAAAGATGAGAGCAATTGAGACTCACAGTAGTCAGGAAATCATAAAAATTTAAGTAAAGGACCCAGATGTTCATAGAAAGTAGAATTTTGTGGTTCAATGAATAATCTTAAATTCTCAACGTCGTGTTTTGCTTGCTTCGTAAGAAAATGCTTCTCTTGAAGAGAGAAGAAACTAAAACAGTTGGGGGTAGCGCAAACCACATGACCACAAACCAAAAGACCGCAAGCCATATGATCGGACCGCAAACTACTTTCCCGCACTTCTTTTGACCGAATGCCAAAAAATCCTCCCTTTTTGCATTACAAACTACTCCTTTTCGTCACTCAAAGTTATGAGCATTAAGGAGATCGAAATCTGGTACCTTTTTGAAGGCCTAGTAGCCGAGATATTGGCGATTTCAAATTGCCACATCTCTCAATTTTCCCAGGCAGCCAATGTCAAATGATATACACAATGAAAGGTCTGTTTGTCTTCTATCAGCCACTGAAAACAAAAACTATCTGCGAGCACTGGTTACCGAGTTATGACGCGTTCGAATTTTTCGTTCAAATATTTTTATATATTTTTTCGATTTCTGCCTTCAAAAAATTTTCCCCGATTTCAAATTGCCACATCCCTCAATTTTCTCAGGCAACCTATTTCAAGTGATATACCAAATCAAAGGTCTAACTGTCTTCTATCAGTCACTGAAAACCAAAACTGTCTGCGAGCACTGGTTACCGAGTTATGACGCATTCGAATTCTTCGTTCAAATATTTCTATAGGTAATCCCATAGAAGGAATATCTTCGGATGCAAATATCTCGGCAAGCAGGGCTCGGATTTGAGTTTGGCTTGCAGCGTTAGGCTCAGGATGATAAGAACTATCAAATATGTTGAAATTGGACATTTCAAAAATTTGTTCAAACCCTATCGAATGATACATCAAATGAAAGGTCTGGCCGATCTCTATTCATAGAAGTGGGTTTCAAGCTTCTTGAAGGCCTTGTAGCCGAGTTATGATCAAAAAACCATTTTTATTGGTTTTTGTAATCCCATAGAAGGAATATAGTTTAAAACTCGTGCGATCTTATGACATGCGGTCATTTCTTCTGCGGTCATCCGACAGGCTCGCCGATAAAAAGAGAATACGAGTAACATTGGCGAAAGAATAGAAAAGGAAAAAGAAAAGAAGTTGAAGAAGAGAAGATTTTGAGAGCAAAAACAGAGAACAGAAACAGAAAACATTGAGTTACAATAAATTCTGACAATAAACAGGATTATTAAATTTAGATTAATTTTTCTTTGAGGGAAAGGTTTTTTAAGCACGTCTACTTTTGATAGAATTGTCGAACCTCCTCTCGACGAAACGGATGCAAAGTCGGCCAATCTGGAATAAGTTCGGCTAGAGATGGTCTACGTGATGATGGCGGCTAATATTTGAATATTTTTTGTTTGTTTATTTTTCAAAAGTGCAATGTTTCGTTTGTTTTTGTTTTTTATGGAAAAAATCGTAAAGCTCATGTTATTTTTATTGAGACTTAATTGACATGTTTAAAAAATTTATGAGAATAATTGTAGGGAATATTGGAAATTTCTATACGTTCCAATGACATCGAAGACAGCAGACAAAATTCAAACAAAAAATGAGAATGGGATGATTTCCAATCAATTTTTAGATTCTAAAAAATGCAATTGATGAACAATTTGACTGCAATTGTTTCTATATACACAATTGAACGTCATTTCATATTTACATCAAAATCATCAGCAAAAAAACAAATAAAATAAAAATCAAACCGTCAACACAAAATATGGATAGCGCGATAAAACGTTCTCAAAAACAACACATGCGCTATTTACAAAACACCTAGGTTTGGTGGTGATCTTAAGACCATTGGTGTTATATTTTTTATTCAAAATAAAAAAATCAAAACAAAATCATTTTAACGTTAAAAAAGAACAAAAAATAAAAATAAAAATGTGTATGGCATGAGTAGATGTTATAAAGTGGTGAGTGTGTGTGGTGTAAATATGTAAAGAGGGAATAGGTACAATTGTTGGAGTTTTTTTTCTTTGTTGAGCGCCGAACATACCTTTTCGACTTTTTTAAGGGCCGGTAAGGGTTTTTCCGTTTCTTTCAAATCACCCCAATCGGGGTCTTTTTCATCTTTGTCCCATTTTTGATAACGACGTTTTTTCAACATTGCCCGGAAATCCATACCACTTGAATCCGAGACATATAATTGCATCTCGGCCGAATCCTCACCATGTATATTCGATACGACAATTTTATATTTACCCTCATCGTTGGGCTTACATTTACGCATACATAATGTGATTGAATTTGTTTGACCATCGGTAAGGAATTTAAAACGGCCTCCTTCCATAATTTCAGATACACCTTTGTAAAATTTGAATGTAGGCGCTGGTGCACCTTCGACATTAACCGTCATGTATGCCGTTGAGTCTGTGAGAAATATGTAAAATTTGTTTTTTTTGATTTGATTTGATTTTTAATCCTTAATTCAAATTGGAAAACCCAGCAATTCAGTTAACGCTATAGCATTATCAAATGTACATAAAGACTCGTTAAATTATTCAGCTTTTTTTTGTTAGTATTTAAAGCAAATATAAGATTTAGTTGTAAAATGTATATACAAAAGTTTTGGGCTTTATTCAATTGACCCTTTTGTTATTGAAACTCGGCATTGCTGAAATTATCTTATTCCACATTCCACAATGAAACAAGTCTACCAACCTTGTTTATTGCATTTATTTGTTAATAGCTGTTAGATATTCCGGTTCAAGTGAATATGATGAAATCCGTTCACGTTTAAATAAAGGAGTACAGTCTCTCGCTGTAAGCTTAAGGCCAACTTAGCAGCAGATTTATCGTATTTATCGCATTTATCGTACACGACAAATCGTAAAAAAATGTCCAGTATGCTCAAATGAACCCGCATTATCTTATGTACAACATGTATGGGTTCGTTTGGTCATACTTAAGTCCAATTCAATGGTGGGCGATGCACGCCGTAAGCTTAAAGCCAACATATCGTATTTATCGTATTTATCGCATACGACAAATCATAGAAAAATGTCCCAGCATGCTCAAATGAACCCACTATCTTTGTACACCATTTATGGGTTCGTTTGGTCATACTTAAGTCACTTAAGTCCAATTCATCGGTGGGCGATGCACATAGCCTTTTGAATTGGCATTCAAAATTCAAATAAACTTGCTTGTCATATAAATTTGTCAAAAAAGCAAACAATCAAAGCATTATATAGACGAAAGCAGAAGTAAAAAAATGTTAAGCTGCTTTTTTTTTGTCAATTTGTCAAAAATCACTGCCTGAATCTTTTTACCTTCAACAGCGGAATAAGACTCTTGAACGTCAACAATTGTTGGTGGGCCACCATCGCCAACTGGTTGCAATGGTGTCGATGGTTTATTGATAAGTTCTTCGAGGTCCTGAATACTTGGTCTTCGAACATCGACAGATGGGCGCCTTCTCTGTTGTGTTACGAATGCATTTGTTGGTGTATCGCCACAAAAATTATTTTTATACAGAAAAAAACATGTATTTTTTTGTTAAATACGACACGCGGACGGAGAAAAAGAAATCAAAAAAGAGATACCAAATTATTATTGATTGAAAAATTACAATAAAAAAAGTGTTTCTGTATATCAAAATACAAAAAACAAAAAATTAGTTGAAACAAACATTTGAAGAAGCATCGCACATTTTTTTGTAAATAAATCAAATTACAAGACAAACATACATTTTTAACATTAAATATTTTTATTATACATAAAAAAGTGTATCTAAAAGAAGAGAGATATATAAAAAAATATGAGATAGAATAAGAGAGAAGTTGAAAGCGTTGCGCTGGCAGAGATAGAAAAGTTATCTTAGAGGCACTTGAAGACTTGAAGCTAGAGGAAGAATCTTAATGTTAATATATTTTTGATAAAATAATGAATTTTTAAAATTATAAAGAAACAGCTGTCATTTTTTAATTTAAAGACAGATATGAGTTAGATCTTTATTCCGTTGGCATTTTCATGTCCAAATGTCATACCAAAATGAAGTTTTTCGATATTTTTGAAGTAGGCAAAGCAAGAGCTGCATAAATTTGTGAAAGAGAAAGTAATTAAACGAGTTGATAAGAAGAGAGAGAGATGCATGCAATAAAATAGATCTTTATAGTCTAAGAAATTCTTATGTTAATGATAGTCATGTTTTTTTTCACTACTCAGTAGCCAGCAAAGTAATCAAGTGGCTCCAACTCACTTTATCTGTCAAATTCAATTTGTATGGCAAAATTGACCTGAGGGTTGCGTCTCGGATAACAAAAATTAGCAAATACTTCAACCTAAGTGAGTTCATAACTCAGATAAGCTCATTTCATTAGATTTGCTCAGCCATCAGCGCTGTCTTCATTTCAATTATTGAAAGTTCTATCGCCATCACAACTGTCATTTTTTTACTGGCCTTTATATCGACTGCAATCCAAATTGTTGTTGTTTGCCAAGGGAAATTTTGCTGTGCTGGCTACTGAGTAGTGAAAAAAACACGGCTGATAATTATTTTTATTCATGTAATCTCTGTGTTTAAGGTTTTAACTTTGTTTGAACCTAAAAACTCAAAGAAGTTGTCGTTTAAACTTTTTTGTTAACGTTTCATGTCGTTTAATTATGACGTATATTACCTAAATAATTAAGAAGGACAAATATAAAAAACCCTATGCACACCAGATCGAAGTATTAGCATCTTAGAAAATTGCATTCCTATATCCAACTTCTTTCTCAGTTAACAAAAGAAAGTTCTTTCGTCAGCTCTTTCGTTTGACTAATTTTCCCACAAAAATGTGCTTTTTTAAGAACAAAAGAAAGTTCTTTCGTTAGCTCTATCGTTTGACTCAACGAAATTCAATTCCTTTCCCAACAACAACTAAAGGGTCCGCCATCTTGAATACAATTATTTTCCCTTATAAATCGGAAGAATTGTACTTACAAATAAAAAAAGAAATTTGAGAAAATATTCAGTAGTTTTTTTTTTGGCGGACCCTTTATAACATTGTTTATGAGTCCCCCACTAAGCCAATACGCATTCGTGATATTTTCAAAGTGGCGTGATATATTGAAGCTTCAAACACTGTTGCCATCATAACATAACTTCACACAATTTTCGTTATGTTTAATTTACACTGAGATTCTTTTGGTTTTTTTTTCTGATGAAATGATAAAAATATTATTTACAAAAATTATTTGTCTACTAAAATCAATTCCTTATTTTCGCAAAAATATATACACAGACATTTTTTTGTATATTTTTTGTAGACAAATAAAATTTAGATGAAAAATAAACAAATGAGGCCCCTTACGCCCTCAAAAGCAGGGTTCGGTTCGGTTGTTTCTGTCTGAAACACTGCGATATAGAAAAAAAAATTATATAGAAAAATGTATCAACAAATTTACATATTTTTTTTAATGACAAAGCTCGGCTATAAAAATTAAATTACATCTAAAATTATTAAAATATCTATTTTCAAAAAATTCGATATAAAAAGTGAGAGAAGAGACCTGTTTGGTATCACCCATTTCTCCAGGACGTGTTGTCTTTTTCTATAATAATATTCGAAAAATAAATTTGTATTTATTGCATAAAAAGATTTTCATATAAATTTGTGTACATTTTGCACTTGTGTGTCTGTGTGAAAATCGGGTATGAATTTGAGTTTGAAGTAGGTACATGTATGTAGTGTTTGTGTGGATGGTTTTACCCCCCCCCCTCTTACCCCACTAACCTCTTCTGCTCTTTCCTAATTTTGTACTAGATTTTTCTTTCTTAATCATAAAAAATTGTTATGGTATGGTTTTCATGATTCTTTTAGAGATTTTGTAAATATGAAGCACGCAAACTATAGTTAATTGTTTCGTTAATTTAATTTTTTAATTTGAAAAAAAAAATATTATTGTTATTTTGTTTTTGGTAAACTTTGTGCTTTGACTCAGTTAAAAAAAAAATTAACAAAAATAATCCATCATTTTCTGAGAATATTTTTTTGTATTGTTTTTTTGTATATTCTGTTTCGGCTTGATGCCTCACCTGTGATTCTCCTGCAACCTCTCCTGGTCTCAATAACTGTAAATTTGATTGGAAATTATCTAATTTTGTTCTTTCAAAATTGTTAATATTAAATTTTTATTTTTTATGGTAAAAGAATTAGATTTTTTTGATTAAATGACATTTTGTCCGATGAAAAAGAAATAGTGTGTGTGTGTTTGTGTTTGTGTGTGTGTGTGCATCTGTGTAGGAGTTTGTGTTTGTATTTCGTCTTAATATTAATTTTTTGACGTAAAAAACTATTTTTTAAATTTTATTTTATTTATTTTTTTCATGTATTTTTTAAGAAAATCTTAATCACTTCGAATAAAATTGTGATTTTTGTTTTGTTTCCAAGAGTTTCAGCTAACAAAGTTTTCAGATTTGTATATTGCGAAGCAGTTTCATTTTTTTCGAGATCCAACAAAGCAAGATTTTCGTTTTCGAAAAAAAAATAAGCATTTTCAGGATCTCGATTGCATTGAAGGAAACAAAACAAATATGTATCGCATTTCCGCAGTATAAGAGCCATGACATAGGAAAAGTTAATAATTTTTTTATGTAATTAGTGAAAAAATTTTGAAAACTGATTTTATACAAGAGTAGGAGCACCGACAACATTAAAATTTCAATTTAAATATTTTTCAACAAGATTTGGTAATATTTTTTACCTACACATCCTACATTGCATTGTTATTTTTGGCTTTGCATAAACGTATTTTTAAAAAGAACGGCGAAGTGTGTTATTTGATCACAAAAAAAAGAGCAATCAATCATTCCTCATTCATAAAAATTTGTTTTTATTTTTAACTTTAAGGACTTCCACAAAAAAAAAAAAAAATATCACAGGTGAAATGGGCTGCGTTTTTTATCATTTATGTGATCTTGATGTTGCGACAAGGTCGTGTTTAGTTAATTAAAAAAAAAATCGAAGAAGCAATCCACTCACAGATTTTTATGACCGATGATACCGATGTGATCCAAAATATCACCAAATCCAAAACTGTGTGATAAATTAAATAAAATAAAATTTAATACCACTGATCACCGACCAACACACGACAATAATTCAATTTTTTCCGTATTTCATTTACCGTGTATCCGTTTTTTCGAGAGTTAAGGCACTTCTACTTAACTAAATTAACACCGAAATTATATTTGTCACCTGGGATCATAAGAAAAATCTGAACTCAATTAGATATTTAACGTGTGTAAGTTTAATTTGAATTCTTCTTTTTTGCATATAAATTTCTTGTTAAGATAATGAGGTACGTTATTTATTGTGCGGTCATATTGATGATGGTTTTGCTCGCTTATTTTTGCCACAAAACTATTTTGATGAATCTATATTTTGGTTATTTCTATCCCTAACAAGAATATCTACGTTTGTTTGTGTTTTTAAGACCAAAAATAAAACTACAGAAGCGCACATTTAATTGTGTCTCAAGGGCTTGTGATGTTCGTTGTCTTGCATGAGTGGAGGACAAAATTTGCAGCTGGCTAAGAGCTTCCGATAAAATCTAAATTCCTCACATTCAAAAATGAATTTAGAATTAAACTCTTGTCCTTCAATTTGCATTTTTTTGCATTTATCCAAGTCCAATTTCATATCCAACTTTATCGAAGTGGTCTCAGTCTGATAGTCTGATAAATCGATTGAAGGAGAAATAATTAATTGCTCTTTTTTTCAACGAATAAATCAAACGGAAACAGTCTAATTTATAAAAAAATTATATTTACAGATAGAAAAGCATATTTTTTGATAAAAGATATTTTTGCAACCCTTTCTTACCCTTTTGTCCTCGAGAACTTCACCCGGTCGTAGTTTGCGCTTAAACTATTTTATTTTAACGTAATTTTTTGCATTTTTAAAGTTGGTCCCCATTTATTATTAAATTTAAAAATATATAAAGGCAGGGTAGAAGAGGAAAATATATTCGGGTTTGGGGTATATGAGTTTGTGCATATTTTTTGATCGTGGATTTTTTTCAGGGTTGTGATCAGTAGTTTTATATTTGTGGCACAAGAGTGTATTTTGTATTTTTTGTTAATTTTGTGTGTTCCGATTAAAGAGTGTTGTTGTGTTTTTTTGTGTTGGTGTAGAAATTTGATATCAATTGTTAACGCATCATTAAAAAGAAAAGAAAAAAGTTTATATATTAACAAAAAAAAAATGGTCATTCATATTAAAAACTATATAAAAAGTCTCTAAATAAAGTTGATATCATTTTCAAGATCTTATAATAAAAACACTATATCAATATGGCAATTTTTTAAATTTAATAATAAAAAATATAATATACGCAATTTTTTTGCAAGTGCTAAGGGGATAAAAAATTACCTCGTCATTAATGATCAAAGATGGTCTTCGGCCCATTTCTTCAGGCGGTGGAATCAACGAACCACGACGACTTGGCGGTCCAGGTACCAAAGATGGTCGTTTCTCGCGAATAACTTCGATCTTTGGTGGTTCACCGGGGCCAGGTGGAGCCTTGATTTGCGGCACTCTTGGCTTTTCATCCTAAAAATAGGCAGGAAGTTTGAGTATTTTATGTTTTGAAATGAAATAAAGCTCTATTTGCAGTGTGTAGCAGTGCTGTATAGGTGTTTGTGGAAGCATAGTGTCTTTTTTGCTATAAAATTAAACTTAGCTAATAATGCAAGCCAACCAGAGACATTCCTTAAAGCGAATTAGTCTTATTTCGTTAAAAAAATTCTTTTAAAAATATTTTGTTTTAATTAATTAAAATCGAGACCGTAAAAATGTATAGATACCCTAGACGAAACCGACAACATATCCAAGTACAATGATCGCAATTTTCTTAGTTCTTAAAAATATAAAACTAGATTCTTGAGTCATTTAGGTGTAGGCGTGGGTTCGAATCCCACTTCTGACACCAATTGTAGGGGAATTGAATTCAAATAGTGTAAGTGCTCAAATGTTTGGCTTTAATTTTGTTAGTAAAAGAAACAATTCTAAGAAGTGTGTTAAGGTAAAAAAAAGTGAAGGCATACTGCATAGAGAAGATTGAAGGCGGCGCAATTGTATATTCCAAAAAATCGTTCAGCTTGTTGCGTTGCGTTGCGTTCTATAATTTCAAGATGAGATTTTCTTACCTGTTGTTCATCTTCTTGAACGATTGTCACATTAGGTTTAATTTCAATTGTGGGTGCTGCTGGTGTTGGTGCTAGTTTTTCTTTGGTCTCTTTGGGCTTTGTTGTTTTCTCAGGTTTTGATTTTTCAAATACTTCAAGTTCGGGCTTTACGTAATTGTCTTTAACAGAAGGTATTGACTCGAATTTGGGCATATCAGATACTTTGGCAAAATCGGCTTTTTTATCAAATTCTTCCATTTTAGCAGTTTCCTTTTGGTTTGTGTTTGCATAAAAGATTCGGTATTTAAATTTCAAGAAAATCAAAACAAGAGTTAGAAAAAGTAAATTTTAGAAAAAGATATTGGAAAGACTTAAGCCGGTTAAAACGTAAAAAGTCAATAAGAAATCGTTTTCTTTGCTCGCCGTTAGATATTTTAGGGACTCAATCACCCTTTAGAAGCTCCGACGCTTTCCACGCGGAATATCCTTTGATAAGAAGAAGGTGTTAATAGTCTATGATCCCACTTCTGCATGTAAGGTGGGTTGCCGAATTAATAGGGACACTGGCAATGTTCAACTCCTCTTTTCAGCTTTTGTTTCGGTTCATTTCGGTACATTTTATCGGTTGAAATGCTGCCTTACGCCAAGCACGAAGCAAAAGACTTCTTCAGTACAAAAAATGGTCTTTCAGGCGTATTTTCTCAACTTTTTTGATTGAGACTTAAGCAATGTGGTTTTCTGACTAGAAGAGGGCTTCTATTTTTTTTTTAGCAATTAACAGTCAGAAATGATGATAGGCTTATAGGCCTTAGATTAGAGGCAAGAGGTAACTCTTAGAAAATCGGTCACATATACACCATCAGTGCTCCTAGTTATGTAAGCTTATAGGGACCTCACGCACGGTCTAATATAAGATATAGATGCGTAGAGAGATTGCAGTAGAGTGATAAGGAGAACAAAAGAGAGAGCGAGAGAGACAGAGAAAGAGAGAATATAGGCTAGATTGAAAAGAGTATCTTGAGAGTTGAGAGAGAGTAATGCATTGTTGCGTGCTCATTACCTTCAGGCTTTGTTTGGCTTGTTGCGGTGTTGCCATTTTTTTTGTCTTGGCAACAGGTTTAAGAACAACACCTAAGAAATTTTCCTTCTTAACCGGCTGAACATCTAAAAACGAGGATCTTCGTCGTTGTTGTTGTTTGAATTTTGACACACCGTCCATTTCAGTTCCAGCATCGGGTTTCGATTGCTTTTGAATCAATCAACAATTATTGTTAATGTCTTGACATAAAACATAAAACTATACAAGAACACAACTCGGATTTTCTCTCAAAAAAAGGGGAACACTCATACAAAATATGTTAAATACGTTAAAACACCGGGAAAAAGTTCCTTTCTGTACTCAGTTATATATTTTACATGAAAAGGGAACTCAACTGTGTATAAAGTGTAACAGGTGCAAGGTGTAATGAATAGAATACTAGTGGCAACGCAACTCACCTCTGGAACAATAATAACTGGCTTAAGAGCAGGTTTCTCTTCTTCAGGAGCTTGATCTGGTAGTTTGCCTTTTCCAATCGAAAGTCGTTTCGGTTGTTCAACTGCTTGTGGTTTTGCTTCTTCTTTCTACACACAAAAAAACAACATGAAACATTTAAGGACGATGGTCACAAATTAGTCAACATAAATGGGGAATGAACACAAACATCTTCATCAAATAGGGTACAAGTGTATAATACAAGAGTTACTATCCTACCTTTGGCAAGGCAACCTTTTCTTCGGCCTTCTCTGATTCTTTTTTAATCTCAGCATTTTGTGGCTTTTCCATCTTCGACGGAACTCCCAAATCCCGAGCAAAATCAGACTTTTCGAATTCCGATTTTTCATATTTTTCTAAAACCGGTCGTTCGTAATCTGGAATCTCTGGTAATTCTTCGTATTTCGGTTTGGCCTTTGGCTTCGCCTTAGCCTTGGGCTTGGCTTCCGGTTTGGGTTCCTCTTTCACTTCCTTTGGCGTTGATGTTTTGCGAAGTTTTGGAAGTTCCTCCAATGGTTGAACTTCTTCAACTTTCTAGTGTTTCATTAATTCAAATAAGTGCGATTTAGGTGTGGATCAACAAATAATTTGGTGAAGGACACAGATATGAAACAGAAAACCATAGAAGTAAGTGATGTGATTTTGATTTTATATAAGAAATTCAGTGCATTAATATAAGTAAATTGAAGTGAAGTGTAAGTATGAAGCAAGACAATTTGAATAGAGCGAAAGAGAAATAGGTCAGTGAGACGTAGTAACAGAGAGATAGAAGAAGAGTTGCAGAATAGTAGACACAGAAATAAGATAATCCATCAAATCTTTCTTACCTTGGGAGCTCGTTTAACTACTGGTTTCAATAATGGGATCTCTTCTTTTATTTCTATAGGTTTTTTATTGGGTTCTAAATTCTTACTTTCGTTTGCCTTTGGTCAATTGAATTTATGCGGGATGGTGAAATGTTTAAATTTGTGAAGGGTTTTTCAATAAAATAAAAAGGGAATGAAATATGTATAAAGTGGTTGTTGCATTAAACAATACCTCTAGTGCCTTCTTTTCAATTATCGATGCACGCCTGGATTCCGATTTAGACTCCTCGACCTGTATCGAAGAACGTCTAGAAACTTGCCCATCTTCGGTAATGACTTCCTTTTGTTGCACAATTGATGATTTTCTTCGGGTAGTCGAGCTTTTGGACTCTTCTGTGATCGAAGTGCTTTCCTGATGTTTCCAACAATAATTTTATAAACATGCAGAGGACGAAGAAACATAAAACATATAACAAGAAATTAGATAACGAACAAAACAAGTTTCATAAATCATATTGACATAAATATCCTAATTTGAACTTTTAACCCGAGGGCCTTTAAGGGCTGAACTCATAATGCAATTTAGCTCACTTAAGGACGAGTCGAAACAAAAATCAAACTTGGGATTCAATACCCACTAAGCCAATAGCAACGTGCGCGAAATTACATCATTGCTATGCCTACCTACTGCTTTGCTAACTTATGCTCACCTTATCATCAGGTTTATCTTTTGTGGCGACGCTTTGTGGTTTTTGTTTTGTGTCAGTGTCAGTGTCTGTAGCTTTAGGTTTTGTTTTATCCTCTGACTCCTTAACATGTAATAAATATAATTTTGTGTTGTGTTCGTTTTGTATTTCTGTTTTGATAAAAGGACAAAATTGAATCAACCAAACTTACCCTTCGTTCGAATTTCTTTAGTCCAATTTGTTCCTTTTGTTCCTTCTGCAAAAACAGTAATTCATAAATATTAATAACAAAATTTCTGTGTAAAGCGTAAGTAAAGTAAAACGAAACGCAGGCAAAAAAGAAATAAGTAGATTTATAAAGGGGCATGTCTTGAATGATTTGAACATTTTAAGCGTGTTTCTAGACCTCTGCGGTTGTGCTAACTCCATTGGGCTCAACCTTATAATTAAGTCATATCACAAGCAATTTTTTTAATTTGCAAAGCCATGTGTATTACTACGGATTCAGTGGAAATGTACACTCGGGCGTATACTTGCTGTTAAGCTTGGATTCATATCCAGTCCTCCTTGCAACGACCTCATATGATATTCTTGTATGAAACGACCATTCTGACGGTTCTTTGAGTCATTTACTCGGCTAACTACAAAAAAGGCACGTATACGCCCGAGTGAAGATTTTCATTGAATCCGTTGTAATATAGGAAATCTCTTTTCACACATAATTAGCAAATAAATAGCACATAATTATGGTCTAGTATTCATCCGAAGAACGTCGTTTAAAAATAAAAATAAGGCACGTATATGCCCGAGTGTACAATTTCATTGCAGCTTATGTTTTCTGTGGTTGTTATTGAATGGGTTTGAAAACAACAAATTTTAAAACTTATGGTTGAGGACAATGAACACACTTCTAACAAAATTACATTCATTAAAAGGCCTCCTGTTTTTGTGCCCATGACATCATTTTAAAATGATTTTACTGCATTTATGGTTAGTTTAGTTTCCAGCTGTATAAGGGGTTAATAAGCCATTTTAAAGCATAGGTATTATTATTTGAAGTTGTTTTCTCCTCGTTAGGTTGAAGCCTCTCGCAAGCGATGAACATATAAAACTTACCGTCTCAACTACTTCAATTTTTTTGTCTTCAGATTTTTTCTTATCTACCTTAAGATCAACGGCCTTCTTTTCGTCTTGCTTTTTCTTAGGCTCTTCAAGTTTTTTCTTCTCTTCTACATCGATCTTCTTCTTTTCTTCTTCACTCTTTGTCTGTTCTTCTTTGATCTTTTTCTTCTCGACTTCGGCCTTTTTCTTCTTTTCTTCTTCGACCTTTGTCTTCTCGACTTCGGCCTTTTTCTTCTTTTCTTCTTCGACCTTTGTCTTTTCTTCTTCGATCTTTTTCTTCTCAACTTCGGCCTTCTTCTTCTTTTCTTCTTCGATCGTTTTCTTTTCTTCTTCGATCTTCTTCTTCTCAACTTCGGCCTTTTTCTTCTTTTCTTCTTCGATCTTCTTCTTTTCGACTTCCTTTTCTTCTTCAACCTTTTTCTTTTCTTCGTCGGCTTTCTTCTTTTCTTCTACTTCTTCTTCAGCCTATTGTTAATTTTTTCAACACCAACGAGGATTAGTAAAAAAGGAGTAACAAAAAACACATATAGTAAAAATTTTAGTGAATAATGTAAGAAAAGATGTCAAAATGTCACTTTTGACGAAGAGAACATTTCTAGAAAACAAATAATCACATCTAGACTGAAAAAAAGTTGTTCTTTTATTAGAAAATTCTAATGAAAAAAAATTGAAAAAAATGAAAACTAGAATACAACGCGTTGTCACCTCATCATTTTGTTTTTTACTCGTCGGCCTTAGCCTGACATCAAATATTGTCTTAGTTTCTTTTTGCTCAAACTGCTTCTTCATTTCCTGTTTTTTCCTAGCTTCTAATTTATCTTTTTTCTCTTTCTCCTCCTTTTCTAACAACTCTACCTTTCGTTTTTCTTCAGCTTCCTTCTGTTGTTTCTTCCTTTCTTCTTCTTCTTGTTTCTTCTTTTTGGCATCCATTTTTTCAACAACTATCTTACACGATGACTCATCTTTACCGACTTCATTGCTTATCATGCACTTAAATGTGGCAGTGTGTTCTGTTTTGGCAGAACTAAATGTCAAACGTGCTGTCGTTCCATCAAATGTCGTTGTAATTTCTTTAGTTTCCTTAACAATCATTGTGTCCTTGTACCATGTGACTTTACAAGTGCGATCAGCTTGTTTAATTGCCACAAGCAGCTCAAATGTCTTGCCCTCATAGACTTTCTGATCGACCAGTTTTCTTGCAATTTCAGGCTTGACAGCTTTGCGTTCTTCTTCAGGTATGTCAACCAAATTGACAATCTGTGAAACGGCTTCGCCTTTTTCATTTTTAGCTATCAACTTATAGGCACCCTTGTCGCTCTCTTGAACTTCGTTTATTTCTAATTTCACGGCGAATTCGCCTTCTTTGGTCTGCTCGCACTGATAAACATGACGTTCACTCTGGCGAACTTCATTGGTTTCCTTGAACCAGGTGCATTTTGGTTCGAACTTGGAGGCAACAACACACTCAATGACAACGGTGCGTTTTTTGATGATTTTTATGATCTTCGGTTTGTCCTTGATCACCGGCACAACTGAAAATCATAGAAATAAATATTTGCATTGATTTTGGTTGAAAAGGTTGAAAAACTTACTCTCAATGTTGAGTGTCAAGTTGGCATTCAGTTCACCCAAATTATTCTTGATGTTACATTTGTAGAGTCCAGAGTCTTCTAGCTGTGGGTCGATGAGCTCGAGTTTGATGTAGTATTCACCACCGCGGGTTTCAATTGACATTTTGATTCTGTTTGTTTCTTTGATCGTTTGATTGTTACAGAACCAAATGATATCTGGTTTTGGATCAGCTTTTACTTTGCACTCCATGATGACAAGTTTGCCATTATTCTCCGATATTATGCGGGGTTTTTCAATGAACGTTGGCGGATCACCTTCTGGCTCTGGTTCAGCTTCAATGTTTAGATTGAGATTTGCGTTTGACTCGCCATATTCATTTTGAACATTACATCTGTAGGTACCACCGTCTGCTGCACCTGGATCCTATGATATCAACGGGATTGGTTAGAATTTAAAATCAGTAGAGGCAGCAGCCAATACATACTTTGATTTCTAACGTGAGCTCAAACAAGTCCTCGGAAACTAAAGTCGATTTAATTTTAATTTTCTTGGTCTCTTTAACAACATCTTGACCCCTGTACCAAGTAACTTTAGGTTCTGGTTTCGCTTTGCACTTACACTTCATCGTTATAAGTGTACCAGAGTCGTTTGGTATGATACGTGGTTTTTCGGTAAATGAGGGTGCAAATCCATTTGCGTCGTTTGTACCTAAATCATCCATAAAAGCCAGTTAAAATCTTGTTATAAATTCAATAAAGGTTTCATGCTACGCTAAGAAGATACGCAAACAAATTCATTAGTTTGAACAAAAAAAAAAGTATTATTGCTGGACATAAAAAGCAAAAAATGTCTGAGCATTTCGAGAGAGCATGAGATGCGCTACAGATTTCTTTTGATGAATTTTTGACATAATTTTGAACGCTCGATGATGAACGATTTCTAATGAATTATTTGTTGGTCTTCTTTCAATTAAAATTAAAAATTAGCTATAGGTACATCAGTTTGATGATTGTGTTTTTTTATTTCTTAGGAATACCTTGGAAGTTGAGTGCGATATTTGCGTTACTTTCTCCATAGATATTGAACGCATTACATCGGTAATTACCACCGTCATCTCGGGTTGGATTTTTAATCTCTAATGTCAGAATGTATATATCTTTGGCAGTTGATTTACGTGACATTTTAGTTCGTGTTGAATCGTTGATTTGCTTATCGCCTCGATACCATGTGATGTCTGGCACTGGATGTGCTTCTAATATACATTCCATAATAAGAATGTCGTCTTCTTGTCGTATTGTCGGTTTCTTTGGAAAACGTGGCGATTTTCCGTCGGGAATTCTATTTGTGTTAGAATATTTTTGTTTATTTTTTTGTTGTATCCTTTATTACAAAGGGTGTCAAATGGTATGTACGTAGGAGTTACTATCAAAATTGTAAAAGAATTTGACTGGAGACAGGTTAGGGTTAGGTTGGAGTGGCTGTCTAGTTGTTATTGACTCACGAAGACCTCAAGGGTCCGTTGTGATACCACTAAAGAAGAAGGGATCACCGAGATAGTTATTCCTTCTATTGGAGAGTGCTGGACATGAACATAGAATGTGTTTCCTCGACCTCCTCGTCCATGCAGCTTCTACAGAAGTGTAGACCCCTACCTATGAGGCTGTGTCCTGTAGAGCTTATATTTTGTCTGCTCAGGGAGATCAAGCCTTTTGACCGTTTCAGGTCTATGCTTGTTTGGTTGCTAGGAAGGTGGGGTACCCTGTGACCATCTAGTTGATTCTAGAGCATATTGTTTGAGAAGATATTTGCAAGTGGTGTTATGTCTTTGTCTAACAGTAAGCAGAAGTGTTCCGTTTTTGGCGAGCTCATCGGGATGTCTCTGTGGCCCGGCACCCAAATGAGGTGAATATTAAACTGTTGTGTCATCTCATTCAGAGATGATCGACAGTCGTGGCCTATTTGAGAGTTTGTGGAGACAGACGCGAGAGATTTGAGAGCGACTTGGCTGTCCGAGAAGATTCGTATATCCTTGAAAGGTATAACGTTTTCTTTGAGCCAGGATAGTACCATTACTTCTGCCTGGAACACACTACATTGATTGGGAAGTCTATATGATAGACTGAGATTCAGTTGTTTCGAATAGATACGCCGTAATCGGTCTTTGAACCGTATTTATAGAAGTGTACACCAGGAGTCTCTCTTCTTCCCAAGAAAGATCTTGAAGGGATGGAAACATGGAAGCTATTATCGAATACCATTTTCGGGGTGGTATATCTAGTCTAAGCGATTTGGGATAGATCTGAAATTGTTGTTACTGATCCATTGAGAGCTGGCTCTAAGCCTCACGCATGAGTTGGCTGCCGCCACCATTTTGGAGAAGATGTCAAGAGGGGTATTAGGTTTAACAGCACTTCCAGGGCTGCGGTTGGTGTTGAGCGAAGTGCTGACCGCTGGACTTTGATGAGTTTATTTAGATTTGACTGAAGACAGCACGTTTAACTTCTAAGAACAAGCGTCACTAACTGAAGCTTAACCTGCCTCCTCCTTATATTAGAGACTTCAATAAAAAATGCTTCAAAGGGGAAGTGCTTGTAGGGACTAAGGACAGGTAACCACTGAGGCTCAGAAGACGAGACAAATTCTACGCTTTCTATTGGACTTAAAAAATTTAACGCACATACAAAATGTTTACCCGTTTGTTTTGAATTGAATTGAATTCTTCTTACTTCTTTGAACCACCTTCGAAATTCAAATTAATCGTTGCAATGCCTTCGCCATGTTTGTTTCTGGCCTTCGTTTGATATTCGCCTTGATCACCAGATACCACATTTGTTATTTCTAATTTTGCCATGTGATACAATTTTTGATCCTCTTCCAGAGTTATCTTGTAACGACCTCCTTCTCTTAATTCTTCTTTTCGATGATACCTTTTTTGTCAATAAATTTTATTTTTGTTTAAAGAACGTTTTTTTGTTTATAAAAATCAACTTGAAAGTCGTTTTTAGTTTAGAGATTTAAAAAAGAAAAGAATGAATTTATGTACCAAGTAACAGTTGGCTTTGGATCGCCTACACATCTGCATTCAAATGTAACATTTCCGCCGTCTTCGCTTTGTCTTATGACCGGTCGTTCTGTGAATGTTGGTTTAATTCCATCATCTGGAACGGGCGCCTCGTCGCCTGCAGAGAGGGGTTTTACAATATTGTCGTATTTTTTTTTTTTTTAAAGTTTTTTGTTTAATTTAATTTTTTTAATAGGTGCTATTGAGTTTTGCCTCAAAAAATATACAAAATTGGATTTTGTGCTGTCGGTTTAGGTACGTTTCCTCTGCAGAGATTTATGGTTAGCTAAATTTTTAGTGTTAATTTTTGTGTTTGTTTGCTGCGTGAGAGATCATCATTTTCGTGTGAATAAAACGACCTGTGAAATATCTTCTTTTTTTTGTGAAATGTCAAATGCCAGATTGGCCGTTCTGTTCGCTTTTTAAATACCTATGTCAACCACGTGATTCAGGAGCCGGCTACAGATCAGAAATGTGTAAATGAAAACAATCGTGAATAAGCTTATTGCATTGAAATTCTTCTGTCATACTTTGGCACGTGATTCTTGGTCAAATTCATGTTCGAAAATTCGCGCGAATTTTGCACTTTAAACCTTCATTTAATTTGACTTCCTTTTCCCAAAAAGGCAAGAAATATTTGAACGAAAAATTCTAATGCGTCATAACTCGGTAACCAGTCCTTGCAGACAGATTTGGTTTTCAGTGACTGATAGAAGACAAACAGGCCTTTGATTTCGTACATCATTTGAAATAGGCTGCCTGGGAAAATTGAGAGATATGGCAATTTGAAACCGCGGGAAATTTCCTGAAGGCAGAAATCGAAAAAAATTTCCTTCTGATGGTTTTTTGATCATAACTCGGTAACCAGTGCTCCCAGACAGATTTGGTTTTCAGTGACTGATAGAAGACAAACAGGCCTTTGATTTCGTACATCATTTGAAATAGGCTGCCTCGGAAAATTGAGAGATACGGCAATTTGAAATCGCGGGAAATTTCCAGAAGGCATAGAAATCGAATAATTAACATTTTTCCCAATATCTCGACTACTAGGCCTTCAAGAAGCTTGAAACCCAAGTTTATGAATAGTGTTTGACCAGACCTTTCTTTTGATATACGATTCGATAGGTTCTGAACAAATTTTTGATTTTTTTTTTTTGGCCAAAATTTTGGCAAGGGGTTAGCCCATGATATTTTTCGAAAAAATCGTCGAAAATAGATTTCGGTAAATTCAACAACTTTGATAGTTCTCCTCATCCTGAGCCTAACGCTGAAAGCAGAACTCAAATCCGAGCCCTGGTTGCCGAGATATTTGCATCCGAAGATATTCCTCTATGGGATTACTAAGCAAGGACAAAAACCGATAAAAATATTTGAACGAAAAATTCGAATGCGTCATGACTCGGTAACCAGTGCTCGCAGACAGTTTTGGTTTTCAGTGGCTGATAGAAGACAAACAGGCCTTTGATTTCTTGACTCTAGCACAATATTTTTCTTAGAATATGACCAAGAATCACAACCGGACACCTTGGATAGTTGGCATTAAAACATTAATGAATATGCAACTACATATAGGTTTTTATTAAACAAAATTTGTTAAGTTATTTAACTGAAATATTTACAGCAGCGCTATTTATATATATGTAAAGAATCAATAGCATTATTTGTATGTTCATGAATAACTTCATTATTTTCTACTCAGTTTCGTCAAGTTAACACGAAAACCCACAGGCCAGGCAGTTACTGTTTGGCTTTAGTTTATAAACTGTTTTTTATTTATTTATTTATTTATTTATTTATTTAATTGTTTATTTAATTGATTAGAAAGCAAATACTTACTTTCCATAATTTTATATTACAGGGGCATTTCATCGCCAGGAGTTTAAGCCAGCTAGGGACCGAGCTGGCTGCAGACGAGGCCCTGATCCGACCTGGATCAGCAGCGCCACCATAGGTAAGTTTAAGACTAATTTTTACTTGCTTATTGTTTGACTTGAAATGCCCCTATAATATTTTATTTATTTTTCCCTAAATGCGTAGTGAATTAAATGTCTTTTTGTTAGGATAAGTTAGTTTTCTAATGTAATCTGAGAGGAGTTAAAAATGTTGAACTGTGTTATTTTTTGTTGAGCAACAAACTTCTGGAAACGATGTATGCCTTCGTGTTATTCATGAATCCTTAAGGTTAATTTTTTTAAATAATCTCAACAATTCAACACGACAAGAAAAAGAGTCCACTTTTGAACAAGTAAAATTAGAAAATGAATTCTAGCTCGGTTTTGATATGAAACTAAAGTACTTACTGTCAAAATTCAAACTTATTGTTGCATTACTTTCACCGAGTTCATTTTTTGCGTTGACCTTGTATTTCCCGGCATCTTCAACTGTGACATTCTTTATTTCAAGCGATGCAAAATAAGATTGTCCATCCTTGTCCACAGTAAGCTGGAATTACAAGAAGAAGAAGGACGAAATTTTGATGTGTCCGTAATTCGACTTTACCGACAACCAATCAAAACTTACTTTATGTCTTGGTGATTCCTTAACAGGATTTCCATTATGGAACCATGAGATTGTTGGCTTTGGATCGGCATTGACACGGCATTCGAATAGTAGACGTTTGCCATCATCCTCCTGACGAATAGCAGGTTTTTTCGTAAATGTCGGTGCGAAACCATCGATTTGTCTGCATTTTTCGTTTAAATAGAAAAATTTGCGTTTAGTAAAAATGTCTGATCAGACAAAGTCTGAGTTTTACACAAAAACAAATGTTAGAGCAGTAAATAGTAGCAATATGAGATAAGAACGTTAGTATTGCGCATTAATCCAAACTCACCGCTCTACAAATTTTCCCTCTGTTTGTTTTTTGTGTTAATTTTTTAAAAGCATATAAGAAAGAAAAAGAAGAAAGCTTAAAGTTTTTTATGTTAAGCGAAAAAATAATAAAATTAAATTTAAAATTAAAATTAAGAGCATTTGTTTGAAGAAGCATTTTAAGCGAATTTGAAAGCGTGGTTTTAATTAAATATCGATTCAAACGCTCTCACCTTTCCTTAGGTTCATCAGCCGCTTATTTTGTTTATAAAGAAAATATTTGTTTTTAAGGTTGAAAAAATGAGGAAATATAAAAATAGCATTTAGGTATACTTACGGCTGAAATTCAAGTTTATCGATGCTGATACTTCGCCTAATTTATTCTTGGCCTTAACCTTATAAAGGCCAGCATCAGTTTCAACAACATCGTCGAGATCTAATACAACAGTGAATTTACAATCACCAATTGGTTGAATCTTAAATTTTGTTCTTGCATCTTCAATAAGCAATGTATCACTTCGATACCATTCAATATCGGGTATCGGCGATGATAGTAATTGACATTCAAATATTAAACGATTACCGTCATCTTCCTGTCGAAGCTGTGGCTTCTTAACAAAGCTGGGAGCAAAATCTTCAGCTACCCCCATGCTCGATTGAAATGGAATTTAAAAATTAAAAACTATGGTGACATAGGGTATGTTAAGACAGGAGGTGTGTGTTTTGCAGATTCATGCAATCCTTTGCTTCTTTCTTTCTATTTTTTGTGCCTTTGGTACTTTTTTATTATAGAAAATTAATATTTTTAAAAACAAATATATATGTCGCCCCTTTAATTCTCTCACTCTCCTGTCATTGACTAGGTTGCGATGTTTTCATTGAATATTGTCCTGGAAATAAACAAAATTTTTCTAATAAACAAAACTGTTTGAGTCAAGATTTTTGATTTTTAAATCTGGTTCAAGCGAAAGCAGAGTAAAATATAAGTCGTGTTTTTTTTCACTACTCAGTAGACAGCACTGTAATCAATCACTTTATCTGTCAAATTCAATTTGTATGGCAAAATGGACCTGAGGGTTGCGTCTCGGACTACAAAAATTAGCAAATACTTCAACCTAAGTGAGTTCATACCTCGGATAAACTCAGATCATTAGATTTGCTCAGTTATCAGCGCTGTCTTCATTTTAATAATTGAAAGTTCTATCGCCGCCGGCACAACTGTCATTTTTTTTAATGGCCTTTTTATCGACTGTAATCCAAAGGGAAATTTTGCTGTGCTGGCTACTGGGTAGTGAAAAAAAAACACGGGTATTGTATTTCGGTTTTCTTAATCTTTGTAATGGACTTGTGCTATTTTATCTCCTCAGACTACACAACACACATTTTTCCGAAAATAGAATTGATGCATTGGAAGACGACGAATTTGTTTTTAAAGAAAATATTAGATGTGTTTGAAGGTTTCTGTCTTTAACGCCCGCAAACCTGAGGTTTTAAACTTTTTTCTCCTACAAGACTCAAGGAATTGTTGAAACAACATCCCTACATAAGAATGATAAAGGGACATGTTTCAGGACTCAAGTTGTCCTCTCTTCTCTTTCGAAAATTGCAAATTAAAAATAAATAAACAAAAACAGCAAAGAAAAGGTGTGGCCGCCACTTGTCAAAATTACTAGATAATTGAGGCACGAAATTTGCTTTCATGGAATTTATTTCGATATAATTATTTATGAGCAAGTGCCCGTGACTTATTAGTTAGGTTCGTTGCCTACTAAGTAGAACATCGGTCGTGGGTTCGAGTCCTACTCGTGTCCATAAAGTTTTTATTTCATCTTTCTCAAGAGGCAGAAGAACTTCCAAGAGTATCAATCTGTCATGAAAAGTGCTTCTCAACTTTGCCGTTCGGAATCGGTAGGTCCCCTCAATTCTTCACACGCACCGATAGAGAATTGTTGATGAGAGTAAGCATCTTAGGCCTTGGCTCTTCAAGAGCTGTAGCGCCACTCTATTTATTTCAATACCTGACCTTTTGTGGGCGTGTCTGTCTGTTTTTTAACAAGTATTTCAAAACTTTGATGAAAATACGATGACGCTTCTAGAATAAACAAAAGAAGACCCCTCAATCGATTATGTTGCTAACAAGACTTCAAAACTTGTTACAATTGTCTGACCGCAACATTGCAAATTTCTGTGATTCAATTTGTCTCTAGGAATCAATACTATGGCGAGATCCCATACTTTTCAGTTGAAAACTCGCTTGTTGGCCTGTTCAAAATAGATTCCACCCACTCGGTATCACATTTTGTATACACAAGAATTTGAGATCCAAGGTGAATTGGTTTGGCTACTCAGAGAGACGATTTGAATAGAAATAAAATCATCCCATCCTCCCACTCCTCAAATTAATAATATCCGTGTGTCGAGTCGATATGGGGAGTAGAACAATTTTTCGTTCTATTTTTTGTCGCTGTTTCATCACCTTTTAGCTGAAAAAGTTGGATTTAAAATTTATCTTAATATTCGTTAAGGTCGTTCAAATCAAAGAACTAATATACAACCCAAATGTGAAAATGGTAAAAGCTTACAAGGACATCGAGAGTTAAATACATAAAAATGTTATTTTTAATCAAAGAGAGATATTTTTATATAATCCAAGAAAGGCGAAAAGTTGATTTTGGAATTTTTATGATTGTTGATTGCTGACAGAAGAGTTGTTAATTGTTTTCACTTTTTTCTCACTTTTTTTATTAAAATATTTGCCACAATATTAAAATAAATGGGTGCACAGAGATTGCCACTTAGTATCTATAAGATTTTTAGTATTCCCGGTAAAGTGATAGAAAGTCTATTTATAATTTTTAATATTTTTTTTTATTTTTTTTTTGCACACGCACTATTCTTACGTTCAGGTTTTTGGATGTTAAATATACATTTCACTTAAGTGAAATACTATTTAAGCACTGAGGAGATTTTTTAGCAAAAACTCGTTTTGTTTTTGTATTTATTTAAGGAAAAATATGTACTGCACTGAGGGGAAATGATAAATTTATCGACAGAATTGTAGATATTCCTTCATAAATTTCTTATAGATTTTTTTAAATTTTACTAAACTTCCTTGTGACCGAAAAATTTATCAAAGTCACCAAAATTTTTTTTGCAAAAGCAGATTCAATTATTAAAATAAAAAATAATTACTTTTTAACAGAAAAAAAAATAAAAATGTTAAATCCGTTTCCTTGCGTTTTTGACCTTTGCTCTTCTTATTTTCCGAAAAAACCGACGATCGATACGACTCGATGGTCGATGGATATGTGTTGCTGATTCGTTATGAAAGTCTAAACTAAACGAACAATTTAGTCCGAACTCGATTTCTGTGAAAATTATTCTCAAAAACGCTTTTCCGATTTTTTTCGAATTTTAACTCTCTGAATCTCTCTCTGGTGTTTTATTAATAAAACACGAATAATTGTTGTTTTTTTTTTCGAAATGAAATGAAACAGTCTCTGAGTATATTGCGATTGTAAACATAAAAAATAGTGTTCTATCTTTAGTTTTAAAATCAAATAATAGAAAGAGACTTTTAAGTTATATATAGGAATTTTGAAAACTCTTTTTTCTTCTTATTTTTTAACAAAGTTGTCAAAGTGTCCTCTTTTACCATTTTTCCTTCAGTTCCGGTTTAGCAATTGCCTGCAGCTAAAAATGAATGAAGAGAATTTTATTTTTCGTTAACGACTTGTCATATTTTTAATGAAAATAATAAAAATTTCTAATTTTAAGAAATGAAAATTTAGATATTCGTATGAGGACACTAAAAAGCAGAAACAAATTGAATGTCCTTTGAAGAACTTAATATACCCAAGTAGGTTTTTTATAAATTTCATAAACGAGGCGTTTCAAACGAAATATTGATGCATATTCGAAGGCCTCTTAAATCTCTTATTTATTTTCGGAAATTTTAATCTAAAAAATCTCCAAATATAAACAAACAAGCAGGAATGCAGCACTAAAACATGAACTCGTTTTATCATAAATTTTGAATTCGACAAAAACCAATAACCATGGTTTGTTGATTATAACTTGGAAACCAGTGCTCGCAGACAGTTTTGGTTTTCAGTGGCTGATAGAAGACAAACAGGCCTTTGATTTCGTTCCTCATTTGTAAAAGGCTAGCTGGGAAAATTTAGAGATATGGCAATTTGAAATCGCGGGAAATTTCCTGAAGGTAGAAATCGAAAAAATTTCCATTTTTGACAATACCTCAGCTTTTTGATCATAACTCGGTAACCAGTGCTCGCAGATAGTTCTGGTTTTCAGTGACTGATAGAAACAAACAGACCTTTGATTTCGTGTATCATTTGTAGTAGGCTAGCTGGGAAGATTTAGAGATATGGCAATTTGAAATCGCGGGAAATTTCCTGAAGGTAGAAATCGAAAAAAATTTCCATTTTTGACAATACCTCAGCTTTTTGATCATAACTCGGTAACCAGTGCTCGCAGACAGATTTGGTTTTCAGTGACTGATAGAAGACAAACAGACCTTTGATTTCGTGCATCACTTGAAATAGGCTGCCTGGGAAAATTGAGAGATACGGCAATTTGGAATCGCGGAAAATTACATGAAGGTAGAAATCGAAAAAAAATTCCTAATTAACATTTTTGCCAATATCTCGGCTATTAGGCCTTCAAGAAGCTTGAAACCCACTTTAATGAATAGGGCTTTCTTTTGATGTAACATTCGATGGGTTTTGGAAGAATTTTTTTTCCGGCCCAAAATTTTGGCAAGGGGTTAGAGTTTCGAGTAATGTGGAGCACCATGGTATTCGCATTCCTGAGCAAGTATGAGTGGTTGCTTGTTTGTCATGTATAAGCTTACTAACACCGAACCAGTAATCAGTTGCTGCCACGTGTCCAGCTGTCACAGGTTTTGCGCGATTCGACATTATTCGTTTTAAAGTAAATTTTGGTCTCGAGAAAAAAGTTTGTGAGAGTGAGTTAAACAAATATTTTTTAAAAACTTTGTTTTTTTCTATTCTATGAAACGGTGATCTCTAGAAATATAATGTGATTTAGAGTTTCCTCTTGCGTTGAATAATTTGTTTTTATAATTTACTTCATTTTGTGCTTTTCGGCTAATGTGGAGTACTTTGAAGAGGGTAATGTGGAGCGGTACTCCACATTACCCATTTTTTCTTATTTAATGAATGAATGAAATTAAATTATGCTCAAACATTTAGATTCTTCTTAAAATGCCAAAGAAAGGAGTTTCTGTGCGCAAATATGATCCATGTAAAATGAGACAAGCTTTGGCTGCAATCCAAAGAGAAGAAATGGGCGTGTTGTTGGCCTCCAAGAAATTTTATGTCCCAAAATCAACATTGCAACGCATGGCACAAAGTGGTTAGAGCATGGATGAGCTTTTGTCTACACCCTTGGGGCGAAAACCTGTGTTTAGTAAAGAAATGGAAGAAGAGCTTGTCAAATATTTACATGACATGGAAAATCGCTTTTGGGGGCTTACTCGAAGTGATTTACGGAACCTTGCATTCCAAATTGCAGAAAAAAAAACAAAATTCCTAATAAATTTTCGTTGCTTCATAAAACTGCGGGAAAAGATTGGCTCTACGGGTTTCTAAAACGCCATAAGAATGAAATCAGCTTGCGACGTCCTACAGGAACCTCAATTGACAGAGCTCAGGGGTTTGTACCAGAAAATGTTGATAAATTTTTTTAGAGGCTTTGTATGAAAAATATAACTCAGGATAAATATAGCATCCAGAATATGGAACGTTGATGAGACCGGCTTAAGCATTATTCAGTCCAAGCAGCCTTATGTGTTGGCAAGGCCTAGACAATCAGAATGAAGAACACGAACATGGGAAATTTCTCCTTCCCCAAAATTGAAGAAGATGCCAAAAACTAACAGAGGAAGAAAATGTGAATCCCAGGTTTGGATATCTTCCCCTTACAAAAACCAGCTGCAGGACCAAATAAATAAGGCTGAAAAACCCGCTAAAACGAAAACACTGAAAAAATCCGCAAAGAAGACAAAATTGGCCCAAATGGACAAACCATCAACATCAAAACGCCGCCGTCCTTCATCTTCAGATGATGATAGCCCTCATCTTATATCATTTGCAGATTCTGACGATGAAGACGAAGTGTTAGAGTTTCCATAATCAAGAGATACCCAATGCAATTTTTGTGATGTGTCTTGGGGTGATGACGAGAGTGGAGATCGATGGCTTCCATGTCTTCAATGTGATTTGGTTTGGGCTCATCAGAAATGCATTCCAAATAGAAGAGCAATCTTCATTTGCACATCATGTGACAAAACTTTTTCTTAATTTTTTACTTGTTTACATTCAATCATTGCAATACAGATATGATCTCAATAAATGGATTACAGTCTAATTTCCTTATTAAAAAAAGTTTATTTTTGAGTTATTTTCTTATATTTTATTTTCTTATCTTTCAATTAAAGTATTTATTTATATTTTCTTATGTTGTTTGTGTTACTTTTGTACCTCAATTATTTTATACTTTATATCTTAAGATATGTAAAGTAAATTTATTATTTATTTACATACTAATATGAAGTTAGTATCTTAATTTAATTTAGGTACTGTTTTGTTTGTAATAAATCTCAGAAATATGTGATTTTCGTAGAACTTTTTCTTTTTTTCTCATTTCGGGTAATGTGAAGTACTACTCCACAATACCCGAATCCATGGGTCCACATTAGCCGACACTTTTCAGAAGGGCTAATTTTGGAACTTTTTCAAACTTTTGCATATAGATATAAAAAATAAAAAAAATCAACTACACGAGTGGGTAAATATGCGGCCAAATCTCCAGACAAATATAAAACCTAGAAATCGGTACAGAATACCTTCTGATTTCAAAGATATGACCGAAAATATTAAGGGTACTCCAAATTATCCGAACTTACTCTAGCCCATGGTTTTTGTCAAAAAAATCGTCGAAAATAGATTTCGCTGAATTCAACATATTTGATAGTTCTCATCATCCTGAGCCTAACGCTGCAAGCCAAACTCAAATCCGATCCCTGGTTGCCGAGATAATTGCATCCGAAGATATTCCTTCTATGGGATTACAGCACGATAAGGACAAAAACCAGTAACCATGGTTTTTTCATCATAACTCGGTAACCAGTGCTTAGGTTAGGTTAGGTTTAGGGGCTGACAGCTGATGTCATTACCGTCACACTTAGATCAATACAGATCCATTGTGATACCCGCGAGTATTGCTACTCAAGCTAATAAGAAAAACCTATGTGTTCAGTTAGTCAAGCCATTTAGAGGCCTTGACGAAGTTCAGGATGCTAGTACCTGGCGTACTAGAGAGTTCCTCTAAATCCCCAAAGAAAATGTTGCCAAGCATTTTCTTCCTTTGATGGGAAAGTGCGGGACAGTGACACAGAAAGTGCGAAGTATCTTCATGCACCTCCTCGTCTCCGCATCCTCTGCATAGATCATCTGAACTGATTCTCATCTTCTTCATATGATAACCTAACAGATTATGTCCGGTAATTATGCTTACAAGAGATCGAAGTGATCCCTTGTGTAGCTGCATATTTTTTTCCGTTCTTTGTTTGTTAAAACAGGGCCAGATCTTTCTTGTTGTGCCGCAGGTGTCAAGAAGATTCCACCTTTCATCGGCCTTGATAGTTATTCTTTTTGAGATTTCCTGTTTTAAATAACAGGAAGGGGTGCTAACTAGCTGAGCTTGGTTTACGTCAAGCATTGACCCTAATCCTGCTAATTCATCGGCTTTCTCATTGCCTAGTATATCGCTGTGGCCTGGGACCCAGCAGAGTCTAATGTTGTGCTGTGCGCCAAGAACCTTAAGCTCTTCGCGGCAGCATGAAACAAGCTTTGATTTTACCTCAGTTGCAGTAATCGCTTTTATTGCCGCTTGGCTATCAATGTAATTATGTTAATTATGTCATATTCTTTGTTTATTTTATGTTATTATTTATGTGTGCTGTGTTATTTGTTATAGTTTCGTTATTTGCTTACTAACAACTAACACCACACTAAGTGATGAGCCGGTGGTATAACACAGTTTCTGTGTTGGCAAACCATTGGTCGTAAAATGGTGCTTGCTATAAGCCCATACGACCAATTCTGATAGTGTGTAAAAAAAAAAAAGGTGATATCAGCTCGTGGTATCGCCATCATTGATACCTTTTTAGCAGCTGGTGTCACTGCCAAGACCTCCGCTTGGAAGACGCTACTGTAGTCTGGAAGCCTAAGCGAGGCGGCTAACTTGAGATATTCGGAATAGAAGCCTGCTCCTACACCAGTGTCCATTTTAGAGCCATCAGTATAGATAGCTATTGACGACTCACTGGAGTACGGTATTATCTATCCATTCCTCTCTGCTTGGGATGGCAGCCTGGAATGGTTTGTGAAAAACAAGTTCGGGTGTTTTATAGTCTGTTGTAGTACTATGACCCATAACTTTAACCAGTGCTTGCAGACAGTTTTGGTTTTCAGTGGCTCATAGAAGACAAACAGACCTTTGATTTCGTACATCATTTGATATAGGCTGCCTGGGAAAATTGAGAGATATGGCAATTTGAAACCGAGGGAAATTTCCAGAAGGCATAGAAATCGAATAATTATTAACATTTTTGCCAATATCTCGGCTACTAGGCCTTCAAGAAGCTTTATGAATAGAGTTCGGCCAGACCTTTCTTTTGATGTATAAACCGATAGGTTTTGGAAAAAAAAATTTTTTTTTATTTTGGCCAAAATTTTGGCAAGGGGTTAGTCCATGATGTTTTTCGAAAAAAATGGTCGAAAATAGATTTCGCTAAATTCGACATATTTGATAGTTCTCATAAACCTGAGCCTAACGCTGCAAGCCAAACTCAAATACGAGCCCTGGTTGCCGAGATATTTGCATCCGAAGGTATTCCTTCTATGGGATTACAGCAAGGACAAAAACCAATAAAAATGGTTTTTTGATCATAACTCGGCTACTAGGCCATCAATCCATCAGTTGAGTATCACAATGGACCCTTGAAGTCTAAGTGAGTCAAAAACATATAGACAGCCACTCCAATTGTTCAAAAGAACAAAAATTCGAATAGTTTTTGATAAGCAATGTTTTTTTTTGTCTCGTGCATGCAATAAATAAACAATCAACCTCCTCGTTGGCAAGGTTCAAGACAAGGCAATGCATCACCAGCAACATCATCTCGTATTTATCATCTGTCCTATTTTCAATTAGCAAATTGAAAGCAAACAAAATTCAATTCGTCATCCGTCGCATGAATAAGAACTAGCCTGCCATATGCAACAAATGTTAACATATTTTAAATATTTTTGCAAAATCTAAATGCAAATTCCGTTATATACATAAATGATTTTTTCTAATTTTAGCTTTCACCTATTGAACAATGTTTGACATAACAATTTGTATATAACCTACTCTGTTCGAAAAAAGACTTAAATTAGATGAAAGCTTATCGCCGTCGATCTAAAAATACAACAAAATTTATTTGTTTTTATTTTTTGCATTCGGGTTGTATCGATTTTGACTTGAAATATGGAAAGTGAGTGAGTTAAACGGCTTCCCTCCCATTAAAATCCGAGAATTCTTTTTCTTCTTATTTTTATTTCACCGATTCATCCATTTTGTTTTATTCACCTCGCTCGATCAATTTGTTGAGCTATTTATGAGAAATCGGTCAGATTTCATTTGGATGCAAATAAACAAAATGTTTGTGTTCTTTTTTTAATTTCATAAAATTTTGAAATTTGTCATAGACATGGTCTACTTAGTTTTGCAAATGAAAAAAGTGAACCTTTTCGTGTATCTGAAGCACCTCCAGTCATGTTCATTCATCGATGCATCTCTAATGTCGTTATTTAAAAAAATGCTGTCACTTTTGACACTTGATTGTCCTGTCATGACAATGGGACCAATTCTTTAACAGGAACAGGACTTTTGCATGACAGGAAAGTTGCATGACGCAAGGAAAATGAAATTCTTGGGATATTATTATTATTATTTTTGTTTTTTTTGTTAAGGGGTGCGGGGAGGGGAAAAATATTTCTCAAATCCAAAATTAAAACAGCAGATTGTGTTACGTGGTGAAATAGATTTTTTTTTAAACGCATACGTTGTTTTATTTTTATTTAGTTGCCATAATGCCATAATATATTTTTATTACACGCAACGTTGAATGATTTCTGATTTGGTTGATGGTATGTCAACAGTCTTGAGTTTGTTTGTCATATTTTTATGGGGTTTTAATTTTTTAATTCAATTGTTTGGATGCCAAACTAGCATCCTATTTTCCATAAGGGGCATGCCTTAGTGGACACATACCTCTTCCCCCTCGCTCTCTTTTGCTGCCACCAACAACTTCCCACTGGGGTTGGAACCCAATCTTTGGTTGAAGGTACTGGGCACCCGATGTTCACCACGGGGAGCTGGAGAGTAGGAGTTGATAGACAGAGATTTCTGTGGACGCTTGTGTCCTCTTGAATGCACCTGTCTACCCTGTTATCTTTGTCAAAAGATAGTATGGAGTCAGTACTATTGAAGTATTGAAGTACACAGCGATTTTTTGGGTTGAATTCACCCTGTGGCCTTTTGGAGGCCAGGGCCGTATACCTCAGGAGCTACACAGGGTCAAAGGGTACCATGATGGTTTTTACTGTTTCCTGTGCATGGATTTGTCCAATAATTTACCCCAGCGTGGGTTATAATATGAACGCGCGCATCTTCTGTCCAATTTTCGGAGGCCAGGGCCGTATACTTTAGGAGCTGCCTAGAGGAAATTTCCCGCGATTTCAAATTGCCATATCTCTCGATTTTCCCAGGTAGCCTATTGCAAATGATATACGAAATCAAAGGTCTGTTTGTCCTATATCAGCCACTCAAAACCGAAACTGTCTGCGAGCACTGGTTACCGAGTTATGATCAAAAAACCATGGTTATTGGTTTTCGTCCTTATCTTGCTGTAATCCCATAGAAGGAATATCTTCGGATGCAAATATCTCGGCAACCAGGGCTCGGATTTGAGTTTGGCTTGCAGCGTTAGGCTCAGGATGATGAGAACTATCAAATATTTTGAATTAAGCGAAATCTATTTTCGACGATTTTCCGGGAAAAAAAACCATGGGCCAAAATTTTGGGCCGGAAAAAAAATTCTTCCGAAACCCATCGAATGTTACATTAAAAGAAAGGTCTGGCCGAGTTCTATTCATAAAAGTTGGTTTCAAGCTTCTTGAAGGCCTAGTAGCCGAGAAATTGGCACAAATGTTAATCATTCGATTTCTATGCCTTCTGGAAATTTCCCTCGATTTCAAATCGCTATATCTCCCAATTTTCCCAGGCAGCCTATTTCAAATGATGTACGAAATCAAAGGTCTGTTTGTCTTCTATCAGCCACTGAAAACCAAAACTGTCTGTGAGTACTGGTTACCGAGTTATGATCAAAAAACCATCAACAGGAATTTTTTTTCGATTTCTGCCTTCAGGAAATTTCCCTTGTTGTATACCCATCTCTTCCTGATTTTTTGTTTGACCTTAAAAGGACATTTTGGTTTTTTCTTTAAAGCAGGATATCCTTAAGCTTCATCGTCTTTTGCTAACAATAAAAAAGCCCAGTAAAATTGGTTTGTGCCTAATCTCATTGGATTCATGTTTAAGTGTCGATAGGCTAATTTTATTTGTTGCTCAATAAATTAAATAAATTCTATGACTTAAAATAAGATATTTGCAATTGAAAGAAGGATATTCGAAATAATACAGAAAAATCGTTGCTTATTCTTGTTTCTTCTCTGAGTCGTCCACACGTTTGTTCGACGATCTGCCAAGGAGGGCTTTAACTGCGTACTGCATTACGACTAGCGTGATCAACATCACAAATCCATAGTATCCAAGCGCCGAAAACACAAGCATATAACGACCATAGCCCAGCAAAATAAACGGAATCAAACACCAGCCCATGAATAGAATGTTGTACACTTTGAACAGGACAAATGTGACAGCTCTGTTAATTGCAGAGCTGTTAAGTACATCACCGTATTTGGGGACAATGTCCTTGGTGTAAATTGTGCTCCACTGTGAAAAAGTAAACTTAGTTTCGTTACACAAACATTTTTAAGGAACTTACTTGTCTCTCGAGTGTAATGACTGCATATTCCATGAAGAACGCCAAGTAGTATCCACTATGGAAACCATGCCAGACGGCTAGAAAGGCTAGGGCTGCTACATAGCTGATCATCCGATTGTTGAGGAACTTGAGTCGCTTGTAAATGTAATGAGCGACCCAGCTGTTGGTATTGACATTGAACGACTGGACATAGTGAGTCATCTTGCTTCCTGTCTCCAACAGGATAAGTTTAATGTTTGAACAGCCGTACCAATCGGCTTTCCCGTCAGCTGTTTTGCCAGCGTAGGTGAATCCTAAGTAAGAAAACGTTTAAATCTTGGGTTTTAATCAATTGGCAATGGAAACACCAACCTGTACACATCAATGCTCCTTCTACAAGCAACCAACATGATATGAATTTGTACAGCGAAATCTTTCCCCAAATCGCCACTTGAAAGAGCTTCACAAGCATCGATTGGTTTCGGAATGTCTCAGTCATAAGATAACCATCAGGAAGCATAATCGCTCCCAATTGTCGCACAGCCAAATAGACAAACCCAACTCCGCCACGTTTCAAACCAGCCATTACAGCCCCCTCATGGTCATGGAATTCACCATTGATAAATCGCTGATATCGTATGAACGGAAATTGTGGTCCAACCAAAAACGAAGCCGGGAAATAGGTAAATCCCATCAGTTCGACCAGTGATGGAATGTATGACAACGCGATTTCCTTCTGGTCATTCGAAAGCTGTTCTCTTGGCTTCTGGCCATCAGCAACATCAAATCCAAATCCAATGAGCCGCAGCACAAGAACGCAATGCGGCATTGTCCAAATTATATCATAGTCGTTGCTCTCAGTGAAGATGTATCCGATTATTAGATAGCTCATGTGGAATAGAAAGTTGACAATTAACAACTGTTTTGGGGCTTGATGCAGGAGGCGCACTAGCAAGTATGTTATCCATATTGCCACTAGACTGTGATAGCAATCGGTGCCGTAATTGAAATAACACACGGCTAAGCCGCATACTGCGAAGAAAATGTGCTGGAATAGTGGCTCAACCTTTCGGACATAGAGTTGATGTAGAGCGGCGATTGGATATCCTGAAATGGTTGGACGGTCAAGGTTATATGGAAAACAGAAGACATTTTATTCTCAAGTGCCAACCACTACTCACCCAGCAATATTGACAACAACAACCTTAATGCTGGCTCTGAAGCTCCAGTCAAGTCCGCTAGACTAGCAATCAACCCGCCACCGCCGCTTTCACTAATTACTTCCGAAGACATTATGTTTGGCGTCAAGTATTTTTATAACCAAGCTTTTTGCGGCTCTTACGTATTGTTTTACATTTAAACCCTTCAATGTCTTTTCTAGAATTTTGTTACTGTTTTTGTTGCTTTATTTTACATGCGTAGGACACAATTTGCCACGCTTGCTTGTTTATCACAGATTTGCTTTTCTACTCAAGTAAACTCTGATTTGGATACTTGACGGATTTCATGTGTTTTTTCTCTTTTGTTCAATTCTGAATCTAAATTCTGCAAACGAAAATCAACTCTGTCAGAATTACATCACTTTATTTGTTTTTTTGTTTTTTTATCTCTGAGCAAATCCCATAAAAATGTTAATCAGAAATAACAAGTTTACGTCTTCGTCTTACCCTCCAAATTCCTCAAATTTCATTTTTCATATTCCTACATGCATACTCTAGGTTGTACGTGTATTGCAATTACACGCATTTACTTCATTGTGGCTATCTCTGTTTCATACTAGATGGCGTCAGTCAAAAATGCCGCCATCTTGACATTACCAGTCAAATAAACGTACAATGATGTGAAGGAATTCCTCACCAGCAAACATTTTCATTCAGAAATGAATCATAATAAAATAAAAAAAGTGAACAACTCGACCGAAAAAGAATACAGAAAAGAATCATTTTGAATTCTTTTACCTGGGCTCTTAGACACCGATTTGAATCATTAAAGGGAATCATTTAGGATTTTAAAATTCTTCATTTAAATGAACGTATATAATGTTCTATATATTCATTTAAATGATTACTTCATGAATCTTGTCTGAATCAATTAAATGAATATAATATGATTCGTTTAAGTGAAGGTTTTCAGTTCAATTCCATTGAACCAATTCATAATTTTAATTTTTTTTCAAGTTTCTTCGCCTTTGTGCTTCTGCAAAAGAAAAGGAATAATAATGAATAATGTACGTATTTGTTTTCTGAAAATAATTGAACATTTTATATTATTTATAAATATAAGTACTTACTCAAACGCGTCAGCTCTTAACGAAATCTTTGGTGAAGTCAGGAATGTTAGTATTAACAATGTTTCACTCTTTTCGAGACAAGGTGCCGTTATCATTACCCCTTTGCAAAAAGAAATAAGGAAAACAAAGATTACACAAGGTCGTTCTTCTTCTTTTATATACCAGGATCCTTTTTTGAGATTTGCCTGTGTACATTCATATTTAGCTCACATACATGAATGAAAACAAAATGTCAACATACTTGTTTTGTTTTGCAAGTAAAAGATTGTAGATTTTTTGTCTCTCGTCAGAATTTAATCAAATAAATGAAGGTTTTTTGAACGAATATTCTTAACATTGTGTGAAGGAAATCTGAACCTTCACCAAAATGTTTGCTGGGTCGCTCACTCTATCATTCCAGATCCAGTGTCTTTCATACACACATACTCTTGCAGCAAACTTGCCCAGCAAACATTTCTCTTCATAAATGTCTAGAAACCGATTCACTAAAGTGAAGAAAACATCCGGATCTGAATGTATTTTTGATCCGATTTGGGTCCATCCTCGTAGGTAGCGAACCACATTTTTGAATCATTTTAATGATTAATTTTCGACTCGGAAATCCTTCATTTAAATGGAGGCACACAAGCGATTATATATTCATTTATGTGGATAATAATTTAATCTTTTCTGAGCCGAAAATTGTTCATATTGGTGGATGCGCACAAGTACCTTACATCCATTTAAATGAAGCGTGTCTGAAGCGAAAATGAATTCATTTAAGACCTGTTCCTTATATTACGTTTCCACTGAACGATAATCTAGATTATCTTCCAGTTTGATTTAAAATAATCTAGTAGTGTTTCCACTGGATTTTGTTAGATAAGAGCTGTCAAAATTACAATGCCTACAAGCTATGGACCATAGTTACTGCGATAGTATGCGTGTTTTTACCAATACTATCACAGTAAATATGGTCCTACCCCTCATTTTTGTTGCTGTTTTTTCTCATTTATTCACAGACACGAAGTTACAGTACTATGAAATTTGCGGTATCCGGAGGGTAAAACGTAAGTCAGTTTCCCATCTCCTTTTGTCTCTTCTTTTTTTTGTCTTTTCTTCTCTCCTTCTTCCACCGATTCCTTGGAAATTGGAAAGTGAGTCCGTTCAGCACAGTCCAAATCAAGTAGATTAATTTGAAATCTTGAATCGAGATGATTAAATTTTGTATGGTAAATCTAGTGATTTCGAATAGATTTCATGTAGATTTGAGATAATCTCAGATTATCGTTCAGTGGAAACAGCTTATTATGCTGTTTATATTTAATTTTTATTCGTAAATCCTTCAGAAAGATGTTAATATTCAAGCAGAAAGAAAAGTACAACATTAATTAGTTAATACAATTTTATTTTCAAATATGTTTGTTAAGTTAATCACATTTTGATTTATTTTCAATAAAAAATAATAATAATAAATAATGGTCTGGTCGTTTTTAAGTATTTTCACCACTTTTAAACGATAATTTACACTGTTTTTTTTTCTTATATCACAACACTTTTTTATTGTTATTATTTCTTACACTGTACACTTTTTTCCCACAAATTGTTTTAAATTTTTTTATTCACAACGAAATATTTTCTTAACGTGCTCACTCTAAGCAAACTTGATCAAAGTAACTACTTTTATTTAGATTTTGAAATTTTGTTGTGACAAGATCCCGTTATCAAAACCAAATAAAAACATCATGAAAGGACGAACAAAAAAAAAAATCGTTAAAATAACGATGCGTTTTCTCATCTTACATAGAAAGGATCGTACATAGTGGCGAACAGCTGAACCCACTGTAAAATTGTTTTTACAATGTCCCGCAATCATGTACATGTCTCATATGCAAGAATAAATAAGGAAAAAACGAAAAAGATTCTGGTGAAAGACCAAAAATTTACCTATAAACTTAGAATAAGGATTTGCAAATGATCTTTTATGAGATATGCTAACTTGTGCACATTCAGTTTTATTCAAATAAGTGAATGAAAACTGAATGATAGCTTTTTTATTTTCATTTTAACATCCCTAATTGGGCACGTTCAGATATCCTCCGCCTAAGTGAATCATTTTTGGTGAACAATAAATGGACCTTCAGAAAAATGTTTGCTGGGTGCTTTTTAGTTTGTTGGTGTATTGCAATTACAATAACACGCATTTGGCGTTTTTCTTTTTTACCTCCGAGCAGATTAGATCAGATCATGGATGTGTCAAAAAAAAAATCTGTGTTTCTTTTTTAGCTCCGATTAAATCGGAGCCAAAAATTTTCATGCTCTGAGCTTTGTATATCTATATTGGTGTATATACAAAGCTTGTTGTCTTCGCTTAGCTATCTGCTCTATTTGCTCGATCATTTTATCCTGAGCAAATAGAGCAGATTGCTAAGCGAAGACAACAACCGTAATCTGATCTAATCTGCTCGGAGGTAAAAAAGAAAAACGCCAATTGAGTTCATTGTGGCTATCTCTGTTTCATACTAGATGGCGTCAGTCAAAAATGCCGCCATCTTGAAATTACCAGTCAAAATGATAAGAAGGAATTTCGTCTCTCACTCTATCATTCCAGTGTCTCATTTGTCTGTAATCTGTCAAGCCAAAACAGGATAAAACTTGTTTAATTTTTGTAGTTTGAACTTTTGTTTTGTGTTTTCCTTGGTTAGTTTTGTTTTAATTTAAATTTAAAAAGAAAAAAAAAGTGTTTGTTCGTGTGTTTATAAAATAAATAAAATATTTTACATCTTTTCCATATTCAAGAAGCTAAAGGTAAGACTATGAGTAAGAAAACAGAATTTGCTGTGACGACATAGTTGCTATTCCCACTAAATAGCTGATAAACCACACCTTTTTGAACCGAAGAACTTTTGTAATGCAATTAGGGTTTTGTTCCTTTAGGATCTTTCAGTTACGAAAAGCGATGATTTATTTTGAAATAACAGTGAAACAAACAAGGCTTCCTTCAGGATAAGGCATGGCAAAGAATTCCGACTTAATTTGTGATTCGTGATTGTTTTTTGATTGCCATTCATTAGTCACTGATGTGTCCGTTCGTTTACTTTTTCGGGCGTTAGCTTAAGCTCGCTTAAGCAATTATAGTTGGGCCTTTGGATTTCTCTTCTTAGGTTAGGTTGTTGACTCACTTAGACCCCAAGGGTCGATCGAGATAGTTATTATTGGAGAGTGCCGGACCTGAACATAGAAGGTGTTGGACTGTTTCCTCTTCCTCCTCGTCCATGCAGCTTCTACAGAAGTCGTTGCTGGCTTGCTCATAGGGTTCGTGTGTATTCGATGATTCACTTAATTGTGCTTACTTACAAATGTCTCCAGCCAGCTCGGTCCCTAGCTAGGTGTCTCCAGTTTCGCACGCCAAGTTGGTTCAGGTCCTCTACCACCTGTGTGCTCCACCTGAGTCGCGGCCTTCCTCTTCTGCGACGTCCTTCCGGGTTGGATTCGAAGACTCTACGAGCCGGAGCATTATTTTCCATTCGCTCTACATGACCCAACCATCTAAGTCGTTTCACCTTAACTTTTCTAGCTAAGTCAGTGTCGCTGAACAGCTCGCACAGTTCTTGGTTGAATCTTCGTCTTTATTTATGCAGACAGGACCAAAAATCACTCGAAGAATTGTTCTCTCAAAGCAGCCCAAAAGCGTTTTCATGGGGTGTTGTTATTGGTCCATGTCTCTGCACCATACATTAGGACCGGGAGAGAACTTTATTACTCAATTGCCTTCTAAGTCCAAAGAAGCAGCGATTGGCAAGAGTGATTCTTCGTTTGATTTCAGCGCTGGTGTTGCTGTCTGAGTTGATAGCGGATCCTAGGTAGACGAAGTCCTTTACTACCTCGAAGTCTCTGTCTATGTTGACGTTTGCTCCAAGACGTCGATGTTGGTTGTCCTTTCTTGTTGACAGCATTACTTGCCCTTGTGAACCGCTAGACCCATTTTCCTGGCCTCCGTCTCTAGACTCACAAACGCTCGACTGACATCACGCTGTGTGCTGTTTCCTGGGTCTTCTCCAAGATCTGCGGTAGGGTGAATATTTGATCGATGGTGGACTTTCCGGGTCTGAAGCCACACTGATAAGGACCTATCAGGTTTTTGACGAAGGGCTTCAAACGTTCACACAGCACGGCAGACAAGATCTTGTAGGCGATGTTAAGGAGACTTATACCTCTGTAGGTTCTGCAGTTCAGGGGATCCCCTTTCTTATAGTTCAGACTCTCAATCTCCTCACTCTTTAGTAGATGAGTTCATTCCTTGTATTAATCCTTTTACCTTCTTGTAAGCTCTTTTCAGTGTATAGCAAGATGTGCCTTATATCAGTTTTAAACTAAACAAGAAAACCTTAGCAAGACAATCACTTTTGCCACACAATGAAGCTGTTATTATTGTGTCTAATCGTCGGCATCCAGACGAACGCTCAACTCTACCAAAACAATGAATATCAAGGTCGCTTCAATAATCCCCAGTATGCAAGCGAAAACCCCCTTAACCGACAGTCGCAATTTGGCAATCCCCTCTTGCAGTCCCAAAACGAACTGCAAAAACAAACAGCTGCCATAGGAGGCGGGCCAGGAGGAACAGTTTCTGCAAATAATGCAAACAACTTAAACCAAAATTCCATCAATCAAAACTACAACAACGATGGCATGAATTTTGATTCATATTCACGCCCCAACTACGCCAGCAATTCAATCGATCCATCAATGGACGAAAGCAGTTTTTGTCCAGAACACTGGATCGCCCATCGACAGTCATGCTATCGATTCATTAAATCGCCCAAACGCAACTGGAACGATGCCAGGAAGATATGCAAAGCCTACAACGCTGACTTGGTGAACATCGACGGCACCGAAAAGCATTCGTTTGTGCTGAAGCAATTGATTCTGCAAAATCAGAAACAAAATCGCTTCTGGATATCAGCCCGACAGTTGGGTCCCAACAGCTGGACAAATGACGATAATTCGAAATTCATCGCTTCCGAAGATTCATTTTCATACGAAGAACATCCAGTTGAGAACGAAGACTTGCATGACAATCGGTTTTTGGTGACGCAAACTAACAACAATCGTTACGGTTCCCAACAGAACTTCAATTACAACCAATTGACGGCTGGTGGTGGTGGTGTCAATCGTAATCGCAACTTGCTAGTCAATGGCCAGCAATATTACTCGAGTGAATACGGCGTCAAAGATCGCCTGGTCTATGGCTATTCAAAGAAGAATGACAAATGGATGTTCATGCCTTCGTATGACTTCGAAACGAATCTGTTCATCTGTGAATCTCGTCAACTATTCGATCCGGAGAACTTCAATTTGAAGAACGACGATAGTCGGCCATTCGACTACGGATTGGATGTCAGAGATCTGGAAAAGATACCACGAGGACCGTATTTTGTGCGACAGCCCAATGACACGACGTTCGATACCAGCAAGACGAGAATCATCAACGATGTCACACTAAGTTGTCTGGCCGGAGGCTATCCCACTCCAACTTATCGCTGGTTCAAGGAGGAATACGTCAATGACACTTTGAAGTTCTTTCTAATCGAACCGTTGAAGAACGACCGCTACACTCTGAGTGGCGGTAATTTGATAATCTATGCCCCTAAACAGGCCGAAGATCAGGGGCTGTATCATTGCTTGGCTGAGAATCGATTCGGCCGCATTCGATCGGAAAGTGCCCAGCTTAACTTTGGTTTCATCATGGAGTTCAATTTGAAGAGATCAGCCGAAACTGGCGAGATGAATTGGGGCAAATCGATCTTCTGTGACCCGCCATCGCATTATCCCGACGTCAAATACTATTGGACCAGAGATTTCTTCCCCAATTTTGTCGAGGAGGATCAGAGAGTCTTCGTTTCGCGAGATGGAGCTCTCTACTTCTCATCGATTGAATCTGTCGACCGGGCGAATTATTCGTGTACTGTTCAGAGTCTTGTCAGTGACACCGGACGCAATGGACCATTCTTCCAACTTCGAGTCCATCCCAACAGCAATTATCAAGCTCTGATATTTGCAAATTCCTTTCCAAAAGTCTTTCCCGAAGCCCCAGTAGCTGGAGAAGACATTCGTTTGGAGTGTGTAGCCTTCGGATATCCAATTCCCACCTACAACATCACCCGCAAGGGAATGCCACTGCAAAGGAACGCATATCAGACGAACTACAATCGAGTCTTGATCATCCAAAACGCAACAGTCAACGACAACGGAGAATACGTCTGTACCATTTCGAATCCACGAAAAACCATCGAGAAGTCAATCTTCATAAACATCCAAATGAAACCCGAATTCACGATACCATTGAAGGACAAGATCAAGGACTACAACAGCGATGTAACGTTCATCTGTGAGTCGTCAGCCATTCCAGATGTCAACTACACGTGGTACAAGAACGCCGAGCTCTTGGACTACGAACGATTGGACAAAGATCGCTACACAATCCAGGACAATGTTCTGACAATAAAGTACCTGGATCCGGACAAGGATGACGGCATGTATCAGTGTGGAGCTACGAATCAACTGAAGACAGCTTACTCTTCAGCGCAGTTGCGAGTTCTCTCAATGAAACCGTCGTTCAAGAAACGCCCGCTCGAATCAGAGATCTACGCCATCTACAATGGCAACACTACGATTTTGTGTAATCCCGAAGCGGCTCCACGACCAAAATTCCAATGGAAGAAGGATGGCAATGTCATTGGGAGCGGTGGTCACAGGAGAATCCTGCCGTCGGGAACTTTGGTTATCTCGCCAACTTCCCGGGACGATGAGGGCATTTACACGTGTGTCGCGACCAACACAGGCGGGACGGATGAGTCTCGGGCTCGGCTGATTGTTTTGCGTAAGATTTTTTTTCATGCTTTCTTGATTTTTTGGTTTTTGATGTTTTGTCTCTCCACAGAGGAATTACGATTCACCCAAACTCCTCCGCCTCGTATCACATCCCAAATCCATGAGCTAATCTACCTTCAATGCGAAGTGAGCTACGACGAAGTCCTCGATGTGGCATTCATTTGGAAACACAATGGCGAAGTTATTCGATCCAACGACAACGAGAGAATAGTAAGGCCACAAAAGCATCTGGAGTATCCAGTATCCATTACAGTTTCGTTTCTTTCTAGCGTGTCGACAGGAATCGTCTGACGGTTCACAACATTACTCTGCTCGATGCTGGCGATTACGAGTGTGTAGTCAACTCAGCTGTGAATAAGATTAGCTCCAAAACGACTGTTGTCGTTGAAGGACCACCAGGTCCTCCAGGCGGAGTAACAGTCATTAATGTCGAGAAAACCAAGGCTCTGATTGAATTCGTCAATGGAGCTTCCAATGGCCGAGAGATTCTCTACTACAACATTTTGGGCCGAACCAATTGGAACCGAACATGGACAAACGTTTCAACACACGTCCAAGCACGTGAAATTGACCGCTACACCGGTCGCCATCAAGCCGAAGTTCACAATTTGACACCATGGTCTTCGTACGAATTTAGTGTTGCCGCAGTGAATAGCCTTGGAATCGGCGCCCTATCGGCACCCTCGCCGATTCACAGCACCATCGAGGACAAGCCGTATATAGCACCACAAAATGTGGGCGGTGGAGGTGGAAAAATAGGCGACTTGACCATCACCTGGCAGCCACTGTTGCCTCAAGAGCAGAATAGTCATGGAATTCATTACAAAGTCTCCTGGCGGCTGCATGTCACTCTAGAATGGGCGACACAAGTTCTCAAAAATCAGGGTAACGTTGGCATCGCTGTGGTAAACATACCACTGGACAAGTACTACACTCAGTACGACGTCAAAGTGCAGGCGATCAATAATGTGGGTATGGGGCCGGAGAGTGAGGTTGTGACAATCTATTCGGCTGAAGACATGCCGCAAGTGGCACCCCAGCAACCGGTGGCTATTGGATTCAATTCGACTGCTTTGAATGTCACCTGGGAGCCAATCGAGATGACAAGAGAGAAAATACGCGGCAAGCTTATTGGACATAGGGTAAGATTGCTCTCCACATCAATTGTCTTTTATAAAACTTGTTCTCTTCTTTTACAGTTGAAATACTGGAAGACGACTCTAGCTGAAGAGGATTCAGTCTATTATCTGTCTCGAACCACTCGCAATTGGGCCCTGATCGTTGGTCTGGAACCGGATACGTATTACTTCGTCAAGGTAATGGCTTACAACGCAGCTGGTGAGGGCCCCGAAAGTGAAAGGTACATTGAGAGAACGTATCGTAAGGCGCCCCAGAAGCCACCATCATCGGTTCATGTCAAGGGCATCAACCCATCGACTGTTCGTGTTGTCTGGCGGTATGTGTCGCCATCACAAGAAGAAGAACCCATCCAAGGTTTTAAGGTAAGAACTTCACTGATTTCAATGGATTTTTTTGACAGTCGTTCTCCCGTAAGGTTCGCGTCTGGGAATCAGATCAAGACATGACAACTGCGAATGACACTGTAATTCCGGTTGGGGAGACACTTGAAGCCTACATATCAAACCTTACACCAGGGCAGAGCTATAAGATGCGTGTTTTGGCCTTCAGCAATGGTGGAGATGGTCGCATGTCCAGTCCAACTCTTCGCTTTCAAATGGGTAAGCTTGATTGAATCACTGTGTGCCCTTGAACAGAGGCATGATCCTTACAATTTTCTCTGTTTATTTCCTAGGAAACACCAATGCACGGAACTCTGCTCAAAATAGAAGAATCAATTTGGCCCTGATTGTTGGATTTCTCACAGTTCTCTACGCAAATACTTCGCTGTTTGGGTACCGTTTAGTTTGAAACATCAGCAACACATCATTCAGCAGAAAGGGACGAATTTCTTCAACATTCCATTTAGTTAGGTTATGTTCAAGGTAACGACGCACATTTATGATAAGATTTCCAGCTCGAATATAACGAAGCCACCGTATCGAATCTTAACTGTAATAAAACCACACACTTGAGGTATATTTTTTTTTTGTTACTATTGACATCTCTTTCAAGCTTAAATTATCCATTTGTGTGTAAATATGTTTATACCTTTGTATTTGTAATAAGAAACGGACTGAACACACACAGGATTCAACAATGTGTGTGTGTAATTGTGGCAAACAACACGGCCAAAATGTTAATAAGAGTAGACTTTGTTGAATCCAGTGTTTTCAGCCCCACTGTAAGTTCAAAACCTTATCAGGAAACACTTCGTCCATGTATTTTTGTAATAATAATAAAAATTAGTATAACGTACGATTGTAATACATTGAAATTTTCCAAGAAAATTATTTTTACGCTAATAAATAAACAATTTTAAAAAACGTGTATTTGTATTTTTTATGGAGAATCGAGTGACCTTGAGTGTCCCTACACATTTTGGTTTTTTTTTTGTTTGAATTCAACCGTAATTTACCCCACTGTAACGTTTTTTTGGAGCTACAGAGGGCCAAAAGGTCTTTTGTGGTCGAATTCACCCGTCATTTACCCCGCTGTATCATTTTTGGGAGCTACGGAGGGTCAAAAGGTCTTTTTTGGGCGAATTTACCCTACTGTAACGTTTTCGGAGCGAATTCATCCATATTTTACCCCACTGTTAAATTCCCATTTGGTAAAAAACCAGTTTGGTGAAAAATGTCATTTGGCAAAAAAAACAATTTGGTAAAAAAAAAGCTGTTTGGTGAAAAAAGTCATTTGGTCTTACTAGCGCCACCTAGGCGGAAAAAGTGATGAACTAAAAGGGCGCCTAAAATCCGCGACACTAGCGCCATCCAACAGTGAGTAGGGATACTAAAACCAAAAATTTTGTGATCTCTGGCAAAAGTTGCATCTACTCACTGTTGGATGGCGAAAATTAAATTTCCGATTTTCTAGACTCGAAAATCGGGTGATAACTCGCGGGCAGAGCTGCCAGTAGTCTTGCCCAGCTGCAAGTCGTAATAATAAGTAAAAATACAACAAATAAAACAGTAAAACACCGTAACTTTTTATTAAAGTATAAAGAATCTGTTTAAAATCATCGAAAAACCGGAAGACTGTTTTACAAACGAGCCTTAGCAGCTCTCAATAGAGGATATCTGTCGCCAGTACAACGTCCACCAAAGTCATCGGTGGACAAATCAAACAGAGCCAATCCTCCAAGTCCTTTAGCTCGAACATAGCTGGCTTTGTTGCCAGCAGTATCGGCATCTTCGTAGCCAACCCACATACCATGTTCACCGTTGTCATCAGGAACACGATAAGCGTAGGTTCCAAAACGCTTAGTAGGATCTCCAACACGACGCAGAGGAGCATCTGCCCCCTTAAGATGTGAATTAGATGGATTTGGTAGTTTAGAGCAAACTTCTGGCCATGTCAAAAATCCAGGAGTGTTACTCGAGAGCCCAGCAGGTGCTTCACCTTCAGTCTCTGGAATTGGTGGTACTCCAGTGATGCCAGAATCCGATGACATCTTCCATGCGCGACCATAAGCAGCAACTCCTACATTGATTTTGGTAGCAGGGCAATGACCATTCAACCAGTATTGCACCTGATAGTTGACGTTATGTTCTGGATTACGCTCGTTGAGTTCGTACAATGGTGCTGGGAAATCAGCCTCCTTGGGGTTGCGAGTGGGTGTTTGGAAGTCGAATGCAGCCAGAGTAACAAAGTCCAGGTAGTTCACGATGGCATTGACATCAATGAAGACTGGAAACAAAAATGATTAACAAAAAGTCGCATGTTCCAGGGTTTAAACTTACTTGAACTATTCACATTTGGTAGAACAGTCAATGACAGGATATATCCTTCAGGTCGAAGGGCACTCTTCAATTCTCGGACCAGTGATGTGAATTCCTCCTTATGTTCTTCGGCCTTTTCGTCAAGCACCGAGTCACCACTGAAGATCTTCTTGAATCCCTTCCAGAATTTGCCAATGCTTCCTCGGATCTTCTTTGGTTTGTTTGGCGGGAACTGCCATGCCAAATCGAGGCCGTCAAAGCTGTAGGTTTTCACCAAAGCATGGGCACTGTTTATGAAGGCCATACGATTCACACTTGCTTCCAGCGTGGACAGATATTTTTCAGGATTCTCATCACGTCCACCACCAACACCAAGGAGGACCTTCAAATGAGGATATTTCTTCTTTAAGTTTGTGATTACACGGAAATGTCCTTTGCCGGCATCTAGGTCGAGGCTCTCATGTAAACTGATGAGTTTGCTGTTGTCATTGTGGAGGCCAGCATATCCGTAAATCAAATGTGAACAAAATTGAAGAGCTGGTTCCAAATCCGCCAGGGTTAACTTGCCAAGACCTGAAATAGACAAGAAGATGAATTAAAATCATCGCCAAACAAAGGCATGTCGATTTAGACTTTCTGGAAATTTCCCGCAATTTCAAATAGCTTTATCTCCCACTTTTCCCAGGCAGCCTATTTCAAATGAGGTACGAAATCAAAGGTCTGTTTGTCTTCTATCATCCACTGAAAACCAAATATGTCTGCGAGGACTGGTTACCGAGTTATGATCAAAAGGACATTTTTATTGGTTTTTGTCCTTAGCTGGGACTACAACCCATCGAAGGAATATCTTCGGATGGAAATATCTCGGCAACCAGCAGGGCTCGGATTTCAGTTTGGCTTGCAGCGTTAGGCTCAGGATGACGAGAACTATCAAATATGTTGAATTTAGCGAAATCTGTTTTCGACGATTTTTTGACAAAAATCATGGGCTAACCCCTTGCCAAAATTTTGGGCCGAAAAAAAAATTTCAAGCTTCTCGAAGGCCTAGTAGCCGAGTTATGATCAAAAAACTATTTCACCAGATCACCTGTGGACCTGTTGCTGCGAAAGCCATACTGCCGCCGCCGGTCATTAAGAAGAAAGACGAATCAACTAGCTTTTGTGTGGGCTATCGAAGGTTGAAGAAGGATAGCTACCCTCTGCCTAGGATCAGTGATACTTTGGACGCAATAGAAGGGGCACAATGGTTCTGAAATTTGGACTTGAAAAGTGGTTCGATTGGCAAGTCGGACTCCACCCTGAAGACAAAGAAAATACAAGAAACGGATTGTGGCAGTTCAAAGTGATGCCTTATGGACCGGTGACCTTTGAGCGTCTAATGGAATGCCTCCTGCAAGGACTCACACCGATATCTTGCCTGGTCTACTTGGATGACGAACACTGAACAAATCTGAGAGCCGTGCTTCAAAGGCTTCGTAGCCCACCTCAAGCTCAACCCAGAAGAGTGTTCTCTCTTCAAAACCGAAGTGAAATATCTGGGACACATTATCATCTCATCCCAAGGAATTAAGACGGATCCTGATAAGGTTGACACCGTGAAGAATTGGCCAACACCACAGGACAAACATCAACTCCGAAGCTTCCTGGGTCTAGCCACCTACTATAGGCGCTTTGTCAAGAACTTTGCTGAGATCGCCAAGAGTCTACATCAGCTAACGATGTAGATTCGATAGTCTTTCAATTATGGACTTTATGAGCAGCTTAATCCCCCCTCCTTGCCCAATCTGAATTCCCAGATCCACCACTGAACTAAAACGCAATAAGTAGCCCTTCTCCCTGCCTTCAAAGAAGCGAATTAAGTCAAAAGTTGTTCATCATAAAACTCGATGCTTAGACACAATTAATGGCCACTTAAAAACGTGTGTGGGTTCACATACGAAGAGCTGTGATCCACTTTGCAATTATCGTCAACAAAAAACTATTAAGAGCACGATGACTAAACTACTGCTGTTTCCACTGAAGCCAATCACGAGATTTCGCCAAGTAGATTAAAAACAAATCTCGACTTTTCTTTAGGGTCGATGATGAAAAGTCCCCTAATTCCCAGAAGAGTCGAGATTAGTTCGCAAAATCTGGTGATTCGCGTCAATGGAAGCAGCAACAAGTCTGGAGGTTATCAGCTGTGTCTGACCTAATTCCAGGAAACTGAGAAAACTATTTTCACACATTGACACCATTTTTGCGGTGATTTCCTCAGAAAAAACGGTGACCTCATGGAATGTTTTTTTATGTAACTCGTGTGGCTAATTTAACAGTTACAGATTTTGAACTAAGACAAACACAGATTCAATATAAGAAGAAGAATAACTTACCTTCACGAATCAGACTGGTAGAATCATAGAAGCAGAGCAATCTTGGTGCAGGATTATCGGCTCTAGTTTGGTTGACACCTAGGACGCCCACGAACAAAGTGGCGAACAAAATAAGGAGTTTCATCTTACAACACAGAAAAAAACACAAGATTCAAAGCTGGAACTATAGCAAACGCACTGAATCACGACTCAATCAAGACTGATTTTGAACAACATCTTTGCGGTTAAGCTGCTGATGCTGATAGCCTCTTGACTTTGAGATCTGAAGGCGATAATTGTTTTGTTTGCGGCTACCGCATTGAAATTTATGTCACGCCTGTGATCTTTAGCACTCAATTAAGGGCTCATTCAGAGGCTTTTGAAATAAAAACGACGGGGGTACTAAGCCTTTGTTCAAAAGCTTGAGCAGTCTCGCACGACCAAACCGCCCATTTAGCTGTGTAGGGGTACATGTGTTGACTGTGAATGAGTGGCAAAACAAAAAAATCACCGCAATCTGAACTGAAAGTGAAACGTTGACCAAGGGGCTACTGCGAATCAATCGAAATCGAAGGCAACGACAGAAACTAACGATGACGAAATAGTTTAATTGAATCGATGATGAAGATTTTGGTGGAAATGATAAGAGCGATTTATGTTAATTTGGAAAAACACTGCCATTGGTTTATGGTGATGGTAGGTAGGTTAGAATGGCTGTTCTGGGCAGCCTCTGTCCAGGAACACAATTAGCGCCGTTTTGATACCATAAACTCGAAGCACAGTACAGTGCATAATAGAGATTTGCGAATTCGCTAAGCTCGCGAAGGAAAGGAGCACCCAAAGCCATTGTTCTGGCATTTAGAAGGGAGCCGGGCACTCAGTTAAAAAGTTATAGTCAAAAGGACATTTTTTTCGATTTCTGCCTTCTGGAAATTTCCCTCGATTTCAAATTGCAATATCTCTCAATTTTCCCAGGCAGCCCATTTCAAATGAGGTACGAAATGAAAGGTCTAACTGTCTTCTATCCGTCACTGAAAATAAAAACTGTCTCCAAGGACTGGTTACCGAGTTATGATCAAAAGGACATTTTTATTGGTTTTTGTCCTTAGCTGGGGCTACAACCCATAGAAAGAATACCTTCGGATGCAAATATCTCGACAACCGGATTTGAGTTTGGCTTGCAGCGTTAGGCTCAGGATGACGAGAACTATCAAATATGTTGAAATCAGCGAAATTTTTTTCTCATGATTTTTTCCAAAAATATCATGGGCTAACCCCTTGCCAAAATTTTGGCCAAAAATTTTTTTTTTCAAAAATTTCTTCAAAACCTATCGAATGTTACATCAAAAGAAAGGTCTGGTCGAACCCTATTCATAGACGTGGGTTTCAAGCTTTTTGAAGGCCTAGTAGCTGAGTTATGATCAAAAAACCATCAGATCACCAGTGGACCTGTTGCTGCGAAAGCCGTACTGCCGGTTATTAAGAAGCTTTCGGTCTTCGAGATATTTATTTATTTATTTATTTTAAAAAGTTAAAGATACTATCTGTTGTCTAAGACAAGTGGCGAAAGTATCTCGCTAAAGATATTACAATTTTTTACTTGGTAAATAATAATACACATCCAAAACTTATTGTGGGGTTTAAGTGTCGGAATAGAAAATCGGATCAAATTTAGAAAAAAAGAAAAAAAAATACATCATAAATATAACTCAAAAAAAAAGAAACAAGAAATTACAAAAGCTTAAGCAATACATTAGGATACAAATTTCAAGTTAAAACTTTTAAAATGTCATTAATTTCATTTAAATCAAAATTAAAAAGCCAATTCTTAACCTCCTGCAAAATGAGTATTTTGAGCGAATGCAACGAATATCAAGTGGTAAGGTGTTATAAAGTCGTGGAGCAACGGATGTATAAAAGCTCAAGAAATGTTGAGTTCGGTGCGGTGGAACGAATGCAAGATTTGTTTCACTACTACGTAAAGAATAATCAGAACTCATATAACGATTAAAAAGATAGCCACTTCTTAAGAAGAATATTTTTAAAACTTTGTAAAAGTAAAGATGCTTTTATGGGAGTATGCGTGATCCTAAAAATAAGGAAAAGCTGTTTTCAAACCTTCCTTTCATCCAAATAGTACGTAGGATTCGTTTTTGAGTTACTAGTAAGGGTTGCAAATAGTTTTTGAAAGTACCACCCCAGCAAACTAAACCATATTCAAGTTTGGATTGTACAAGACCATAGTAGACAGTTTCGAGGAGTCTTCTACCGCATAGTTTTCTTAAGTGAAACATAACATAAGTAGTAGAAAGTAAATACTTCTTTAGACACAATGTATGCGCTTGCCAGTTCATTTTGTTGTCAATTATTAATCCAAGATATCTATACTCAGATACTTGATCAATACGGAAACAATTTGAAGCACATCCCACATTAGCAACATTGGAATCAGAAACAGCACCGGGAGAACAGTTTAAAGTTGAGTATTTACAATCACTACTATGCAGAATCAACAAGGGGGGATAAGTTTCCAAAACGGGTAAATTAAAGAACATTATTTTTGTCTTATCGCTAACAACAAGTTTATGCATTGCAAACCAATGTCTCAACAACTCCAAATCGTGATTAATATCAGATATCATATCTAACAACGACACACTGGAATAAACCAATGCTACATCATCAGCGAAGCTAGTTTTTTTGCCCTTTAAGTTCAAGCTAAAAAGAGAATTTATGTAAATAAGGAATAAAATCGGTCCAAGAACTGATCCATGAGGCACTCCAATGTTAACAATACAGCTATCACTGTACTGATTTCCTACTCTCACCATTTGCATTCTGTTTTTAAGAAAAGAGGAAAACCAATCCAGAATATTGCCTCTGAAACCAGCTTTTTCCAATTTAATCAAAAGTATCTCATGATTCACCGTATCGAAAGCCTTATAGGGCCCATACACTACACATGCGTGCATGCACAAACAAAAATTAGCACAGTCACGTTTCAACCATACACTACTCATGCAAACTGCACATTCTATAGTCGTGTGTACATCGCTGAGTAGAGAACATCTTCAAAATGTCAGATTCAAAGTCCACTGCAAAAGCTATTTTGATTGCATTGGCAATTCAAAAAAAAAAAATTAAAATACTAATGTCGATAAAGTTCCAAGAATTAAGTCGAAATTTTTTTATTTCCCGCTGATATTTTCAAAATTAGATTTCTCTTGATGTTTACTTATTGAAATCCACCGCTTGAATGAGTAAATTAGCCCACACACTACACATGCATGCATGTACAAACAAGAAAATATCAAAAAATTTTGAAATCACTCATGCCGCATGCACAACCACACATGCTTCACCATACACTCGCAGTTTGCATGCACAGTCACTAGAATGTGCATGCATGCATGTGTAGTGTATGGGCCCTATTAGTAATATCAAGAAACAGGGCAGCAGTAAATTTTTTTGTATTTAAGCTATCATAAACAATCGAGCAAAAACTAAGCAAGGCGTCTTCAGTTGATTTTTCGGCTCTAAAACCAAATTGATAACAGCTAAAGAAAGAAATACTTTCAAGGTAAGATACGATTCTCGATTTGACGACTTTCTCAAATATTTTTGAAAAAACAGAGAGAAGGGAGATAGGTCTGTAATTTCTTATTGAATTTTTATCACCTTTTTTGAAAATAGGTATCACTTCGGCTGATTTCAAAGCAACTGGAAACTTTCCAAGAGAGATACTTTTATTAAATAAGTTAGTCAAGATATCAACAATGTTGAGGCCAATTTTTTTGATAAAATCATTGGAAAAACTATTCAATGTTTTGGAGTGAGAGTTATAGCGTTTTTTTTTGGTCGTCCGGAACTGTTCCGAACAGTTCTGTACTAGTTCACTTGGCACAAGATGACAGTTCTTGTTCTGAATAGAACAGAAAAACGATTCCGAATTTGAAGTCAGAATCAAAAACAGAATCACGCATACATGCACACACTCGCACATACGTACTCGCTGCCATGTTTACAAATAAAGAAAATAAAAACAATGTCATGTCATCTGCATTTCTGCACAAATACACAACCATTCAACCCTTAGAAGCAAAAAAATGTGTTTGCCTGTTCGTTTGGAATCCGGAATCGGACAGTTCTGTGTACAATTCCGGATTACCAAAAAAAAAAACGCTATTATTCAGCCCTTTTATGATCTTATAAACTTCAAAAGAAGAAATAGGCGTAAAGAAAAAACTGTCGCTTAGGCTAACATCATTAAAGCAATTATTATGTGTATATGTAGAATTGTGAATCCCTGCATCAATTAGAGTCTTGGTAGGTATATTAGTAAAATATTCATTGAAAATCTTAGCCATGTTTGAATGATCAACAATATAGGAGTCATCAAAAATAGTACGAGGAACTTCAAAAATTGTATGTTTATTGAATAATTCATTAACTATTCCCCATTCGTTTTTTGAATTTCCTTTGGCTACATGAAACTTATTAATATAGTAATTTTCCTTGCAAATTGGAACTTCGAGACTTACCTCCTTACATAGTTGTTCATATTTATTTCGGAGAAAAACATTATTGGGATGTCTCCTACACTTTACCCTTAGACAATTTTTTTCCTTGATTTTATTAAGCAAGAAACCAGACATCCAAGGTTTTAATTTAATGAGCTTTTTCTTACGGTTTACTACGGCGCAGGGTCATAAGTCCACAGGTCATAAGTCCACAATGGACTTATGACCCACTTGGGTGGGTCAAAAGTCCATAAATTCATAAATAAATTCATAAATTCGCGCGAATTTTTTTTATTTTCACTCCCCAAATTGTTTCTCTGTTTGACAAAAAAAAATTTGGCTCGCTTCGCTCGCTTTACAGGGCTGCTCTATAAATTAATTTCTCTTGCCGAAATTTTTTTTGCCAAACAGAGAAACAATTTGGGGAGTGAAATTAAAATAAATTCTGGGTGTCTCTTCTCGAAGTTCAAACTTCGTTAACTAAATATTTGGACAAAAAAATGTCTTTAAGTATTGTTTTTAGATGTAAATAAATAATATCCACATCTTTTAAGAACGTTGACCACAACAACACCTTCATGCTACTTAGCTGGGTATTCTATTTTTGTTTACTTTATTGAGTTTTACAAAGAAGAAAAGCAAAATTGAACAAATGAAACTGTACACCATTGTGGACTTCTGGCTCACCTCAGTGGGTCAAAAGTACACAATGAATGGGTCACAAGTCCACAGGAATTTTGTGTGGACTTCTGACCCACTTGGGTGGGTCAGAAGTCCATAATGAATTTATGGACTTTTGACCCACCCAAGTGGGTCATAAGTCCATTGTGGACTTATGACCTGTGGACTTATGACCCTGCGCCGTTTACTACTGCTTCTGAACTTTGAATGTAATAACCATTTAATAAATTAAGAAAATTATCAAAAGCAATAGAAGGGTCAGATTCAGTATCTAAACCAGCCCAATTTTCGTACAACAACAAGGAATTAAGGCGCTCAAAATTTGTTGTCTTGATTTGCTTATAAGAAGATTGGTTAGAAACTTGATTTAATGGATCCGTAAAGTTGAAAAAAAAGACACGTCATGCAATGATCAGAGATCTTCATATCAAATATAGAACTTGAAAGGTTGAGATTTACTCTCATATCCAGCCTTGCAAAAATATGATCAATGCACGTTTTAGAAGTGGACGTTGTTCTAGTTGGTTCATTTATGCAAGATTCAAGTCCATTAGATGCCATTAAGGTCTTATAATTATCTACTGACAAAGATTCAATTAAGATATCAATGTTAATATCTCCTACTATGAACAAATTAGAAGCACTAGTAACATTCAAAATGGATGAAAGCTCCTCTAAGAAAACATCTTCACTAATATGGTGAAATCAATAAATACACAAAAACACTAGTTTGATCGAATTAATAGTGAAAGAAATCTTAATTCTTGAGTTGATAGTTTATCAGCGTTTCCATGAGCTTAGAAAGAAGGGAAGAAAGTGCAATCGGACGATAATTGGAGGGAGAAGAAGATTCGCCTTTTTTTTGGGACAAATGCTGTTTTCCCACTGCTCGGAACGAGCCCAGAAGACTACGATAAATGGTTGCCAGCGTGGAAGAACACCTCTTCAGAATATGATAGCGGAGATACCATCCGGACCAGCGGATTTATGTATGTTGAGATCGTTTAGGACTCTCGCCACAGCACGAGTGCGGAAGAAGATTTGTCCCATGGAATCATTGACGCGCTCAAGAACTGGAGGAGCCATGACATCCCTGGCAGCGAATAGTTGGCGGCCGAAGAAGATTTGTCCCATGGAATCATTGACGCGCTCAAGAACTGGAGGAGCCATGACACCCCTGGCAGCGAAGAGTTGGAGGCGAAGATTTGTCCCATGGAATCATTGACCCGCTCAGGAACAGCCGGAGTCATGACACTCTCTGGCAGCGAAGACTTGTCCCATGGAATCATTGACGTGCTCAAGAACTGGAGGAGTCATGACACTCTCTGGTTGGCGGCGAACTGCCTAGCAAAAAGGTTAGCTTTCGCGAGAGACAGAGAGCTAACAACTGGAGTCTCATTGTCAATGAGCCTTGGGACCGAGGAAGAAGAATTCTTGGAATCTAAAAAACGTCTGGTTTGCATGAATGAATCCGTCCGTTTCCGAGGCCTTCGACACTATTCCCGATTGACGCAGAAGGAGAGCAAGACCGCGACTCAGGTGGCGCACACAAGTGGAAGAGGGCGTCAACTTAAAGTGCAAAACTGGAGACAGCTAGCTAGGGACCGAGCTGGCTGGCGGAGACTGTTGATTGACGCCCAAGTCCACCCCGGACTGTAGCGCCACCTTAAGTAAGTAAATAAGTTACATGAATAGGAATTGGAATAAGAATAAAAAACGCATTGTTCTGTTATATTTTTTGTTTTATTTTTGTTGTTTTTGTTTACTGTATAAAAATAAATGCCGTAAATCCTTTATGTTCGATATTTCTATAATTTTTCATTGAAAATACTTTTTCTAGCTTTTATTACACAATTTTGTTTGTTTGGCTTCAAAATATTCAATCAATCATTTGGGGAACAAAGAAACTAGGTTAGGTTCCTGCTTACATAAATAAATCAAGTCAGAAAAAACAAACAAATGAAATAGCTTTCTAGCCATCTATTCCAAACCGTTAAATAAATAATTAATAAATAAATAACACTACCAAGTGGTGCATAGCAGTTTTTGTCGTTAATCGGCCCAATCGAGGTAACCGTCGGAGCGGAACTTTCTCACTTTGCTTGTCGGAGAACTACTGCGAAGCAAAATCTGGATGAATTCGGAGAAAAAGCCGCTCCGACTGTTACCTCGATTGGTCCGAATATATTTAAACATTTGTTATTGAATATTACACAAAATCTAGTACAATATTTAGGTTAAGTTTCTTTTATTTTACAACCAATACACTAAGAATGATCAAGATGTTGATAAATAAGAATGAGCCCGTGTTACAATATACCGGCGGTGTGTGTAGGTGTACGGGGTATACCTTCAAATTTTGTATTTGGTTTTGTTAACATATTTTGTAATTCAAAGCCCGCACTTAAGAGTAAATAATAATAATTGTTGTTGTTGGATGGTGGACTCCCATATCGCATATCTCTGTTGTGACAAATGAAAGGTTTTTTTACTTGAGAAGCGCTTTAATGTCTTCTTTTTCTGCTGCCTCGAGATATGGAATACAATCTGGCGTTGAGCCTGACTTTGATGCTCCCTAAATGTGTTAAAAGCAGAATTATTGTAAAAATAGGGAAATGCATAAAGAGGTGAACTGAAACGTTAAAAACTTAAAAAATTGTTCGGTGCGCAATGATCACTTGCCAAATTAGCTAACGTAGAATAGCTATACTCATCGGACACGATGATAGCCAACGATTCGACCTAGAAGAAGTGAAAACGGCTGAAATCCAACAAAGCCGCTGGAGCTGCCGAGCTGTTCAAAGCAGCAGGCGACGATCTAGACAGAAGCATGCACCAAATCATTGGAAGAATGCATGCCCGAGGAATGGAACCTTTGCGCGATCCTGAAAAAGGGAGATCCTCTAAACTGCGCCAACTACAGAGGAATCAGTCTACTTAGCATCGCCTACAAGATCCTCTCTGCCTTAATATGTGGACGTCTGAAGCCTTTCGTCAACAATCTGATTGGTGGCTTTAGGCCAGGAAAGTCAACCATCGACAGAACCTGGAAGAAATCTATGAAAGCCAAATCGATACCCAGCACCTTTTCATCGATTTTAAGGCCGCGTATGACAGCATCTACAGAGACGAACTGTCTCTAGTTTTGGCATCCCTGTGAAGCTCGTTCGCTTGTGCAAAATGACGATGGAGAACTCACGCTGCTCCATCAAGGTTGGCAAGGAGCATACGGAATCTTTCGACGTCAAAAAAGGATTCAGACAAGGCGATGCACTGTCGTGCGAAGCATGGACCTTGACAAAATCGGATGAATGTGCCTTAGGCTTAGGAAAGTTCTTCGGGTCATCTTTGGTCCCTTGTGCATTGAAGGGGAATGGCGAAGAAGATACAACAGCGAACTTTACGAGTTGTACAACGACATGGACTCAGCCATAAGGGTCAAGGTCCAGAGACTCAGATGGCTCGGTCATTTAGAGCGCATGAACACCAATGCTTCGGCCCGGAAAGCCTTCGACACTATTCCCGAGGGACGTAGAAGGAGAGGAAGGACTGCGACTCAGGTGGCGCACACAAGTGGAAGAGGACCTCAATCAACTTGAAGTGCAAAACTGGAGACAGCTAGCTAGGGAGCGAGCAAGCTGGTGGAGAATGTTGATTGAGGATCAAGTAAACAACGGACTGTAGGACTGGCGGCTTTAAATACTGAGTGACTTGATGAGCAGGGGGTATACCGCCCAGCAAAAAAAGGAACCAAAAGGTTTCTGAACTTGAAACTTTGAATGTGATTTTAAGTCTCGTTAAAGCTTTACTATCGAAAACGACTATTGCCTGGCCAGGAAAAATGTAAATGGATAAAGAATCAAACCTTTTCAAGTAGCATTTGAACGCATTTGGTGTGGCCCTCCCATATAGCTGCCAAAATAGGTGTAATACCATGTTTGTCCTCAACCTGCAACCAATAAAATGAATTTCAATTTAATTATGGAAATCAAAATAAAGATAGGATAACAGTAGATAGAACGAAACGAGAGTAAGAAAAAAAAAACAACACTTACATCAACTTTCGCTCCCTTCTCAATCAAATAAGATAGCACCTCGACTTGGCCAAAATCTGCAGCATAATGCAGAGGGTACCTTCCATTAATCAAGCTATTAACATCAATTCGCTTTAAGAATGATAAAATTGAATGAATTTTTGTGCAGAAAAAATATAAATAATTCTCGAACATACTTTCATTTCAATGTCCTCTTGAACTCGATCCAATTCGCCATTTTTTATATTCCACACCAAATTGGCCATAGCTTGATTGTTTATTCCAAAAAACAGCAAGAAATATTTGCAAAAATTGCCACAAAAAATGTCTTTTTTCTGTTTTCTGTTGTTATTTCGGTGCCGAAATGAAGATAAACCAATAAACTGTGTATGTGACGAGCACTTTTTTTATTTAACTGCGAATATTTTGTTCAAGAACCACCGACCGGCTTGCACACAAACACACAAACACAAATCAAAGTTTCAAGCAAATACAAATACTCTGTACAGGCGCTTTAGATGGGATTTTTGGATTATTGTCGCGTTTTTCTTTTTCACCTCGGAGCAGATCACAGATATGTCAAATTATTGATTGAAGAAATTGGGTGCGTTCAGATTGACTTGTTTTACAAGTGAAATTAAAATAACAGCAAAGGCTATCGAAATCCAACATTTTCTGGCTTTCTGGTAGAACAGTCATTGGGCGCGTTCAGTTTGGCCTTGGATGAACGAGTTCGATAGCCTTAGGCCGTGAGCGAATTGGATGAATTGGGTTGAATAAATGGATGAATTTTTAACCACTACTGTCAGCTCCGGAGCTAGTCTAATTTTAACACATTTTTTTTAACACAGTGTCAAAATTTAACCAAACGTCAAGTTTTAACCACGTTTCGTTCCTACGTCTAGGGATGGCGCCATAATCGATTGACATCTTGCCTCTACTACTGATGAATTCATATACAAAGATAAGACCTGAATTTATAAAAATATATCGGTCTCCCTCTTTCACCTATTCGAAGCGTAGACGTTTCGCTCTACAAATCAAGCCCATGCCATAATGTATACGTATTGAATGAAAGGCCACGTATGTACTCTGCACAAAAATTAAATGAAAAATATTTCAGTCGAGGTGAAAACGGCCCAGTTATTTCATCAGCCATTTATTCAAGTAGAAGTCTTTGAACAATTCACATAACGAAAAACAAATGAAGTAAAGAAAATTTCAAAAAATAGAAAATAGAAAAATTAAGACCTAATTGATTTTCTCATCCGTTAAAAAAGCAATTATTTACTTATTTTTTTTGCATTATGTCTTACATAGACACAAAGAGAAAAAATACATATGAATTCTTATGACAATTATCAACGGACTCATATGTATTAGTTTATCCCCAGCGATATAAATGGGAAGATAATTAGGAAAATTAGCAGGAAATTTGTAAGAAAAAAGTGGAAAAGGGGCATTGCCATGTAAAATATTTAAAAAATATTCAGTATTCCGCACATTGCGGTCGTTTTTCGTGCCCTAAATCGCAGATTTTTGCTTGGCATGAAAATCTGTTTGTATGTAGATGAATTTTAAAGGGAAAGGCGCAGTTCATGGGAGATACATACATACATACTAATTAATGCATAAAACGAGTAGATACCTACTGAGAATCATTCGTGTATGAATGTATGTTCGATGTTGCATGGATGAATAACGAACGAAATTTATTTTTACTTCCAAACGTTTTACAGAAGTGTGAAAGAGACAAAACTAGAAGACGACGCAAATGAGCCATTTTGATTTTTTAAACAGTGCTAGTGTGTGCGCTTTCAATTTCATTCAATACCAAGTTTTAATGTGAAGACAGCACTACATGGAAGAACATTGTTGCTACTACAGTCCACCCCAATATTGAATTGATTATTTTTTGTCTAATCTCGATTCGAATGATAAAAAAAGCCACTTGCATTATTGCAATCGCAATCAATCAGGCCAATTAGAGGCAGTACATGAAAATTATTGATTAGGCAATTTAATTTGCAATAAAAAAAATAAAAACGAACAATGATTGAATAATACACGAATAAACGTGAATGTTTCTATACTCAATACCTATATACATGTTGTATACATAAATGTTATGCCGTGAAATCGAATGATACATCTCTGAAACGATGGCAGATTATTTATTTTAAGTTAGAAAGTGTGTTGATGATTCAAAAGTACAATGAAAAGGTTTGCTTTCAAATATATATATGTACCTATGCCAGTTATATCGTGTATATACATTATTATTGCCTACACAAGTTCCTAACTTCTATGCAACATTCTGTTTGTTTTTTTTTAGGAAATTTTGTGCAGCTCGATGTCATGATTTTGATTTGTTCCTAAAATATGTTTTAACTTTTGGTTTTTCTTTCAGAGTTCAAATGTCCTCATATTCAGTGATTTTGTTGTTGTTTTGTTTGCTTTTATTTTGTAGGTGGGGGTGCAGAAGATCAATGGATGTTTTCTAGACACCAAAAAGTGCAATTTGTTTATGAAAATGTGGATAATGAATGCTTTTGACATTTTCTAGGAAGAAACTAAATTCTTATCTCTTCCCATTTTGTATACATATGTACTAACCTACGGATGTATCTATGCATTGTATATGTTTATATGCAAATGATCTACGCAGTCTTACATAAGTATTTAGGAGTTTTTGGTGTTTGTGTGTATCTATGTGTGTTTATTGACGAGCCGTGTGTCATCCACGGGCTGTAACTCGAGTACCTATATTTCTATAACAGCTTAATGGTGATGGGTCAAGTGAAACATCCCATAAACATTTTTTTTTTTTAGGCAACATTTTAAATTGAGATAAAATTTCAAATTTCAGCTAAGTGGTTAGGTGCGTTGGCTGCTAAGCAGAACGTCGTAGGTTCGAGTCCTACTCGTGCCCACAGTTTTTATTTCATCTTTCATGGGCACTGCCTCTTCCGAAGAACTGACAAAACTTCCAAGAGTATCAATCTGTCATATGAAGAAGTGCTTCTCAACTTTGCCGTCCGGAATCGGCGTTAAATTGTAGGTCCCCTCAATTCTTCACACGCACTCAGACAATTGTTGAAGAGAGTAAGCCACTTAGGCCCTGGCTCTTCAAGAGCTGTCGTGCCACTCTATTTATTCTATCAAACGACTTAAATAAGTCGGAAATAGTCGACTTAGAAGTCAAACTGCAAAATTTTGCTTCGGGAATCTCGCTGATTTCAGCTGAGATTTTGTCCCCTTCATAAATCAACGAGAGGAGCTTTCTGAATGAGGTTTAGTTAGGTTTAGTTCTAAGTACCGTTAGCCTCATCTAAATAGGGACCAATGCTGTTTTATGTTGCAAAATTGTTTCTCAACAAATTGAATTTCAAATTTCAGGCATCATTTAATGGGGATGTATATTTGAGGAAACAAATTTAACGGTTTACAGCACTACACGAATAGAACGTTACAAGTTTTCAAAATGTCAGATGATCAAAAAGAAATAGAATTAGAGGAGGAACCAGTAAGGAACAGTATTAACAGTAAAACTGGCGACGACGAAGAGGTTGAGGAGGTTAAGTCTGAGAGTGCAATAGTCCCAAAATCAGTTTCACAAGATGTCGTCGATGTCGAAGATGATTTGGAAGATGGGGAGATCGATGATGATGATGATGATGGCAATGATGAACCGATTGTCATGGATTCAAAAATTGTTGCAGCATCTCCTCCTATACTACCAATTGCTGCTCCCTCAGTTGCAAATAAAGTAATGCAGCCATTGGCGTTGCCGTCCGGTAAAATTTTGGATGATTTGGGAAAGAAATCATCAAAATCCAGTAAACACGATGTTGTTGAAGGTAAATTCTTATCAAGAGAAGCGTTTAGACACATTTTAAAGCTTAGATTTGTTTCTTGAAGATGATTTTGCGGGATCGATTGAAAGTGCCATAGCAGCAGCTCTCAAAAAAGATGGCATTATGCCTCCGATGCCGAAAATTCTAGAAAGTCGCGAAGAGAATGACAGAAAAGTGGTGGACAAAGAATTAGCTTTATCGAAGAGCAGTCGAAGAAGGAAACGACGAAAGCTACGTGATGATCGAGAAAAGGACAAAGAAAAGAAGGTAAGAAGGTGTTTTCCATTAGGCAACATGTTTATAAACAAATTTCAAAAAACAGAAAAGCCGAGGTTCTCCAGACACAACCAAGGCCGGAGTCTCCGCCGCGGCGGCAACTATGGAAGAAGAGCTTGATGATGATGAAATGCTTTGCGTTCGCGGAGGAAGTCCTCCGCCATCTGGTACTTTACCTATTCTTCCCCTACCACCTCCAATCGATACAAATTCGTCGTCGAAAAAAGATCCATATGAATCGGACGACTCATACACTTCATACGAAAGTTACGATTCCGGACCAAGCTATCAAAGATACACGTCCCGCAAAAAAGATTCCAACTCAGGTGGAGGGACATCGAATTCAAGATCAAAACGTAAAGAGCGCAACCGTAGGGATGATGAACGACGTTCGGAGAAGAGAAGTCGTCGAAACTATGATGATTCTGGTGGAGTAAGTTCGCTTCTTTAAACTAATCTCTTCTTCTTTCTAATCTCATGGTCTTAATCACAGGAAGACAAGTACCAGGATCGTCATCCGCAACAGCCTCGAAAGCTGGAACTCTGTAAATTCTATCTAATGGAATGTTGTGCCAAGAAAGACAAATGTTCATACATGCATTCAGATTTCCCTTGCAAATACTACTATCTGGGGATGGAATGTGTCTACAGAGCGGCATGCAAGTTTTCACATGGCAAGCCACTATCCGATCAGCTTCGAAATGTTCTGCTGAAACATCTTGAAACTGCTCCAAAGGAAATTCTTGGAACTTTTCGACGTATCAGTCGTGAAAATGCGCTAAGTCTAATGATGGCAACGCATGACAAAATTTGTCAAGAACATGGCGTTGAAAATACCATGGCACCAGCAACCAATACTACTCAAACGGTAACACAGGCAGGAGTGAGCAATAAGCAACATCAAAGTCAAAGTCTTCAACAACGCCAGCTACAACAGCAGCAACAATCTGAAGTCATTCCATCATTGCTTGATATGATGCTAGTGAAATCAAACGATCCAAAGGCATCGTCTTCCACTCTGACATCAACATCAACATCAGCGAATCTCAAGTCAGAATCGAAACAGCGCAAATCACGTTGGTGTGATTCAAGTATTCCTAACCCTTCAGTTGCTCCTTCGAAAATTGCCAAACAAAGCAGCAATCTTGAGCCACCTTCATCAAGTGCACCCAGCTATTTGGACCTGAAGAATCTGACAGGAATTCTCTCCACTGATCGAATTGAAAAACTCTCCCAATTCGGAGTTGTGAACTTGGAACAGATCAATCAACTGACTTTGAGTCAGCTGAACAAAATCGGACTGACAATCAATGAGATAAGTGAGATCCAACTGAATGCCAGAAATATGGCCAGACTAGGGCTGGGAATGCCCTCAGATGCAGCAACCAACCAGCCATCTAATTCACTGTAAGTACACAACTTTGGTATTTGACAGTTCAGTCATTAAAGGGGATGACTGGACAACCTAACCTCACATTTTATGTTGTAATCCTCATTTTTAGTTATTTATTTGTGGTTTTCTTTTCTTTTCTCTTTTATTTTTCATGCGTGTAAATGTTTAAAACTTACTCGTAGACCATCAAGTCAAGATGTTGATATGCGTTTTCTTCCTAGTTGTTTGGCTTTAACAACCACAACTGTAACAACTTCAGAGACATCAGGGAGTTCCTCAGTTGATGCACTTCAATCTAAAACCGTACTGAGTTCTTCTCCTCTTTCTGCTGTTAAATCAGGAGGAACAACTCCTGCTGATGGACAGTTGGAAACATCAAATGTTACGGGAATAGATTACTCTCAATATTTGAGAGATTCCAATTTGGGATATGACAAGAATGACATGCGTAAGTGACATTTTTGACTATTCAAAACGGTTTGTGATCAACAAATCCTGCTTTTTCTTTAGTGGACGACGAGAAGGATGAAGAACAACTTGTAATAGATGACCAGGACCTAGATGGATTCGATGAAAGCTCTGAGGTTAAGAATGATTCTGACTCCGAGTCAAAAGCACTCTATGGTTACCCCGTTGCCAACAACTCAGAAAGTGACGAACGTCTTCCTCCAACTATTCACATATCTGAAAAACTCCAGAACATTCTTAAAGATCCAACAAATCTTCACACTGTAAATATGTCGGACCTTATGAAACCTAAAGAAATATCTGCTGATTTGCCATCCGAAAAAATACATGTGGACCAAGGTGAAGAGAATTTTTATGGCAGCAACACTATCCGGCAACGAGAATCTCGTGAAGATAGTCGTGACCCTAGACAAAGAGATGATCCAAGCGGCGATCCAAGGCATCATCACCATCATCATCAGCAGCAGCCACCGGAACCTAAAGATGAATATCGTGATCCAAGATTGGGGGGCAGTTCGTCGGGCAGATCGATGATAGAAAACAAAGGATTCACCTCCTCATTGGGGGGCTATAAGACCAGCACATTGAGGAGTGATGACGACAGTGACCGGGACCGATCCCGTTCACGTTCCCGATCACAATCTCCTTCGCGATCTAGATCCCGTTCGCGTTCCAATTCACGATCTCGCTCTCAAACACCACAACATAATGAACCTTTCCAGCCGCTTTATGAACGCCCTACCATGTATGATTGGACTCCAAAGTGTTTACAAGAGGACAGGGATTATAGCAGAAGAAATACAAAGTCTGATAAAGATATGCGACTATCGGGATTTCTTGATAGCCAAAATAGTACGCACTACAATTTGATATCGAAACGAACTTTCTAACGTATTCCATTTGTTTTCAGGTGATATAGATTTAAGGTTACCATTTCAGCCAATTAAGAACATAACAATAGCCAAGGAAATCGATGGTTCCATGTCCACAATTTCGCCCATCACTTACAAGGTTAGATCCACTTGAAAAACCCTGTTCCGATCTCTTAAATTTATTTTTGAAAATTCCAGGTCTATGAACTTGATATTCCAGATCCAAAATATTGTGATTTAAGACAGAGTTTCCAATCAGAAGACACCGCAGATCCCAGATTAAGGCGAATTCTCGGTTTGCCAGAGTTGTCGAATTCAAAGGCGTTGGCAGCATTGACACGGCCCAATCGTCCAACAATTGCATCTCCATCGAGCGTCGAATCATGCTCATCACCAACACGTTCGGAAAAGGAGAGACATTCCGCGATTCGTGGACCTCGAATCGATCCGAGACGAGCAGCTGCAACAACTACAACTGCTTCGTATCAACAACAACAAGTTCCTCAACAACTACCACCAACTACTGGCAATCCTCAACAAAATATCGAAATACGATTATTGCTCCAAAAGTCCAATTGGTATAAGAATCTGAATTCAAAGGCCAAAATAATGGTTAACCAACAATTGGCATTGGTGTCAACTGAATTGAAGAGATATCATCAGGACCCATCGGCCAACAAAGTCTTCGACATTCAGTTTATTGTAAATAATCAAAGTCTTCAAGAGATTCTAACTTGCTTGGGAATCTATATTGATGACAATGGCCAAGTGGCCCATGTCGAGAGTGACAATGACAATATGATGATGGGTGGAATGGGTATGGGGGGAGCCGGAGCTCCCGGAGTCATGGATTATGGAAATGTTCCAATGATGATGATGAATGACCCAAGTATGCAACAGCGAATGGGAATTCAAAATCAGATGGAATTTCTACGTGGACCGCCGCCCAATATGAACAACATGATGGGAGGACCACTAGGACCCGGCGGTGGACCTGGCATGTATGGCAATCCGGGTAACATGATGCCACCTTACGGACGAAACCCGAGAATGGGTATTGGTATGCCACCCGGTAGTGGTGGCGTCACTGGCACAGGTGGAGTAGGTTTCAATCCGTTTGCTGGAAGTCCCAGTGAAAACAGTTCTGTCATGATGGAACCAAACTTTTGTGGCGGCCCACATAATCCATTTTCAAACAATTTCGTTCCGAATGGCGGCGGAAACAATTTTGGCAATCAACAAATGAATCGTGGAAATAGAAACCCAAATCGGAATCAAAGCGGAAACATGATCCACAATGGAAACAGTAGAAACAGTCAAAATCAGAACAGAAGAATGTTTAATAAACAAAACCGACGTGGTATGGGCGGAAGTAACCCTGGAGGGAATATGCACATGGGAAAATCTAGTCCCGGTGCAACTTCCGATACACACGTTCCACCTTCCACTGCAGTTAATGCAAACGCTGCTGCCAACACAAACCAAAATATTAACCAAGCTGCAGATGTCGAGGAGGAGTCATGGGACGACTAAGCTTATGTCCAATCTGACATAGAATATTAAGAGTTTAGAGGCTGTTAGTAGTCTTAACCCCTTACAACATTAACAGCGCATGCGTATTCCAAACGAATCAATGTGAATAAATTTAAAATGTAAGTAGAGTATGCAGATGACGTGTCAATAGGTGTAATACTTGTGTACTAAACAAGTTTATTGTTTACTTGTTTATTTATTTAGGAAAATAGATACATCCCCGCTTATTTATTAGATACTTAACTAAGTATTTGTTTTTATAAATATTTTCCGTTAAAAAAAATGAAAAAAAACATCAATTTATATAGCGTAGGTTATATCGCTTTTAAAATTAATTTTTCTTTTTTTTTTCTCAAAAAATACTTAACTAAAAACACGTAACTACTATAAACATTTAGTTTCAAATTATGGATATATATTTTTTTATTTCTAAAAATTAACGGTAGTTTAAAGTCTTAAACAATAATTCAATAAGTTTAAACAATAAATGTGAAGAGAACATGAAATTATTTATGTAGGAATAACAAATAAAACAGAGTTTTAAATAATACAACTACCGCTTTTTTTCTACTACTATTTACTAATACTACTACTTATCCGGCTGACAATCCATGAAGGATCTTAGCCTGTGATACTGCAGCCTTCCATAGTGAGCGGTCCCTCGCATGCACTCGCTAGTTGCCGAAACCAAGCGCTCTGGAATCCCCAGTCACTTGGTCCTTGTACCGTAGGTTCGGTCTTTCTTATCGATTGGAACCTGGGGGATGGGATGAGAAGGATCTCAGCCTGAGATACTGCAGCCTTCCATCGTGAACGGTCCCTCGCATGCATTCTCCAGTCCCCAAAACCAAGCGCTCTGGCATTCGCAGTCACTTGGTCCTTGTATCGTTCGGTTCGGTCTTCCTTGTCGTCTCGAACCTGGGGGCTGGGATGAGAAGACTTTCTTGGCTGGAGCTTCGCTCGATGTGGCCGAGAGCCAATGTAGTCGTCTTTTCTTGGCCTTCTGGACTACATCCACATCTTGGTACAGCGGGTCTAGGCTTAACATATTTCAAAATAGAAGCCTTCAACTTGAAGATCACTAAGGACGCTTTGGTGATACCGATGCACACACAGGGCCATAGTGATGTGCCAGGTAACGAAAAAGCGGGGATGAGCTTGCGCAAGGGAAGCCTCAACACTGGACCCCTCTCTCATAGACGTGAAAATGTATGCGAATAATTAACATTTTTGCCAGACCTTTCTTTTGATGTATCATTCGATAAGTTTTGAAAAAAAAATTTGAAAACATTTTTTTTGTCCAAAATTTTGGCAAGGGGACCCATGATTTTTTCGAAAAAATCGTGAGAAATAGATTTCGCTAAATTCAACATATTTGATTGTTCTCGTCATCCTGAGCCTAACGCTTCAAGTCAAACTCAAATCCGAGCCCTGGTTGCCGAGATATTTGCATCCGAAGATATTCCTTCTATGGGTTTTAGTCCCAGCTAAGGACAAAAACCAATTAAAATGTCCTTTTGATCATAACACGGTAACCAGTGCTCGCAGACAGTTCTGGTTTTCAGTGACTGATAGAAGACAAACAGACCTTTAATTTCGTACCTCATTTGAAATAGGCTGGCTCGGAAAATTGGGAGATATGGCTATTTGAAATCGCGGGAAATTTCCAGAAGGCAGAAATTGAAAAAAAATTCCTTCATGTTCAGAGAATCGTTCTTTAGCCGTACTACGCGAATGTGTGTTCCCCAGTCACAGCAATGTTCAAGAATTCAAGGCCGATGTTAACCGACTGCTCAACCTAAACCCTCCCCCCTCTATCCCACTTTCCCAAACAAAAACGATAAAACAATGTCGTATACGAGATACAAACCTAACCTCGATAGAATCTTCATTCAAAACAAAATTGGTACAGTTTTCGCCTTCACGAAAAAAAGGATCTGACGGAGACTCGACCCCAACCACATGCTCTTTAGGCCGTGTGCTCTCAGCAGCAAGTGTCAAAAATTTAACCAAACGTTTTTAACGCAATTCGCACACGGCTGCCTTAAAACTAAAAATGAATGAGAATATAGAAGCTCCTGAGTCCTGACCTATTAAAACGCCGGAAACATTACCCAACAACAAAAACAACAAACAAGATAAAAAAAAGGCTCAGAGATATGCTCTGCTAAATTTTTGTTCCCTTAACAAAACCAGCAACAAGTTTAGCTACGGATTCTGACTCCCCAACTTGTTGTCTAGCTGACTATAGATTTGTTTTCAACACAACTAAGCCCACAAACCTCGATGATCGTGATTTTCGTTTGCTTTGATTGTGATGGGGTTAAAACGCAAACGTTGAATCCACACCTATATCAAATTTTTATCTGTTTGGTAGTTTTTTTTCTGTTTTTTTTTTCTCCCCAAAAGATTCATGTTTTTCCAACCAACAAAACTAAAGAAGACACCTGTCACAGACTTCAACACTCAGTGTTAAGGTAAATTCGTTTGGGTACGGACGCCGACGCGGTCGCCCTTTTTCTTTCTTATCCACATTTTGTATAAGCAGCTCTGGGTACATATATCCTAAGCTAATTATTTAAAACATCATACTAATTGCAACTTCATGATAAACAGTTAAACATTTTTACAATTTCGATCTTCAATACAACAAGCAACAAGTGTCTTGGTTTTGTGATCACAAAAGAATACAAGTGAATTGCAACAGTCAGACCGACCGACCTAACCAGGACGTCAATAGTCGAATAGAATTTTTTAAAAACCGGAATTCTTAGTGAGTGGTTTCCATTTTTTATTTTATTTTTTTAGTAAAAATTAAGTAGTGACCTTCTAGTGTTTGTTTTGTTTCCAATTCACTGCCATTAAGAACAATTTTACTGTCAAAAACTAGGAAACCACAAAAACCAACTAGGAAATTGGAATTTGACAACGAAGAGATGAAGAGATCATCGGTGTTGCAAATTCTTGTCCGTCAGCAGCACGGGTTTATTCTCGTTGGAAACATTGTAGACAATGCCAGTTACATAACCACAATTTTTACCTCGTTGTAACAATAGCATACCTTGGCATACCTTGGAATTAAGCTTTTGCAATGAATACTCATAATTTTTGAACCTAAACTGGTAGTTAAGGAATCCACAGTCGTGTTATTCGGGCAGGCTCTTTGGTTGGCAACACAAATTCTTATCTTGCCAGTCAGCTCTGGCTAGAAAATGTTGTTTGTTTAGCGAATCCTGGTATGCACGGACTGTTAATGGCCCCAGAAAAGACTTTTAATTGAAACAAACACACAAATAATTGCTGTTAACTTTTGTCTTAAGGTGTGTGTCACCATTAACAACTCTGTACTCGGAGATGTTGACTCCGGAAAGGAGGAGGAGAAGGAGTAGAAGTAGAAGAGACTTATGGATTTTTGTTGTGACGACCTTATAGGCAATTTCATGATTCATTGAATTTCCGATGTTCCAGTCATAAGAAATCACACGAGTTCATTAGTTAAAAACAAAGCACAATGATTTGAATCACGATATAAACGCATACGCAGGCCCGGATTAGGGAAAAAAGAGGCCCGGGGCCCCCCTAAAAAGATATGAAAAACCCAGCAAGGCAACCTCATAACCCAGAGCGTCCTAAACCCCAAGCGCAACACACCCCCAATAACCCGGGGCGCTAGGAGTCCATGCTCTCAGGGACGCATCGAAAATCCTAGAAGCTATCCCCCAAGTTCTCCAACCCCTGGCGTTCTGCAGCAGATCCCAGATTAAGGCGAATTCTCGGCTTGCCAGAGTTGTCGCCCCAATTGTCGGACCCAATCGCCCGACAGAATTGCATCGTCAAGGCAGTCGTCAAAAAAGAAAAGCAACAGAATACGTCTGCACACTCGCGAGTCGCAACCAGAGTTTATCTAGTTTTCCAACGCAACATATAATGCGATTTTGTCAATATCGGCAACGCAAACAGAGATTGTGTATGGGAAAAGCAACCCCAGGGCAATTTTGCTCACGCAAGCACGCTTAAGTGAACCCCCGATTACACACGAACCCTATGAGCAATTTTTTCGTTCAAATGTCACTAGTGCGGTTTCATTCGCCCATTGCTTAAGTGAATTTGACAATTTGAAGAAGAGAAGGCCAAGGCCAAGGTAATTTTCGACTGGTTTTTTTGACATTAGCTTAAGTTCTCTTAAGCAATTATAGTTGGGCCTTAATTTCAAAGGCGAGAAGCCTTTTTCCTTCCTTTGTTCTTAGGGTTTATTAAATTGTACAGCGGTTTAAATTTCTTAATGAGATGGGGCAGTCCTCTCTAGCCCCCCAAATTAATCCGGACCTGTGCATCCGAATGAATACAAGCAATCAGTGAAACACCAACAATGGAATTTAACAACTATGTAGGTTAGATAAATATAAACGCAAACAACATTTATCTTATTTTCTCACAAGCTTATTTGACTTCTAAAACAGTAGTAGACACGATTTTGGCGGCAACGCGACAGAGAACAATAAAATATTCTCTTGAAAGTAATTAAGCAACATTATTTTTCTATAAACAATGTTTTTAATTTTGTAAATATCTACCGTTTCTACCGTTTAAAATTGATGTGTGAAAAGCTGGTTCTTTTGTTTATTTTTAATTAGTGAAGTCATTCTCTGCATGTGCTATAGTTTTACTGTTTAATTGTCGAGGAAGTATGTACTTACTCACTTACTTAAGGCGGCGCTACAGTCCGGTGTGGACTTGGGCCTCAATCAACAGTCTCCGTTAGCCAGCTCGGTCCCTAGCTAGCTGTCTCCGAGTTTTGCACTCCAAGTTGATTGAGGTCCTCTTCCACTTGTGTGCGCCACCTGAGTCGCGGTCTTCCTCTCCTTCTACGTCCCTCGGGAATAGTGTCGAAGGCTTTCCGGGCCGGAGCATTAGTGTCCATCCGCTCTAAATGACCGAGCCATCTGAGTCTCTGGACCTTGACCCTTCTGGCTAAGTCCATGTCGTTGTACGTCCTTTTTTGACGTCGAAAGATTCCGTAAGCTCGTTGCCAATCTTGTTGGAGCAGCCATTTTGCACAAGCGAACGAGCTTGGCAGGGATGCCAAAACTAGAGACAGTTCGTCTCTGTAGATGGCTTTCATACGTGGCCTTAAAATCGATGAAGAGGTGCGGTGGGTATCGACTTGGAGTTCATAGGTTTCGTCCAAGATCTGCCGCAACTCTATGTGCTTTATCGATATCCCAGCAATCGAATTGGGCTCGTCGATTTTAAATCTCAATCGAGCTATAGGCACTGAGCCAGAAAAGAACGTTCGCATCGATTTGTTTTATTTTTGATTCCCCATGATAACCCTTGGCTGCTATGTTTCGAAACACTTTTCGTGTTGTTTCTTGTGAAAATTCTCTGTTTGGTAGAAAATGCGAGAAAACAACATTTTTGCACGTACAGTGAGCTTATTACGAACTTCTATAATTAATCCTCAGAACTATGCTTGAAAATAAGCGTGAAAATGTTTATCAGTGTTCATAATTTTACCTATTGAACTTAGGTTCTTGTTGCACAAGTAAAAACAACAAATCTCTTATCGATTTCTCACTTAAAGTTGCATATTAAAGTTCATCGAAGATCACCACGTTCTGCTGAATAATTTGATTTATTGCAATTTATTAAGCAAAATAATTATTTTTTTTTTGCTCGCCCAATGATGTAACAAATTGTAGTTTGAGACGATAGACTTTTCTTATGCCAAAAATCTCCACTCGTGGGTGCAAGTATCTTTCTCAAATGAGGGAGAGTGTTATTACCAGGGTGGTGCCGTAAAATAGTACCTAATGTATGATGAGGGGGATCATCTCCCTACCTTAAGCGAAAGGGTAATTAGGTAATCTTGCATACATCCAACCTTTCATCCATGAAATAGAACAGTTTAAGTCCTAAGACTCCTAAGCCAACAAACTCAACTGGGGTCTAAACATACAAGAAAGATACAAGAAAGCCATGATTGCACTCTACTGACGTGTAGTAGGATTCGGGGAAGAAATTGGGGGCCAAATCCTGAGATAATCATGTGGATGTATGCAGCCATTGTTAGACCCATTCTAACTCTCTAAGCTCTGGAGAAATCCACTTACGTAAAAACCCCTCACCAAAGTACAAGGAATGGCATGCATTAGCACTACGGGGGTGATGAGGACTACCCCAACTGCTGGGGGTCTCGAAGCGATGCTAAATCTCACCCCTATAGACTTATTTGTAGAAGAATGGGCAGCAAACAGCGCTCTTCGACTTAGTCAAACCAATATTTGGAGAACTATGTCAACACGGCCATTTAGACTTCAATGTGACGAACTACAGACACATAGCAGCACTGGTGACTGAGACCATCGGCTGGGACAGAACAAGACTTTAATACAACAGAGAGAGACAGATAGATACATAGAAGGAAAACACATAACAGAAACCTACGTGGCTCAGAGGAGGAGACATAGATGTTATATTGTCTCGTGTTATCGCACAGGTGGCCTCAGATAAGCTGGCGATTTTCGTAGGAAAAGAATGCTGCCGAAGCTGGGGCTTGAACCCAAAGCATTTGGCTTAGCAGTCAACTACTCATTCCCTTGAACCATGGCCACCTGCTACAACAGTGTACTTTATACTAATGAATCGAACTTTACCATCTTTACTGATGGTTCGAAAATGATTGCTGTACCCGGTTTCTACTCGGAAAATCTTAGCCTTGCCAGTTCCAGACCATATAGCAGTGTCTTCCAAGCCGAGACCTTGGCAGTGAAAAACGCTGCTAATCAAATATCCATGATGGCGATATCACACGCTGATATCACCTTTTTCATTGATAGCCAAGCAGCAATAGAAGCGATCTCTGCAACGATTTTTCTTGCTGTAGCGAAGAGCTAAGGGTTCTTGGTATGCAGCATAACGTAAGACTCTGCTGGGTTCCCGCGGTCACAGTGTTGTACCGGGAAACGAAAATGCGGATGAGCTTGCTCGGTACTTGATCCCCTTCTCATAGACCATAACATCAGAATCTCTCAATGCGAATTAAAAAGAAACAAGCAAATGATAGATGGAACCTAGTAGAAACCTGGGTAACACCAGGAAACTCTGGCCTTATTACGACAAGAAAAAATACGAACCTACTTGGCTACCACAAAAAAAAGATGGGGCTTAGCATAGACGACATATGTAGAGGCTGCGGAAATGAAGAAGAGCAAGGGAACACGGATCGCTTCCTATTCCTTTGCTACTGTCCAGCACTCTGCCGTACTAGATATAGATTTTAAGGCATCTATTTCTTTAACGAACTCGAAGAACTATCTGAAGTCCCAGGCAATCGCCTACTGGACTTGAGTCCACCATTTGACTGGGAGAGATATGACGATTTGAAACCGCGGGAAATTTCCTGAAGGACAAAAAACAATAAAACTCGGCTACTAGGCTTTCAAGAAGCTTGAAACCCACTGTTATGAATAGAGCTCGGCCAGACCTTTCTTTTGATGTATCACTCGATAGGTTTTCGAAGAATTTTTGAAAAAAAAAATTTCTGTCCAAAATTTTGGCAAGGGGCCCTGACATTTTTCAAAAAAAAACATCGAAAATAGATTTCGTTTAATTCAACATATTTGATAGTTCTCGTCATCCTAAGCCTAACGCTGAAAGCCAAACTCAAATCCGTGCCCTGGTCGCCGAGATATTTGCATCCGAAGATATTCCTTCGATGGTTGTAATCCCAGCTAAGGACAAAAACCAATAAAAATGTCCTTTTGACCATAACTCGATAACCAGTCCTCGCAGACAGATTTGGTTTTCAGTGGCTGATAGAAGACAGTTAGACCTTTGATTTCGTATATCATTTGAAAAAGGCTGGCTGAGAAAATTGGGAAATATGGCAATTTGAAATCGCGGGAAATTTCCAGTAGGCAGAAATCGAAAAAATTTCCTTTTGACTATAACTTTTTAACCGAGTGCTGAAAAAAAGATTCGCTGGGTAGACCAACCATAGAATTCATAGGTTAAACCACTTTTTCAGAAGTTACAATACTTCAGGGTATCACAAGGGATCAACTGTCAGCCCTAACCTAACCTATGAAACGATTCGTAAGGAGTTAACTCCAAAAACGATGTTTTCAGAAACAAATAACTCTCCGTTCACATTCTATGTTTTCATGTGTTTTCATACTGTGATCACAAATTTAGCTACACCCATCGCATGTAATGAAGTAAATATTGGAGCGGAGCTGTACCTATTCAATATAGGTTGACGTAATTTTTTGAGTCAACAGAATCTATACCTACTGAAGGGGAAGGCATTGAAAGCTAGCAGACTGGTAGGTAATTGAACTTAACAAAAAGCTGATGATGCTCAATCTCGAGGCCATTTGAACACATATACCCATGCGAATTAGATGTGATTTGAATTTGATAATTCAATATTTTCATTACCAGCTCAAGGAGCTTCAATTTCTTGATAAGAAAAACAGAAAATGGAAGGGTATACCTCCCCTAATAATACATGAAAATACAAAACAAATACAACATCTATTTACCCAAATTAAATATTAAACATTTCCCTTCACCACCAAAGACAATGAAGACAAAGGAAAATTAATGAATTTCAATACAAACAAATGAGCAAATAATACTCTTGAGTTCTGATCCCACTATCAGTAGAAGAAAAAAACTCCACAGAATATTAAATTTATGTCAACGTCCCTTGTAGTATCACGATAAGGAGGTTAAGTTCAAAGTTTCTTACCTCCTGGATTAATTTTTCTTTAAGGCAATTGATTAGTCGCATACATTTCTACAAAAATAAGTGAACTTCTCTCTAATTAAATTCTTCATTTTTCTTTTCATGAAATTCTCTTTCTAGAACAGAAGCAAGCGATGGAAAAAGTCCACCAACCTGCAGATTTGCCAAGTTCAAAAGCCCTCAATCCGATGGAAGATGATGATGCATCGTTGAACGCTAAGAAGTTTCCTTACGGCCGATATTGCCATATTGTTAAGAGACCCGACTTCGATGGATACGGCTTCAATTTACATTCGGAAAAAATCAAACCTGGCCAATATATTGGCAAAGTCGATCCAGATTCACCAGCTGAAGCTGCTGGATTAAGAGAAGGCGATCAGATAATCGAAGTTAACGGGGTTAATATTGGAGTTGAGACTCATAAGCAGGTTGTTCAGAGAATCAAAGCAATTTCAAATGAAGTCCGTTTGTTTTTAATTGACCCGAGTACGGAGAGTATTGCAAATTTGGATAAGAGCAACAACAAATCGAGTAATAACAACACAACTTCAAAAATTATCAACTCCTGCGAATCTCAGGCAGTAACAACACCAATAGTTCCAATGGCGACCAGTATTAACCCGAAATCTCAGAACAATGATCGAATAATAGACGAAACTGATTTAAGCCCTAAATCAAGCGAAGATAATTCTTATGTGTCATCGACGACAAAAACAATAACAATAACCAATGGAAAGTCATCATCCGATCCGAAGGATTCCTCTGAAGTTGTAGTTCCGCCACCAGCACCACCATCCCCATCTGAACAGCAAATGAAGATGTCTTCATCTACTCAAAATTCCGGCGGTCTAAATCTTAATTTAACTGCTGCTGAAATGCGAGCGAAACTTCTATCTAAAAAGAAATTTGATCCCAAGAATGACAGCGTTGATTTGAAGAAGAAATTCGACATCATTCAAAAGCTATAGGACTTCTAACAAGGGGGGGTCTCTAACAAGCAACAAGATTATTCACATCTTAATTATTACCAAATCTAGTTTCAAACAATTTTTGTTTTTTTCATTAAGGATTGTTTTCTTATATCATTTTTTTGTTTTTGTTTTAATGTGATTAGGAGAAATTTAGTAAGAAAGTTATTCAAAGGACTTACCTGATGGGCTTGTGACTCTAACTCGCCGCCTTTATTTTTTTTTTTTTTTTAAATTCCCACGCCTCTTTCCCCCCCAGATACCGCACGCGCTGGGGTCCATTTTCACCGAGTACGATTGCAATTACGGTTGCTAGTCGTATCGGCACTTAATTACAAATTATTTGAAATAAATAAAATAAAAAAAGCGATGGCGATTCGAACGTTAGGAAGGCAAGAGTTAGGGACTGCTTAATTCAAGCAGGTACAAAAAGGAAAAACAAAATAAATTTAAATTAAAAAAAAAAAATCTTACAAAAAGCAAAAAAAAAAGTAAAAATGCAAAATTTAAAATCAAAAATTTTAAAATTTATGTCTCCAAGACCTGCAATAAAAAGATGAAAGAGGTCACTTGAGAGTTTGAAAAATTGCATTCCTACAAAATAATGTCCCATTGGGTAGAAATAACTTTGAACAAATTCGAACCAGTTGCCATCAAAAGTATCATTAAAATTAACCAATTTATTACTCCATTTTCGGTCTTTCTTAATTAAACGCTTTTAAGAGTCGTGATCTTCTCTTCACGATTTAGTGTTTTCTCCAGAAGAGAGGCTTTTGCCTCTTTTGTTTACTGAAATCTCATTTAAAAATTTGCACAAAAACAAGAGCAGTTTAAATAAGAAACACCCGTTTTATAATATAAGAGAAGAACATTTATGTATTACGACGTGTATTCCTGAAATAAAGAGAAAATGAAGCATACCTTTCGTATTTTAATTGTTTCAAGGGCCGTACTAAACGAGCAGGTGAGTATACATAAGCTGCCTGGCCGATGAGGAAGAGGAAACAGTCCAACACCTTCTAGGTACTTGTCCGGCACTCTTCAATAGAAGGACACAACAATAGATGGACACAACGTCGAACAACGCTTGCCATATCTTTAAAGCGCCCTACAGCCTAAAATAATGCATTTAGAGAAAAAATAAGGTGTTTTTTTGGGGTTTCCTAAAGGGGGCATCTACTATTGATTACCCCATTCAATGGGCCCAAAAAATTTTGACATATGTCAAGAGGCTTGGTGTCGAAATTTTTGATACTTTTTTGGTGTTGGTTGAACAAGGCTTGGCAACATTGCGATATTACTTTGAAAATCATGATAATGTTGCAGAATGTGTGCGAAAATTGCGTACGGATTTTGGAAGAAGAAAGAAGTACCGTCCAGCTCCGTATGTTCGTTATCTTGTGAAAAAAAGTGAAAGAAACTGGCATCCTCATCGATAAACCACATAAGCCATCGATACACCCGAGAATATTGCTGCTCTGTGGCAGAAAGTGTGCGTGAAGCGCCATCAACATCAATTCACCGTCGTCGTTCTCAACAATTGAACATTTCGGAGATATCATTGAGACGAAAAGACCTTGGTATGACGTCATACAAAGTCCAATTGGTTCAGGAGGAGTACAGCCAACTGACCATCCAATGCGTTTTCGCTTCGCTAAGTGGGGGCCTGCGATCGACTTAGAGAAGATGCCGATTTTGCCAACAAAAAAATCATCTTTTCAGATGAATTTCATTTTGATCTTGGTGGGTATGTAAACAAGCAAAATTGTCGCATTTGGGGCACAGAAAACCCGCACGCAAGCCGATACACCCAAAACGAGTCACTGTTTGGTGCGGATTTTGGTCCAGCCAGAGGCATAATTGGGCCATAATTGGGACCGATCATGTAGGCTACTGCATGGCCAGCCGAGGCAGCCATTTGAATAAAATTATTTTTCATTATTAACCGGAAGGATTGTACTTTCAAATAAAAAAAGAAATTTGATAAAATATTCAGTAGTTTTTTTTTATAGCATTTTCAAGTTCGCAAGTATTTGACCCTACAGGTATTCTATGAAATTGCACTATCCTAGAAGTATGCTAAGTTTTCATCATGTCATGAAAAAGATAAACAGAAAATAGATATTTCCAAATTGTAATTCGAAATTGTGCCTCTACCACCCGGAATCGCAAATGAACACTTTTTTATTCCAAAGAACATCGGAAGTACCTATACAAGTTGCAAAGAAAATGAAAACCCCATAAGTATTTTCAAAGATCTACATCCCCATAAAATGCCCCTATTTTACAGATTCAAATATATGCCCTACGGATTTTACCTTTTTCACCCATGTAACGAAACGAAACAAATAAAACTTATTTTTTCCTGAGATGCATTCACAACATGTATATTCAACATGATGCTCCTCTTCTCAAAACATATTGATGGATTTCGGCTTTGATAATTGAAATCGAAAAAAAAAAAAAAACACACACAATCAAAACACCAACAATAAAAACAGACAAGATTTGATTGTAGTATCTTTGAGTTTCACAGCAGTACATTTTCGGATTCTATATAAGCCTCTGTTCTGGTGGCATTTCAATGACTTACTTTCCAATAACCGCTTCTCGTGGAATGACCAACGGCAAAGTATCAGAACCCGGCCAAGTGTTGTAAATTTTTTGGTTTTAAATTTGAATTTGTGCTGTGAAGAAAAATCCTGTTCAAAGGACAAAAGAAAAGTGCTTAATTTTTTTAATTAAAAAAAAGAAAGGTGTAAAACTATTTTTCTATTTTTTAGAAAAAGGATGTGGTCGCGGGAAACCATTTCTCGGTTAATCCTGTTTTGTGGAATTGTGAATTGTCTAATTTCACTCAATGGAATCGATGCAGGTGAGTTTAAGGACAATAAAGTGTGGTTCTTCAATTTTTAGAAATATTTTTAACTAAGCTAAGTTAAGTGATTTGAATTTCGTAGTTTAGTTTCCATTTGAAAAGAGATCAATGTACTTTCTGCGACAAAAAATAAACCAATTTGAATTGAGGAGAGGGCATACTACATCCGGGCATTATGCATACTCCACTGTCCGTCCGCTCACTATGGTTAATCTGTGTGTTTATTTGTTTATTTGTTTTCCTACACAAAATTCACCCTCACTTAATGTTAAGTACCTACTCGTAATTGCGTACCTCATCATCTCTAGTTCACGCTCCTCAACATTAACCACACAATGAAATGGATAACACGCACTTCAAAGCTAGAAACATAAAAACTATCTTAAATAGAAAATAGAACTGTTTTTTGCTTCTTGCATCAACAATCTAACAGGGGGGGGTCCTTGTTAAAGGTATCATGATCACAAGGGTCACTTCCAAACCACTCTTTAGCCAGCAGCAGTAGTTTTTCTTTTGTGGAAGTTGCAAGTGTTTGCTATCATTAAAATTTGAGTTAATCACTTGTTGCTAAGGATGCTATTCAGCTTCATCATCGGAAATAATTCTCTATCAGCTCATTGAGACTATCAACAAGAGTAGAGGTCAACTCTCGAGTCTTTCATAAGGGGATGGGATAGAGATAAACAGAATTAAACTTGGACTTGACTTGCTACTCTGTTATCGCTTGTCAGGCAGAATTTTCGGAAAGTAACTGAGAAGATTAAACGTTCTTATCACTTTTTTACTGGCAACATTGAGATTGAAAAGAAAATTAAATGAACATTGGTGCGGAAGTTTAAAATGCGCTTGAAAAAACATTCGAACAGAATAACAACTTCTCCGCTTACTATTCTTTAACATTTTAATGAATAACTGCAATCAAAATGTTGATAGCCTCTAGCAACATTCTGGCTGAAACACAAACACGCTTCAGCTGACGTTTACGAGTTCAGCCATTCGAGTTCAATGCATGCTATCACAATGAAGCAATGAAAGATGTTGCTAGGCCTAGATATTAGTTTCTCCGCAACAATATGGCTGAAAAACGCTAGTTTCTCCGCAACATTTTGGCTGAAACACATACACGCTTCAGCTGACATTTACGATTTCGGCCATACGAATTCAATGCATGCTATCACAATGAAGCAATGAAAGATGTTGCTAGGCCTAGATATTAGTTTCTCCGCAACATTATGGCTGAAACACAAACACGTTTACGAGTTCAGCCATACGAATTCAATGCATGCTATCACAATGAAGCTTTGTCCTCTCGTTTCGTACGTAATGTAACATTATGGCTCCAAACTGAATAACTGCAGTCAAAATGTTGCTGGGCTAGATATTAGTTTCTCCGCAACATTATGGCTGAAATTAGGGTGGCGCGCATCCGAAAGGTTCAGTTTGCGATGACTTTTGCGCATAAATCAAGCTTCACTTGACCAATAGTATCGATGATATTGTCTTTGAGGGCCGCAGTGGTTTTCGACCTGCGACTTAAGAAAACCCCACACTAAAAAGTCTAAAGGGGTATAATCGCTCGGTCTTGGTGGCCATTATGCCATGAAAACCCCCGTGTAGAATTTAAATACTACCTTGAGTTGTGTGGCATGTTGAAACCATGTTTCTTCGATGTCCATATCATCAAATTCAGGCGCCTAGATCTCGCCGTTGACGGTTGACGGTGATTGCTTTGCCAGCAACATTTTCGAAGAAGTACGGACTGATCGATGGCATGACGAAGCCTGCAGTCCAGAATCCACAACAAACAGTGGAATCTCGTTAATCTTGAGCGGATTGGTGTCGTTCCAAATCCAGAAATTTCACCCATCCAAATCGCTAGGGATCTCAAAATTGAGATCAACTTCCAACTGCTCCATAACCCCATATCCGAACTACAAGGTCAGTTGGATTTGGTATGGATGCAGGCCCAAATCACGGCGGAAAATTCGCCATATTGTGGTCTGCATCAGGCCAAGTTTTTGTGAGCGGCGACACGGAATTGACTGCCTCGGATTGTGCTGCACAGTTTTATGAACTGCGGCGATCTTTCGGCAGATCTTGCGTTTCATTGACGTAGGGGTGTCGGCTCGAATTTGGCCACCAAACGTTGAAAAGTTCACTTGGAAGGACGACGAAAATTTGTTTGAGATTTTGATCTTTAAATGTTTCTGGGTTTCTGCAACATTGTTGCAAATCGGGATAGCAACCTAACATTTAATTTTTGGTGAAGTCAGCCAGCTAATCATTTTCTTTTTCTACCAATTTAAATTACAGAACAATGTAAGACTGGATGCCCACACTGTAAGTAAAGCTCACTCTTTCCAGTAAGAGTCCGGTCCGGAAAGTCCTCAAATACAATGTATCTTATTTTCAGCTGACAATGGCCTGTTAAAGTACGCACCAGGCAACGTTTACGAATACAGTGTTGAAAGTTTGATGACTGTGGCAACCGACGCTAGCGATGCCGAAGAAGTTGCACTCAAATTGTCCGGCCAAGCAAGGTTATATGCCACAGGCAATTGTGGCTATACTTTGCAGCTAGACAAAATCTCCGTGAATGCTGTCAAAGAGAATGTTGATAAGCAAATAACTCAGAACCTCAATAAACCAATCAAATTCACCATGGTCAGTGGTGAATTACAACCAGAGATCTGTGCTGACAGCAGTGATAGTGCGGCTTCGTTGAATATCAAACGTGGTATTATTTCACTTTTGCAATCTGCTGAAAAGTCCCATGAAACTGATGTTTTTGGTGTTTGTTCAACATTGACATCGGTCTCTAAGGCTGGCGGAGGATCCACTGAAATAATAACCAAAGTTCGTAATTTGAATTCGTGCAGCTATCGCGAACAAATATCGAATGGTTTGGTAAATGGTGTGGTAAACAGTAAGGCTGGAGTTAAATCGAGTGCCCTGTTGAAGGCGGACTATTCGAAAGACTTGAAGCTGAATAATGGAATTCCAGAGAATGTTCAACTGATCGAAGAATACAAGTTTGCCCCGATGGCAAATGGAGTTAGTATTGCCAAGGCCAAAGTGAAGACAACACTGCGTTTAGGAAATGTAGGCCGAGCCAATGCTCCACAAAGCAATGGCGAACCAATTTCGATCATTTTTGAACTGTCATCAGTTCCTGCTTCGAAGAATATTGCCATTTTGAAGAAAGTCTTCACAAATACTGTTAATTTGGTAAACGATCATGTCCAGGGGAATGCTGCTCAACATTTTACCGAGTTGATAAGATTGATGCGATCCTCGGATGTTGATACGCTCAATGAACTATCAACATTGCCACACTCCAACAGCGAACTTGCAAGAAAAGTCTATTTGGATGCACTTTTCCGTACGGGAACATCGAATGCTGTCCGAGCTATTGTTGGACAGATCTCCAAGTTTTCGGAAAATGAGAAGAAGCTAGCTTTCCTGTCACTAAATTTGGTGCAGTCAATCGAGAAGGATGCCCTTAACCAAGCAGCTGTAAGTATGATGTTTAAGCTTTTCAGGCTAAATAATAATTATTCTCTTTGCAGAAACTTTTGAATCCAACTTCGCCAAAGGAAGCTTTCTTGGCTATCGGTAATCTGGTCAACAAATTCTGCAAACACGGAACCTGCGATCAAAGTGAAGTCAATGTCGTATCGAAGAAATTCGCCGATAGTTTGAAACATTGCAAGGCTAATACCAAGAAAGACGAAGATCTGTATGTCAACATCTTGAAGGGTATTCGCAATACGCACAAGATTGCAGACGCTTCAGCTCAAGTTCTAGCGGAATGTGCTTCGGTTGATCGATCAGCTCGCCTTCGTGTTGCTGCTATCCAAGCATTTACAGCTGCCCCATGTAATGCTGGGCTTCAAACTACCGCTTTAAATATTTTGAAAGATCGCAATGAAGATTCTGAAATTCGCATTGAAGCCTATCTAGCCGCTATAGCATGCCCAAATGCTCAGCTTGCCAATGAAATTGCCGAAATCGTCAATAGTGAACCGGTGTATCAGGTCGGTGGCTTTATCGCATCAAGTCTTAAGGCTATTCGTGATTCAACTGATCCCAGTCGTGAAGCAAGTCGCCACTATCTTGGCAACATTCGGGTCAATAAGAAATTTCCAATTGACATTGAACGCTACTCGTTCAATAGCGAGCTTTCATATGCTATTGACTCTCTAGGACTTGGCGCAAGTGCTGATTATTCTTTGATTTATTCGCAAAAAGGTTTTCTACCACGATCGGCTCGTTTGAATCTGACATCGGAAATTTTCGGAACTAATTTCAATGTTCTGGAGATCAGTGCTCGTCAGGAGAATCTTGAAGAAATCTATGGCCAGTTTCTTGGACCAAAGGGGGCCCTGAATACCGAAGGAAGAAACATCATCAGTAAAATTATTAACAAGCCAACAAGATCGAAGCGTTCACTAGTTGAAGACGCTGAGAAATTATCGAAGAAATACAAAAGTTATGGAAGCAAGGCAACTAAAGATATCAACTTGGACCTTGCTGTGCGGCTATTTGGCTCAGAGATGTTCTTCCTTAGTTTGGCCGATGACATTCCACAGAGTGTGGAGAGTATTATGGGCAAATTCTCAGAGTCTTTCGATGACATCAAGAAAACCATTAAGAACTTTGAACACGAATATTCATGCCATTCTCTATTCCTTGATACCGAATTTGTCTATCCGACAGGTTTGGGTATTCCATTGGAGCTGGCTGCTCAGGGAGTATCAGCATCGAAACTCAGCGTTGCCACCGAAATCGATCTAGAAGCAATTCTCGCAAATCCATCAAAGACAAAGTACCGTGTCAAGTTCGTACCAAGCATAGACGTCAACATCAATGGACAGTTGCGATTCAATGCTTTGGTGTTGTCAGCTGGACTCCGGACATCGAGCAGTATGCATTCGTCAGTTGGTGAAGATGAAACCTTCGAGCTGACCAATGGTGGCCATGGATTTAATCTTGATATTGTCTTCCCACGGGAAAGCCTTGAATTGATTGACATCAAGCACAGTGTCGAGTTCATTGTTGCCGAACAGGATAAGGAAACAAAGGTCTTGCCCCTGAAGCAGAAGAAAAAGAAGAGTCAACCAGAGGAGAATTGCTTCGATCAACTACGCTACATCGGAATGACAATTTGTTTCAAGTCCGTGATCCCCGATACAAGTGAAGCAACAGACCTGGCTCTGTCTAGACCCATGCACATTGCCCTGAGGTTGCAAACTGAGAAGAAGATCAATATCATGGGTTCATATGACAGGAAGCCAGATTCGTTCTTATGGAAGCTAAAGTATTCAACTCCCGGATCTCAAGTCCCGCATGACACTGAATTGAATCTTGAAGTTATGGGTACTGCGCCAAAGGCATTCGTTCGTGCTTCCCTCGAACATCCCGAACTACGTTTGAGCGCCGAAGGGGGAATTGTCAACAATGACAAGGAAGTGCTGCTCTATGGTGAATATGATTTGAATGGTGAGAAGAACATTAAGAGAGTTGGTCTCATCAAAAACGGCAACGAATATCGCCCATTGATTGAGGTTAAGACCAACGGCGGTGTCAGCAATGAAATTAACGGAATTCGTGCTGATGGTCGAATTTTGAAACAAGAAAACGGTGGCAACACTCGTTTTACATTCGAAAACTTCCAAATTATATCGGAAAATAACGGCCGGACAATTATCACCGGGTGGACCGACTTGAAACCATTCAAGAGTGAACTTAAAGTCCGTCATGGCAATGAAGAGTTTGACATTAAGGCCCATTTGTCACTTGAAAACGGCTACTCTGCGGGCATGTTTGTGAAGGAGAAGAATTCGCCGAACAGTAATGGCGCTAGTATCGATTTGCAGCTGGGTCAAAATTCAGTTAATGATGCAATTGTGTTGGCTATTGGTGATTTGCACTTTGAAATGAAGAATGATATCCAATACACCCGCAAAGAGAACAAGGAGCTCCTCGATACCAAATTCAAAAATCACATAAAAGTCATGCAGAGTAATGCAGTGCTGCTTGAGGGCATATTGAATGGAGAAACGGGACCGAAACTTGTACAATTCAAGATTGAAGCAGCCAAGGAGCCCAAGAAAGCTGCGTTAGAGTTCAATTACAGTAAGGATCAGCGTGCTCCAGGCGATTACAGTTTGAGTGTAAACGCAAAGCTAAATCAACATTACATCGATCTTAAATCCAGTGCAGATGCAAAGGGAGCTCACTTCGTGACCGACAACAGCTTGCGAACCAGTTGGGGAACTCAACTAAATGCCAAAGGTGAAGTTGGTCAACGCCTGACATCTCAAGACATGTTAATCGATCTTCAGGGGTCTTTCGTTTTCACGCCCAAAGATAAGCAAGGCAACTGGCTGTTGAAATTGATCAAAACCCCCGACAAAACCAACTGTGACTTCAAGATCAACCGTGAAAACGCCGATCTAGTAGTGTTCAACAGTGAGAAGACCACTCCCCAGGATAAGGTGTCCAATGGCAAGATGAATCTTCAAATCAAAGATCAATTGGTTGCCAAGGCCGACTTCAAAATCAACAAAGCCGGCAAAGGTGACTTGAATGCCATCATCAATCTGAAGAAGTCTCAGAGAAAGCTCACCATTGATTCCAAGTTCACACTTGCTGCTCCAAAATACGATGTCGAAACGACCATAGGATACGACAGTGACAAGAAGATCTACATCAAGACCGAAAATATCATGGACAAGATGAAGCTCTCGTCGAAGACCTTGTTAGACGTCAATGGTGACAAGTACTTGGTTGAAGGAAATGCCGCCAAGAAAGGTGAACAAGAATCGAATGGTGAAGTCGATGGAAAGTTAAGTCTCACCATGCCCAATGGCCGTCAATTTGACGGTCAATTCAACCGAAAGATAACAACAGCAAAGAATGGTATTGCCCATGGCGCGATGAGTGCTTCGATTGGTGATAAACTACCAAACAATGAACGTCGTTCGTTGGAATTGACTGGAAACCTTGAGAAGTTGAACAAGAAAACCCATGAGTACATTGCCAACAATAACTTGCTGTACACCAACTTCGCCGGGAAAAAACTCAACGTTGCTCAGAAGATCAAACACTTGCTCAAAGGTAACTTCAAGTCGATCGATTATAGCATCGAGCTCGGAGGTGAACTCCTAACATCCCCGATCGATGTCTCCCTCATTGTCGATGAATATTGCCCGAAACATGCTATTTTCCGAGTATCTGGGAAATACGGTGATCAGATCAACGCCAATTTGAATGGAAAATACGATCTTGGCGATCGTGCTAAGCCTGCTTCCTATGACCTACAAGTCAATCTCCAAGCTCCACAAACAAACTTGAAGACCTACAGCTTATCGACAAGCGGAAAATATCTTCGTCCAGAAACGGAGAATGGTATTCGTTCGGTTGAAATGCAGTTCGACCAACGAGCCAGCGATAAGTCAATCAAGTTCAGCACATTTGCCAAGGGCAACGAAAATCGTGGAAGCTACAGTTTAGATCTCACAAGTAGCCATTTGGAAGCGCAATTGAAGCTGGATGGTAGTTTTAGCATTGAACCTGAAAATGCTGAAAAAACGGCATCATCAAAGTACAACTTTAACTATGCCTACGGCCAGAAGAGCCTGAAGACTGGACTTGATATAAGTCACGTTCAAGGACAATCAGCTATCGTACACTACGTTCTTGACTCTTCATTCGACGCATCGAAGAACCAGCTTGATGCTATTGTTCGCATTGCCAAGAGGGATGATACCCTTCAGCTGAATAGTGAAGTGCAACTCAATGGTGAAAAGTACAGCTTGGAAAGTCAAGTCTACACCGGTGAGCACAAGAAAGGAGCTACTGTCAAGGCTGCTTTACCACAGAAGATAACAACAGTCAGTGGAATTGTAGAAGATCTTGGGCTTCGCAAGGGTAAGCTTGTATTCCATATCGACAATCTTGGGGACCTCGATCTTGAACATTCTAGCGAGATCAATTTGAGTAGCGCGGATGATTTCTACTTGAGTTCGCATACTAATTCGAGGAAATTGAAAATCGAAAATCTCGATATGAATATTCGAGGTCAAGCCAATACCAATGGAAAAGCTGTTGAGATCAACATTAAGAATGCCAAGGGTGTGATTCTATCTGGATCAGCAACTTATGTTGTGATTCTTGAGAAAACCAAGACAATTGTTGAAGGCCAGGGGCAAGTACAGTATTACCAAAAGGCCAATAATGCCAATTTCAAGATCATCCATGAGCTGTATGACATGGCAACAGACAAGGAAGTCGGAAGTTCGATTACTTTCAATGGCACCTTTGGACCAAAGAATGCCGTGTCGACTTTGAAGATGACAAATAAGAATTTCCAAGCCAAGCTATCGGTTTGTGAAGAGAAGAAACAATGCACTAACGTTGAGGTGAGATCAATTTTAACTGTCGATCCAAATGATGTGACTTCGGTTCAGCAAGATCTGATGATACTAGTTGATTTGCGTGAATTGGGCTATCCCCATGAGTTTGAGCTACAGTCAAAGAGCAGCCGCAAGGGTCTTAAATTCAGTCATGAAATCGAGAGTAACATCATCTCCAAGAGCAACATTAAATACCAGCTGGTTGCTAGTTTCACTCCGGCATTGAATAAGGTTCAAGTTAAGTTGCCAAGTCGAGAGATCTACATCGAAAGCGAGCAAGTTCTGCCACAAAGTGTCCTTGGTCATTACCAAAGCTCAGTTAGCTTCTATTTGGATCGCAAAAATAGTCCACAAGACGTTACCAAACTACTAGCCACTGCTGATCTTAGCGGAGTTGATAAGGTTGCCATCAACGGTAGGGGAGAAATTCGCTTTGAAAATCCTCACATAAGGCCTTTATCGATTAAGGGTAATCTCGATGCAAACTATGAACAACGAACACTCAATAGTGAGGTTAGTTTTGATATTTTCAAGACACCGGAACAGAAGATCATTGCAAGAAGCATTCTCAAGGACACCAATTTGAACAAGGGACACGGCTTTAATATCACATTGGAGAACCATGTCAAGAGCTCAGGTCTTGAAATTCAATACGTTCTAGATGGCCATGCAGCATTGTCTACGGACAAACTAGAATTCAGCTCAGGATACAATGTTGAAGGTGGTATTGGAGATATCAAGTCAAGTGGCTTGATAGTTGGTAACAAGGAACGTCTGGAGATAATATTGAATTGCATGAATGCCCAAGTACTGAATCTACTGGCAGAGTTCAATTCCAATAAACACTCGGCAAAGATCAACACCAACGTTCAATTGCTGTCATCAAAGCCTTTGACCATTGCCGCTGAGTTGGAAAAAAGTTTCGCCAAGGTTTCCCTTAAGCGAGCTGGACTAATCGACGCATCGGCTGAAGTTAAGCTAGGCAAAGAAGCCAAGTTCAATGTCGACAGTGGAAATAAGAAACTTCTTAGTGGACGTGTTGCTCTTGATTCTGCTCACTTTTTGACTTCATCGTTGGAGAAGAACGAAGAAGAGCTCAAGGCATTCCTGGTAAGTTTAGAAACCCAATTTTTCAAGTACACTCAAGAACTCAATGTCCTTTTTTCAGAAATCCCTCCAAACAGTTATCACCGAAGATGCCAAGGCCGACAGGGAACACTTGACCAAAAAGATCCGTGAAGCACTCGATCGCCAATCAGAGTTATTGAAGAACAGTGTTCCAGACTTCAGTGGAATGGAAGCAAGTGTAAAGGAAGACCTAAACGCTATACTCAAAGACATCGAAAACGATCCCGCTATTCAAGAATTCATCGAGCACTATCGCAAGTACTACGACATAGCGATGAAATTGTACAAGGACACATCGAAGACAATTCTAGAAGCTTACCAACAGGTGCAACACTCAGTTAAGGAACTCATCAGCAGATTACAGGCATTGCTCAAGGATACTCTTCTACCGATTTGGGAAGATTTCACCACAAAGTTAACAAGTCTAATGGCTGAGCTACAGGCAGAAATTGTTAAGCTTGTGACAAGTCAATTCGAACAGGCACTCAAGAGTCTAAAATCGATTGAACCTGACTTGAAAGCTCTGTCGAAATCAGTCTACGAAACAGTCAAACCAATTGCTGAAAGTCTACAAGAACTTGCCGAAACTATGTCCAAGGACATTGATGAACTACTGAAGGACCTCAAGGAATACTTGAGTAAACTACCGACATTCGAGGCCATTTGCAATGAATTGAAGAAGAAAATAGCTGATCTCAAGGCTGTTGATGAGATTCTCAACTTCTTGCGTAACATCATCGATCAGCTGAATAGTTTTGCAGCGACCAGTGAGTCTAGTGAGTTGGCTAAGAAACTCTACGACTATATTGAAGCTAAACTACGAGGAAATCGTGTCAATGATATCGAAGCACTTGAAGGACTTGCTAATGCCTTGGTCAATGCCTTGACATCAGCTTGGAATCGATTGGTTGATATGAAGGCGCCTTCAGCTAGCTTACTGTCGCCATTCCCAGTATCATTGGAGCTTCTGTATAATGTGCCAACCTGGATCTCATTCCGTTTTAGTGTACTTAACTTTTTGTTGAACGAAAAACTTGATTTGCTTGTTTATGTCGCTGATCTGTTCAAGCCACCATTCAACTTGTGGTCACCATTCCAGTTGACAGGACATCTGGCCGATGGTAAGAATGTAATCACCTTTGATGGTCGTCAATTCGCATTCCAGGGTTCGTGCAAGTACGTGATTGCCCAAGACGTCGAGAAGAATGACTTTAGTGTCATTGGACAGTTCAAGGATGGAAACCTGAAATCGGTGACACTGATCGATTCAAAGAACTACCTTGAGATTTCTGACAATGGAGGACTTAAGTTTAACGGTAAGCCAGCTGAGTATCCAGTACATGAGACAAATGCCCATGCATGGAGACGATTCTACACTCTTCGGATGAGAAATGAGAATGGCGTTGAGGTTGTTTGCACATCGGACTTGAAGGTTTGTCACGTGATAGTCGACAGTTTCTATAAGAGCAGACTACGTGGTCTATTGGGTAACGGCAACGCTGAACCCTACGACGATTTTATCAATGTCGAAGGCAAAATTGCAGCCAATCGAGCTGAATTCGTCAACGACTATGGATTGGGTAACTGCCCAGCAGCATCTGCCCAGGAGGTTGAAAACATCGAACATGATTCAATTTGCTCCGAACTATTTGCCTATGATTCCAGTCTTGTTTTGGGTAATTTATTCATGGATCAAGCAACATACCGTCAAGCTTGTGATGAAGCAGTTCAATCAGCGGCAAATAAGGAGGAAAGTGCCTGTAACATTGCTCTCACTTATGCTTCGGCAGCACATTTGAATCAGCTTCCACTACCATTGCCTAGCCGATGCATGAAATGTTCCGGACCAGCCGGACAAAATAAGATCGATGATGAATTCACATCGAAGATTCCAACAAACAAAGCTGATGTTGTGTTTGTCGTTGATATGGGCTCAAGCAAGGAGGTACTTGACAACTTGGTGACACCAGCCATTTCGGAAATCCGTAATCAATTGAAAACTCGTGGCTTGACAGACGTGAATGTTGCAGTGATTGCATTTAGTGATGATCAATTGTATCCGGCTTTGTTGACCAGTAATGGTGGCAAAGTCAACTACAATGGTAAGCTGAATTCAGTGGCTCTATCGGGACCAAGCAGGCCAGAACCTTTCGATGTTGGAGTTGGACTTATCAATGACATTCTTAAATGGATTGAGGAATTCGAACTTAAGATCGAACAACAATCTGATGAAAAGGCATTTGGACTCGCTATGCAGTATCCATTCCGAGCCGGTGCTGCCAAGGCAATAGTGGCAGTTCGAAGTGATCAGCTTGACTACTCCAATGTGGTGAGTTCGTCTTTGAGTGTCATTTTTGTTTCTATTTTTACTAAGAAAATATTGTTCTTTAGTTCAAATTCGTGAGGTCGCACTTGTTGTCAGCATTGACTGGGTTCGAAGGAGCATCCCTGCACATGATTGCCCCGGTTAAGGATATTGGCGTGGAAGGTGTTCCAACCGAAAAACTTGTCGGTAGGTCCTCAAGATCGCATAGTTTAACATTCACGATTTATTTAAATGAAACTTGTCTTCTTCTAGGTTTTAACTCGCGAATTATTGCAACATTAGAGGGCAAGGACGCAAAAAAACGCCAAAAACTCAAGTTCAAACAAGACATGGGAATTGACTTTGTTCTTGAGAACAACGGATGGGTATTCGCAGCTCAGAACTTCGATGCCATCTCTGGGGATGATCAAAAGAAGGCATACCTCAATCAAGTCACAAGCTCAATTGCTGATACACTCTACAAAACTGATATCGTAAGCGAGTGCAAATGTGTGAAATCGAATGGACTTCATGCAGAACACAAGTGTAAAATAACATCGTCCAACTTTATGCCAAACAAACGACCAAAGGGAGCGTAAGGAAAGAAGTCAAAATCGAAACTTACTGAGCAAGACACCATGAAGAATTAATTATATTCAATGTACAGTCACGAAAATAAAAATGTTCTCATATCCTTTTAATGGTATAAGAAATTCAAATTTGTTTTTCATTGCATTTTCATAGCGAACGGAAAACATTTTTCAAAAATTAAATAATTTAAATTTGAAAGCAAACGACTTACCAAAAAATGAAGTGGGAACACTCATAGCTTTGTTTGGAGTCTAAATCTCTAAATGCACTGATCTCTATTATAACTGGATAGTGGATAGGAGCAAAAAGTTTGACTCCCATAGAAGACTGTTATAATTGTAAAGGTACCATCCAGGTATAACAGTTATACCAAATATAACACTTCCCCACCACTGATGTCTATAATAAAGATAGAGATAATAGAGATCAGAGATATAGACAAAGGAGATCAGTCACTTTTTTTGTTGAACATCACTTCACTCTGTCTCACTTTTTCGGTTTATATAGAAAGAGATGCACAAGTGTAAGAGTACCATGTCAAAATCAATAGGAGTCAAGAAAAGTGTTATAATTTGTATGGAATCCACTATCCAGTGTATTATAGAGATCAGTGTCTAAATGTCTTTAAATGTCAAAGGGAAAACACTTGAACAGTTCAGTTCTATTTAGGGGGCGAGGGACGCGACCGAAAACGATTTTTAATTTAAATTTCAAATGAAACCGAACCGAACTTTGTATATGGATTTACCAAGTACTATCAAGAATGGTTTTCAAGCAAGCAAGCAGAGAACACACATTACAAACTTATGTAAAAAACTGTCAAAAAACTGTCAAACCAAGCAGAAAACCATTCTTGATATTACCTGGTAAATCCATATACAAAGGAACCGAACAACACTTTTCGATTTTAAATTCAAACGGCGCACAGTGGCCCGTTTAGGCTAAAGTCATTCCAAAATTCATTTTTTTCGTTGTTCCAGAATTCAAAATTTGTTGTTTCGCTGAATTAACAAATATTTGAAGTTCTTGAAACCGAAGTTTTTTTTTGAATTTTCCCAACGGTTTGGTTTTGAGAGGGGGTCAAAGTTGAACTTTTTTTTCAGTTTTAATAACAAACAATTTTTTTTTCCTTTTCTTGACTTTGAGAAGCTATATTACGAACGTGGGAAAAGAATTTTTGTTTTTTCTTTGTGAAATTAACAAATACGGTAAAATATATGTTTGGAAAAAATATTACAAAAAAAAAAAAATGTCTATATATTTTTTTTTTTTGACACAACTTTTTGTACCTTTTTCTGAATTTACATTGCATGGAAAAAAAAGCTTCAAAAAGCATTAAGCAAAACTCAACGCATAATGAAAGCTGAAGTATTTCTTAATATAATCCTGAAGAAATAATTTGCGCCAACTTGCGCCCAACTGAGCTAGAGCGATTTTATTAATCGATGGCAGGCACTTTTTTCAATTGTCTGGTTTTTCAATGGCAAATTAATAAAATGTTTAATACTGTAACTTTTGAACTAGTTGAGACATCACCACATTTTTTTTTTTATTTCGAAGAAAATGTTCACGGCTAACAATATGATGAGTTTTAAATTTATTACATTTGCAGGGTGTTCCAGAATTTTCGAACAAATTTTTTTTTTTTCAAATTCAAAAAATTATCTGAAATGGGGAATGAATTCACAACAATTTTGTTTTTGATGACGGAAATATTTTAAAATACGATATGTCATAAATATTACATAAATCGGAGGCAATAAAAAAATTAAATTGAAGGGTTTATATTATATCCATAATAAAATATTAGCAGTTACTTTTGACTTGAGGAGATTAAATGTTCAGTGATTATTTATGTAGGTATTAATTTTTAATCGGATTAAATGTTTATTTTTTATTGCTCGATGTCATAAAATTTTAGGTAAAAAAAGGTTTTTTTTTTAAGGATTAAACAATTCCAATTTCAAAGACTAGGTAGACAGGTAGAATTTATAATTAATGGAAATACTAATGATGGGAACACTTCGAGAAGATTTTTCGAGCAATCGGAGATAACAGCTCAAATAACTGGAGTAAACATAGAGGTTATTTCCAGGCTGAAAATAATACTTGATGTTTTGAACTGCAGGGAAGTTGTGAACGCAGTTAAATTTGGGGAGTATACTAAAGCAACAGCAGCTCTGTTGACTCAAAAGTATCCTGAAAAACAACTGACACCTACTCTTCACAAAATTTTGGCTCACAGTCAAGATATTAGAGTATCAATCACTTCCCCTAGGAGAATTATCTGAAGAAGCCCAGGAGTCCAAAAATAAGGACTACAAAAGGTATACATATCAAAATACCTGCAAAGTTTCGAGAATAAGGCAGAATGAAGACTTATACAACATGCTTGCAGCCTCATCTGATCCGCTTATTTCTTCTCTGAGGCACGTAAGGACCCAAAACGATATGAAAGCACTTTATTCTCCGGAAATGTTGAGTTTATTGAATATTACCACGGACCAAGATGATAGTTTTCAAGAAATCTAATGTTTATACGTACATTTCAACTGTTTTTATTGTATAATTTGCTGTTCAATTTGTTATTTATTATTATTCTAATGTCAATTTACAAAAAAAAAAAAAACTTTTTTCGCCACTGTTCATCTAAAATCGGTGTTTTACTTTTTGCGCTACTGTTAAACGTCAATTCCTTTTGTCTTACGCCAGAAAATGAATTTTCTTGTTTGTTTAATTCACATTTAATCATTTTTATCTCACTTAATATAACTAAGCTTTTTGACAGCTATTTCCGAAACAGCCTGTAATGTTTTTATTTTGAAATTCACCAATTTCATAGCGTTGGGTGTAACCTTCAAAATAAAAAAAATTGTGGAAATATCTCGTTTAGGAGCTATGATTTTTGGAACCAAAAAAGCCGAAACGGGCCACTGTGCGGCGGTTACACGAAACGAAAATCCACTCAGCTAATACACCAACCGAGCTTTTATTGGATTATTTCATGACCAAACACGATTCAAAATGGCGACATATCTAACGATGAAAAAGCAGAACTTTGAAAACATTTTTTTTCACATAAAAAATACGAAAATTTTCTTAATGAAAAATAATTAAAACGTCCCGATTTACATTTATGTGGTTTTCCATTGAACCAAAACATTGATGTGCCGTCGACGGGCCGGCAATATTTTTTTCTTAAACGTTTTCCAATGGGAAAAGTATTGATGTTTATTCCCGACGAATTGATTCGTTTTGAATTCGTCTTTTGAGACGAATCTACACAGATTCTCACACTGATTTTAACACATACTAAAAACTTGACAGTTTTTGCAAATGGAATAATTACGTGTGGAAAAAGAAAATAGAAGAGAGTGCGTTTTTGTTCTTTTTCAATTACTATAAATAATAGAATAGTGAATATTGTAAATAATAATAATGAAAATAAAGAATAATAATGAAAATAAATAAGGTTTATCGTTGTGTTCTTTAGAATAGGTACATATAAGATGGACATCATTACAAGCATTCTTCATCCGAGGACGAAGATATGCTGAAAATTTTCAATTGGATCATTGGATGAATTCGACGATTATTGAAGCAAATAATGCATTGCTATACAAGAATGAAAGGCATTCAATTTAAAATTTCGAAAATGTTGTAGAAAATTATAGGACGAAGAATGAATAATTGTTTCTCTTGTTTGTTTATGCTAACAGCTGGAACACTAATACACTTACAAAAAGATATTGCTACGTTTTTCCTTTCCATTGAAACCAAAAAATATTGATTTTTAGTAGCGACGGGCCGTCCATTTCATGTGGTTCAATGGAAATCGAAATTATTTCGCGTTTTTTGAATTTTTTTAAACAATTTTCCCGATGAATTTTATTTTTCAAACTAGAACTTCACGAAACCGAACTTACCAGAACGACGAACTAATACAAAATGGTGGATGGACTGGTTCAAGACAACCACTACTTAGCTAATACACCAATCATACAAATACAAAATTACATGAACGAACACTATACGAATTTCGAAATCGAGACAAAGCTAACGATCTACAAGCAGAACAACTTTACACATTTTTTTACATTTAAACTATGAATTTCGATAATTTTCTTTTTGAAAAACGATTAAAACACCCCGATTTACAGTTATTCCGCGTTTTTTGATTTTTTTTAAACAGTTTTCCCGACGAATTTTATTTTTCAAACTAGAACTTCGCGAAACCGAACTTACAAGAACGACCGACGAACAAATACAAAATGGCGGATGGACTGGTTCAATGGGCTGATATGGATGGAATTGCCCGGAACACGATGAACGCATTCACTTGTGGGCTGAATTGGTGTTTTTAATTGGATAGAGATGGAGTTGAGAGCAATCTGAATTTAAAATATTTGGATTTGGTTGGAATCTCCAATACTCGCACTGATGGCGTTTTCAATTGGCAATCCGGAATTGTTCTTCGATTCGGAATCCCAATTGAACAGTTTTTTTTTATTCCGAAGAATCTGAAGTTTGGTGAGAATGTATTGGTTGAGTATGACATGTGTGTATTCGCGCCAAATGTCATTTTGTTTTTGTGCTGCAAACATTTATGAATGTGTGAGTGATTCTGCTTCTGATTCTGTTTTTAAAACGAGAAGGGAAATTCTCTTCTTTTCAGAATCAGAACTGTCACTTTTGCCCAATTGAACGCATTCAGAATGCTTTTTTTCACTTCCAGATTGCCAATTGAAAACGACATGAGAAACGGAAAATAGATTTATTTCATGCACCGACCAATAAACAATTAACAGGCCGGCTCCACTGGGCATGAACGATGCCCTGTTAATGAACATGTCTTGAAAAAATTCAATGGAGGCAGAAAAATCCATGTCCACACAGACATCTTGTCGAAGAATCTTATTTTTTGAACATGACATGAGACTGAGAGTGGTTCAAATCATGGGCAAAGATTAAATAAGTAACAAGATGGGAAACTGACTTACGTCTCACTCCCTAGATCCCGCAATTTTCATTTTCTTTCATTTTATTTTCTTTCCTTGTACATGAATAATATACAAACAAGAACAATATGGTAGGACCATATTTACTGTGTAAAAACACGCATACTTTCAAAAAAACTATGGTCCAAATTGTGATAGTATTGGTAAAAACACGCATACTTTCACAGAAACTATGGTCCAAACTGTGATAGTATTGGTAAAAACGCTTGTAGGCATCTGTCATTTTGACAGCTTTGTTTCCCATCTCCTTACCTTATATTATCTCTGTCATGGGCATGAATTTTGACGTTTCGTGTACGTGTAAGGTTTTCATTTGAATATAGATGTAAACAATATTATAGGAATTTTGTAGTGACCTCTCCAAATCTGGAGACCTGGGGGTCAATTCCCGATCTGTGAAAATGTGAAATGATAAAAAATTTATCATTTTAGTTTTCATAGAGACTTTTCATTTTTTGTTTTCATAAACTCGCTTTATGCGATTCTCTAACTTGTTTGTACTAAAAAGTACTAAATGATAAATTCTGTATGAAAAAATATCAAAACAAACTTCAAAACTTTTCATTTGATAAATTTCTTTTCACAAAATAATATAGCTGTGAAAAGAAATTTATCAGATGAAAAATTTTGAAGTTTGTTTTGATTTTTTTTCACAGATCCAGAATCGAATTTATTGTGAAAGTGTGATAAAACTTATCATTTCACATTATCACAGATCGGGAATTGACCCCCTGGAGCCTGCTAAAAAGTGTTTCATATATGTAGATGCAAACAGCTTATTTTCGTTTGTTCTGTTTCGTTTTTTGTGTGACGTTTAAGTTTGTGCTTTCTGCCACCGCGTTTTAAGATAAAATGAGACGAAAATCGGAGCCGAACTTAAGAGCTGAACAGAATGCAGTCGCCAGTCGCTCGGCGACGAAAATGACAGCTGTCAAGAATTCGCTTCTCGCTAAATTGTAAATTCCCATAGAAGGAATATCTTCGGATGCAAATATCTCGGCAACCAGGGCTCGGATTTGAGTTTGGCTTTCAGCGTTAGCCACAGGATGATGACAACTATCAAATATGTCAAATTTAGCGAAATCAAGGTTAACCCCTTGTCAAAATTTTGGGCAAAAAAAAAAATTCTTCCAAAACCTATCGACTGATACATCAAAAGAAAGGTCTGGCCGAGCTCTATTCATTGAAAGAAGGCCTTGTAGCCGAGTTATGATCAAAAAACCATTTCAAGCAAGCAGCTACAATGCAAAACAAAACTACTTCTATGAAAGGTCTCAAGATGGCCTCACCATCGTTGCCATCTTGAAACTGCTAGCCATTAGCCAACTGGTATTATCAAGATGACATTTTTGACCGTCGCCATCTGTTTAGAAACAGAGGTAGCCATTTTGCGCTCAATACCAATTTATGGTAGAGAAATGGCTTGTAGGTATGGCGAGTCTTCTTGATAATACCTGCTCTGTATATCGTTGTCCAATACATATACAAAAGTTGAATAAAGCAAGGAATGTGGTATACACAAATGGACTTACAAATACAATCGAGCTAGAGACTATTTAAGAAACATACACAGACTAGATAAGGACAGACATATGACCAAACAATCGTCCCTTGCTACTTGGCATATTTAACAACGACAAGGAGCACATGATAGAAACATCAACGCGCAGCGGCCTCATAGGAAGCAATTCGTTTTGGTTGGTGGTCTCCTCTGGTATCTCTCGAGCTCATTCAATTTCTCGTGTGATTCTGATTCTGGTCTGCAAAAATTTTACCTCGAGGCAATTTCTAAATCCAACTAAATCACCTGCCATCGTTTGTGCAAAATTCAAATAAATTTAATATTTTCACAAACATGGATAATTCGGGCAAAAACCGTTATGAATTATTATTCATGGACGACGATATTAGTGATCCATTAGATAATATTATCAAGAAAAAGGTTAAGCAACCAGCTGCTAGTGGTGCAGCAGTTGCTGCTGCAAATTCTGTCACCAGTGCCGCACCAAACAAAGGACAAACTCATAATACAACAAACAAACAAAATGCTTCATCTGCCAACAATAATAGTGAAAGTTCAAAGAAAAACTCATCGGAAAAAGAAAATAAATCATTTGCCATGAATAAAAATGTGGATTTTAATCGCAACAAATCATCCAATGCCAATGCTGGTTCTGCTTCAGGTGGTAGTGGTGTTGGTGGTGGTCTCAACAAATTATCGACGAAATCAAGTCAACAACTGAGTTCAAACTCAAATCGCAGCAATCGGGATAATTTTAATGGTAAGTGGATTTAGTTTTATCGAATCCTGGTTTTCCAAGAATCCTGTGTCCCCAAAGCCCAAGAAAAAAAAAATGCTCGTATTTTCCGCACACATCCCTTGCAACCCATAGAACGAGCTTGCTTGAACCGCCCTTGCTTCATTATTCTGTTTATCTCTTTCTATCTTTCGATGCTGTTATGGTTTGTTGTTTTTTTTATTTGTATTCGCATTTGGCACATTGGAGTAGCACATTTTCAAAATGGTTCGTTTTGTCAGAATAAATTACGGAAAATATTCTTAATAGACCGTTAAATCGTCTGACAATGCCATTTCAATGTCCTACCCAATGTAATGACATTTTATGTGAAAAATTGAATAAAACAAATGTCCCGACTTGATCTCAAAGTGTGTGTTTGTGTGGTGGCGGGAGGGGGTGTCAGAAAAATCGACCAGAATCGTTCAAATGATCCTGAATGAACACGCCAATGATCTCAATAGTTATATCGTTTTCCATTGGTATTTTTTTGACGTTTCTTCTGTCATTCTTCAGACGATTCTGTTTTCAAAACAGAAGAGTTCTGCTCTTCTCATAAGCATTCCGTCTGTCAAAGTCAGTCCAACTCTTCCGGATGCTTCTGGACGATCAATGGAAATCGACATTAGATTACGGTTTTAGCTGTCAAATAATGATGAAAAAACTTCAGGTTAAAGAATGTTAGTGTTGACACTGACAGACGAGTATTTTCTACCCAAATTTAGAATCTGAACTCGATTTATCATGAGAAAATGCATTTTGACATGAGAGTAATCGTTTCAAATGTCACGCGACTGACAGTGAAGTCGTTTTCCATTGGACTTTTTTTGACGTTTCTTCTACCTCCAATGGAACGGGTATGTGTCATTCTTCGGACGATTCTGTCTTCAAAACAGAAGAGTTCTGCTCTTCTCAGAAGCATTCCGTCTGTCAAAGTCAGTCCAATGGAACGGTTTCAGCAGAAGACTTCTGGACTCTTCCGAATGCTTCTTGACGACCAATGGAAAACGACATGAGAGCCAATTTTCAACCAGGTGTCTTAAGAGGAAAAGCATGAATCTGAGGAATGGAGTGATTCTTTGAGCGCAATATTACGAATGAACTTCCCAAGACTTCACCTAATTTATGGTCTCCAGGCCATGTGGGAATCCCAGGGAACGAAAAAGCAGACTCCGACGCTCTAATTCTTTCTTTTTTCCCCAGGACCAGCATCACAAAACCGCAATAGTACTTCCAAGTCTCAGACTGGTGAATCACGAGAGCAACGCAACAATCGTCGCAATCGTGAAAACGGTATTCCTGGAGGATCATCGACTGGTGGAGGTGGTGGTGGAATTGGAGGTGAATACAGTAACGACTCACTGCAGCAAAATCAACAACAACAGCGCCAACGCCAAAATAATCAACGCTTTAATGGTCAACAACGCAATCGCAGCGGAGCTGAAGGTGGCGGCAATGTACGCGGTGGCAAACGTGAATTTGATCGTCAATCTGGTTCGGATAAGACTGGAGTTAAGGCTGTTGATAAACGCGACGGAGCTGGTGCACACAATTGGGGATCAGTTAAACAAGACATCGAAGATATTAATAAATCAAATGATGAAGGTAAGTTCGATCTTTTTATTTGTAACACCATTTGACCTGACCCCATTCTTAGCTGGACTTACTGACAAAGAGGAATTAGGAAATGATCAAACAGCAACAGAACAAAATGCATCAATCGAAGAAGAAACCAAAGAATTGACCCTCGATGAATGGAAAGCACAGAGACAACAACGAGCCAAACCTCAATTCAACATTCGTAAAGCTGGCGAAGGTGAAGATGTAACACAATGGAAAAAAATGATTGCCTTGAATAACAAAAAGAAGGTAGGTTAGGTTAGGTTAGGTTTGGTACCAACACATAAATGTCGTCTTGTTCTCTTAAAGGAAGGAGACAGTGAAGAAGAATTGGAATATGATCCTTCAATGTATCCACAACGTGTTGGACGTTTGCAGCGTGTTTTAGATATTCAATTCCATTTCAATGACGGCCGGCGTGGCGGCGGTGGAATGGGACGTGGCCGTGGCCGTGGATCTCGGCCAAGTGGTGGCGCTGAGCGTCCTACTGGTGGTAATGTTAGCGGAGGCGGTGGTAATGTCAGTGGCGGAGGCGCTGTTGCTGGTGGTGTATCAGTCCCAGTTGGTGGTGAGCGTGGTGGTGAACGTGAGCGTCGCCCAGATGGTCCACGTGTTAATGTTGGCCGACCAAGGAATGATAATCCACGAAGGGTAAATATCAACACTATTTTCCCCGGTTTTTCTTATTTCATTCAATCGATCTTACACTAGGAGGGCGGCGGCGCTGGTATGGACAAACAACGTGGAGGCCAGAATGCTCCAAAGGTTGATGATGAACGCCAGTTCCCAACTTTAAGCTAAAGACCTCGAAAGTCTAACAACAACAACCCTGACATCAAGCAAACAACAACCCAAAAACAACCACTTAAGAACAACAACAAAATGGAAAACAAAAACTATTTTCTTTTATTTTTTTTTGAAACATTTTCAACAATGTTCGTGCCAGTGTTTCAACATTCAAATACACAAAACTTGTATTTTCTTCTTTTTTTGTATTACGACGTTCATTTCTAACATAACCTCAAAAATGAAGCTACAAAAAGTCCTTTACATGTTGATATGCTTAATTGTATACTGAAGTTCATGGATTCAAGACACAAAATGAAATAAATATGAATCTTGAGGCATATTTATGCATCCGAAATTGTATTTTTTAGTTTAGGGTAAAGTCTGTGTGCATTTAAGGATGTTCGGCTTGCGTGAGACAAGTTCAAGAAGTGGACGACTTGAAAACTGAAGAACCACGTTCTCACTCACAAGCAATGAAGGTTCTTGGTTTCAAAACTCGAAAAATGCCATGAAACATGAAACAGTATTTTGTCTCTTGTTTTCTTTCAGTTATGTTGTCCGGAAACCTAATTAACTCGAGAAATTACTGCAAAAAAAGAAGAAAATCAAATCAATTTGTCGATGTGTGTGGGTCACTATATGCTCACACATACATTAATCGCATATTTACATTATTAATTAATTAATTATTATTATTTTAAGTAAACAGAAACCTTAATTGTAATAACTCCATGAAAATGAAATAAAAACTACTCAAAACGACCTGTTAAGCTTATCAATCTTTGCTGGCAACTGGGGTGTCCTGCGGTATCGAGAGACTGGCTGCTGGAAAACCGGATCCTACGAGCACTGCAACCAAACAAGCCTGGTACCATCAGACATCCTATGTACAACCACCGATTACTGCATTCCTACCCTAGGCACCTCAAACAGACGTCCTAACTGCAACCACCGATTACTGCTTCCCTCTCCTAAACACCTCAATGAAGTTTAGAGTCTTGGTCCCGTCAAGAATCGACTGGGAGGAAGGCGATTTGAGGAAAGAACGATCTTCACGGATGGTTCAAAGATGGAATGCGGTGTTGGTGCAGGTGTCTTCTGTGAATCTCTTCTTAAGATTTCAGAATCCTGTAGACCTTCCGACTTTGCCAGTGTATTACAGGCAGAATTGTTAGCGATAAGGGAAGCTTGTATAGCTCTTAAAAGGGTTGGTGACGTTTTCCCCAAGCCAAAATCCCCAAACGAAAATCCCCAAACCCAAAATCCCCAAACTGAAATCTCCAGCAGCGAAATCTCCAAAGAGAGAATCCCCATGGATAAAATCTCCATGCCAAAATCTCCAAAACCAATATGTTCAAGTAGTGAATCATGCGATTAAATCGCGCGATTTAATCGCATGATTCACTACTTGAACATATTTGTTTTGGAGATATTATTGTATTCAGTTAAGGTTGTTTAAGAAATAAATGTTTAATTCATTTTAAATGTAATTCATTTCATTCAAAATAAATAAAAAAATCAATTCAAAAGAACTTTGTTTAATGTTTAAACAAATATAGAATGAATATAAAACAAAACACAGAGCTGAAAGCCTTAGCAGCTAGGCTCTTTTTTTTCTATGTATATTTATTTATAATTTCAATTATATGTAAATAAATTATAATAATAATAATATAAAACAAAACATGTCGTGAGAGGAACGGTGTAAGTAGACGTACCTGAATATTGGAGTTTTGGAGATTTCAAGGAGATTTTGGCAAAAAGTATTTTTTCTTTGGGGATTTTTTCCGTGGGGATTTTGTCGTGGAGATATTGGCAAGTTGGATTTTTTTTTTTGGAGATTTTGTCCCCATGGTGATTTTGTCTTTTGGGGATTTCGTACTACTCCCCTCTTAAAAATATCCGACAGGTAGCCATACTAACAGATAGGCAGCTATACTAACAGATAGGCAGCTATTAAAGACATCGATTCAGCAGAGAGGCCCTCAAGGAACTTGATATGAGCGTCACTCTAATCTGGATACCGGGCCATAGGGGCTATGAGGGAAACGAGAAGGCAGATGTACTAGCTAGGCAAGGATCAGCCTTTCACAACTCATTGGCAATGAGAGTAAATGCTGTTCATGGAGTTGTGAAGGGCTATATCCTGACAAAATTCACGTCAGAAGCAAACCATAGGTGGAAAATGTATGCGAATTAACATTTTTGGCAATATCTCGGGTATTAGGCCTTCAAGAAGCTTGAAACCCACGTTTATGAATAGAGTTCGATCAGACCTTTCTTTTGGTGTAGGATTCGATAGGTTTTGGAAGATTTTTTTTTTCGGCCAAAAATTTTGGCAAGGGATTTTTGTCAAAAAAATCGTCGAAAATAGATTTCGCTAAATTCAACACATTTGATAGTTCTCGTCATCCTGAGCCTAACGCTGAAAGCCAAACACAAATCCGAGCCCTGGTTGCCGAGATATTTGCATCTGAAGATATTCCTTCTATGGGATCACAATAAGCTAAGGACAAAAACCAATAAAAATGTCCTTTTGATCATAACTCGGTAACCAGTGCTCGCAGACAGTTCTGGTTTTCAGTGGGTGATAGAAGACAAACAGACCTTTGATTTGGCCTTTGGAAAAAGGCTGGCTGGGAAAATTGAGAGATAAGGCGTTTTGAAATCGCGGGAAATTTCCCGAAGGCAGAAATCGAAAAAAATATCCATTTTTGGCAATACCTCAGCTTTTTGATCATAACTCGGTAACCAGTGCTCGCAGACAGTTCTGGTTTTCAGTGACTGATAGAAGACAAACAGACACCTTTGATTTGGTGTATCATTTGAAACAGGCTAGCTTGGAAAATTGAGAGATATGTCGATTTGAAATTGCGGGAAACTTCCTAGAAATCGAAATCACCCAGTGAGTTATGCACTCCTTTAGGTTGAAGTATTTGCTAATTTGGTTTCTTTTAATCCGAGACGCAACCCTCAGGTTCATTTTGTGACAGTTTGAATTTGATAGATAAAGTGAGTCGTCGGCGTATCCCAGTAGCTGGACGGAACACGATTCAGGTTAACAACAACAAAACAAATGAAGAATTATCTTAACGACTATGTCGCATCATTTAATTTTATTCACACACATTCTCATTGTTTTTTCTTCTTTTTAATTCTTAAACAAAGTTTTACAAAAAATGATTACGAAAAACCATAAATACGTTAATTAACCCCCGAGAATTTTGTAGGTTAAGTCAACGTAAGTCGAAATACAATAATTTTTAAACAACTACATATGTAAATCATAGATTTATAAAGCACTTAGTTAATACGTTATTGGAATATCCTTTTTGTAATTTATATAAATAGTTTTCAGGAGAGGAGACTCAAGGACCGTTGAAGACACTCTCTGAATGCTTCAGTAGAGGAGACTCAAGGACCGTTGATTCCACTCTCTCTGAGTCCAACAAAAGTATTCATTCAAGGAACACTAACAAGTTGGCGTTGCAAACATCTTAATTTAGGTTTTATTGGTTGTTAATTGTTTCCAGAACATTCGGTCCAATCGAGGTAACTTGTCGGAGCGGAATTTTGTCTTTGCTTGTCGAAGAAAGTTCCGCGACTCAGGTGGCGCACACAAGTGGCAGAGGACCTCAATCAACTTGGAGTGCAAAACTGGAAGACAGCTAGCTAGGAACCGAGCTGGCTGGCGGAGACTGTTGATTGTGGCCCAAGTCCACACCGGACTGTAGCGCCACCTTAAGTAAGTAAGTAAGTTGTCGGAGAACTGCCTCGAAGCAAAATTCGGAGGAAATCGGAGAATATTCCACTCCGACGGTTGCCTCGATAGGGCCGATTGGTTGAGATGGCTGAAACGAGTCATCTACTCTTGAAAAAGTATAAGTTTTACCCTCCATGAATAGCAATTATAACAAAAATAGGGCCACTATGTCTGTGTCTCAAGTCATAGTCATTTGAAAAGAGTTAAGCCCGAAATCGGACACACTTCCGGTCAAGTCTTGAACCGAATCATGAAGGAGGAGTCAAATTATGCTGTTGATACCAATACAAAACGGGAAATTTCAATGTCGTAGTCAGGGTATCGTTGTGCTCTTCCAGAGAATTGCTAGCATAATGCAGAACCAACTTCTTCAAGCTAGCATAGATGTTATACGGCAACGCTAAGCCAAACCCGTTCTCAGTTTCGTAGATAATACAATGCTGAACTGTTTTCTTGCAAGAAATCGATAGAGCATAGTTGCCGTTATTGTTATCGGTGGCTTTTCTCGCGCGTATGAGGAATGTCCCAGTTGGAGAATCGGCTAGAAGAGTCTGAGCCCGGCGACGTGTACAATCAACTAAGAACCACAGTGATTCATCATTGTGGGGTAGTTTCGATTCGCTTTCGTATTTCTCCTTCCAATCATCGTATCCCATGTCGATGAGTTGTTTGATTTCTTCTTCCTTGATGCCTAGGGTCATTAAACGCCTGGGGGAAAAAGCAAAAACACATAGGTTAGGATGCAATACAACAAAACAGACCGAGTTTGGATCACTTACTCCTGCATTTTCTCCTTCTCGAACGATAAGGAAGAGATTTCCGGTTTAGCTGCGTTGATTTCACGTTCCACGTGTTTGTATTCCTCCTTCTTCTCCTCGATATACTTGTTTAGTTTTGATATTTCGTCATTCAAGAACTTGATATGATCCTGAAGGATTACTTTGTTCTCCTTGAGCCTCTCCTGATCTTGCGGACGAGCGCTTTTGATTGAATTCAACATGATTTTCATCTGCTTGAGGAGCATCTGACGTGCAATCTCCAATACTTCTAACGCCGACTTCTTCTCACTAAGTTCACTTTCGGCCCGCTCGAAATATCCTTTTTCGATTGCAAACTTTGCTTCAAGGCGTTCAACGCATGATGCAACTGCAAGAAATGTTCAATCACGACGCGTAGATCAGTTTCGCGACTCAAACTTCCTTCGTCATTTGTTGGTTCTTCATCGACTTTCCGGGCAATTGGCTTCATCAGGGTTATGTCCAGCGTTTTATTGTACAACATCAGTGAATTCGTCTTGTAATAGTTGATTAGGTCGACGACCGAGTTGAACTTGCAATCGACAAAGCCGTACTTCCCGTTGTCGTGGACGATTTTGATCAGTTTCTCGGTTCCATCTTTGATCAAAGTCAATGTGTATTCGCCGTCTTTGGAGAGAGCATCTCGAACCATGAAACTACCATCGGGCTCGCCAAAGAGACGTAGCTTAACCTCTTCGCGAGTTATTTTCCCCCAATACCATTCGGCATCCTTGAGAGAATCCACTGCTGCTCCACCACGTTGACCAACCAACAGTGATGACGATGATTTTCCAAGTGATGAGGATTTAAAACTTGACTGTTTTTGTTGAGGTGAGGATAAGACTTTGCCGGAAGGCGATGTATACCCGGACGAGAATCCCGAAGACGACGATATCGAAACCGGAACTGATGGCTTCCATGAAGAAGAAGCCACCGCTCTTGGAGGGGGGCGCAGTTTTGATACTCGTCGAGCTTGCTTGAGATATTTTCCGTGGTGGAACAGCGGGTGCCTCATCGAATCTAGGAACTTCTTCCTCACCATTCAATGATTGGAAAAGAATTTCAATGACTCGATTGTGATGCTCCACATTATGGATGACTTGACTAGAAACAAAACACAGTTATTTGAGTTGCAATAAGAGCAAAACAGAGTAACGAACATAATTTTGGTCCATGGCGGACGAATAAGGATGTGGGAGAAGGACTGAAGCATAATCGTTGGTGGCTCACGACGGCCGTTCGCAAATTGAATAGCTGAAATCCGTCGAAGGTGATCCATGAAGAACGTCAATGTCTTCACATGATGCACAGCCAATTGCTTTGTGTAGTTAATCACTTGCTGGACGCTTGTTGTCTTATCCTCGGCATACAGTTCTTTGGACAAAAAATCGTTAGTTTTCTTAAGGATTTCAATTGAAAAAGGTAACCTACTTGCAGCTGCGATGAATTTCTCATACCAAACCATTGGTATCAGTGGGTCTTTCAATTCCCTCAAGTATTTCTTGATGAATCCAACCAATTGCTGCGGTTCGATTCGGTCAAAAGAACCAACCAAACCAGCTCGAGTTGATGAGAGCATTCCAATCAGTTCGGTATTCAAATCATCAGGAATCGAGGTGGACTTGTACAATTTGTACAAATCGATGCTCTGTAAGTGTTTGACCTTCAATTCCAAAGCGTTTGTTGCTGATATGAGAATAGCCGGCGCATTCAGTTTGGCCGGGTCGAATTGGTGGCATAAGCCAATACCGAAAATTGGAATATTTTGCAGCGTGTAACTTTTTTTTTTCGGCCAAAAATTTTGGCAAGGGATTTTTGTCAAAAAATCGTCGAAAATAGATTTCGCTAAATTCAACACATTTGATAGTTCTCGTCATCCTGAGCCTAACGCTGAAAGCCAAACACAAATCCGAGCCCTGGTTGCCGAGATATTTGCATCTGAAGATATTCCTTCTATGGGATCACAATAAGCTAAGGACAAAAACCAATAAAAATGTCCTTTTGATCATAACTCGGTAACCAGTGCTCGCAGACAGTTCTGGTTTTCAGTGGCTGATAGAAGACAAACAGACCTTTGATTTGGTTTATAATTTGAAAAAGGCTGGCTGGGAAAATTGAGAGATAAGGCGTTTTGAAATCGCGGGAAATTTCCCGAAGGCAGAAATCGAAAAAATATCCATTTTTGACAATACCTCAGCTTTTTGATCATAACTCGGTAACCAGTGCTCGCAGACAGTTCTGGTTTTCAGTGACTGATAGAAGACAAACAGACACCTTTGATTTGGTGTATCATTTGAAACAGGCTAGCTTGGAAAATTGAGAGATATGTCGATTTGAAATTGCGGGAAACTTCCTAGAAATCGAAATCACCCAGTGAGTGATGCACTCCTTTAGGTTGAAGTATTTGCTAATTTGGTTTCTTTTAATCCGAGACGCAACCCTCAGGTTCATTTTGTGACAGTTTGAATTTGATAGATAAAGTGAGTCGTCTGCGTATCCCAGTAGCTGGACGGAACACGATTCAGGTTAACAACAACAAAACAAATGAAGAATTATCTTAACGACTATGTCGCATCATTTAATTTTATTCACACACATTCTCATTGTTTTTTCTTCTTTTTAATTCTTAAACAAAGTTTTACAAAAAATTAGAATTTTGTAGGTTAAGTCAACGTAAGTCGAAATACAATAATTTTTAAACAACTACATATGTAAATCATAGATTTATAAAGCACTTAGTTAATACGTTATTGGAATATCCTTTTTGTAATTTATATAAATAGTTTTCAGGAGAGGAGACTCAAGGACCGTTGAAGACACTCTCTGAATGCTTCAGTAGAGGAGACTCAAGGACCGTTGATTCCACTCTCTCTGAGTCCAACAAAAGTATTCATTCAAGGAACACTAACAAGTTGGCGTTGCAAACATCTTAATTTAGGTTTTATTGGTTGTTAATTGTTTCCAGAACATTCGGTCCAATCGAGGTAACTTGTCGGAGCGGAATTTTGTCTTTGCTTGTCGAAGAAAGTTCCGCGACTCAGGTGGCGCACACAAGTGGCAGAGGACCTCAATCAACTTGGAGTGCAAAACTGGAAGACAGCTAGCTAGGAACCGAGCTGGCTGGCGGAGACTGTTGATTGTGGCCCAAGTCCACACCGGACTGTAGCGCCACCTTAAGTAAGTAAGTAAGTTGTCGGAGAACTGCCTCGAAGCAAAATTCGGAGGAAATCGGAGAATATTCCACTCCGACGGTTGCCTCGATAGGGCCGATTGGTTGAGATGGCTGAAACGAGTCATCTACTCTTGAAAAAGTATAAGTTTTACCCTCCATGAATAGCAATTATAACAAAAATAGGGCCACTATGTCTGTGTCTCAAGTCATAGTCATTTGAAAAGAGTTAAGCCCGAAATCGGACACACTTCCGGTCAAGTCTTGAACCGAATCATGAAGGAGGAGTCAAATTATGCTGTTGATACCAATACAAAACGGGAAATTTCAATGTCGTAGTCAGGGTATCGTTGTGCTCTTCCAGAGAATTGCTAGCATAATGCAGAACCAACTTCTTCAAGCTAGCATAGATGTTATACGGCAACGCTAAGCCAAACCCGTTCTCAGTTTCGTAGATAATACAATGCTGAACTGTTTTCTTGCAAGAAATCGATAGAGCATAGTTGCCGTTATTGTTATCGGTGGCTTTTCTCGCGCGTATGAGGAATGTCCCAGTTGGAGAATCGGCTAGAAGAGTCTGAGCCCGGCGACGTGTACAATCAACTAAGAACCACAGTGATTCATCATTGTGGGGTAGTTTCGATTCGCTTTCGTATTTCTCCTTCCAATCATCGTATCCCATGTCGATGAGTTGTTTGATTTCTTCTTCCTTGATGCCTAGGGTCATTAAACGCCTGGGGGAAAAAGCAAAAACACATAGGTTAGGATGCAATACAACAAAACAGACCGAATTTGGATCACTTACTCCTGCATTTTCTCCTTCTCGAACGATAAGGAAGAGATTTCCGGTTTAGCTGCGTTGATTTCACGTTCCACGTGTTTGTATTCCTCCTTCTTCTCCTCGATATACTTGTTTAGTTTTGATATTTCGTCATTCAAGAACTTGATATGATCCTGAAGGATTACTTTGTTCTCCTTGAGCCTCTCCTGATCTTGCGGACGAGCGCTTTTGATTGAATTCAACATGATTTTCATCTGCTTGAGGAGCATCTGACGTGCAATCTCCAATACTTCTAACGCCGACTTCTTCTCACTAAGTTCACTTTCGGCCCGCTCGAAAGTATCCTTTTTCGATTGCAAACTTTGCTTCAAGGCGTTCAACGCATGATGCAACTGCAAGAAATGTTCAATCACGACGCGTAGATCAGTTTCGCGACTCAAACTTCCTTCGTCATTTGTTGGTTCTTCATCGACTTTCCGGGCAATTGGCTTCATCAGGGTTATGTCCAGCGTTTTATTGTACAACATCAGTGAATTCGTCTTGTAATAGTTGATTAGGTCGACGACCGAGTTGAACTTGCAATCGACAAAGCCGTACTTCCCGTTGTCGTGGACGATTTTGATCAGTTTCTCGGTTCCATCTTTGATCAAAGTCAATGTGTATTCGCCGTCTTTGGAGAGAGCATCTCGAACCATGAAACTACCATCGGGCTCGCCAAAGAGACGTAGCTTAACCTCTTCGCGAGTTATTTTCCCCCAATACCATTCGGCATCCTTGAGAGAATCCACTGCTGCTCCACCACGTTGACCAACCAACAGTGATGACGATGATTTTCCAAGTGATGAGGATTTAAAACTTGACTGTTTTTGTTGAGGTGAGGATAAAACTTTGCCGGAAGGCGATGTATACCCGGACGAGAATCCCGAAGACGACGATATCGAAACCGGAACTGATGGCTTCCATGAAGAAGAAGCCACCGCTCTTGGAGGGGGCGCAGTTTTGATACTCGTCGAGCTTGCTTGAGATATTTTCCGTGGTGGAACAGCGGGTGCCTCATCGAATCTAGGAACTTCTTCCTCACCATTCAATGATTGGAAAAGAATTTCAATGACTCGATTGTGATGCTCCACATTATGGATGACTTGACTAGAAACAAAACACAGTTATTTGAGTTGCAATAAGAGCAAAACAGAGTAACGAACATAATTTTGGTCCATGGCGGACGAATAAGGATGTGGGAGAAGGACTGAAGCATAATCGTTGGTGGCTCACGACGGCCGTTCGCAAATTGAATAGCTGAAATCCGTCGAAGGTGATCCATGAAGAACGTCAATGTCTTCACATGATGCACAGCCAACTGCTTTGTGTAGTTAATCACTTGCTGGACGCTTGTTGTCTTATCCTCGGCATACAGTTCTTTGGACAAAAAATCGTTAGTTTTCTTAAGGATTTCAATTGAAAAAGGTAACCTACTTGCAGCTGCGATGAATTTCTCATACCAAACCATTGGTATCAGTGGGTCTTTCAATTCCCTCAAGTATTTCTTGATGAATCCAACCAATTGCTGCGGTTCGATTCTGTCAAAAGAACCAACCAAACCAGCTCGAGTTGATGAGAGCATTCCAATCAGTTCGGTATTCAAATCATCAGGAATCGAGGTGGACTTGTACAATTTGTACAAATCGATGCTCTGTAAGTGTTTGACCTTCAATTCCAAAGCGTTTGTTGCTGATATGAGAATAGCCGGCGCATTCAGTTTGGCCGGGTCGAATTGGTGGCATAAGCCAATACCGAAAATTGGAATATTTTGCAGCGTGTAACTGGTGTTGGGTAGGTTAGTTGAGGTCCCAGAGACCACATCACCGTCGCTAAGATATCCACTTATCGTATCTGGAGAAGTAATCGATCTTATTGTTGGACAATTGGCGGCTAGGCCATTAGCCAGACAGGTTCTGTGAATTTTAAAGTTGCACAGCTCACACTGGAGACCTTGGTGTATCACACCGCGAAGGTAACGATTACATTTATCACAAATTTCTAATTCATTAAAACTTGATTCTATGAAAATATGTTGACGCCGGACAGCTACCTCTTCGGAATCAACAACCTGGGGCTGTTCGGATATAAGAACGCCACTGGTTAGCTCTCTTATGCACTGGAGGATTTCAATCCGGTGGTTGCAGTTTTTTATGCCCATTGTCTGTTTGGAAATGGAAAGAAGATGGGAAATGAGAAATTCAGATGATGATGAGATTCGGCCCAATCGAAGTAACTGTCGGAGCGGAGGAGAATGGAGACGAAGATTCAACCAAGAACTGTACGAGCTGTACAGCGACACTGACCTAGCCAGAAAAGTTTAGGTCCAACGACTTAGATGGTTGGGTCATGTTGAGCGAATGGAAAATAATGCTCCGGCTCGTAGTCTTCGAATCCAACCCGGAAGGACGTCGCAGAAGAGGAAGACCGTCAGGTGGAGCACACCTGCCGTTAAGGCTTAATATCCCGGTGGTCCTACCCGCAATATTAGGGCTGAGGAAAAGCTCCAGCCAACGCCCTGAGGCAGTACAAGTACCACCCCAGTACAAATAGCAATATGTTTAGGTATATTACTCCCCTTGCTGAGGGGCGAGGTCTATCTAACACCTCTTGCACACTAGTGATCTCAGATGGTAACAGATCATCTAGGGGCCACTAGTTCCCGCGAATTTGGGATAACCTTAGCCACCACGATACTCCCACAAGGGGGTCTACCTATTAGACAGGACCAAGTTAAACAGACTGGTATCTAAGATACCAGAGAACCTGAATAACTCAGTGGGCTCCTGTCTCCCGTGGTACCAGAATATAGCTTCCGGTGGTGCTCCGCAACCGTAAAGATTACTTCCAGATGGGCTCCTTAAAAACCCGAGGCCTAGCAACCTCAAAGGTGGAGCACACAGGTGGAAGACGACCTGAACCAACTTGGCGTGCGAAACTGGAGACAGCTAGCTAGGGTGAGGCCCTGGTCCGACCTGGACTCTAGCGCCACCATAAGTAAGTAAGTAAGTTCTCCGATAAGCAAAATGTCCGATTCGGAGGTTAGGTTAAAGTGGCTGTCATGGATGTTAAAAGACACACTTAGGCCAATTGAAGGCCCATTGTGATACCACATGAATCTAAAAGGCTTTCTTCGAAACGTAGAAGATTAATGTGTTCGAGATCGTTTAGATCATTATTAAAGTATTCTCCTAAGTGAATCATATGAATCATACGTTTATGAACCAGAGAAGGCCAGGTGCAGAGGAGATGAAGAACTGTTTCCTCCTCCTCCTCCTCATCCATGCAGCTTCTGCAGAAATCATTAGAAAATACGCCAAGTCGCGCGGCGGGTCTTCCTATTAGACAGTGTCCAGTAATGACACCAATTAACGAGCTTATATGCAATCTGTTTAGAGATATCAGGTACCTAGATCTCTTTAAGTCGAGATTAGGCGCCTGACAGGTGGCTATGTAATTCCAACTGATGTGAGTTCTCTTAATAGCTTCTTGTTGTAGCAAAAGTTTGCATGTAGCAATTGGTATACCAACATTAGCCATTTGTGGCTTCATCGGCTTTGCAGTTTCCTGGAATGTCTCTATGACCCGGCACCCAGTGAAAGTGAATGTTAAACTGTTGTGCCATCTCCATTAGAGACGATCGACAGTTTTAGACCGTAATTGAGTTTGTAGAGACAGAGTCCAGGGATTTTATAGCTGCCTGACTGTCTGAGCCAGGACAGGACCTCCTTAATCGCCAAAAGTTCTGCCTGAAACACGCTACAATGATTTGGCTGAAGGCTGAATGAGAGACTTAGTTTTAGTCGTTCGGAGTACACACCTCCACCAACCCCATCACTAGTTTTCGATAGTGGATTGCCTCGTCTCCAGGAATGTTCATCCCAGAAGGATCCGGAAGGTTTAGAAGTTTGAAAGTTTCTATCGAACTGTAGTTGTGGAATGGTGCAGTCTCTGTGCTTTGGAATTGATTCTAGATAACAGAGTGGCCAAGAGGCAGTCAGGCGAATAGCAGCTGATTATATCCAGAGGTGTCAGAGAGAGTAGGGTGTCTAGTGCCGCAGATGGGGTTGTACCAAGTGATCCGCTTATACTTAGGCATGCTGAGCGTTGGACTTTACTAATTCCGCACCGACGGTTACCTCGATTAGGGGGCCGCTGATTACTTTACCGTAAGCCTTTCTTCATCAAGATTTGGCAAATCGCATCCCATAATATTATTGGCCTTAAATATTTCAGCAAATGGATATAAATTCACAGCCGTCATCCATTCGAGAACATTTATGTTGGTCCATTGTATAAAAGGCTGCAGAAAAAATTCATATTAAATGCGATTGGAAAATGGATCGATCGAACACCAACTTACCGTGTCATGTTGTTTAGTTTTTGAGTGGTGAATTGAAGACGACGACAACCTTTGTACATGGCACGGTTGTGCACAACTGAGCTGGGAACAAGGAAGATGAAAACACGCCTGACAATCTACCGGACAATATAAACAACAATCAATTATGGAGCAATCACAGCAACATTTCGAATGGCAAGAGGGAATTGTGTTGTTGCGATCAAGGGGGGGTTCACTCGATAGTGTTGAGCTAGGGGCTTCTTCAAATGGTAAAGAAAGCGAAGAGCTTGAAGATTTGTCGGAAGAGTATTGATAGCTTGAAGAGCATTGATTCAGAAACTGCATTTGTTCTGGGTTTGCAATGGATGCAAGATCCGCTGTCTTTATGTTGCACGGCAATCCATGGTATTTAGGTTTCTTCCTATCCTTGGATTCGTTGCCATGCAGCCAAGACCAGAGAGATGTTTCACTGTCATCAAGATTATTAGGCTGATTGCCATGTCGTAGAATATAGTTCCTCTTGTCTGTTTGAAGTGATGATGGTCTTCTTGATACCTGCCGAGCATTTGGAACTTTGTCAAACACTTCGTCAGCCACTTCATCAGTATTCAACATCAGAGGAGAGATTTTGTCTGATTTTTTGAATTTTTTCGTTTCCAAATTGTCGAGATTGGATTCAATGTCAGAAGTATCGTCGCTGCTTTCATCAAAAATTGGTGTTTGTCGAAGGGGAAACTTCAATTCTTCGGCAGGAACCGTAGAATTATGAAGTTTTGTTGTTTCCATGGGTGGAATCGTCGTCGTTGGCGTCGAATTATTCAAAGAAATCGTTATACTCTCGATTCGATTGCCTGGCTGAATGGTAACTTGTCCATGATGGTCCGATATGACAATGCTTGAGGAGTCATTCGTTAGCTTATGATCTTTTGTCGTCAAACTTTCGGTTGAGGAGTGAACCAAACGCTTGACTTTGTGTGCAATTTCCGTTGGACGACGAAATAAGCTACTAAACAAAGCCCGCTTCGTGGTGTTGTTCCTTTCGTCTTGCTGCTGACGGTAGTTGGGGCTTAAATCAACAGTTTGACATGAGATACTCTTGGAAGGAGGCTTGTTGCAACTAGAGCTTTCGACTTTTTTCAAATGATAATAATTTCCACTGTCCATGATAACAGCTTGTCGGGTTTCTGCATCAGCAGAGTTTACTCGATTTTCATCAAACCTAAAGCCGGGAAGAGGTCTGAAACTTGTACTTGGAGCTGCAGCCAGGTTCTTTAAGGTTATCTCTTGGGTTGTGTTCTCTTGGTTGGATTTAGATTCCGGTACGAGACTTTCCGAACAGCTTTCATTTTCGTTCCTGCTGCTAACCTGACTTCTGACTTCTTCAACGTCGTCTTCCGGCGTATTCCTTTGTACAAAAAAATCATTCGTTACGTGGTTTTCTTCGTCTTCATTGAGGTTTGCATTTTCCGTTGGTTTCACTGACCATTTACTGTTCGTTTTCAACATTTAGAAGGGGAGATGCCTTAACACTAGACAATTTAAACCGAGGGAACTTCCTGGTTCCTGGTTGAACCAACAAAAGAGGATTTAGACTACTTCTACCTAACCATTCTTTACAGTCAAGATTCAAGAATCTTTAAAGTCTACATCCGCCTCGAAGCGGGTTGGGTTTGACCGCCTTATGGCTATTTTCAAAGCAAACGTCACAAGGAATTCAGCGATTTAAGTGAACAAAACTGAGCACACTTCTGTGATTTTAGGAAAAAACGTTAGAGTTACTGTTAAATCCTCGCTAGAATTCAAAATTTGAACATCAACAATGGCATGGTTCCATTTTGCTGCTGGAAAACCACAAGAACACCAGATTTAAATTCTAGTTTTGAAGTGTTGTTCTCCCCAATTAGCACAAACTTGATTGATGTACTGTCAGTCAGTCAGTAGATGATTCTGAACGCTCCCCGTTGAATAGCTGTAAGCCGCTCGCATTCAAGTAGGAAGTGAAGTGGATTTGATTTAATTCCAATCCAACAGCAGCAATCCTTACACAATTTGCCTTATCGAAATTCAAATTCGTTTTTGTGTCAGCATCAGGTTCAGGTAGATGAGAAGTTGATAATTGAAGACATTCCAATGTAGGGTGTGTAGAGTTAGAGTTCCCTTGACGTCTCGCTGCTTCCAAAAGGTATTTGTTGTGTTTAGTGGTTGAAAACGAAGCAAATGCGACGGGATTTAGACTCAAAAACTCAAAGTAAATCGGCGAAAACTCGTAGCCATTGGAACAGAGAAATATAAATTTAGTACTACGTACGTCATATATGCATGCATTGGTGTTTGATTTGGCCTACGTTCTATATTTGTTTCATTTTGTGCTTTGGAATCACCACTTGTACGTTGAGAGAAGTTATGCGCAGTTCTTTATCGTTTTTTTTTTTGTATAAATTGTTTATCCCACAACACACTTTGCACATGTCCGAGACGAGAGCTTCGAGAGGCTGCTTTAAGCGAAGACACAAGACAACCGACAGTGACAGTTATAGTCGGGGTGACAGTTCCTGCAATAACCAGAAGAAACACAACCTCGATGTCGAACTCGAATTCAGAAAAAAGTTGTGGTACTCAAAATGGATTTTGTTCGATTCGAAAATAGCACCAGAAATTATGACGTAGGGAAGTGTTTACATTTTTCAGAAGATTTTTTATTTGAAAAGCAGAAGATATTCCGGAATTAATATTATTTTCGTGTCGCTTTTTATTCGGCTTGCACACACTAGACGAGACCAAACGAAACGCAGAGGCAGAGCTAAACTAATCTAAAAAGACTCTGCCTAACCTATTGACTCTTTCACTCTTTAGTGCTGTTGATTTCTGTGTGTATCTTGTAGATACATTTGGATTGGACACTTGATTCTATATACATGTGGAGCGATGTGTATATTATGTGTTGGTTGTATGTATGCGTAAGGATTTGTGCTATCAACGCGATATTACGAGATAACTTCTTGATACTCTTTACGACAAGTTAGCTCTAGATCTAGTTTGGCAGTTGAAGAGTTGTTTGAATTTTCTTCTTGGCAGATCTGTCAAATGGTCGAAGGTCGATTTTCCGCCGAAGTTGAAGCGAAGAATTCTCATTTCGAATAAAATAAAAGTACAAACGATGTGACAAAATGTGTATGGCGGCAATTTAAAGAATTCAAAAATGAACATGTTTTCAGCGCCTACTGCGATTTAACACTGAGACAAGCACAAACTTGTGGGTCCAACAATTTCAAAAATTCAAACTTTCGACGCCTACTACGATGCTCGTGCGAAGCAAATTCTTCGGCTTCGGCCTATTTTATACCGAAGCCGAAGGTTTGAAGACGACCTCAACCAACTCGGCGTGCGAAACTGCAGACAGCTAGCTAGGGACCGAGCTGGCTGGCGAGGTTTGTAAGTTGAGGCCCAAGTCCACCCCGGACTGTAGCGCCACCTTAAGCTGAAGGTTTGGCCGAATTCGACCGAAGCCGAAGCCTAAGCTTCGGTCAGACACTATTGATCATGACGTTTTAGAAGTTAAATAAACCTGTTGGATGCGTTTTCTAGTTTCAAAAAACTGGAATAAAGGGAAGAAGCCTTAATAAGGGAAGGAGATGGATAGATAGAAAGAAGAAGAAAGAAAAAGATGTGGAAAAGACGATGTTCATCGGGCCGGCTGATGACAGACCGATGTGCTGGCACTCCTCGCTGTCACTACTGATGTCGGTGCAGTGACAGTTCTTCTTAGGCGGGAACGGGAACAGAAAGATTTGACAGATGTCGGTAACGAAAAAAAGAAGAAATAGAAAAGAGAAAGAACATGACAGAGACCCGGAAAAGACCAGAAAGAAATTGTAAAAAGAGAAAGAAAGGATAGATGAAGAAAGAAAACCTAAGGGAGAGAATGCGCTGCGAGGGTCGCGGCATGCTTGCTGTGCTCGGCTGAGCTCACCGGAATGGGGGGGATCTTGCCCTCGCAAACGGACCTCCTCCTATGAAGGCTGGAGTTTTGTTTTTTTTGTTAACGACCGAGGTTCGAGAAACCGCGACTTGAGCTAGCCGCCGGGAATATACCAGCCCAAGAGAACCACGGAAAAAAGGTCGAGAAGTTGAATTTGATTCGCAACAACACAAGATGAGATGAGAGAAAAAGATGCTTACCTTCACAGGAAACTCCTTGATTGCCAGTGCCCCAGATGTAATCACCACAATGTGCACATAGAATTGGGGTAACGAAAAATGCAGTCTTTAAATTGTGCCTGTACGAGTTTCGTGGTGTTCGAGGAGGTGTTGCATTTGTTACTGGAGTAAACATACAGCAGCCTGAAAAAAGAAGAAAGAACCAAAGTTCATCTGGCTTCAAATCACTGATTCTATATTGGAAGCGGAAAAGTAAGGAGGCTCTAGGGTCTTTCAATAAGGGCGCGGGTAGATGTGATTCGAAGCCCAGTCAGCTCCTGGGTCAGTTGGATATTTTAAGGGGGTGTAGGCTCAAGTCCGGACGCAAAATTCGCCAAGTTGAAGTTTGCGAAAGGCCGAGTTCTTCTACACGGGGCGAGGAATAGACTGCCTGGGGTTCTGTTGTACACTTCACGGACCGCCGATCTTGCGCGTCCCTTGAACGTACGGGTGTTGGCTGATTGTTTACTGAACCGGTGGTCTCAAATTTGGCCACCAAACGTTGAAGAGTCGACTGTGAAGTGCTTTTCATGACATGATGATTTGACAGATGACACCAAAACAAAATGGCACCAAAATCTACCCGCGCCAATTGAAAAACCCTTTAATGGAGGGTTTTTAGTGTCCGGGAAGTAAAAATCTAGCAAGTTAACAATGGAAATCTGGTGTTAGTAGCACAAATCACACTAACCTGTTATCGTAACGTATGTTCCATCCTTTGTCCCAGGTTTCGGCACTCTTTGAACAACATAGTCACTACAGCCCGATATCGAGCCCTCAACATCCTGCTGTTCTGGATCTTGATTGAGGTGTTGTTGGGGCATGGGATGCTGTTTTATTTTTGCATAATTACTAAAGTTTTGTAGAGCAGCACGATGCTGCTGATCTAGGTCAGCTTGATCTGGTGGTGGAATCGTTGTTACAACTTTATAGGAATCAGTCAATCGTTCTTCATGATGAGATGTTGTTGGCCCAACTGAAGATGATCTAATTAGAACTGGTGTTGGCGAATGGTGCTGATGATAATGAATTGCTTGTCGTTGTCTGCTATGATGATGGATGTAATGCTGCTGACGATTTGTTGGCTGTATCTGTGGATGCTGTTGGATTATTTGATGATGAGGAGGAGGAGGAACAGCAACAGGCGGCGATGCAATAGCGCCGGCATGTTGTGGTGACTGCAATCCTGTAGTTGGCTTTTCAACCGTTTTTTCCTGCTGTGACAATTCTCCATCAGACATATTATGTTTCTTGCAATTTGATTTCCGATCTTGACTATTTGAAGAAGAAGTTGGCCTCTTCCAATGGATGACCAGAGAAGAATGTCTTGGATTGTCTTACGAGTTTTAATCACAGTTGTTCCTAGACAAATGCATAGTTTGAGCACAAAAGGTTTTATTGAGTCTTCTCCTTAATCGAGATACGCCAAAGGCCAATTCTCTGTGACAGCTACATACAGCGATCCCAACTGATAACAAAGTAAAATGTTTGTGATGAGCTACGAGGTTTTTAGAGTTTAAAAGGTACAATCCGGGTAGATAGAGTGCAACAGTTTCATCTTCGTTCGGTCTTGATTCACACAAAATTCACCTAAGCACGAGTCCTCTTGTCAAGACACACCTTGATTCCTTTCAAATTAAACTTGAGGCAGCAGCACATTCTTGGTGGTAAACTTTTCACTCATCACAAAAACTTACTTACTTCAAAACTTCACTAATGGAAAGAAGTAACCTCAAATGCAGAGGGCAAATGTTTGTTCAAGAGATTTGGGGGAAAATGACTTCTGTGATGGCTGATGGCCCAACAAAATGCGATAAAATTCAGGAATTTGATGCAATCCTTTGGAAAAGGAAGTTTTTTCCTGGACCTACACTTCGATTGGCGAATGAAAAAGGCCAGTTGTATCCTGGGGCCATGTCAACATTGAAATCAACACAAAAAACACTTAACTTTTGCAACTTTTACGAGAATAATTTCATTGGAAGTAGAATCGTCTGTTTTTTTTCTTAACTGGCAGGCAAGTCACTTAATTAAACAAAAAATTGAAGTTATGACAAGTCAACTCACCCAGCAATAGGGCAGACGGCAGAGAACATGAACACGAAGGATGAAGGCAGAAGCAGAAGGCATGGATGGCATGAAACAGAAACTCCTTGAAGCATTGATCAGAGAAACAACAAGATTGGAAGGAAACCTACCTACGTTTTACCCTCCAAATGCCACAAATTTCATTTCGTGTTTAGGAAAGAAATAAGAAAAAACAGCAAACACAAATGAGATGGTTTTCTTCAGAGACAAAAGGAGATCGGAAACTGACTCCGGACTCCGGACACACACACACACACACACGCTTTGAAGTAGACCATAGAGAAAATAGGTTTCTGGCTCTCTCTCTGTCTGTGGCGTTTGATTTCGCACTGAGCCGTTCGATGGCGCTCTTTTTTCGCCACGGTGCGCATTTCCACCGTGTTCGATTGTGTATTCAGAGCGCTCCCAGTGCGAGCACTGTTTATTCGTGGTGAGAATTGCGGAGCTGTTCGAATCAGCTGTTTCAAAGAGATTTATTGCGAGGCAAGAGGAGGGGAGTCTTGGGAAAATCTGACAAGTCAGATTTTGGAAGAGGAAGGAAACTAGGGTTGGAAAAGGAAAGAATGCTAAGTTCAGGGGACGCGGCCTGCTTGCGATGCACGGCATCAGCTCGTCGGATGGGGAGGATCTTGCCCCCGAAACCTAACCTCACCTGCAAACAAATACACGGATCAGGCCTGAACACATAGGGAAAAATAGGACTTGAAATTGACGGACGGACTACTTTCACGTCAGAGGGACTGCTGGTGTTAATGCAGTGAGGCCATTACCCACCCTACCATAGGAATCTTCGGCCATTTTTAGATTCACCCATGATGGTAGATGGTCGGCTTCAGCTTACCACATCCTCACCTGTCAAAAACTTCGGCCACTTTTGAAACACAACGAGAAAAATAGCCCAGAGCCTTCGATTTGAAATAAAACCCAGAGCAATTTTTCAGTTTTATGACAGCTCCGTCAGGGTAGCGGCAAGCACCGGAGCGCCCCGGAGCTGGTTGCATCGAATGAACCTTAAGAGAAAAATAGCACAGAGCAGAGCGCTACTTATGCGATCGATTTGAAACCAAACCCTGAGCAATTTTTCAGTTTTTTGACAGCTCCGTCAGGGTGGTGACAAGCACCGGAGCGCTTGGTTTGACAGATCTTCTGTCACGGGAGAGGTAGCACTTCGTACAAGTGGAATCGGGGGAAAGAAGCTCTAAATGTTCTCCCTTTCTCTCTCTGAGCTTCTCTCTGAATGGCTCTAAGGTCGAATGGACAGAAATATGTGTCAAAATCCACCTCCAAAAAGAGATCAAACTTTCGACAAAAAAAATCAATTTTTTTGCGAAAGAAACTTGTTTAAGGGAACATTTTTCAATTCTTGGGTTTGGTTGTAGGAAAAGCCAGAAAACCAGAATTTTAGTAGCAATTGTTGTTGGTTGTAAGAAAAGTCAGCAGTCAGCTGTCATGTGTTTAGGGAAATTGTTAAAAATGACGTCAATTGAACATTAATATCGCGATCGCGACAGCCTTTTGTATTGTAAAACAAAACAATAATTCTTATGGCTATGGCTTCAAAAGAGTCGCCAGAAAAGGGAGAACGTCCCTCACATCAAAACAACAAAATAATCATCACGAAGGAAGTTAAAAATGCAATCGACCGGGTAAGAAAAAGACATTGAGGTCAGATTTATATTGATTTCACGGTTCTAGGTTCTGAAAACTGATGATCCCATGGACTCGCCTAGTTTCAACACCGTCGACTACATTAATCAAGTGTTTCCCAACGAGCAATCTCTAGCTGGCATCGATGACATTATATCGAAAATGCAGTTCGAGTGCACTGTGATTGACGACAACATACGTAGTGTTGTACGTGGACAAACGAATACCGGCGAAGATGGCCGGATCGCCCTGAATGAGGCCCAAAAAGTGATCAACAGCTTGTACACCCAGATAATCGATGTGAAAACTCGTTCGGAGAAAACTGAGGAAATGGTTAAGGAGATCACCCGCGACATAAAACAACTGGACTGTGCCAAGAAGAACCTAACCTCGGCAATAACAACCCTGAATCATCTGCACATGCTAGTCGGTGGGATTGACAGCTTGAATAAATTGATCGAGAAACGCCTCTATGGGGAGATATTGAATCCCTTGCAAGCGATATCCGAAGTTAACCAGCATTTCCAACAGTACAGCAATATTCAAGAAATCAAGGTAAATACCCCCCGTTGTTTTCATACTCGAAATACTCAAATTCAATAGAGATTGTGATTGTAGAACTTGTCGCAGAGCGTCGATCAGATCCAGATTGTTCTTGCTAAGCAAATCACCGAAGACTTCAAGAACTGCTTCTCGCTCAACTCAACTCAGCAACAACAACAGAGGCTTTCCCTGTCACAACTTGCTGACGCATGCAAAGTTGTATCAGTTCTCGATTCAAGTGTGAAACGAGAACTTCTCAAGTGGTTCATCCAGCAACAGCTAGAGGAATACGCTCATTTGTTCCATGAAAATCAAGACATTGCCTGGTTGGACAAGATTGACAAACGTTATGCCTGGCTCAAGCGACATCTGCTCGATTTTGAACAGAAATTCGGTGTGATATTTCCAGTTGATTGGGAAGTCTCGGAGAGGATAACCGTTCAGTTTTGTATCATGACTCGCAATGATCTAACCTCAATAATGGCTAAGCGAGTGAATGAAGTCGATGTCAAGCTTCTCCTGTTTGCTATCAATAAGACCCAGGCATTTGAACAGTTGCTTTCGAAGAGATTCAGTGGTGTAACACTTGATTCCAATTCCACTGGCTTTCACGACATCATTGGAGTGTGTTTCAAGGCACATCTGAAAGTCTACATCAATAGCATCGACAGGAATCTGACTGAATTGATGGAGCGCTTTGTTGAGATGTCCAAAGGACCTCAAAGACCGCAAGAGTCCTCCAAAACAACTGTTTTTCCAAGCTCCGGAGATCTCTTTGTCTTCTATAAAAAGTGCATGGTTCAGTGTACTCAACTGAGCAATGACCAACCGATGTACGACTTGGCAATGATATTCAAGAAGTACCTGAGGGAATATGCAAGCAAAGTCCTCGACGCCAACACTCCAAAAATGCAAAACGTACAGAATACCATTGGCAAGTAGAATCGATCGGTTGGTAGCCAAATTCTAATCCTTTTATGTTTGTTGCAGGTAATTCGATGTCGATGTTAACGAAGGACCTTCAGAATCTCTCAACAGCTGCTGGCCATGTGTTCTATAACTTTTTGAAAGAAGGTGAATCCCAGAGGTTCTCCAAAAACGACTTGGTTCAAATATGTTGTGTCCTTACAACTGCTGAATACTGTCTGGAAACCGTTCAACAACTGGAGGATAAACTTAAAGAGAAAGTAACACCAGCGTATGCCAACAAGATTGATATGTCAGAGGAGAAGGATATCTTCCATCGGTGGGTGCAGTCAATAATCCGACCAATCGAGGTAACCGTCGCGTCGGAGCGGAATTTTTTCCGATTTCCTCCGAATTTCGCTTCGAGGTAGTTCTCCGACAAGTAAAATGCCTCCTACTCGGAGGAAATCGGAGAAAAACCCGCTCCGACGGTTACCTCGATTGGGCCGGATAATGTCAATTTTTCTATAATAAATCTTCTGTATGTTTTCAGGACCATATCCAACTGTATCCAGCTACTAGTTCAGGATCTTGAGAATGGCTGCGAAACGTCCCTAACTGTCATGAGCAAGGTCCAGTGGCAGAACATTAGCAACGTCGGTGATCAAAGTCCTTTCATAAATACAATTATCGCCCATTTTAAACAGTCTATTCCCATCATTCGGGACAATCTGTCGACATCCCGAAAGTATTTCACCCAATTCCTGCACAAATTCGTGACATCTTTCATTCCGAAATTCGTCAACACCTTATTCAAATGTCGTACAACCAATTCGGACGGATCGAATAACATTTTGGGCTGTGAGCAATTGCTCCTCGACACTCACAGTCTGAAGACAGTTCTACTTGATTTACCATCGATTGGATCGAGTGTTAACCGGAAAGCTCCAACAAGCTATACAAAAGTTGTTGTCAAAGACATGAGTCGAGCGGAAATGATTATCAAAATCGTGATGACACAAATCCAGCCAGCGAGTGCGTTTACAGCCCAGGTTCTGAAGCTATTGCCGGATATAACGATAGTCGAGTATCAGAAGATCTTGGATATGAAATCGGTTAAGAGGTTGGACCAAATGCAATTGCTTGAAATGTACAAACGGACAATACCTCCTGCTAGTTCGAATGCGATTGTTGCTCTAACTGACACCGGAACTAATTTTGAAAGTGAATCATCTGGACCAAGTGCGGAGGGAACCGGCAGTGTTGAGGCACAGCTCAGCACAGCTGAAAACGTCGGTGGAGGCAGCGTACAGAGCGAGACACCAAACAAACGTGGCTTTTACTTCAGTGGATTTAGCCAAGAAAAGAAATCAGAACAATCAAGTGTCAACACGCCTAGTTCCGTCGATCGCGGAAGGATACGTAAACTTGAAAGTCTGTTGAAGAAGCGTCTTCCTTAGGACAGTGGATTTTTAATTGTTGAAATTTGTAATAAGTGAATTCTGCTTTTGTATTTGTCCAACCATTAAGTATTGCATCCAGAGGAAAAGTTTAAATAAATTTAAAACATAAAATCAATTGGTTTTGTTTCAATTTGCTTATAAAGTTTGTAGAATAATTAAATTTAAAAGCAAACGGCTTACCAAAAATGAAGGCTGCAGCAAAGAGTAAGATTTATCCGTCTTCATTTGACATTTATCCGTCTTCTGACATTTAGACATTGAAGAAAATTCACTTAAACACTTCTATTTAGGGGGAGAGAAACGCGATGGGATTAACACAACACTCAATAACAGAGGGGAATTTTTTTTAACTAATTTTTATTCAAAAAAGAGAAATGAGACGATTTTCAAGGACATAAGACATTTAAAAAGAAAAAAACACTTAGACACATCCATTTGGAGAGATTGGACGCGTTCACTTTAACTTGGATAGGTTATCCGAAAAGCTTTGCTAATACACCAATCGGCAATGCATTTTAGCTTTAACATCAACCAACACGAGAAAACACAACTTAGCAAATACACTAACCATAATCGGATATGGACTTGGTACACTTGTTCTTGTCTTCTCCGTTCTTGCCTTTGTTCACCGGAGAAGGAAATTGAATATCAAATTGCACAAATTTACACTTTTTTATCAAAAATAATGATATTTTATTGATTAAACATCGAAACGAAGCACTTTTAATGAAAAAAACCGATATATTTGCCACCGCACTGGCATTTTTTCACCACATAACGGACAACAAAGAACACGATTAACAAGCGGCACAATTTTATAGAAATTTTCACATATACCCGACGAATTTTGATGATTTTCTTTTTGAAAAACGATTAAAACACCCTGATGAACATTGTCTTCGCGTTTTTCGAATTATTTTTAACAATTTTCCCGACGAATTTTATTTTTAAAACTAGAACTTCGCGAAACCGAACTTACAAGACGACCGACGAACAAGAACAAAATGGTAGATGGACTGGTTCAATGGGGTAATATGATGGAATTGCGATAGCAAAAGCCGGGAAAACGATGAACGCATTCACCTGTTGAATAGTGGGTTGAATTGTTGTTTTTTATTGGATAGAGACGGAGTTGAGAGCAATGGTTTTTTGATCATAACTCGGTAACCAGAGCTCGCAGACAGTTTTGGTTTTCAGTGGCTGATAGAAGACAGTTAGACGTTTGTACATCATTAGAAATAGGCTGGCTGGGAAAATTGAGAGATATGGCGATTTGAATTCGCGGGAAATTTCCTGAAGGCAGAAATCGAATAATTAGCATTTTTGTTAATATCTCGGCTACTAGGCTTTGAAGAAGCTTGAAACCCACGTTTATGAATAGAGTTTGACCAGACCTTTCTTTTGATGTATAAATTGATAGGTTTTGACAAAATTTTTGAATTTTTTTTTGTTCAAAATTTTGGCAAGGGGGCCCATGATATTTCGCTAAATTCAACATATTTGATAGTTCTCGTCATCCTGAGCCTAACGCTGCAAGCCAAACTCAAATCCGAGCCATGGTTGTCGAGATATTTGCATCCGAAGATATTCCTTCTATGGGACTACAGCAAGCTAAGGACAAAAACCAATGAAAATGTCCTTTTGATCATAACTCGGTAATCAGTGCTCGCAGACAGATTTGGTTTTCAGTGATTGATAGAAAACAAACAGACCTTTATTTTGGTACATCATTTGACATAGGCTGCATGGGAAAATTGAGAGATATGGCGATTTGAAACCCACTTTTACGAATAGAGAGACCTTTCTTTCGATGAAATGATTACGGCTTCACTTTCGGCCAGCACTGCATTACCCCAAAAGCTTCTTGCCCTTACATGCAACATCGAATAAAACAAGATATTTTTTCATAGCAGGATATAACTGGAAAAGTTTCTAACCGCGACTTGAAGTTACAGACGACATAAAGTTGTAACCGCAACCATTTCACTTCGTGAAAGCCTACCTATATTTACATCGAAACCACCTTCATGGTTCATGCCCACTTAGAGCAGACACATAGACGTGTACCTACTTACGCATTTAATTTGTTGAACGAACAAATAATCAACGAGAAAAAGTGGATCATTCCAAGTAACGACATATTATATAACAGAATCATGACATGACATAACACGCACGATGACAAAATTTATGTCTACTTTTCAAAGTAGGCCATTGAACGCTTCAATTTCAGCTAAATATGAAATATCCCATCCTGAAGCAATAATTTGTATCTTCAACTCGCAAATCGCAATATGAAGTAAGCAAACATCCGGTCGTTCCTCTACTTAGCCTCACCTTGTCGGCTGATGAGTTTTATTATTCATTATTCACGCATGAGATGAGTTACATGTGAGAAATGATTTGTAAACAAAAATCTATCCACACATGTTTTGATTTTATTCTTGTTGTTTGTTTAGTTTACCTTTAGATTTCCTCTATTGAGTCTTGAGTGAGGGAGATTCCTCGATAAGTCTTGTTATCGTATTCAATTAACAGAAGTACCAGATGGTATGCCATAAAAGGCACAGATTGATGGGGGATTTACATGGAACATTATATGCAATATGTTGATCTGCAAATTTTGAGAAGTAAAGCGAGTGTGATTTACATATAGGTCAGGGGCGAACGCAGAAAAAAAATTCAGGGGGGGGGCATCATCCTCATATATCATCTGGCCATTCCTGAGGGACCTTAACTGCAGTAAATATGCTACCAAATCTTGTTGCGGAATTATGTTGTCGATCCCATCATTCTTAGGCTGAACTCACACCAAAACCAAATCCAACAAAAGGTTCTGTTTTTTTCGGGGTTTTGTTGGATTTGGTGTGTGTTCAGCCTTATAGGGCAGAACAGAATTGACGAACATCATTGCGTAATTCGTACGCGTTGATTCAACCCCTAACCCCCCCCCCCCTTGTCTTAGCCCTGATATAGGATTATGTACCTACTTCTTCTTAATGTCATATTGTACATAAATTGCATAGCCCGGCCGGCAGGGTTACCATAGGGACTCCTTAGAGTCAAAAGGTAAACATTTTTTTTCAAAGAATTAAGAGCTGAACAGAATGCATCGCCAGTCGCCCGGCGACTAAAGGGACAACTGTCAAAAATGTGAAATTTTTATGGCCATCGCCCATTAGCAACACAATGCGTCGTTCGTCGCTCAAAAGTTGAACTTTTTTCAACTTAGTCACGCGACTTCTCAGCGATTTGAGAAGCGAATTTTGGACAGCTGTCATTTTAGTGCGACTGCATTCTGATCAGCTCTTTATGCTCTTAGCTCAAAGTTTAGGACAAATAACCTTCTTCCCTTGTTACTTTTCCGTGCTTTTCCGCCCCTTTGCTTTAGTTCAGGTGGGAATCACTAATGACCTGAACTATAAAAGTTATAGGAACTTCTACATGCAGAAGAATATGTCATAATCTTGATCTTGATTTCTCCTATTTCATATAAACTTGATTTACCAAGACATTCTGCAGTTGCATAATTCTTTTTTGCAGAAGTAAGGATACAGACACATGTACCTAGTTAAATCCATCAATAATCTTGGTTTATCAAACTGACCTCCCTTACTGACGGTATTACCTTTAACGTTTAACATAAACTATAACTAGAGCTTCTCTTTCCCAACGTTTCATCACTTTACTAGCCCCCTTCCAATCTGGTCGACTTTTCCCGAAATGTTAAAATCCACAGATCCGTGCATGGCGATTAAACAACACACCAACCAGTAACCACCAACCATCATGTAGGTTTGGGTATCAGTGTGCAGTCATCGTTTTCGCGAAACACTAAATTCATGTTTAGCAAGCAGACCAGGCAATCCAAGAGATACAAAAAAAAAAAACAACCAACAATAGTTGTTCAATCTTGTTTCCTTTCTCTGTGTATAAATACCGGTGCTGGTGGTTTTATTAACTCAATTCAGTACTTACTTTCACTACCCTCAGATCGCGTTCGCCATTCGCCTTCGTTTTCGTTGTGTTTTTGATCTTAATGTTTTGTGGTTTTTTGGATTTTTAATTAAAAACGCTAAAAACACATTTTTTTCCACCTGAATTCAATTTATTCTTAAAAAATAAAAAAAATATTTTTTAAGGAAAATTCAAAAAAAATCGTTTATTTTTTCGTTTTGCTCAATAATTGTTTTTTTTTTACCCTGTGATAATTTTAACATTTAAACAACATGAAATCTGAAATTGTATATCTTGTTGTTGTTGCATTCGTTTTTGCGGCGGTGGTTCTTGTGAACTGCGAGGATGACAAAAAGACCGACAAAGATGACGAAATCAAAGTCTACAAACGTTTGATTCCAGCTGATGTTCTAAGAGGTAATAATTGTCATTAATTCCCACACAGTAAAACAATGAAATCATTAAACCTTAACTAGATTAATTGATGCAAGTATAAACGGAAATTTCCATTTGACTCAGAAAAGCCTTATTACTTAAAGACTTCACATAAACCACAGTCTGACTCAGAAAAGCTTAAAGACCACAGACAGTCTGCGTAGGTTTACACTTTTTGAAAGCAAAACGGATTCATTAAGTAAACAGTTTACTGATTTAATTTTCAAACATCGTCACGTTACGTAACTTAAGCCTTTCTTGCCAGCGAATAACCAGTTTGACTTTTTAAGGCAATGCAAGTTATAGTGGATACACTTTCATGTCTTTTTTGTAGCTTGAAATTGTTATTACTTTTTTCCGCACCTTAATCCGTAATGATGACTTATTAGGAGCTCTTGTTTTTACCCGTGATGTAGACTTAGCATTAGGCATGTTTCATAGGACTTACAACCAGAAGGTCGCAGTGACAGTTTCTCACAGTTTTTTTTTCCAAAGTGTACGTGAAACGTGATAAAAATAAATAAAAAGACTTTAATTGCCATACGTGAGATACGTGATTGGGTTAAGCTTGAAGGAACCTTCGGATTTGCAGTCTATAGCCGCTCTTTGGATGCTAGATAAATAATTCATCAATTTACTTTTAATTTATTCAGAAAATTGTTTCACTTAAAGCTAAGCAAGTTTATAATTGTTTCCGAGGTGTTAGGGAGCATTTAAAACGATTTTAGTTTAACGGTTAAACAAACAGGTTCGTGACTGACACACGTAGTACATTTTCCAAGATCACTTACACTCGATATGAAACTAAACGTAACGTAACTAAACGTCGTACGAAATAATTTATTCGTTGATACGCAAAAATAGTGATTTAGGAAGATTTGAGTTGAGATTTGCATTTGAGTTATTTCTTGTTAATCTTGTTGCTATCAGTGATTTTCTTTTGGCACGATTTTCCACTCTTAATATCTGGTAACCCTAGGCCAAAGCTTACTGGGCCGCCTACCGCAAATGCCCGTAATTTACATAATGCACTTTCAATTCGTTTTCCATTGGTCTTTCTTTTTTGGATGGAACGGGTAATGATGTAAGTGTCATTCTTCGGACGATTCTGGTTTTCAAAACGGAAGAGTTCTGCTCTACTCAGAAGCATTCCGTCTGTCAAAGTCAGTCCAATGGTTTCAGAAGACTCTTCCGAATGCTTCTGGACGTGTCGTCCAATGGAAAACGACATAAATGTCTTCAAATGAAAATTTCCTTGGCAAATTTATTTATCTTTACTGCTGTATAAGACTTATTTTGACATCTGTCAATTTTGGGTGATCGCCCTTCTTCTTCGCCCTCTTTCCCATTATTATAGTAGGAATACTTGCGAATTTTTCCGATAGAGACAATCCAACTGCCAATCAAATGAAATGTGCCTTAATGATAGAATCTAGATCACAGATGAGTTTATTTTGACATTTTGACTTTTTATTGTCCAAATAAAACTACAAAACCTCTTAGCTACAGAAAGATCAAGCCAATCCAGACCACAACCTATTTAAAGGTTAGCAACAAGTTGTTTCTAAGTTGAACTAGTATTTCTCCATATCCCGTCCCATTAAATGAACACATATGCACCTATGATTTGCTGAAGTCTAACCTTTGCTTCGTAGCAAGAAATAATTATTGCACTGAATAAACCGAGCAAACTTGACCAAATAGTGGTTTGGAAGCGTCGTTTTATTTAATTGCTTTTTTTTTTTATTCCGTATGTATGTCAGTGCTGTCGAAAATATTTTTAGCGAGAAGTTTTGGTCAGCTGCACCTAAATTGATTCTAACTTTCAAGCAGTCCATAGACACTCTAAGAAAATCAAGGCCCAAGTCGCTTACACTCATCAACAATGCTGTGAGTGCTTGAAAAGAATTGATGGGATCTAACCCACGTTCTTCGTAAAAGCCAACGTCTTTCCTGAGTGACGGATAGAGTATGATTCACCTACCGTAACAATACCAAAAACGAACATACATCCACATTATGTCCAATACACACGCCCAATCTCCTATGTCTCTGGATATATTGACTTTGCTCTGAAATAATACTTTCACTTAGCGACAATTATAGCTTTTGCCTTCATCTGAGCCTTGGCTTGGCTATGATTGCATCATAGTATCCGAGAGAGATAAACAATCCCACAACTACATTGTTACCAATTACGACGATTCTAGTTTTTCCAGCTCTTCTGGCTTTGGGAATTCTTACCAAAACTACATGTTAACAAAATTCAGCATACGAATGGCTTGTTGCTGGTTTGTAGTTTCATGAAGTAATAAATAAATTGAACATGCAATTTTAACAGCCTTCAGAGGTACATTGGCTGAAGTTGTGAGTTTGTATGCGTCAACGTATGGTCATTCGACCATAAAATGACCTAGATTATTCTCTTGATACTTTTAGTTTTTTTCCCCCGTTAAATAAAAAGTAAATATACGAAAAGTAGGTACTTCAAGAGATTTGCATAATCTGCGTTGTTGAATTTGGTGTTGTGAGGTTTAGAACTTCAATGACTAAGATCGCGTTCCTTACCTACCTACCTACTCATTTCTTGCTTTGATTAATCATTTTGTTGATGTCATCGTGTGTCGTAGATCATACGTTACAGATGATGACATGTGTTTGGTCATTTAATTTACAAATTATTTATCAACTGTTGATATGTCTTACCCTATGCGTGTTTGGACGATACCTAACCGACTTATAATCATTTCATGTAAAACCTCTTCCCGAACTACTAAAACTGCATTAAACCTAAGCGTTTTCTTTTGCAAAATGCACACAGATTTGTCAGAAACGTTCCATAGCTAAAATAATTTGGAAAATTCAGGATGCGTAGTACTATTAACATCAATTTGGTTTTGACACTCCGAGCAAGAATGGTACGACAGCTCTGGAAGAGCAAAGACTTATGTCGTTTTCCATTGGTCTTTTTTTTGACGTTTCTTCTTCTACCTGCAATATGGAACGGGTTATGATGTAAGTGTCATTCTTCGGACGATTCTGTTTTCAAAACGGAAGAGTTCTGCTCTACTCAGAAGCATTCCGTCTGTCAAAGTCAGTCCAATGGAATGGTATCAGAAGACTTCTGGACTCTTCCGAATGCTTCTGGACGACCAATGGAAAACGACACCACTCATCAAGTTGAGAAGCACTTTTTAAATGACAGGCTGATACTCTTGGAAGTGTTGTCACTTTGTCAGTTCCAAGAAGTCCTGTATAAGACCTTAATCATCCCAGTCCAGCTGTATGGGGCGGAGGCATGGATATTGACAAGAGCGAATGAGAACCTTCTGGGTTACTTTGACAGAAAGATTATTCGAGCTTTAAATCGAAGAACATCGATCCCATTTAGACGGTGAAATGTCATTTCGAACGAAACTAGCAGGTCAACCCCTTACAACCCTTTCAACCCGTTTTATTGCGTTTAGGAATAGTCCATACCCCTTCTCAGGCTCTTGAGTCTTGTCTATCTTTGTACTGTAGTGTGTTTTGTGTAAGAAAATTGCTTTAGGATTCAAGTCTCCAAAGAAGTTTTAAATGAGGTTTACACTACGTTTTCATCATCCATTAATCGGAGTACTCTATTTTTATTTTATAGATTTCCCTGGAATGTGCTTTGCTTCGACTCGTTGTGCAACAGTTGAGCCTGGAAAAACTTGGGATCTAACACCGTTCTGTGGCCGATCAACATGTGTTCTCGATGAATCAAATCCAGCAAAGTATATATTTTGACATTTTAATATTACAATTGAAAGACTTTAATGTATTTTTTGAACAGATTACTTGAGCTTGTGGAAGATTGTGGGCCATTACCATTGGCAAATGACAAATGCAAATTGGACACAGAAAAAACCAACAAAACTGCTCCATTTCCATATTGTTGCCCGACATTCAAGTGTGAGCCCGGTGTAAAACTAGAGTATCCAGAAATCAAAGAAGAGCCCAAAAAAGAATAGACATTCCTCCCCAAAAATTCCTTAAGACTTTCTTTAATAGGTGAAAAGTGAAATGTTTGTCAAAAACAAGCGAAAGATTAAATGTTAGATTTTTTACTAATGTAATCATGACTTTAACTCTTCAAAAACAAAAATAAACCAAAATCTCTCAGCAGATAGATGCGCAGCAAAAGTTCAGTTGGATCTAGAGTTAAAATGAAACTGTTGCAAAATGAAAACCCATGAAACGAATGCCGTAAGTTTTCCTTAATTTTGTGACAACCACGAAAATGACAGCTGAAACTCGTCAAGTGACTCTTTTGACTTTAACCTGCTTCGTTCGGATAAAGATTGTAAGTTTAATCCCTAAACAGTTCCGCAAAAGAAATAAACAAAAACTTCAAAGCTATTTTAAAGGAAATACTTGACGTTTGGGGTTAAAACTTGACACTAGCGTGTTGAATAAAATGTGTTAAGATTTATCCTGCTGTGGAGCAGGTTAAATGGGTTCAAATTTTGACGTTTCTCCGTTTCATTTAGTTCCCTACACACTCTTACTGATTATGGTCCTTCCTGTCATTTTGTTCTCCACTGGGGAATTTTCATCTTGTTCTTGTTTTTGAGCTGTCAAACCGAGCAGAGCAGTAGAAGTAAAAAATTCAATTCTTCGTAGTCCTAGTCTAGTCTATATACAAAGGATTTTTGTACTCTTGTTTTTGACAGCTATCAAAATTTAGCTATTGGACCTTTGTATATTAAATCTAGATACAAATGTCGTTTACCATTGGTCTTTTTTTGACGTTTCTTCTTCTACCTCCAATGGAACGAGTTATGATGTATCTGTCATTCTTTGGACGGTTCTGTTTTCAAAACGGACGAGTTCTGCTCTACTCAGAAGCATTCCGTCTGTCAAAGTCAGTTCAATGGAATAATTACAGAAGACTCTTCCGAATGCTTCTGGACGACAAATGGAAAACGACAAAAGTAAAGAACTGCTTCATGAAAAACGAGTTGGTTTTGGACACGACTAAACTGAACGCGCCCTTTGTATACCAAAGGTACGAATATGGTGAGATATATATGTGGCGCCGGAAATGTGGTGAATATTTGAATGGAAAGTAGCTCAGATAAATTCTAGATGCCGCTAGTGTCCTCGTACAAGAAAGAAGTACTAAATCACTATGTTGGCAGAAGAACTGTCAAACCAAGCAGACAGCTTCTGTGAAACGTCTCAAGATGGCGATAGCATTGTAGAAATACAAAGATACAAAGTATCTAATATCTTCCTTTGTGTTGAAATTCCTTACCTTCGTATCTTTGTATAGATCATTGACATATTATAATATGGACTGCTAGTTGCCAACTTCACGCGTGTTCAGCGTAAAGAGCGCCATTGGTTCAGGGTGGCCAAAAGAAGAACGATTCCAGCTGTCAAAAATGAACAAAAACAAAAACATAAACAACGAGGTCGCTGTGCAGTGTTACCGCAGGGAAAAATATTTTTGAGTCCAAGATGTTTGAAAAACGATTCCTCGAAAAAAAAAATTAAATACTTTCAGAAATCATTTTGTTTTAAATTTTTAACATACTTATTTGTGTTCTGCAAACAAAAAACGATATAAAAACGAGTCCCCGAGCCAAGGAAGAAACAACGAGTCCATTTTCAATATATAGAGTCCATGTGGTAACACTGTCGCTGTGAATTCAAACATATTTTTTGGGACTAATTTGGCCGCTCCGAACCAATGGCGCTGCTGTTCTGCTGTAGCTTGTACCTTTTTTCTTCTCATGAAATGTATGGAAATGGCAAGTGACTAGCAGTCCATATATTATATATATTATGTCAATGGTATAGATATATTCTTGGGTAGTAGAGGACATTGTATGTCTATTTCTAAAGGAACGATGGCAATCGATTGTGGCCATCTTGAGACCTCGCAACGAAGCACTTTTTTCCATGAGCAGTGAAAATTGTAAACACCAATCTTGACAGTACCAGTTGTTCCATATACAAAGCTTCATAGGTAGGGTTCCGGTTCCATCTTCCATAAGTATTTTGTGTTGTATTTATTTGCATTTGTGTTAGTCCCTTTTGCTCCGAATCCGTAGTCCTTCAACAAAAAAAAAATTCTTATTTGATTCCTTGTTCCTTGGGACTTGTGTTCGTGTTCGTATTCGTAGTTAGTTTAGCAGCTTGGTGCGTTTTGAATTTTAACAATTGTCTCCATCCCGTATTTGTTGTTCTTGTGCTCGTTCGGTTGCTTTAAATTTTATATCGTAAGTGAAGTGAACAGTGCATTTCAGGTATGTTGTTTTTTTTTTCCTTCAAATGTTTATGGATTCGGTTGTAATAAATGTCAATCCAACATAATGAACTTGTCTTTGTTTTTTTCTGAAAAATCTTGTGTATAATCAAAAGAGGACACAGCATACGTTGTTTTCGTACACTCCGCAAAACATTCAACACACCCCATCCCCTTTTTTTTGTTCTTGAATCAATGAACAGTATCATGTGCTGAGTGCGTGATTCTAAAAAAGGAATAGAGAAACCTTTTATGTAATGCTTCCATGAGAACTGTAGCTATCCTGGTCATATACATCATACAGCAACATTACATACACTTTTCGAGGAATATTTGTTAAGGTAGGTGGTTTGGCGAGGCAACTGTAGCCCACCCCAGGATAACATTTCTACTAAACAGTTTCATTGAGAAGGACCTTTCAAAACTGCGATATTAGGTCTTTCCTCGAGGTAATTTAATCGCCCTCATCAAAACACAAAAAATTCAAAATTTCGAATGGTTTTAACGGTCTAAATCGAATGGGAACACTGATCAGTTATCTGTCAGCTGTCAAAATGACAATTGCCTACAAACTAACAAAGCAAGTTTGCTGCAAGATTATGCGTGTATGAGAAATGAAATTCGAGGTATTTGAAGGGTAAAGGGTTTATCTGATCACAGTGATCTGGAAGTAAAAAAAAGGCATTCCGATTGCGTTCCATTGGGCAAAAGTGACAGTTCTGTTTCTGAAAAGAAGAGAATTTCGCTTCAATGTATGAGAATGATACATCAAAAGAAAGGTCTGATCTCTATTCATAAAAGTGGGTTTCAAGCTTTTTGAAGGCCTTGCGACCGAGTTATGATCAAAAAACCATCAAAAGGAAATTTTTTTTATCGATTTCTGCCTTCAGGAAATTTCCCGCGATTTCAAATTGCCGTATCTCTCAATTTTCCCAGGCAGCCTATTTCAAATTATATACGAAATCAAAGGCCTGTTTGTCTTCTATCAGTCAGTGTAAACCAAATCTGTCTGCGAGCACTGGTTGCCGAGTTATGATCAAAAAACAATCAACAGGAAATTTTGTTCGTTTTCTGCCTTCTGGAAATTTCCCGCGAATTCAGATCGCCATATCTCTCAATTTTCCCAGCCAGCCTATTTCAAATGATGTACGAAATTAAAGTTCTGCTTGTCTTCTATCAGCCACTGAAAACCAAAACTGTCTGCGAGCACTGGTTACCGAGTTGTGATTAAAAGGACATTTTCATTGGTTTTTGTCCTTAGCTGGGATTACAACCATCGAAGGAATATCTTCGGATGCAAATATCTCGGCAACCAGGGCTCGGATTTGAGTTTGGCTTTCAGTGTTAGGCTCAGAATGATAAGAACCATCAAATATGTTGAACAAAATTAGTCTTTTTGCCCTGGATATTGCTTGATTGATGAGAACCAACCTAATTCAGGATGTAAGGGTATTAAAACACTGTCCACTGGTAGGATTTACGCAACTACATCAAATTTTTCTTATCAAATTCATTCCCAGTAATCTAGAACCCACATCGAGCAATAATAAACTCAAGAATCTCAGATATCTTATCTTCAACTAGTTGATCGAGTGCGTATCGTGCTGTTTAATTAAATAAGACTCATTGAATCAGTTTCTTACTCAACCAATTTCATCAATTTCCCCCCAAAAAAAGAGAAAGACAACAACAAAAAAATCATAACAAAGTCAAAACAAGATTATTAATAAAATAAAAACAATTCCTACTATTAACTGAATAATAAATGTACTTTGTCATTGCAAGTTGTGACCTCGCCATCATCATGATCATGACCTTGCGGCGTGCGTACTGAGAATATTACTTTCTGCTCCAAAAATAACAACACAAATTGAACAACAACCCAAAAAAGAACAACAACAAAAATTTAACAACAAAAAATTTAAATAAAGCCAGGGGGGTTATGAGTATATCTTTACCCCCTTTTGTAGACTGTAAAGAGAAATCAGGGTTTCTATCGAGAAAGGGACTTTTTGTCCATCAAAACAAAGAAAAATATGTCATTGGCATCAACAAAGCACAAAGAATTGAAATGCGCTCCTCAAACAGAGTCCATTGCCTGGCACAGAGATTGCGTGCTGCGATAAATACACTTGCAATACCCGCCAACGCTTCTCAGAGATTGACGCATTGCTGTTCTCTCAATTGCAGACATTCAGGCATAGCTGAGCAGCAAAATAACAAAACAACAGTCAACACGCATCACGACCATCGAGAGTGATCAGATTGTTTACATGACATTCGGTTTTCTATGCAAATCGCCTTGTTGTTGAGTTTATCGTTGAAGTTGTTTACGATCTACCCAGCTACTGGATCTGTATCTTGGGTTGGAAGAATGTGTTCGAAATTGATAAGGTGCCATTATAATTTGAGTGATTTTGTATATACCTTGGCTGTTCTCTTACGAAAAATATCTACAAACCATTTTGAACGTTGAGATACAAGACAGGGTGTTCTCAAAATGTTATGGTCAATATCGGAAGAAAATACGTCGTTTCCTTTTGATGGATGATCATAACTCGGTAACCAGTGCTCGCAGACCGATTTGGTTTTCAGTAACTGATAGAAGACAGATAGACCTTTAAATTCGTATATCAGTTGGAATAGGCTGCCTGGGAAAATTGAGATATGGCAATTTGAAATCGCGGGAAATTTCCTGAAGGCAGAAATAAAAAAAAAATCCATTTTTGGCAATACCTCAGCTTTTTGATCATAACTCGCTAACCAGTGCTCGCAGACAGTTCTGGTTTCCAGTGACTGATAGAAGACAAAGAGACCTTCGTACCTCATTTGAAATAGGCTGGCTGAGAAAATTTAGAGATATGGCAATTTGAAATCGCGGAAAATTTCCTGAAGGCGTAGAAATCGAATAATTAACATTTTTGCAATATCTCGGCTACTAGGCCTTCAAAGCCGAGATAAAAGCTTGAAACTCATGTCAATGAATAGAGCTCGGCGAGACCTTTCATTTGATGTATGATTCGATATAGGTTTTGGAATTTTTTTTTTTTTGGCCAAAATGTTGGCAAGGGGTTAGCCCATGATATTTTCCGAAAAAATGGTTGAAAATAGATTTAGCTGAATTCAACATATTTGATAGTTCTCTTCATCCTGAGCCTAACGCTGCAAGCCAAACTCAAATCCGAGCCCTGGTTGCCGAGATATTTGCATCCGAAGATATTGCTTCTATGGGATTGCCCATAGAAATATTTGAACGAAGAATTCTAATGCGTCATAACTCGGTAACCAGTGCTTGCAGACAGTTCTAGTTTTCAGTGGCTGATAGAAAACAAACAGACCTTTAATTTCGTATATCATTTGGAATAGGTTGGCTGGGAAAATTGAGAGATATGGCAATTCGAAATCGCGGGAAATTTCCAAAACGCAGAAATCGACAAAAATTTCCTTTTGACTATTATCCCCTCAATTCTTCACACGCACCCAGAGAATTCTTGTTCTTAGAAAGACAAGAAAAGACCAATACAAGTTATTGCAGTTGCAAGAGCTGCCAATATCCGTTTCAAAACTCAGATTGCTTTCAGAATTTTTTCTCTTGATTGTTGCTTAACAAGGTTTATTGTTTCGTCAAAACCCAAATGGCAAGTTTCAAGATATGTTTTAATCTTTTTCTATTCCTTCTGTTGGTGATTGCCTCTTGAGATACAAATCAATCAAATTTGCCGAGTTTCTCTCTTTCACAACATGAAATCCACTCAAAATCTGTTGAAACGATAAAAATATTTATCAACTCAAGAACACTCAAAGCATCGACACTGAGGTATTATCTTCTTTCGTTCTGGATTCTGACAAAAAAACAAACAAAAACAAACTTGAGTGAAATCTTAATGGATCATGAGTCGGGTATAAACTCAAATGAACATCAAATTCATATTTTAGTAAAGAAAATATTTTCAGACTCATAACACTGAAAGGAAAAAGTTAGTTACAGATTTTTTGTTTGTTGGATAAAAATAATTAAATTGACTAAATTGGAAATCAAATAAGTGGACAGAGAGCCAAAGTTCAATCCAATTAATCAAGTGAATTGTTAACGACAGAAAAAAAGATACTTTAAGAACTCAATGGCAGCAGAAATATATATACAGTCTGAGGGGTAACTATTTCCATTTTAATCTGGCTGATTCCTTAGAGTTTGGATAGTTTAGTTTTATCCTAAATTTGCCATGATCACATGAGGAATTCTAACTTTGATTGTTATTTGTTTGTTTTTAAGTCAACAAGGCCATCAAAACTAACAGTAAGTCCGCATATCTGTCAATTTATCATCCAATCAAGATATGACTATCGAAAAACTGCTGGACAGAAAACAACAAAACAAATTGATTTTTTTAAATCACGTATCTTTAAGTTTAGACAAAAACCTTGTGATGGAAGTAAACAAAATAATCATAATTAGTTTCGTGCTTTCAATTGAATTAATCCTGATCGAGACAGATTTCATTCGAAAACAAAAGGATTTGGCTGAAGAATCTTGTCTTTTTCCAACCATTTACCTTCGTCTGCCTATAGTATTCCAAAAAGGGATCGACAGCGATCTTGAAATGAATTCCAATTCCAACAAAATCCACGTTCAGTAGCCAACTTCACGATACATACTTCACGAAACACAAGTTCCTGGGTCTTCTTCAAGATCTGCCATAGGGTGATCGATGGTGGACTTTCCGGGTCTGAAGCCACGCTGATAAGGACCTATCAGGTTGTTGGCGAAGGGCTTCAAACGTTCACACAGCAAGACAGACAGGATCTTGTTAAGGAGACTTATACCTCTGTACATGGTGCAGTTTAGGGGATCCCCTTTCTTGAGGATCGGGCTGAGGTTCCATTCGTCAGTCATGCTTTCCTCCGACCAAATTTTCCAGATGAGGTGGTGCATGCTCTTAACCAAATCATTTCCAGCTGCTTTGTACAGTTGTCTGCTCCAGCTGCTTTGTTCGACTTAAGCTTAGATATCCCTATCTTCACTTCTTCAATGTCGGATGGGTGGAATTGGTGGCCAGCTCCAACCAGCTGTATAGCTGGCGGAATCATGCTCGTCATCGCCTTGGAAAATTGGTCTTGTCCTCAGCACTGACTGTGGTTCCACTACGATGTTCCATGATGGTCTCAACAGGCTTCGGTTCGAGGTGTATAAGCCCTGGACCTCTCGAACCTCGTTCCTATTGTGACGTCCCTCTATCTCCCCGATCACGCGCTCATGCTCCTTTTTTTCTTTCTGAAGAGTTTGTACTCCTCTCTCCTTTTCTGCTCGTAGAGCTCACGAGCTGCTCGTGTCCTTCTTTGCAGCGCTGCTTTGTATGCCTCTTGTTAAGCGGGATGTGCTCGCCGGCACTCATCGTCAAACCAGGGGTTTCGTTGTGGTGGCCGTGTAAACCTAGCACTTCAGAGGCGGCATCTCTAATGGCTGCTTGGCAGTGATGCCACAGGTTCTCTAACTTTTAATCGATTTTTGAATCCTTTTTTTCCTAGAGAGCATCATCGGACACTCATTGCTATAATTTTGTATTTTTTTTTTCATCTAGAAACGAGCATCATTTCAACATGAATAAATTATGCCGTCAATTGTCAATTGAATCGCCCGGTTCAGTTTACAAAAATTGCGTCTTCAATTTCTTCGTTCCAATCCAGGATACACCACCAAAAGGTGCACGCATAAAAATTGTCTGCGCCGGAGCATGCTACAAACGTAATCGCTCAGCTTCAATCTCGTCAATGTCATCAGTTTCTTCCGAACTAAGTGATTATAATCCAACAACAACACAGCAACAACAGCAACAATCATCACCAGCCCATCAGGGATTTAGAGAAGGATCTCTGTTTGGTGGTTTCGAAGTAGCCGGCGTAATTGATTGTTTAGGTGATGAAATCGATTCAAATTGCCCATTGAAAATTGGACAGCGTGTAACCGTCTATCCATTCGATGAGGATCCAGCTGGTTATGCTGAACTAATGGTTGTACCCGATTTAAAATATATTGTTCCGATTCCTGATGAATTGCCAATGAGTGTTGCTGCGATGTTGCCAACAGGCGCTCTATTGGCCATGAATGCTGTTTTCCAAGCTCATTCGGTTGTTAAGAAAATCCTTGAAGATCGCAAAGAACGAAATGTTGATGATAAAAAGTGCAAAATTTTGATTGTTGGCACAGGGGGCTTGGCATTGTGGGCAGTGAGGATTGCATCATATCATTTCGCGACTTCGGGATCTAATAATTTAGTTGATATAACTGTTGCGAGCTTGAGAGATGAAGGCTTTCGCTTGGCTACCGAGATAAAGAAGTAAGATTTCAGAAGTGGGATTGTTGTGTTTTTCTATTTTTTCTATATTTTTTTCTTTAGCGTCAATGTTGTGCAGTGGAATGAATGCCTGTATGAGCCACAACTAATCGAAAGAACTAAAAATGTTTGCGGTGGAGCAGTTGATGTTGTTATTGATTTTGGCACAACTTCCAGAAGTCTACATCGCTCCATCAATTGCTTGTCAATGGTATGTTTCTGGGTTTCTGGGTTTAATATGAAAAGTGTGAGGAAACCTTATCAATTTACAGGGTGGAGTTGTTCTCATCAGTGAAGAAGTAGCTGAGAAACTTCTTCCCAAATTCGCACGTCTAGCTAGCGAAAACCAACAGGAGATAATTCCAATTTCTAATGGCACCATTCAGCAACTACATGAGCTTGTGCAATTGGTTGCTAACAAAAAAGTAATTGTTATTTCCTTTGGGGCCGCAGTAACACTGTTAATCTCTTTAAATTACAGATTCAACCACCGCCATACTCCGTTTTTCCTTGTGATCAAGCATCCGATGTTGTGCAAAAGCTTTGCAATTCAGAAATACCCGGACGAGCTATACTTCGATTTCATGACATTGAATAAAAATGTTCGCACCCATTATTCGGAAATGCAAACCTTAAAACCAAATCTATAACCTTTTTTAGCATTCAATAGCCGTGTTTTTGTTCACTACTCAGTAGGCAGCACAGCTCACTTTATCTGTCAAATGCAATTTGTATGTCAATTGATACATAAAAGGGTTGTGTCTCGGATTGAGGAAAATAGCAAGTACTTCAACCTAAGAGAGTTCACAACTCAGATCACTTCATCTTAACGCCATCAGCGCTGTTAAGGGAAATTTTGCCAGTGCTGCCTACTGAGTAGTGAGAAAAACACGGCTAGTAATATTGGAATGATTGCATGTATTTAAAAATATTAAAATGTCTGACATCTTTCGAGTAAAAAATATGGCGTTTCCGATAGCATTTACTGCTTTTCCATTTATATATTAGTTTGTGTGACTTGCTTACTTATATAAATAACAACGATACCGTTCCGCTTTAAGTTACCAAAAAACACGGCCATTTTTAATTATTTGCTGGGCCCCCACGATATCCTTTGTGTTTACAGGTCGTATTTGTCGTATTTTCATATTCATCTCGTATAGATTTTCGTATAAGAAAATTGTGCATTAATTTTTCATTTAAATATCTATTGCTGTTTTGTATACAAATTAAGTATATTTATTATGACATTTAGTATTATTATTCTGTTAAATTTATATAAAAAAATTATTTTATAAAAATGAATCGATGTGTATTCAAGACAAATGTATTATGACTTAGCTTTTATTTTATTTGACGTTTTTATAATTTAATTTGTTTTTATGTGATTATTATAAAAATAAAAGCAAACAGAAGATTTAAGATTTTGTTGTTTTATATTTGACTAGCTGACCCGGTGAACGTTGTTCTGCTTGAGAATATACCAGGGTCTTATAGCTCAAGCCAAAAATCAAGGATGGCAACGCAAGAGTACTGTCAGTCCTTCGACGATATCAAAGATTCGGCCAGGCTCAGTAGGGTTTTATCGAAGGAACATTCGAACCCCTCCTTTCTTAAAAAAACAACCAGATGGTAGCTGGACAGCATCTCGAATGGAGACACTAGAGTTACTACACTTTCCACCCGAATCTAATCTGACTTTCAACATGTCAACCTCCATAGAGCATGTTAACGCCCTTGTAACTAGAGAAAATATATAGATCTCCAGGTCTTGATGGAATACTGCCTACAATGCTGCAAAATCCGCTTGAATTAGTAATACCCCGGCTTGAGAGTATCTTTAAAGGATGCCTCTTACTAAACCATGTCCCGTGGTCTTGAAGACAGATAAAATTGATAAAAGAGGGCATGAATCTGCTAACCTATAAGCTTTACATCGTTTCTACTCAAAACCCTGGAGAGAATCGTAGAATCTCACATAAGGAGTTGGTCTCCTATCTGAGTCTCAGCATGCCTATATGAGTTGGTAGATCTACAGAGACAGCTCTTCATGAGGTAGTGGGAATGATAGAAAACACGATCCATTTCAACGCAGAAGAAGCTTTCAATAACGTCCTAACTGAATCGATCGCAAAATCCTTGCAGACTTCGGTGTAGATGGCGCTGCGATCGGTGGCGAAAAATCGAAACGTTGAAATTTTTACAAAAACCTAAGAGATCCCAATTACCTTGAAATGTCACTGAGGTGTCATCTGAAAGCTTATGAAAATCCCCGATAGGTGGCGCTGCGATCGGTGATAGTTCTTATCATCCTGAGCCTAACACTGAAAGCCAAACTCAAATCCGAGCCCATGTTGCCGAGATATTTGCATCCGAAGATATTCCTTCTATGGGATTACCTATAGAAATATTTGAACGAAAAATTTGAATGCGTCATAACTCGGTAACCAGTGCTTGCAGACAGTTTTGGTTTTTAGTGACTGATAGAAGACAAACAGATCTTTAATTTCGTATATCATTTGGAATAGGCTGGCTGGGAAAATTGAGAGATATGGCAATTTGAAATCGCGGGAAATTTCCAGAAGGCAGAAATCGAAAAAAAAATTCCATTTTTGGCAATGCCTCAGCTTTTTGATCATAACTCGGTAACCAGTGCTTGCAGACAGTTTTGGTTTTCAGTGGCTGATAGAAGACAAACAGACCTTTGATTTCGTACGTCATTTGAAATAGGCTAGCTGGGAAAAGTGAGAGATATGGCAATTTGAAATCGCGGGAAATTTCCTGAAGGTAGAAATCGAAAAAAATGTCCATTTTTGGCAATGCCTCAGCTTTTTGATCATAACTCGGTAACCAGTGCTCTCAGATAGTTTTGGTTTTCAGTGACTGATAGAAGACAAACAGACCTTTAATTTCGTATATCATTTGGGACAGGCTGGCTGGAAAAATTGAGAGATACGGCATTTTGAAATAGCGGGAAATTTCCTGAACGCAGAAATCTAAAAAAATTTCCTGTTGATGGTTTTTTGATCATAACTCGGTAACCAGTGCTCGCAGACTGATAGAAAACAAACAGACCTTTAATTTTTTATTCAGAATTAGTTCACTGATGTCTTCTGATGAGAATGTACCATAAACCTCTTCGGGTACCCTAACTTCAAACTGTAATCAACATCTCTTCTAACTGGATCAAAACATAATCTGAAATCTCCAAAGTCCAGTTTAGTGATCAGTTCGTTATCATCTCTCATCGCATGTGCACGCTCTTATTACATTGCCATTTTATATTAATTAATTATATATGTACATACAAACTTGCATGAATTATGATATAAGTTATTTGAATTGTTCTATTAAATTAAGTGTTTCTTAAATTGAATGCTTTTTATTTTGAAACACAACAATTGGCGACGAGAATATAAAATACGGTCCCAACGCATGTGCTAGTAGTGTAATTTTGCATGAACTTATAAAGACATTTATACATACATATTGCATTTAAAATGAGTGAAGAATTAGCTAGAGTACTTAATTCGTTAGTAACGAGCCAAAATGATTTTTTGACAAGATTGGTCAGCCAAATTAATATTAAATCTGAGCCAAATGTTGAAAGCAATAGTCACATTCCGACATTTAATGCTTTTGACAAAGAAAAATTTTCGTGGGTTACATACGAACAGCAGCTTGAACAGCATTTCACAGCTTACGGTGTTTCATGCCCGAAGAAAAAACGTGCTTATTTCCTATCATGGATTGGATCTGAAACTTATGAGCTATTGGGTAAATTATACGGTTCTTCTAATTTGGCATCAGAAGATTTTGAAAAATTAATTGAAAAGCTATCAAACTATTTTAAATCGAAAGTGCATGTATGTACGTCAAGGTATAATTTCTTTAAATGTCGCATGCAAAAAGACCAAGCATACTCCGAATGGATTGCGGAGCTACGAGGTCTTGCAAGAAATTGACAGTTTTCTTGTGTCACAGAAAGTTGTAAAAAAGAGTATATCGATGAGATGATTCGAGATTCAATTATTCTCCATACGCCGCACGATGCAGTGCGTACAGCGGCTCTGCAAAAAACTAATCCGACTTTGGATGAGGTTAAGGCTATTGCAGAAGCCTATGAGACTACGCAACAGTCTATTCAATTAATAAAAAGCGAACGAATTGATCCAACGGTTGAAATTAATCAGTTATCTTTTTCATCGAATTTTAATACCCAAAAATATGAATCGAGGGGGCGAAGTAAATCGCGAAGCAACAGTAAAAGTCGGCAACATCAGCAACAACATCACAAGAGTAGCATTAAACAAAAATCTTGTTCTGGATGTTTTATTCGCCATTCGAAAATGAATTGTAAGTTTTTAAATGCCACTTGTAATAAGTGTGGGAAGAGAGGCCACATAGCTCCGGTATGTCTATCTTCTGGGAGCAATCGTGGTTCTTTTTCTAATCATCAACAAAAAGGACCCGTTAGAAATGATCACGTGAACGAATTATCCGAAGATAGCATATTTTCTGTTGATGATTCAATGCAGGTTATCGGCAATAAAATGTTTTTGACATTGAACATAAATAACCATGAGGTGAAATTTTTGTTAGACACAGGCGCCAGCAAATCAATGATTGGTTTATCTGGGTACAATGCGATCGGCTGTCCACAGTATTCAGAAACGACACGTAGAATGAAGGCATATGGTGGTGTCGATGTCCCTATGCTGGGAGAAGTTGACGTTGATGTGAAATTTAGTGGTTTTTTCAAAAAAGCTGCCTTTGCTTATCACCAATATGGAGCATGGTGACAACATTTTTGGTTGGAATTGGGCAGAAGCTTTTGGGTTGCATGTAAGGTTCGATGGTGGTGCTGATGCGCGAGTCTTTGAGAGTGTGTCATCAAGTGACGTAGATGCTTTATGTGCTAAATATACAGATTTATTTGCATCTTCCCTCGGGCACTGCAATTCTGTGAAGGCAAAGCTCTATTTAAAACCCGACCCAAAACCAAAATATTTTAAAGCTAGACCGATTCCTTATGCACTGCTTGAAGATTTTAAGTTGGAAGCTAATCGTTTAGCGCAAGAAGGAATCTGGAAGCGCATTCGGTTTAGCGAGTGGGCTGCGCCAATCGTTATTGTTCCGAAGCGTAATAAAAAGTTGCGCATTTGTGGGGATTTCAAGGTTACGATTAACCCACAGCTTGAAGTTGACCAGCATCCAATTCCTCGACCTGAGGAATTATTCCACAAACTATCCAGAGGTCAATTGTTTAGCAAGCTAGATATGTCTGATGCATATTTGCAAATCGAACTTGAAGAAGATTCGAAGAAATGTACTGTTGTGAATACGCCGTTGGGATTATATCAATACCAACGTCTACCTTTTGGCATTGCTAGTGCGCCTGCAATATTTCAACGGACACTAGAAGCAGTACTAGCTGGCATAGAATGTGCCGTGTACTTGGATGATATCCTAGTTACAGGAAAAAATATGCAAGAACACCTACAGAATTTGGAGGCTGTTTTCGAACGATTAAATAGTAATGGCTTAAGAGTGAACCTACAAAAATGTGAATTTATGAAGCCTGAAGTGGAATACTTAGGCCACGTTGTAAGCTCCAAAGGTGTGCGTCCAGCTGAAAGCAAGGTAGAAGCTATTCGAAAATTACCACGTCCAACAAATCTTAAAGAGCTACAGTCATTCATGGGTAAGATAAACTACTACAACAGTTTTATAAAAAGTTTTTCCCAAATTGCAGCCCCTCTGAATGAACTAAGGAAACAAGATGTTTTGTTCGAATGGAAGGCTCCCCAAGAAAATGCATTTCAAAATCTGAAGCAGCAAGTGGTGGATGCAACATACCTCGCTCATTTTCAAACAGATCTGCCTATAATCCTTGCAACAGATGCCTCATATTACAGAATAGGTGCGGTGATTTCTCACCTTAGCCCAAATGGTACAGAACAGCCAATAGCCCATGCCTCAAAAACGCTAAATGATTCGCAACGTAATTATAGCCAAATCGAGAAAGAGGCTTTCTCAATTATTTTTGGCGTAACCAAATTTCGCCAGTATTTATATGGCCGCCGTTTTATTTTATATACCGACCACAAGCCGTTGATTTCTTTGTTCAATCCAACAAAAAACCTTCCAACAATAACAACTGGTCGTTTAACACGTTGGGCGTTAACTCTAATGAGTTTTTCTTATGAAATTCGCTACAAGCCGTCCAACAAACACGCTAACGCTGATGCACTATCGCGCTTACCGGTGGGCCCAGATACAGATTTCGACGCCTTGGATGAATCTTGCCAGGAAATAACCTCTGAAATGGTAGAAAAAATAAATGATTTTCCTGTGAACGACTGATGTGGCTGAAGAAACACGAAATGATTCAGTTTTGCACAAAATAAGGCAGTACATAGAATATGGATGGCTAGAAAAACTACCAGCAGGTGAAAAACATTTAATGCCTTACTTTAACCGCAGATTTTCTCTTACTTCAGAACAAGGAATTATCTTATTACAAACTGATTACACGCGGGTCGTGATTCCTCAAAAATTGCGAGATAAAATTCTTAAAATGCTGCATGAAGGTCACTGGGGCATTGTTCGGACCAAGCAACTTGCACGCCGTTACTGTTGGTGGCCTCAAATCGACTTAAGCATAGAGTCCAACATAAAAATGTGCTCAATTTGTCAAACGAATGCAGTCGATCCTCCTAAAGAATTTCATAGTTGGCCTCATCCAGAAAAACCATGGGAGCGTATCCATATCGATTTTGCCGGCCCATATTTGAATCAAATGTGGTTAATTTGCGTAGACGCACTTTCTAAATTTCCGTTTGCAATCCCACTCAAAAATGCAACTTCCAGTAACACTACAAAATCTCTTTCAAGAATCTTTGCACTTGAAGGATTACCAGAAGCAATTGTAAGCGACAACGGTACACAATTTTCGTCGAAGGAATTTGAACATTATTGTACCTTCAATGGAATACAGCACATAAGAACTGCACCATTTCACCCATCTTCGAACGGAGAAGCTGAGCGTTTTGTTCGCACCTTTAAAACGAACTTGCGCAAAATCATCGAAGAAGAAAAGTGTCTTGATGATGCCGTTTCAAAATATTTGATGACGTACAGAACTTCACCCAATCCTTTAACTGGGAAAACTCCAGCTGAGATCTTACATGGACGGTCTCACAGAACAACTTTATCCCAATTGGCACCGAGCAGTCAATTCAACCATCGTACTTCATCATGTTTGAAGTTCTCTGTCAACCAGCCAGTTTACGTGCGAAATTTTGCAAAAGGTCCTAAGTGGTATAATGGAACTGTGATGTCACAACTTGGTTCCATAACCTATCTGGTTCAAACTGAAAAAGGCCTTTGGAAACGTCATCAAAATCAATTAAGAGCTAGACAAGATGACAGCTTTACTACAGCTAGAATATTAGCTGAAATTAAGCAACCAAATGCTCAAATAGGTAACTCTGAAAACTTAAATGATAATTTTGCATTTTCTAGAGAAAATGAAGTCCAAGAACCAAGTCTTCCAAGCTCAAGTAAAAATCCTCAAATTGCAGCCTCACCAACTCGTATTCCGAGCCCACAAGCAGTCACACCCAGACGATCGACTCGAGTACGAAAGCCAGTTGTTCGTTTTCAAACGACTTGAGGATGTCAAATATTGTTGGGGAGGAGTGATGAGAATGTACCATAAACCTCTTCGGGTACCCTAACTTCAAACTGTAATCAACATCTCTTCTAACTGGATCAAAACATAATCTGAAATCTCCAAAGTCCAGTTTAGTGATCAGTTCGTTATCATCTCTCATCGCATGTGCACGCTCTTATTACATTGCCATTTTATATTAATTAATTATATATGTACATACAAACTTGCATGAATTATGATATAAGTTATTTGAATTGTTCTATTAAATTAAGTGTTTCTTAAATTGAATGCTTTTTATTTTGAAAATCACTGTAAATATAATTTAAATACAACTTTATTTGTTCGTTTAAAAACAACGGTACTGGAATAATTGGTTTTGAAACATAAGTACATCTATTTACATAGAGAAATGCAATATTTTGAGTCTTAAATTATCAAAATAGACAAAATAAATATACAAATTTTTGTGGATTTATATTGAGAAAAAAATAAACTACATTTCTGCTTAGAACAGCATCGAAAAAATACTTCGAACTCCTGGAGACGTAGAAGATGATCCTAACGTGAATCCACTTCCTGATGTCCTATGACGTTTTGCGGTACTCGAGACATAGGATTTAATTCGCTCATAAGCTGCAACATCCTTTAAGACAAAAAAAAGAATGAAAATAATTTAATTTATTTCTTATAACATTTAATAGTGTTTTAAGCATTAAATAATTCTTATATTCCCAAAATTCTTTAAATTAACAAAAAAATAATCTTAAAAACTGTGAAATCAATGAGAGCTCGTTAAGGAGATCTGCAGACCTGATTAGTATTTTTTTTGTTCATAGCAGATGACAGTATGGTAAGTCAATTTTGATTTTCATGAGAGTTTTGTTTCATGAGAGTTTTGTTTCGAGATGAGACACAAAAAAGGAAAAAAATAAGGATGGATGGTACATACAAGCCTTACGTCTGCCTGTTACGTAAACTATAATGTGAAATGATTTTCGCAGTCTTTTGTATTGGCTTAGCCGTATTCTTCGTGTCTTCTTTAATGTTTTTGTCAATTTTTTTAATTTTCGAAGGTGCTGTTGAGTTTTGCTGCAAATAACATAATTTTGTTAGAGCAAATCGGAGTAGTTTTCGGAGTGAAGACGTTTTTTGTGGGAGTAGTGACGTAAGAAACTAACGAAAATCACTCGCAAGATTCATAGGTTTTTTCTGATGAATGCGTATATCGAAACATGATGACCTGAAATAGCTTTTATGTACTTACTTCTTGGTCTGCGTTCATCAGAAAAGTCTTCATGGCATCACTTGCTGGCCACTTTTTCTTCATTTGAATATTTGATGGTAGTTCATGGCTGCCGGTGTCCACAGACCAAACTGTGAGGCTGCTACCGCCATCAACTTTTGTTCCTCTTGGAAATTTATAAGAAAATTCAATGTCATCAGCAAACCGAATTAACTGCCATCCACTTAGGTTAACCTCATTGTTGCTCTTGTTTTGGAGTTTAATAAAGCGACCTTCACTGTCGGCTTCTGAGATGTGAATATCTCCCTTAGAGGTCGAACTGATTGAATAGTCTGAGATACTTCGATCTTCAGATTCATCGACTACACTACGACCGCGACGACTCTTAACACCAGTCAAAAATGAACTTCCTCCGGTCTGAATAGGAACACGAAGACGGTTTGCATGTTCAGTTGAGGCACTTGAAACAGTTGCTGTACCACCAGGTGATATATTAAGGCGACTTTCTTCGCCTCGAAGTAGCTTGTCGTAAGCAGCAATTTCCAAATCAAGCGATACCTTGATATCCATCAGATCTTGATATTCTTGGAGTTGTCGAGCCATTTCTTCTCGCATTCGGTTAAGTTCGGCCTCAAGTTGAGCAACTTCTTGATTGTGACGAGCGCTTTCGTGATCAAACAGTTTTTCCATGTCCCGCAGACGACCCTAAAATTAAAGCATTTTTTGATTAATCCTAATTTTTCGGAAGAGAAATGTACCTACATTAAGAGAAGCATTCTGCACCTCTAATTCCCCTATGCGAGAATTAAGAGCATCCATTTTGGTGCGGCTGATGCGAAGTTCCTCAGACATTTGAAATGCTGCGTTGGCATTCCTCGTTGCGGCACTTTGCAAGTTCTTCGCTTTATTGTCATACAACACAGCAATGTCATTTTTATTGGCCTGCATTTGTTGTTCGTATTGATCGCGCAGCTCTTGTAAGGATTGCTGCAATCTAGCCTCATATTGTTGCGATAATCGTCCATCAATCTCACTGATCTCAATTTGACGCCTGCTGCGCGACTCCGTTAGCTCTTGAGTATGAATTTGATCTTTAAAGGACAATTCTTCGCGCAGACTTTGAATGCAATTTTCAAGATCAACACGCGCCAAAGTTTCTTGCTCGAGTTGCTTGCGCAATTCAGCTAGCATTGCTCGCAATTTTTCATTTTCTTTGAGTAATTCCTTAGCTTCATCCTCGGCCTTCTTGCGGTCGGCGTTTGCATTGTTAAATTTGCCAGTTAATTCACTGCATCGAGATTCATACATTCGTGCAGTATTTTCAGCAACATTAAGATCTTTTAGTCTCTTTTCAAGCCTGGATAAGACAAATGTGAGAGAATTTAAAGAATTTCGGTTATTTTCAAAGCAAGAGTGTGGATGGTGTGGAACGCGAATAGAGTTGGCAGTTCGTAGAGCACGAACAACGAAAATTCTCGGCTATTAGGCCTTCAAAAAGCTTGAAACCCAGATCGATGAATAGAGCTCGGCCAGACCTTTCTTTTGATGTATCATTCGATAGGTTTTGAAAAAATTTTTTGAAATTTTTTTTTTCTGTCCAAAATTTTGGCAAGGGGTTAGCCCATGATTTGTTTCGAAAAAAAACCGTCGAAAATAGATTTCGCTAAATTCAACATATTTGATAGTTCTCGTCATCCTGAGCCTAACGCTGCAAGCAAGACTCAAATCCGAGCCCTGGTTGCCGAGATATTTGCATCCGAAGATATTGCTTCTATGGGATTGCCTATAGAAATATTTGAACGAAGAATTCTAATGCGTCATAACTCGGTAACCAGTGCTCGCAACTAGATTTGGTTTTCAGTGACTGATATAAGACAAACAGACCTTTAGTTTCATATATAATTTGAAATAGGCTGCCTGGGAAAATTGAGAGATATGGATATTTGAAATCGCGGGAAATTTTCCTGAAGGCAGAAATCGGAAAAAAATTCCTTTTGATGGTTTTTTGATCATAACTCGGTAACCAGTGCTCACAGATAATTTTGGTTTTCAGTGACTGATTAAAGACAAACAGACCTTTAATTTCGTATATCATATCGTATATTTGCCTTTGCCGATGTCAAAATTTGTACATCCGCAACATCCCTCTTATAGGAAGTACTGGGATTACCTATAGAAATATTTGAACGAAGAATTCTAATGCGTCATAACTCGGGAACCAGTGCTCGCAGACAGTTCTAGTTTTCAGTGACTGATAGAAGACAAACAGAATTTGAAATAGGCTGGCTGGGAAAATTGAGAGATATGGCAATTTGAAATCGCGGGAAATTTCCCGAAGGCATAGAAATCGAATAATTAACATTTTGCCAATGTCTTGGGTACTAGGCCTTCAAGAAGCTTGAAACCCACGTTTATGAATAGAGTTCGACCAGACCTTTCATTTGATTTGATCATAAGCTAAAGACAAAAATCAATAAAAATAGTTTTTTGATCATTACTCGGCTACAAGGCCTTCAAAAAGCTTGAAATTATTTCAGGTTGATTCCATTCAGTCCTCCTCTCAATTCATACTAATAAATTTGTTTACATTAACAAACACACGTACCTATTGAATGCGCACATAAATCCCTAATACCGAATAGCCTTGACTTTAACTAAGAATACCGGCAATCAATTTTGAGAATTAATATACCCTACACATGTATACAGCCTACTGACGATTGACGAACAAAATAAACATGACATCACTAGAATTAAGTCATATCTTTTGTTGTCTTTCTTGCCTTGAATAAATTTTATTTGAGACTTCAAAGCTGATTCACAATCACAATCACTCAGTGAACCCTTAGTCTATATTAAAATTAGATACATTTCTATCTATGAACAAGGTGAGCTCATCAAGAATGCCAAATAGCGTAGGAAGGTATTTATGCGTGTTAAACGCTTTGTCTCGTGTCAAACCAACCTATTTTGATTAGGAATCAATACTTCACACCAATTTCCCAGTTAAATTGAACGATTCTTCGATACTTATTGGTGCAATAGGTACACCAGGTTCAGTTAAACAGACTTAGTACCCGAAAATGCTTCTAGTTCCACCAGTTCAAGTTGATGACATCATTAACATACCTGATTTTTAGATCATCGTTCTCATCCCAAAGCTGTTTATTTTCAATTTCCACCTTGGCCTTCTCACGAGCAGTTTCATCTAAGAGTTTTCGTGCCGCTGACAATTCACGCTCATACAAGGCTTTGATGTTGGAAACTTCTCTAGTGACAGTTTCATGGGCTGTATGCACTTCAACAGTTAAACGAGAGTTTTCGTTTTCTAAATTTCGAACTTTGTCAATGTAACAGGCGAGCCGATCATTGAGATTCTGGAGTTCGGTTTTTTCTTGAAGACGACTGGTACGAGTTGGACTTGTTGGACTTGAAGACTTGCCACCACCCGATGGTGTTGGTGTTGTAACAATCGACCGAGAAATTCGACGTTTGGTATCACGTTTTTCAGGACCAGACATAATGTTGATTGTTTTATTTACACACAATTCGAATCACTGAAATTTGAATTTTTTAACTTAACTTTGATGGAGCCAACTCAACCGTTCGACTTGTGAACAAACAATAATCTGAAACGTTCACTCCTCCATATGCTTTTTCAAAAATCCAAATACAAGAGAATAAAAATACAACAATTCCACCAAACAATTGTTAGAGAGAGCGCTCACTCTTTTATTAACAAAAGTTCATGGTGGGACGTGGGACAGACACTTGTATAGAAATTAGAATAGCTAAAGCGGCCCCTTTGTATATTAGGGTGGCCCTTAAGATTAAATTAATGAAGACATCCGCTCAATGGTCTGCAAATAAATAAAAAAAAATTCTCTAATTTTTTCAGATTTTTATCTATACCCCTTACTGGCCCTGTATCGAAGTGAAATTCTAATACTTGGTATTTTGGTTTTTTGATCATAACTTGGTAACCAGTGCTTGCAGACCAATTTGGTTTTCAGTGGCTGATAGAGGACAAACAGACCTTTAATTTCGTACCTCATTTGCAATAGACTGGCTGTGAAAATTGAGAGATTTGGCAACTTGAATTCGCAGGAAATTTCCTGAAGGCAGAAATCGAAAAAAAATTTCCATTTTTGGCAATACCTCAGCTTTTTGATCATAACTCGGTAACCAGTGCTCGCAAATAGTTCTGGTTTTCAGTGACTGATAGAGGACAAACAGACCTTTGATTTTGTACCTCATTTGCAATAGGTTGGCTGGTAAAATTGAGAGATTTGGCAACTTGAAATCTCGGGAAATTTCCTGACGGCAGAAATCGAAAAAAAATTACCATTTTTGGCAATACCTCAGCTTTTTGATCATAACTCAGTAACCAGTACCTGCAGATAGTTTTGGTTTTCAGTGATTGATAGTAGACAAACAGACCTTTGATTTCACGTATCACTTGAAATAGGCTGGCTCTGAAAATTGAGAGATATGGCGATTTGAAATCGCGGGAAATTTCCCGAAGGCATAGAAATCGAAAAATTAACATTTTTGCCAATATCTCGGCTACTAGGCATTCAAGAAGCGTGAAATTCAAGTATATGAATAGAGTTCGGCCAGACCTTTCTTTTGATGTATAAATCGTTAGGTTATGAAAAAATTTTGGAAATTTTTTTTTTTGTCAAAAATTTGGCAAGGGGTTAACCCATGATATTGTAATGTGTATACACTTTATTTATCTCATACGCTCTGTTTCTCCTTCTATTGTAATGTCTAATGTATATACTTTATTATCTCTTACGCTCTGTATCTCTTTCTATATTTAATGTACACACTTTTCTTACTCTCTTTACTTACTCTGTATCTCTTGTTTATTTAATGTACATACTCTCTTTGCTTAGTATCGTTGATTGTAGTAGTAAACACTTGTGAGGGGCAATACCTAGTGACTAAGAGAAACTTCTTGTTTAGCATTAAGAACGTTAGCCCCTACAGAAAATCCTAGTATTTTTTATTTGTATATAGAGAGCTTCTCGAACTTTCGGCTTCTCCAAGAACCAATAGGAACCAATAGTAGTTTCTAGAACCCATCATTTTTGATATAAATGGCCGTTTGGTGGCGAGGCGAATTAATTGATTGTGAACTGCGATAAAGTAAAGATACTGTGTTTGCAAAGTTATAATTGAAAGTGTTGAATAAATAAGTTTGTAAATGATTTGAATAAAGTGAATTTGTGTTTTATTTAAAAAGTGAATAAGTTTTAATTGTCGGACCAAGCCGAATATTACATTGGTGTCAGAATAAGGGATTAAAACTTATTGAGAATAAAACAGTGAACAGTGATTAAACTATTTTGTGTGAAATAGTGAAGTTAAAAAAAAAAAAAAACAAAACAAAAAAATGAGTAAAGTTTTGAAAGACTTAACTGTCTCTGAGCTAAAGGCCGAATTAAGCAAACGTGGCTTAAGTGGGGCAGGATGTAAAAACGAACTCGAAAAACGGCTACAGGAATATCTGGTAGAACGAAATGAAGACCCAGATACGTTTGCTTTCGAAGTGGAAGCAAAATCGAAAGAGGTAAATGCAACTGCCGATTTATCTACCATGATGACACTTCTTCTAGCCAAATTTGAAGAGAATCAAAAGAATGTCCTAGAGCGGTTTGACGCACAGAAGAAAGAGCAAGATAACGTTCGGGAGCAATTAGAAACTCAAAACAAGAATGTTCTGGAGCAACTAGAAACTCAAAGAAACGAGCAGAAGACCGAACAAGAGAATGTCCTCAAGCAACTAGAGGCTCAAAGAAATGACCAAAAGCAAGAACAGCAGAATATTCTAGAGCGGTTTGACGAACAGAGAAACCTTTTAGAGGGCAGGTTTACGGACTTCGAAGAGAGAATCAATACTCTCGACGAGCGCGTCGAAAAACAAAATGCACGTTTCGAGAAAATGGACGAACAAACCGAAACCATCACAAATGAACTAGAAAAAGTGCGAAAGATGAAAGCTCGAGAACCTTCTGGTGAATGCTCAAGAAAGAGAGAAGTGAATCCTCCAAGCTTTGATGGTCAGATTCCGTGTTCGATCTACAAGAAACAGTTTGAAGCAGCAGCATTAACAAACGGCTGGGACGATAACGAAAAATACATTGCTCGTACACTTGCCTTGAGAGGAGCAGCTGCTGAACTGCTACAAACCATCCCAGCAGAGAAGAGTGGTGACTTCAAAGTTCTGGTTAACGCCATTGAACAGCGGTTTGGGGATAGCCCCATGGCAGAAGTCTTCCGAGTTCAACTAAACAACAGGGCACAGAAAAGAGGTGAAACTCTGCAACAGCTTCAGGCAGATATCGAGCGATTGGTTCACCTGGCATACCCAACAGCGTGCAACGAGATAATAAATCAACTTGCTGTTGAAGCCTTTGTGAGAGCTGTGGGCGATATAAATCTCCAAAGGGCTATTCGCACTGCCGGAAAGCAAACACTACCAGAGCATTGGCTTTCGCTCTAACAATGGAAGCCGCAGAACAAGCTTCCCAAAACGTGCATCGCGTGAGAGAATTGGAAGTCCAAGAATGCTCTTGTCAGAAGGCTACTTTGGAAAGGAGTCAGCGAGACGGACGAGCACGATGCTGGAACTGCAACAAGACCGGGCATCTTCAACGACAGTGCAGATTACCGCGAAGAGGAACCGCATGCCAACACTGTGAACACAGAAATATGTCATTTGGTCAAAGTTACACCTACAACAATGTTGCTTCCCAAGTTGTTTCCCACCCCACCAACTTCAAGGGACAGAAGCTGGCTTCTAGTACCAATAGCTACAGAAACACCATCCAGGTTTCTCAAACGAAACGTGACAACAAGAGCCTGACCGTGGAAGCAAGTATAAACGGCAACAAATGTGTGGCTACCATCGACACCGGTGCCACGGCATCCATTGTACGGCAGGACCTCGTTAAGAAGACATGGCTCCACAACACCAACAGCTATCGTCTAAGGACTGCAACTGGAGAGGCCGCAAAAGTCTATGGTGAGGTACGTCTTAAGATCCGGATGGCAGAGCTGGAATTCTCTCACCTGTTCCTGGTAGCAGATATATGCGACGAGTGCATTGTCGGCGTTATTATTGTCGGATTGATATTGGACATCGGGAACCAAGTCCTGAAATATCGAAACATCGAGATTCCGATGATCTATGGGATTCACTCATATGAGACCTCGCTACCTGTGAAAACCGTCATCAAAGAAGATCTGACTTTGCCTGCTTCTTCAGAAGTATTCGTGTGGACGAAATTGAAGGGTAAGCCTGGAAGCCATCGATACCTCATGGTCGAACCAGCATCTGTAAAGTCCTCCCAAAACGTCACCATTGGGAAGACTCTTGTTAGACTTGTAAAGAACATGGTTCCCGTACGAATACTGAACATCAAGCCGTACGAAGTTAAGCTTAGAAAAGGTGAGATTGTCGGACAATGCGAATCTGTATCAGAGATAACAAGGATCAACGAAGAAGAGCCAAGGCAAACCATGAAGTTAGAAGAGCTGAACTCCATAAAGGCCAACATTCTCAAGTCATCTAATCTTGGTCACCAACAACGAAGAACTGCAGAAGGCTTCCTCGAAGAATTTGCAGATATCTTTTCGTCATCGCAAGGAAAATATGGCAGAACACAACTGGTTCAACATCGAATCAACACCGGAGATGCAAAGCCGATCCGTCAACCTGCAAGACGCCTTCCACTAGCCAAACAAGGTGAGGTTGAAGAACTGATAACCACCATGAAAGAAGAGGGTGTGATCGAAAACTCTAAAAGCCCTTGGGCGTCTCCAGTGGTCCTGGTAAAGAAGAAAGACGGATCAACCCGCTTTTGCGTAGACTATCGTAGGTTGAATGATGTGACCAAGAAGGATAGCTATCCTCTGCCTAGGATCAGTGATACCCTGGACGCAATGGAAGGAGCACAATGGTTCTCAACGTTGGACCTGAAAAGTGGATACTGGCAAGTAGAAATCCATCCTGAAGACAAGGAGAAGACAGCGTTCTCGACAGGAAACGGATTGTGGCAGTTCAAACTGATGCCTTTTGGACTGTGCAATGCTCCAGCGATTTTTGAGCGCCTTATGGAATGCGTCCTGCAAGGACTCACATGGAAATCTTGCCTGGTCTATTTGGATGACGTCATCGTATACGGGAAAACATTTGACGAACATTGTACAAATCTGAGAGCCGTGTTTCAAAGACTTCGAGAAGCCCACCTCAAGCTCAATCCAGAAAAGTGTTCACTCTTCAAAACCGAAGTGAAATACCTGGGACATATCATCTCATCCCAAGGAGTTAAGACGGATCCTGATAAGGTTGACACCGTGAAGAATTGGCCAACACCACAGGACAAACATCAACTCCGAAGCTTTCTGGGTCTAGCCACCTACTATAGGCGCTTCGTCAAGAATTTTGCTGAGATCGCCAAGAGTCTACATCAGCTAACGGAAAAGGGAAAGCAGTTTAAATGGTCAGGTGAGTGCGAGCGCAGCTTTCAAGAGCTCAAGCAACGCTTGTGTAATGCACCAGTGCTGACCTACCTGACTCCAGGAAAACCGTTCATCATTGATGCTGATGCCAGCAATGTCGGGATTGGTGCTGTATTGTCACAGGTACATGATGGTGAAGAAAAGGTGGTTGCCTATTACAGCAAGGTACTCTCAAAGTCAGAAAGAAACTATTGTGTGACCAGAAGAGAACTTCTTGCACTGATCTTGGCAACAAAGCACTTCCATAAGTATCTCTATGGACAGAAGTTTCTTCTCCGAACCGACCAAGGAGCACTAAACTGGCTTTTGAATTTCAAGAATCCAGAGGGTCAAGTGGCGAGATGGATTGAGAGGCTGCAGACGTACGATTATGAAATTCAACATCGGAAGGGGAAGCTTCATTCAAATGCTGATGCACTGTCTCGGAGACCATGTAAGAAAGACTGTAAGCATTGCAGACGCCAAGAAGAAAAAGAAGTGGTCACTGTCCAACGAACCAGAGCCGATCCCATTTATGGCTGGAGCAACGACGAGTTGAGGAAGGCTCAACAAGAGGACCCAGATATTGAACCCATCCTCGCATGCAAGGAACACCAGGAAAAACCGGAATGGGCTGATATCTCCGACAGAAGTCCGGCTCTTAAGGCCTATTGGGCACAGTGGGACTCGTTGCATGTCCAAGAAGGTGTCCTTCGACGTAAGTGGGAATCAGCAGATGGAAAGTCCTATGTAATGCAGCTAGTCTTACCGAGATCGAAGATTATGGACGTTCTGCGAGAGATGCATGATGGAGTTTCGGGAGGCCATCTAGGAGTAAACAAGAGGCTAGAAAAGGTTCGACAACGATTCTATTGGCTACATGCAAGGGAAGATGTCGAGAAGTGGTGCCGAAAATGTGATACCTGTGATGCCACCAAAGGCCCGAACAAAAAGAATCACAGCCAAATGCAGCAGTATAATGTCGGATCACCCTTTGAAAGAATTGCAATAGACGTGGCGGGTCCATTTCCGGAAACAAATAATGGAAATCGTTATATTCTGGTCGTCATGGATTACTTCAGCAAGTGGCCTGAAGCATACGCCATACCGAATCAAGAAGCAAAAACAGTCGCAGACCAAATTGTGTTCAACTGGGTGAGCAGATTCGGTGTTCCATTAGAACTGCATTCCGACCAGGGAAGGAATTTTGAATCAAACATATTCCAGGAAGTTTGTGGGCTTCTTCACATCAAGAAGACAAGAACAACACCACTCCACCCACAATCTGATGGCATGGTCGAACGGTTCAACCGAACCCTTAAGGAACATCTTTGCAAAGTTGTGGACGACAACCAGCGAGATTGGGATCGACACATTCCACTGTTTTTGATGGCGTATCGAAGTGCAAGACATAGCTCAACTGGCCATACACCGTCCGAGATTTTGATGGGAAGGAACATCAGATTGCCGAGCGAAATAAAATTTGGATGTCCCACGTCGGAACCGCAAGCCGAGGATGACTACTTGGATGACCTCAGAGAAAGACTCCTTCAGATCCACGACGATACTAGGTCAAAAATAAAGATGTTCTGTGACCGAATGAAGACACGCTACGATTTACGAGCGACAACAACAGAGTTCCAAGCAGGAGATCGAGTGTGGCTTTACAATCCCCATCGACAAAAAGGGTTGTCACCGAAACTTCAACGGGACTGGGAAGGTCCATATACAGTGATTAGCAAAATCAACGACGTCGTATACCGGATACAAAAAGGAGTCAGAGGTAAACTTAAAGTCGTACATCGCGACCGACTACATCGCTACAGTGGTGATGAGAATGATGGATTTGTTCGGGACGATCAATCCTAAGGAGGGGGCAATGTAATGTGTATACACTTTATTTATCTCATACGCTCTGTTTCTCCTTCTATTGTAATGTCTAATGTGTATACTTTATTATCTCTTACGCTCTGTATCTCTTTCTATATTTAATGTACACACTTTTCTTACTCTCTTTACTTACTCTGTATCTCTTGTTTATTTAATGTACATACTCTCTTTGCTTAGTATCGTTGATTGTAGTAGTAAACACTTGTGAGGGGCAATACCTAGTGACTAAGAGAAACTTTTTGTTTAGCATTAAGAACGTTAGCCCCTACAGAAAATCCCAGTATTTTTTATTTGTAAATAGAGAGCTTCTCGAACTTTCGGCTTCTCCAAGAACCAATAGGAACCAATAGTAGTTTCTAGAACCCATCATTTTTGATATAAATGGCCGTTTGGTGGCGAGGCGAATTAATTGATTGTGAACTGCGATAAAGTAAAGATACTGTGTTTGCAAAGTTATAATTGAAAGTGTTGAATAAATAAGTTTGTGAGTGATTTGAATAAAGTGAATTTGTGTTTTATTTAAAAAGTGAATAAGTTTTAATTGTCGGACCAAGCCGAATATTACAATATTTTACGGAAAAATCATGAGAATTTTTTTTGCTGAATTCAACATATTTGATAGTTCTCATCATCCTGAGCCTAACGCTGAAAGCCAAACTCAAATCCGAGTCCTGGTTGCCGAGATATTTGCGTCCGAAGATATTCCTTCTAAGGGATTGCCTAGAAATATTTGAACGAAGAATTCTAATGCGTCATAGCTCGGAAACCAGTGCTCATAGACGGTTTTGGTTTTGAGTGACTGATAGAAGACAAACAGACCTTTGATTTCGTACCTCATTTGAAATAGGTTGCCTGGGAAAATTGAGAGATTTGGCAATTTGAAATCGCGGGAAATTTCCAGAAGGCAGAAATCAAACAAAATTTCCTTTTGATGGTTTTTTGAACATAACTTGGAAACCAGTACTCGCAGACGAATTTGGTTTTCAGTGACTGATAGAAGGCAAACAGACCTTTCATTTCGTTCATCATATCGTATATCTGCCTCTGCGGATGTCAAAATTTGTACATCCGCAACATTCCTCTTATAGGAAGCACTTTCACGCCTAGCGCAGTGGGCTTAAATACGAATTCTCGAAACGTCCATGCGCCCCACTAGATCCACCAATGAACCAACAACTATTTCTTCTTTTTTCCATGTTTATTTGTTAAAAACAAATTGGTATCATTGCAAACATAAAAATATATAATTTACTTAAAATTAGCTTTTGTATCCTGTACATTTTTTTCTTATCAAGTTACCTCTTCTGAGACGAAGAAGAAGGTCAATAATACATAGGCACCTACATACATTCAAATAATAATACCGTTAATTTATTATTTTTATAGTTTGGTATAGCTATTTCCTCTTTGCACTCGATATTAAGGCTTGACGTTTGTAGAGCTGCTGTCCTCGTGACGCTGACGATGGATTAGTTTCATCATACGAATGCCCTGGAGTTTGATGTTGTCGGGATCGATCGGACGATGTTGGAGCTGGTGTTGCCGGCGATGCCATGCGTTCGAAGTCAGCAGTTTTTGACCGGAGTATAGCTCCGCCAATATTTGATATGCTTGTTGGTAATTTTTGTTCCATTTGACCAATGGTCTGTCTAATATTATCTTGAGAATTTGTTTTTGGTTTATCTTGTTGGACGGTTTGTTGGACTGTTTTCTTTTCCTTGGATCTAGCTGCTGTTGCCGTTGATGATTTTGACAACGATGGTGAGAGGAATGGTGAAGATTCTCCTGCTGATGAAACAATATGGTCGCCGCTTTCAAAAGCAATAGGAATTTGATATATCTGAGCACCTCCAGCTCCAGCACTCGGTCCTCGGATTGATGAAGATCTACCATCGGCATTTACTCCTCCTCCAGCCCCAAATAGTAGTGATCCAGTTATTGGGAAACCTTTTCGTGTTTTTCGTTTAAATATCTGTTTCTTCTTAGTGCGTGAAACATAAGCGTAATTGAAGCCTGAGTTTTATTTTTCAATGCAGCAGCAATAACGTCCACTGCCATTCAATTTGTCGAGTTCAAATATGAAATTCTGTGCTAGCGCGCGTTATTAGAAAAGTAGCAGCTTGAAAAAGTGTTAGGGCAGTGGTAGCTTTGATTAATTATTGAATTTCCGTATTTGACTCAACATACTGAGGTTTTTTCTTGTTCTAGAATACGCAAGAACAAGAAAAATGCTTAGCAGGAACGTTACTTGGGGTAAAGTTATTTTACCGCCGCATCAAATGCGTCGACAAGATACTGAGAAAGCAACAGAGACAGCCTCGAACACTAACCTTCAATGCAATTTCCAGGATCATTACCGAAAGTCGTTGAATCTTCAATATATGGAATATTTGACAAATCAAACTGTCCAGATCCAAGGTAGAATACTTCGTCGTCATCAAATGTAACCCCTCCACCTCCACTTGTTGCTGTTTGCTGCGTCTGTTGCATTTGTACTGGAATTTTCAAACTTGCCGTCACAATGCCTGTTCGATCTAGAACGTATGGTGATGAGAGGCGTCTTGTTGAAGCCGTAAGCGGGACTGCTGATTGCATTTGTTGCTGCTGCTGCTGCTGCTGCTGTGGATTGTGCATGGAATGGAATTCAACTTTGTTCGTTGATGTTGATTTACTCAAAGAAGTTGTCAATGTTGTTGTCGTTGTTGGCGAAGAAAATGATTCTTTTGAGCTTTCAGTACTTTTTCCGGCTTTGAATTTGAGTGACGAACGTGGCGGCTGCTGTGGGGAAGAATCAGTCTCTGACTGCCTGGACTTGGAGCTTCGACTAAAGTTCAAATAAAAGAGTCAAATAAATCCTCATTATCATCTCATACTTACCGCTTTGAACCATCCTCAGGAGGATCACCCTTGGAGACAGCATTGCCATGCATTACATCGTCTCTTGTATACATCCGTCTCGTTGTCGCTGGAATTGGTGGAACTCGTCCTGTTGTCGTCGAAGAATACGATGATTCACTGTGTGTTCTACCATCACTCGGAGTTTCATTGTAAAATTGATAAACGTTTTGTTGCTTTGGTGATGATGCGTCTCCAATTCCAACAGACTTCATTACAGCAATTGGTGGTGGAGAATGTACTGGTGTATTCGAACTCACACTATCATGTTCCTCACTTAAAAAATACAAAAAAATATGAAAACCTTCTAATGTTGATTAACAGCCTGATTCTTGACTTTTCTTGTGAGGATTGACTTTTTCATTCACATTGGCTGTGTTGAGTTTCGTTGTGACTTTTCTTGTAAGGATTATGGGGGAATCCAACAAATGTGTTATCGAATCACAACAATCCTCACAAGAAATAGTCACAAGAGCTTATGACTTGTGATTCCTCACAAGGGGGAGAATCAGGTTCTCTACATACTAAGCTGCAGCTGCATTACGACGTTCACACAAATAATTTAATTGTTCTGGAAATGTATCGATCATATTTGCGTATATCTCGTCCATTAATTCAGCTTGAACTCGAAATAGCTCTTCATAATGATCAATCATTGTTCTGCAAAAACTTAAGACATTAAGAAACACCCCCAAGTGCATGTGCCTTACCTTACCTTATCACATTTATAACATCACCCATGGCTACTTGTTCATTGTTTTCTTCACCAGTCAATGAGGATCTTAAAATATTTGGTGCAAAAACTGTTGCCAAATTATTGCTGTCCATTTTATTGCCAGCAACAATTTTCGTACTTCCATTGTCGGTTGTCGTAATATCATCACAATACGATGCTACTTTAGCCAGGAACCTTAGTAGGACGAATAGTGTATCACGATGTGCGGTGGGCAGGAGTTGTACTAAATGCGAAAGAGCTTCCAATTGGAGACGTCTATTCCGAATTTCTAGCGAAATTAAGTAAATGAAATCAATACTTCCCCCAGTGAGGATTTTGTTTTTATTTCTTCTTACTTTGTGTTTTAATAAAAGCCTTGTATAAATTTCGACAAAGAAGTGGTTCAGGTAAATCACGAAGGAATTCCTTAAGCAACGTTGCAACATCATGTGGGCAAGTTTCTGGATCAATAAACGTGCTCGAACTTCGATCTAAGCTTTCACGCATCTATTTTAATTGAAAAATTGAAATTTAAGTCGATTGTACAATAAAAAAAATGAGTGCGACCACCCCGACTAACTTTCCAAAAAAAAAAAAAAATACGTATACGCCCGAGTGTATATTTTCATTTTGAATCCGTGGTTGTATACGAAATCTCTCTTCACACATAATTAGCACATAAAGAGCACATAATTATCGTAAAGGTCGCAATCGTTTTCGCCAACTAAATAGACATTTCCGAGCCAACTCACCTGACGCACACGTTTCTTTGATGTACTAACACGAAATAGTCCAACCGAATGCAGACCATACTTCTCCAAATGTTTAATGCACTCCTGAACAAATGTCGGCACCTGCCGATCCAGCTGATCGCCATTCTCATCAACTTCTCTATCGGCCATCGATGCCGATGGTGGTGGTGAGGCACCAGATAAAATGGAATTATCTTCGAAATCCTGACTAGCACGTCGCACATCGGTTTGACTGCGTGACATAAGCATAGCAGCGTTTTTCACCAAATTACCATTTCCACTGCTCATCCTGTCAGCGCTTTTGCTTTCGGAATGGGGAAGATTATAAGTACCCGATGATGGAAGGCTTTCACACGATCGAACCTTTAGTTTCAGAAAATGATGATTAACACGGTTTTTGTCAAAATAACTTCTCACTCACTTTATTATTGGAACTGCCTCGAAACAGTGATGTTATCGAATTTCTTGAGCCACGGTCTGATGTAGATATCAGATTCGTACGTCGTTTGATGTCATTCGCTACGCACTCCTGTAGGCTGTTACCAAATATGCTAACATTTGAACCTGAAAGTATTGATTTTTACAGACGCTCGCAGACGCTCTAAGGATTGACACCGCTTACCCTTATCATCTTTTCTGCCAATGTCAAAAAAGCTAGTTGTCATAGCTTTTTTTTTAGCAAGCGGACGACGCTTGTTAGCCTTTCCCGCAGTCTCAGTATCTGTTGGTTAAGCTTGCTTAGAGTGAATTATGTCTCAAAAAATAGAAACTTACCCGACGGTACGGCAACACTAACACCAATATTCAATTGATTGATTTTTTCAATTGCTACCCTCTGTAGTATTTTCACCTCAATTTCTGTCAAATTTTGCAGATTTGAATTTGTAAGTTTGACCTGTCGCCCGTTATCCGAAGTCCATGTACAATTGCCCTGAAAAGACATATAAATGTCAAATTGCAAGTGAAAAGGTACTTTAACGTACCTGTGGCGTCCATTCCGCTTTCGTGGGTGATGATGTCCGTGTTTGACTCTTGGACCTTGTTTTAAAAATCTTCTTCGAAACAAACTGTCCAACATTTGATGATGACTTGGACTTTTGCATTGCACTGGTGTCACCTTTGGAATCTAAAAAAAAAAAAAAACATTTAATGAATTCATTCATGAATTTAATGAATTCATTCATGAATTTAATGAATTCATTCATGAATTTAATGAATTATTGTTTAAAAAATAATAAAAAATCAAAATTACTGTAACTTTGTCCAGAAGCATTCGTTCCTAAGGACATAATTGAACTAGTGTTACTTCCAGGAAGACGATATCCAGAATCTTGGCTGGTGGTTGAAGATCTCTCCGAATGAGGACCACCTCCTGCTCCGCCGCTTCCGTGCCAGAGATTCGCTAGAAATTGCGTACTCGAATGGAGAATACCGGATGGTGTAGGCATAGAACTGCCGCCATGTCCTTGATGCGATGCATTTGTTGGAGATGTTGGAGCTGACGATGATGAACTGGATGTTTTTGTGGCGACGGAAGAAGCTGCTGCTTCATTACGTTGTTCCTGTAGTTGTTGTAGTTTTAGTTTGTTGTCATAGTCTTGTTTTTGTTGGATTCTCGCGTCTAGACTTTTTTGCCATTCAAGATGTGCTTCTTCCAGCACACCGTTATTTTCATGACCTCTGATAAAGTCCAACGAAATAATTGGCCAGGCATCAAGAGTCTGGGTGGCTTTGTTGAAACCCTCATCCATTCCAGGTGGATTGATCTCACCCTTAGCCCGAATATTGCGTAAATTGCGATCATAGTTGACTCGCTTGAATCGATTGGCATTGTCATCGTGAACACTCTTCTTGCGAGCCATTCGCAAATAACGTTTTATTGTGTCACTGACAGACTGTGACACATCCTCGTTGTCGATGCTGCTCTTACGGCGGTGAATTTGACTGGCTGTGGCACCCTTGTCGCTGTCATTATCATTTGGCTGGCCAGCAATGCTGCTTTCAGCAATACTGCTGGCAGCCGCTGCAGCCTCTTCTTGTTTCATTTCCCTGTATTCCTTGGCGAGACGTTCGATTTCATTTAGTTGGATGAAATTGGTCTGAGTGCCATTAGTCGCAAAGGTAACCGGCGTCATTCGGGGAGATGGTTTTTTTATCACAGAAGTTATTTGAGGAGCTGGAGGGCATTGAAATTGCAGTTTGGTGGATGATGAAAGGTCTAGGGATGTTGGGGGGATACGCTTGTTGTTATTATATTCACGACCAGGTGGCGATAGTGGTGGAGGTGGTGATGTGGACGGTGGGGTACTAGTTGGGGGTGATTTGAGACCAAAGTGAGAGAGAAAACTAGTTTTGCTCGAAAATGAACCTTTGGTACTGCCGTCTCGTCGAAAGTGCCAAAGACTGGATAATGACGAAGCATGGGGAAGACTTGTTCTGGGACCTGTATTGCAACTGGAATGTTTGCCAATAATTCGATGAAGCTGCTGTTTTTTGAGCTCATTATAAATCTGCTTTAGCAGAACCTTATCTTCTAGTATTTCGGGGGTAATGCGTTCAATTGGGATAATTGTGTTGCAAGTGGAGCTACGGCTTAGTGTTCGCAGCCGTTCGAGCAGCTGATCGATCTCCGAGAGAGCATTAATACCTTTTGGTGGCTGAGCGAAAGGCGGCAAAAATCCAGGGCCACGCGATGACATCGCCATCGATTGCGAGCTAAGTCCACCACGGCTGGCACTGCTACCACCTGGTCTTTGGGCTGAGGGTGAAGATGTTTGATCGGGTCGAACTGTCTTGGATCCCAGTAGTGTTGTGATCTTTCGCGATTCGTCGAGTTTCAAGTAGCTCGATAGCAAATCGATTATCTGATCGGTGTTGCGTGATTCTTCGCTTTCATAATCATGGCTGCCGATTCCTTTATGACTGTGCGAGAGCAGAACTTTTAAACGCCTCTTTGAATTTCTAGATGCTCCCATTGCACCGGGATATGAAGCCTTTCGTCGCCACAATATGAATCGCGGTTCATTGGCGCACAAATTATGAAAGTGGCGTTCACATTTTTGTATATCTTCTGGACGATTTTGAGCGCCATCTGGTATAAGTTTTCGTCCCGCATCGGCCATGTATTTCCAGGTTTTTCTCGTCAGCAGCCATCGTTCTCGTTTTTTTTCTTTTTTATCCTTTACCGACGGAATTCTGCGGCTGTGTAAATTGGAGGATTGTTGTTGAAATTGAGGATATTCAGTGGATGGGCTATGTACAGAAAGCGTTTTTTGTGACGAAGATGATGCTGGCTGTACACACAGTTCGTTCAAAACGTCGTCAGTAAACAGCGGCCCGGTTAGTTTTTTGGTTATTAGTTTTTTAATTGGAGGTTTTCGTCCTTCCATTATTTATTTGAACATTTGAATAATGTGAATACATGTAATAGCTTCAATTCATGAGCAGGTGAGCGGTCGTGTCAACGAAATTTGCTTTAGAAATAAGTTATCATTTTTGTTTCATTCACTTGTGTATGCATGGAGCAAGAGTCTAACTTAACCTTAACTTTCAATATCTGTTCAGGAAGTCAACATTAAATTTCAAGAATATTAAGGAATGAATTCAGATAAAACCCGCCATAAGATACCTAGCTACATATGCCCGCGGTGTTGCACGCGATAACCGGATAATTAAAACAAATCTATCCCACGGGAACCGTACATTAAACGGGGAAAGAAACCTTTATGCTATTCCAGACTAATAAATCTATGTTTGTCTGTCTATCCGGCTCCCAATCCATGTAGCATCTCAGTCTGAGACACAGCAGCCTCCCTCGCATGCACTCTCCAGTCACTAACGCCTAAACGCGCTCCGCAGTCAATTGGTCATCGACCTGGAGACTACAGTCTTCCTTGTTATCTCGAACCTAGGGGCTGCGAAGAGAATTCTTTCTCGGTTGGAGCGTTGTCGTCTAATCGCTTGAACTGGCCAAGCCTAAGTCTAGGACCAAAGGTCCCGATTGCAGCTTTCGAAGAGATTCGATTGGTTTGACTGGACGTAATGGATGGAACAATACACTACTGTGAATCAGAGATTTTAAATACTGCAGTACTTTGGTAATGCAGTCAGTAAAGTCGCAGTTAATTAACTTAAAAAAAGACTTGGAGTTAATTTACTTACAAAAGGACTTTAACTGGAAGGGATCAGTCTCCAGTCAGTACTTATTTTTTAACTGCAGTACTTTTTTGGTGGTTGGGTGTTGTAGGATCTGGGGGCTTATGCTGTAACTTTTCCTACACACCAAGTGCTTACTTTACCTCCTCGTGGTAACAACCGGGTATTGGTTATATCTCTAGATATAACTTGCGAAACTTGTAAGCGCGGATGCAAAACGGAGAAACAGAAGCACCTAATCAACGGCCCAACAAATTTGGAGGTTAGTGCGTGGGGCTGACAACCCCTCCACAGTAATTGATAGTTATGAGAGAGATATCAGCCTCGGATAATGACCCCCCTCTTATGGTATCCAGACCCGGAACGACAACGGACTATGCATTGAGAGTTTGTACCTGGAATGCAAGAACATTCTACACTCCAGGTGCAACTCAGAAACTTGAATCTGTCCCCTCGCAGTATAAGGCAGACATTACTGCGATCCAGGAAATACGATGAATAGGGATCAGGCATAATGAAAAGGAAAAATTGCGACATTTATTACAGCTGTCATCAAAGAATGCATATAGTTGGATGCGGATTCGTCGTGGGAAATCGGCTAAGATCATCGATTTCAAGCCAATCAGTGATCGCCTGGCTGTAATCCGCATCAAGGCCACACTACAAAACATCAGTATAATATGTGCACACGCCCCTACCGATGATGCTGATGTGTCTGGCAAGAAGGATTTCTACGACATCCTGGATTAGAGGCTACGGAGCCTGTCCAGAGTACGACGTCAAAATCGTACTCGGAGATTTCAATGCAAAAATCGGGAAGGAAGACGTCTTTGGCGGATTAGTTGGAAAGCACAGCCTCTACGGCTTCCGACTAATTGACTTTGCTGCAGCTCGTAATACGGTGATAAGTTGCACTAGGTTTCCAAGACGAAAGATCTACAGAGCCTAAAAGCTAGCTGGATTGGTTTAAGATAGTGTTTTCCGTGCTTACGCCTGCCTTGCGTACTATCTGCTCCAGGACTATGTTGAAGAACTGGCGAGCAGTGGAATTCTTCGATCAATATAAAGTGACTTCAGCTCCTAACTTGCGTTTCAATACCCTTAACACCCAAAAAAAGAAGATTTGACTCTGTTCGAAAGGTATTGCCAAAAGTAGCAGATTTCCACACTGGATCCTCCTATGGTGATCACATGAACACATTATATATCATTAGTCATTAATCATCAGCGTTGTTCTCAGAAGAAAAAATATTGGGGCCATTTTTGGGCCATTTACAAATTTTTGGGGCCACTTATTTTTATTTGCGACAGCTAGAGTATATGACATTACGTTGATAGAGAAGTCTAAAAAAGCGGGTCCGGCGATTCAGTCTGTCTGTCAGTAAACGCACTTGCAGGCCTTAACTACTGGTCCGATTGACTTCAAACTTTAACATTATATTTTTGCACGAATTCCCGTGGGTCGTTATTTAAAATTTTATTTCTTAGATCAAGGGTAGTCCCCTTTAACATTTTTTTAGTGAAAAACAAAAAAAAAGTTTTCTCAAAAACGGGTACTACGATTTTTTTTTCAACATCCTCGTTATTTTTTTTCGGAACAATGGTGTTTTTAATGAAAAAATAAATTATTTTTGTATAGCTCCAAAATGGTTTGACCTCTCATAGAACCGTTTTTTTTTTTGTTAAAAGATTTTTTCAAAAAGTAATAGTCCGATCAGCGTATTGTTTTTTTTTAAGGAGTATGTTGCCCAAATAAAATTTTGTATTCAAATAATATTCAAAATTTGTTTGGATTTAAATAAACTGTTTTTAAGCTCTTTTTTCAAAATTCAGTTTCTCGAAAACGGATCGAAATTCAAATGTAATATGTATATTCACCTATTCTTGAATACTGGATACCCAGATTAGTTTTAGGACATTTTTGAAAAATATAAGGTAGGTACATTATAAAAAATAAATGAAAACTAAACCCCTTCATAGAATTTTTGTTTTTGATTTCAAAAATCAACAATTTTTTAAGAAATCTTATGGCATCATTTTTTTTCAGATAAAATTTGTTTTTGAGGTACATATTTCAATTTAAATTTTTATTTATGAATTTTTAATAACATGTCTTTGTTTCTTAATCTTTTTTGTAGGTAGGTTATGTAATTTAAAATTTTTATCCCAAGTCTATGATTTTATCAACATATTGTCGGAACTTCAGATTTAAGAAAAAAATGTTTATTTTTTTCATTAAAAAAGAGTAGATAAGCGTCGAATGTGCAGCAGCACGGGGCACCTTGGACATCAACGCACAGTTTTGGAAATGGATGTATTATTATACTAGTTTTGAAATAAAAAACCATAACATATTTTGTTATAAGAATTCAATTCATTTTCTTAATTATTTTTATTTAAAAAAAAAATAGTTTTAACCAAAAATAAATAAATTGGTAGTTACCTAAAACAATAACATAAAAATAGATTTTTTTTTTTTATTATTTGCACCCACTCAAGGGATTTTTTATACCCTTTTTATGCCAGAGACACAGTGAGTGCATTAGGAAGAAGTGAAGGGGTTGGAAAGGAGGTGCGGTGTACATTGGTCTTGAATTCTTGAACATTGCAAAGACAGAGTGTGGAAGAGAGTTCCACATTCGCGTAGTACGGCTAAAGAATGATTCTCTATACTTGAGTACGTCCGAAGTTGGGCTCGAGGGTAAACTGGGCATTCCTAGAAGCGCGAGTATTACGGGCGAATTGTTTGAGGGGAGGAACGCAACTGGCTATTTCACTAGAGCAATTACCATAGAAGTAACGGTAAAACAAGGAGAGACACGCAACGTTACGACGGTGGTCTAAAGGGGTGAATGAGTCAGTGATCTCTCTATCACCAATCATTCTTACAGCTCTTCTTTGTATTCCATCTAAGAGGCTTAAGTAAGTAGCTGGAGCACCAGCCCAGAGGTGGGAATTGTACTCAAGCTTTGGACGGATATAAATGTTTTATAGATAATAACCAGATCAGACGGGGAGAAAAATTTCTTGCACCGTCTTAAGAAACCCAAACATCTTGCGGCATTTTTGGCGACATCGCATATGTGCTCGCTCCACAAAAGGTGGTCTGTAATGCACATACCGAGAATCTCGAGATGTTCGGTCTCATTGATGCAAGTGCCACTCATGGACAGTGGCAAGGGGGGTACATCTCGCTTCGACGATACAAGACAGCTTTGAGTTTTCGAAGCATTAAACTCGATGCGGTTTTTAATTCACCATTGTACAATGCTGTTTAAGTCAGAGTTTAATGATCTTATCATATTTTGGCGTTCCAGGTCCACATCCGAAGTGGAGGGATGTGAGTCTGGAAGCTAGGGGTACTATCGTCGGCGAAACAATGAATTGGATTAGAAGTTACAGACAAGAGATCATTTATGAAAATGAGGAAGAGTGTCGGAGACAAAACGGAGCCCTGGGGCACACCAGCATTTATATTGTGGGTTTCAGACTTGAAACCGTCCAATACAACTTGTATTGAACGGTTCGAAAGAAAGTTTCTAATCCAACGAAGAAGGGATTCATCGACTCCGAAAGCACGCATTTTCGATAAAAGAGCAAGATGCCAGACTTTATCAAATGCCTTTGGAAATATCAAGTGCAACAATCTTACTTTCTCCAAAACGATAAAAAGATTTGTTCCACTGTTCGGTGAGATAAACCATCAGATCACCAGTGGACCTGTTGCTGCGAAAGCCGTACTGCCGGTCATTAAGAAGGTTTCGGTCTTCGAGATATTTCTAGAGCTGATAGTTTATCAGCGTTTCCATGACCTTAGAAAGAAGGGACGTAAGTGCAATCGGACGATAATTGGAGGGAGAAGAAGAGACGCCTTTTTTGGGATTGGCTGGACAAATGCTGTTTTCCAACTGCTCGGAACGAGCCCAGAAGAATAGGATAGATGGAAAAGCTTACGCAAGGGTTTTGCCAGCGTGGAAGAACACCTCTTCAGATCAATAGCGGGGATACCATCCGAACCAGCGGATTTATGTATGTTGAGATCTTTGAGGACTCTTGCCACAGCACGAGTGCGAAACAAGATTTGCCCCATGGAATCATTGACGCACTCAAGAGCTGGGGGAGTAATGACACTCTCTGGCAGCGAAGAGTTGGAGGCGAACTGCCTAGCAAAAAGGTTAGCTTTCGCGAGAGAGCTAATAACTGGAGTGTCATTGTCAACGAGCGTAGGGACCGAGGAAGACGAAGAATTCTTCATATTTTTCACAAAAGACCAAAAATTCTTACTGCCTTTGGGACATTGCAGTATTTTTTGCCTTAATTTTTGGTCATGTAAGAATTTGGTCCGTCGAATATGGGCATTGCAGGCCTTCCTGGCTTGTTTAAACTTGTTCCGGTTTTCCTCAGTTGGGTTGGCTCTAAAACACCGGAACTTTACTTCTTTTTCCCTGATAACCTCTTTACAGCTTGAATCAAACCATGACTTTTCCTTGGGTTTGATGCTTTTAACCCTATTCGGGATAAAAGTTTCCATTCCCAAAATAATCATATTAGTAATCATATTAGCGCTGGAGTCTACGTCACTATCGAGGAAGCATAGTGACCAGTTAAAGATCCGGAAAAAGTTGTTGAGACCGTCCCAGTTGGCTTTCTCGTATTGCCATACGGTTCTCTTCGGAGCTCTTTCTTTAACTGGATTATTTTGACACGAGAAATTTGCAAATACAATACTATGGTCTGATCGCCCTAGAGGCTTTAATACATTGATAGTGTATTTATCAGGGTCAGACGTAAGGAACAAGTCAAGAGTATTTTCCGCTTGGCCATCAATATCCGATATTCGAGTGGGCTCAGTGACAAGCTGAGTAAGGTGGTTAAACTCAGCAAAGATTTCAGCACACATTCCTTCATGTGTTGTCTGGCCCGAATGGAGAAGCCACGAAAAATTGTGTACATTGAAATCGCCCGTAATAACGATTTCAGTGTGAGGATATAAGATTCATTAAAAAAAACCATTAATCACATTGATTAAATCAGACTCTAACGAACATTTAGATTTCTTCAATCGATATTAAAGATACTCTTCCTTTGAAAACTTGATGTGCCCAGAGGAATCGTCTGTCAGAGGTTCCCCGGTTTAAAATGTCGAAGGTGCCCTACTTGATATTTTTTAACATTTCAAAATATATCAATTTTGTATTTCAAAAACAACTTCATTGTAGCAAATCATTAAAAACACGATTACGAAAATCTTAAGAAGTTACCCTGAAAATTATATCAAACGTACTCAAACAAATTTCACATCCTACCTTGGCGGGATTTGAAGCAAGACTGCTGAACTTACAATTTCTTACAGAATATTTAAAGGTCTTAAAACACAGATAATAGTGACTGTAGGAAGTGCCCCACTGTTGAAGGATGCCGGCTCTTCCCTACAGGTTACATATTCATATTCAGAACATTTTTTTTTTGTTATGAAATAAGATAATTTTTTTCATTTATTCAATCAAAATATCTACTCCTAAAAATTACCTTAACAGCATTAATAAATGAAGCTTTTCTATTAAGCAACTAGAAGTTAATGTCGTAAATAGCTGCTTCAGAATTTCTTTAAAAAGAAAAATACATCAACCACCAGCTTACTGCTTTAATGATCTCCCCCAATCAAAAATTAAGGTCGGCGAGAAGTCAATAAAATGAGTTCTCCGTTTAAAATTTCGAGGAGTAGCATCGGTGGAACCATTTATTTTCAAATTTGGTATGGAATTTTCGCATTCACCAAATGGTTCAATAATCAATCGTACAAAAATCAATTTTATTAATATTTCTTTTACCTTACCCAATATTTGAATTTCACAAAATTGGGGCCATTTGCTGTTGGCCCGGGGCATGGGGCCAAACAGCAAATTTTAGGGCAAAATGGCCCGTTTGGGCACTTTTGCACAACGCTGTTAATCATTACTCAACCGCCAGTTTCTATGGGTAGTAGGTAAAACTACTCGAAAACAATTCCCGAGATTATCAACCATTAAAGTTTTGAAAAGTTTTGTATTTGAATCAAATAATCCCACATGTTCACAATACATAACCCCCTGAGCCAATAACTTAAACAACAAAAATCAAACCATTCATGCAGCCAATATAGGCACAAACGACGCACACACCGAACATTCAGCGTATCTTAAATATAGAAACCAAAGAACTATTTTTAATAACACGGACAAACTGTTTTTAAATTTTGTATTAAGGCAGACAGATTTTTGAGAAAAAAGAAGAAACAAGAAGGACGACGACACGGCGGGAAGCTCGCGGCGGTGGTGGTGATCTAGTGTTGGAAAAATCATGAAAATATTCAGTCTCGACAGAAAGTGAATGAAGCAAAAAAGAAAAGCGTTTTCGTATACCACAAAAATTGGTCATAATGAAGGCAATGATGATGATGATCGTGAAGATATTTTCTGGGGCACTCGGTGGCTTCTGTATTTATTTCTCTTTGTGTGCATGTTCGAATCTTGTGTATCCTATTCAATACTTTCTTGGCGATATGCGATGGTTCGTAAACAGGTGGTTAAATTAAACACCTGAAAAACTGTATGGGTGTGTGCGAGCTATTGAACATAATTATAACATTCTTCCATAGATTTTTATTAAAATGTTTGTGTGCTTTTGTTGTTGCAGTTTTGGGTGCTTTTGTTTTATTTCAATTCGAAGCTCTTGGTATTGGAAAATTGACTGAATTTAAGACATTCTTTAGGTGAAAATAAGTAACAATAGAATCGGTTTGATAAAAAATGTTTACAATTATTCTCAAAGCTTTCAATTTTAATGTTCAATCTTTTGGTTTAAGTCGTATTGCGCCGGCTAATATGTTTTTCGAAGTAATAAAATTGCAAAGGGTCTATATTCCTATGTTCTATTCCTTTAGGGTACCTACTTTCACTTGTGAAGAACTGACAACACTTCCAAGAGCATCAATCTGTCATGAAAAAGTGCTTCTCAATTATGCCGTTGGGAGTCGGCGTAAAATTTAAGGTTCCCTCAATTCTTCATTTAGAGAATTGTGGATGAGTATACGCCCCGTAGGCCTTGGCTTTTCTAGAGCTGTAGGGCCACCCTTTGGTTAGTTATTTTACATTAACTAAAGGTCTGCTCAATGAAAGCACTGCAGGGCATCAGGTGCCTCTAATTTACACTGAATTGTTCGAAAGAGAGTGAATTGAACTCCTACAAGTTCGACTTGTATGCCATGACATAGGTACACCGGGTTGCACAAAGTAGAGCTGGGAACATGTTGCATAGAAGTCTCCACCAAAAAATGGTATACACATTAATTTTCTGGCCTAAATCACTCAGGTATTTCTTAAAAGGTTCAATTTTACCCAAAACCAATACATTTTCTTGCGATTGTTGGTATTCAATTCTAGAGGACGGTATACATACTTCTCGATGCATACATAAGTTTTGTAAGGGTTTGGATGTTTTTTTTTTCTTATCGCGATTGATCACTTGAAACATTGAAATTCAATAGAACGACTCACAAATATTTGTTCGTTTATCGTGTTGCAGGGAAATTTTCGGACTTTCGATTCTCGAACGAAAACGAACAACATTTCTTAACCACAGATTTGATTGACACTTTTACGACACTTACGAAAGCACAAATGTATGAATTATACGCAGACATAGAAATACATGTATTTTGAGAAAATTAATAAAAAGATTTTCTATAAAGTTTTGTCTGGGTTTTTTCGGTCATAAAATCAATTAAAAATGAAAAACGTATCAATGATTAAGACATTAATCAACTAAAAACTATAAATTTACAAAAAAAAAAAACAAAAAAACAGAAACATTTAAATCAAATGTCGCAAAAAAAATCAACCACGAAACTTTTTCACAGTAACGACGGTATCCAGTTTGAAATACCCCATTTTTTTATATCGTGCCCCCCATAAGAGTTCTTGTATTGCACTGCGCGACGGCGGCGGCTGAAAAATATTCTTGCTCGTTAAAAAAAAAAACACACACAAATAGAAAAATATGAAAACAAATATAGCCAGCCATCAAGAACAAACCAACCCACCGACCGGACCGACAAACTACAAAATAACACAACAACAAAAACAATAGGCAAAAAATTTCAGAAGGGGCCAAATCCCAAAGCTGAAACTACATAACAGTCAGTCAAAAATAAAATATCTATTTATTTCAGAAAAAAACCTAAATTTTCTAAAAACACAAAAAATATGGTTTCTTCAAAAAGAAAGAAAACAACACGACAAACAACGAAAACACAAGAATATGAAGCACGAAGCAAAGGCTTGCCAGAGAGGAGATAGATGCTCTTCGAGCATCATATTCTGTTGAGAGATCCTCAGGCATTTCAATTATTTCTACGTAGATTTTTTTGATTTTTTTTTAACAGAATCATAACATGTTATAACATTTATACAATTTTAAGCTCTCAATTTTCGAAAAACACAATGTGCAATGTAATGAGGGATGTCTTGAATAATGTTAACATATTTTTTGTGAAAATTCTTTATTCAGAGGTGTTCGGCTGCTTGCTTTACAGGATCGCGTTTTTGTATTGTTTTTCCCGATTGTTAACTTCAGGTAACGAACATATGATATGAGGTAGAAATGCCTATTTCTTTTTTGCTTTAGAGATTTTGGATAATGTTTTTTAAGTTTCGGGAAAATGTTCCCAAAAAAGGCAACTGAACGAAAAATTCGAATGCGTTATAACTCGGTAACCAGTGCTTGCAGACAGATTTGGTTTTCAGTGACTGATAGAAGACAGTTAGACCTTTGATTTTGTATATCAGTTGAAATAGGCTGCGTGGGAAAATTGAGAAATATGGCAAATTGAAATCGCGCGAAATTTCCCGAAGGCAGAAATCGAAAAAAATTTCCATTTTTGGCAATACCTCAGCTTTTTAATGATAACTCGGTAACCAGTGCTCGCAGACAGTTTTGGTTTTCAGTGGCTGATAGAAGACAAACCGACCTTTGATTTCGTATATCACTTGAAATAGGCTGGCTGGGATATGGAAATTTCCTGAAGGCAGAAATCGAAAAAAAAATTCCATTTTTGGCAATGCCTCAGCTTTTTGATCATAACTCGGTAACCAGTACTCGCAGACAGTTCTGGTTTTCAGTGGCTGATAGAAGATAAACAGACCTTTGATTTTGTACCTCAATTGCAATAGGCTGGCTGGGAAAATTGAGAGATATGGCAAATTCAAATCTCGGGAAATTTCCTGAAGGCAGGAATCGAAAAAAAATTTCCATGTTTGGCAATACCCCAGCTTTTTGATCATAACTCGGTAATGAGTGCTTGCAGACAGTTCTGGTTTTCAGTAACTGATAGAAGACAAACAGACCTTTGATTTCGTATCTCATTTGAAATAGACTGGCTGGGAAAATTGAGAGATATGGCGATTTGAAATCACGGGAAATTTCCTTGAAGGAGGCGTAGAAATCGAATAATTAACATTTTTGCCAATATCTTCTAGGCCTTCAAGAAGCTTGAAACCGACGTTTATGAATAGAGTTCGATCAGACTTTTCTTTTGATGTAACATTCGATGGGTTTCGGAAGAATTTTTTTTCCGGCCCAAAATTTTGGCAAGGGGTTATGGTTTTTTTTCCCGGAAAAATCGTCGAAAATAGATTTCGCTTAAATTCAACATATTTGATAGTTCTCATCATCCTGAGCCTAACGCTGCAAGCCAAACTCAAATCCGAGCCCTGGTTGCCGAGATATTTCCATCTGAAGATTTTCCTTCCATGGGATTACAGCAAGATAAGGACGAAAACCAATAACGATGGTTTTTTGATCATTACTCGGTAACCAGTGCTCGCAGACAGATTTTGTTTTCAGTGACTGATAGAAAACAGTTATACCTTTGATTTCGTTCCTCATTTGAAATAGGCTGCCTGGGAAAATTTAGAGATATGGCAATTTGAAACCGAGGGAAATTTTCTAAAAGCAGAAATCGAAAAAAATTTCCATTTTTGGCAATACCTCAGCTTTTTTATCATAACTCGGTAACCAGTGCTTGCAGACAGATTTGGTTTTCAGTGACTGATAGAAGACAAACAGACCTTTTATTTTGTATATCATTTTAAATAGGCTGGCTGGGAAAATTGAGAGATATGGCGATTTGAAATCACGGGAAATTTCCTGTCCAACATTTTGGCAAGGGGTTAGCCGCTGTAACGTCATTAAGTCAACACAAAATAGAAATCAACAGAATTTCAGACACAGAAGGTCAGTGTCACATTTTTCAAATAAACAAAGACCATTTCCCCTCTGTATTTTCGTAAGAAAACTTAAATAAATTTAATTTTCAAGCACTTGCTGCTCTTTCTGAATGATGATTCCATCAAAGTCGTATTTTGTATCGAACTGTTGCTTTAGGTTTTGAAGTCAAATCATGTCAATTTTTATCACTCAAATGAAGTCTAAAGGCAATAGGCATATGATGAAAAGAAGAACATTACCTTGGTTTTATTTGATTGCATTCACTTGGCCAATAAAAAACGACAAGTTTTCAATTTGGTTGAGGATGTTACAAGTAGTTTCACAGCAGTATTCGATGATGTCTTCGAAATTTTGGCAAATTTTCCATATGATTTTCAAGTAGATTCAACCGCGTGGCTTTTCACTCACTTGTCATGTTTTTTTAGCTTTCGATACCTGTTTCGATTTATTAAAAAAGAAAAAAGAAAAAACATTGTATCAACCGGCTCCACACACACAAAAGTTTTCTCGTCAACAAAACTAACCACAAATTATAGGAAATCTAAAAGAATTGAATACAAAAAATTATATCAATTTTGTACTCGCCGTCGCGGTCGGTCGGCGGCGTTTCTTCGATAGCGATACAACGCGTGTGGTCGTAGAGTTTCAAAATTTTTGGATAAATTACGTCTGTTTGTTTCGATAATGACAGAACGGTGATAGGCAAGAGAGACGCTTTAGCTTTTTACTTTTTCAGTATTAAAGGCTTTCGAAACTTACGCCTGAAACACAAACATCTCTTTAGCTTCCTCTTCGTTTGCATTACCGATGCACACGCTTCGACTTCGACTACCTCTCCCTCCATAATTATCATCCCTCCCTATTGAGCTGTCAGACATAGCAACTGTTCAGTATATTTGAACAAGAGCTCCCGTTTAAAGTCACATTGCACATTGCGGTCGAAACATGAGGCTGAACTCGTAAACGTAAGTCGAAGCCAAAACTGAAAGCGTGTTTGTGTTTCAGCCCTTATAGATAGAACGTTGGCAATTGGTTGTCGACGACGACGACGACGTCGCCTTTCTTATAGTAGGAGGAGCGTGCTTGGGTACACTGATTTTCGGGTTTGGAACTAACTTTAAAAAGTCAATTGTTTCTTTACTTTGATGTTTTTGTCTAGTAACAACATGTTGCGTAAAATTCAAGACATTTCTTTCATATCGGAGCTTTCAAATGTCAGTCTTTTGTTCTGAGTGAAGAAATTCATCAAGATTTGTCTCATTTCGTTGCAAGAGAAATGAAATGAAACGCGATACGGCGCTGGTAGTGACTAGTAGTTTATACCAAAGCAACTGTCAACATTTTCTTTTGAGAAGGACCTTACTTTCATAGATTTTGAAATATACCTTACCGAGTGCTTGACTTTTGTTTCTCAACACAAAATCAGATTCTTCATTCTTTAAAGGGACTAACTTGCTTACTTTCAATATCGACAACTTTTCTATAAAATTTCCATAGATCTGACTCTGAAATTTGCCCCCTCTACGAATATAAGAGCTCCCAAGGCATTTGTTCATGAACAATTGAAAGAAAAACAAATGTAATGCATAGAATTACAAAAATAAATACAACAAGATAGCTTTGTAAGTTTTTGAAAAAAAAAGAAATAATTTTATCTTCGTTCGTTGGCTGTCTATTTTCTGTTGTGGCATTTTCGGACGATTTTCTTTCTAAACTACTGAAATTTTATTTTTGGAATTTCTTTAATTTTTTTTTTATTGGCTTCTGTTGTCTATCTTAGGTGATGACGTCAAAGGTGATATTGAATGCAAAACCATATTATATACTCGGTTTTCTTTTTTCTGCTTTAATTTAATCGACGAAGAGGTTGAATTTAATGGAATATTTTTTGGTATTAAATAAAAAAACTGCATTATTCGAATGAATGAAAAATTGTGACATGACTTTAACATACTGTCGGTCGGTATGAAGCTCTCCACCCAACATAAAAATGCTTACAAATGGCGTGTAAGCGAGAATATCAGACACCTATCAAGGCATAATTGAGCCATTTTTCTTCGAAAATGAGCAAAAAGTGCCCGTTACAGTCAATGGCCATCGTTATCGGGCCATGTTAAACGAATTTTTCTTCACAAAAACTGAAGAAGAGGATATTGACAAGATTTGGTTTCAACAGGACGGCGCTACGTGTCCCACAGCCGAAGCTACACTCGATTATTTGCGATAATGTGCTTAAAAATTGGACCGATCTTGTAGGCTACTGCATGGACAGCCGAGGAAGCTATTTGAAGGAAATTATTTTCCATTATTAACCGGAAGGATTGTACTTTCAAACAAAAAAAGAAACTTGAGAAAATATTCAGTAGTTTCTCTTTTATAGCATTTTCAAAAACGAAAAAGTTATTTGGCGGAATGCTTCGTTCTCCATGATTCTCATCATTTGATGTCTCATAAAATTTCTGTTTTGGCTTTTCAAATTTCGCTAAATTCAACATATTTTATAGATCTCATCATCCTGAGTCTAACGCAAAAAGCCAAACTCAAATCTGAGCCCTGGTTGCCGAGATATTTGCATCCGAAGATGATCCTTCCATGGGATTACAGTTTTTTGATCATAACTCGGTAACCAGTGCTCGCAGACAATTCTGGTTTTCAATGGCTGATAGAAGACAAACAGACCTTTGATTTCGTACATCAGTTGAAATAGGTTAGTTGGGAAAATTGAGAGATATGGCAATTTGAAATCGCGGGAAATTTTCCGAAGGCAGAAATCGAAATTTTTTTCCATTTTTGGCAATACCTCAGCTTTTTGATCATACCTCGGTAACCAGTGCTTGCAGACCGATTTAGTTTTCAGTATCTGATAGAAGACAAACAGACCTTTCATTTCGTATATCATTTTAAGTAGGCTGACTGGGAAAATTGAGAGATATGGCAATTTGAAACCGTGGGAAATTTCCAGAATGCAGAAATCGACAAAAAATTTCCATTTTTGGCAATACCTCAGCTTTTTGATCATAACTCGGTAACCAGTGCTTACAGACAGTTTTGGTTTTCAGTGACTGATAGAAGACAAACAGACCTTTGATTTCAAGCATCATTTGAAATAGGCTGGCTGGGAAAGTTGAGCATGCACACCGGTGCGTCAGGTGGTACTTTAATGAAAAACCCAATATTTTGCTTGGAATGCTCCAAAAATAAAAACATTTTTATTATTCTTACTTTTAATTTATTTAAGAATATTAAGCACTTGTTTGCACACATTGTTCAATAAGTATTTGATGAGTTTTGGTGTTTTAACAAGTAGAATAGAAGAATCTCACTCAATTTCAAATGCAAGTGATGAGCCCGCTACTCTACTTACCTTGTAACACCAATATTCGAGTTGAGTGTTAAAAGTGTCGATTTTTGTGTTTCTAACTAGCCTTAGTTAGTCTCCTAAGGTTTTTCGTAGCAATTTTTAGGTAACTTTCATATTTTTTGAACAAATTTAATCGAAACCACAAACGAAATTAAACTTCGAACATAATCCAGTAGCAAAGCATCGAATCGACTTCAAATCGCACTTTTCACAAATAAAACCACAAAAATCCTTCACTTAAAAAACACAATATCCTGCGAGTCTTAAAATTAATACAATAAATCCAGCTATAGCTTCTTTGGTGTTCAATAACCAAATATGACAAATTTGTTTATAGATATGAGTATTTATAGGTAGGTATGTTATCTGCATTTGGACATTATTTTGTCGCACCTCATGGTATTACATATTTTATTTGCTTATACCGTATCGACGTATCGTATAAAGGTAGCTTGGTAAATACTTGATAAAAACTAGGTACGTCGATATATTGATAAGGCTCTCTTGTATTTGTTTAGCGATTTATATAAAATGCGCCTGTGTGACATATCATTTTTGAAAGACACGTAGAAGAGGTAAATATTAGACAGGTAGAAGGAAACCTTAAGTACCTTCGTATGACTTTTGAATTTTCGTTGAATATTTCTTAAACATTGATAAGAAAGTCGCCGTTATCTTTTTATATACCTCTGGTACCTTATGACATTCTGTAGAGGCTTAAAAGTATTGACGACGATCGAAGTAGAGTTCTTTTTATCTGTATTTGAATGATTGATAAATTTACTGTGATAAGAAAAATATTTTCACAGGTTTTTCTATCTTTTTTGAGGTAGATGGTTCACTTTAAAGTCAATGTTCATGTTTTTAATTTTATTTGGTTGTTGATCTACTTTCGAAATATCCTGCTTTGACTTTAACTGGTAAGGAGCCAGTCACCAGTCAATTGACTAAAAGTTAACTAACTGCAGTACTTTTTAACTGGCTTTAGTCAGTTTTAGTCAAAAGGCCACGATTTCAAATTGCCATATCTGTCAATTTTCCCAGCCAGCCTATTGCAAATGAGGTACAAAATCAAAGGTCTGTTTCTCTTGTATTAGCCACTGAAAACCAGAACTGTCTGGTTACTGAGTAATGATCAAAAAGCTGAGGTATTGCCAAGAATTGAAATTTTTGTCGATTTCTACCTTCTGGAAATTTCCCGCGGTTTCAAATTGCCATATCTCTCAATTTTCCCAGCCAGCCTATTTAAAGTTATATACGAAATCAAAGGTCTGTTTGTTTTCTATCAGTCACTGAAAACCAAATCTGTCTGCGAGGACTGGTTACCGAGTTATAACGCATTCGAATTTTTCGTTCAAATATTTCTATAGGTAATCCCATAGAAGGAATATCTTCGGATGCAAATATCTCGGCAACCAGGGCTCGGATTTGAGTTTGGTTTTCAGGGTTAGGCTCAGGATGATGAGAACTATCAAATATGTTGAATTTATCGAAATCTTCGAAGATTTTATCGAAAAATATAATGGGTTAACCAAAATTTTGAACAAAATTTTTTTTTTTTCAAAAATTCTTCCAAAACCTATCGAATCCTACATCAAAAGAAAGGTCTGGCCGAACCCTATTCATAAAAGTAGGTTTCAAGCTTCTTGAAGGCCTAATAGCCGAGATATTGTCAAAAACTGAAGCGAGTTTGATTTTAGTCAATAAGTCTTTTGACTGCAGTCAATTTGCAGTCTTTTTGACTAAAATGTAATGAATTGAGTCACTACTTTTGTAGTATTGAAGTACACAGCGATTTTTTCGTTTAAATCTGTGCAGACTCCTGTATATGGATTCGTCCAATAATTTACCCCAGTAAGGGATCTATTGAATCTGGAAACAAGCTGGCACTTCGCATCACCGGGATTCATAGTGGACACTCTGGACTCTGCATTTGTTGGAAAAAACGCTTGCGAATGTAATTTTCATTCAACTTTTACTAGTCGCGGTTTCATTCGCTGTCCATTGCTTAAGTACATTATGGTTTGCTCAGAGGGTTTGTGTGGTATTTGCTGGTTAACTTAAGCCTGCTTGCTTGAGCTAGTTCAGCCTTTAACCTTGGCTTGAGGAATAGTTTTCTATTGAATATCATTTTATCAGTTAAAAACAAAAGATTAATAAAAAAAAGATCTTTTTGGTACAAAATAAAACCTAGAAAGATAAGTTGTATATACGACGGTGTTATCGCCCCAATCGCAACCCAATGGGTGTTATAAATTGTTAAAAACGATTTAAAGAAACAACAAGCTTACGTAATTTGTTTTTATCAATTTTTCAATGACCTGATTCATTATTTTCCTGTTAAAATCAATGATAAGAAAAAAAGCGATCGTTTTCTTCATTTCACTTTGAAACTAAAGCATAGCAACAAAGTAATCGAGAAACACACATGTTGTACTGCACCACACTCATGATTTTAACCTTATCGATCGGTGCTTCTCTTCGGTGAGTCATTTTGTCATTTTGTTTGTAAAATCAACTTGCCAATAACTTTACAAATCGGTTTGAGTCAACAAACATGTACCCTCGCCACGTGTTTAGGGTGGTTTCTTACACCAACTTAACAATGTGCCACACGGTGCAACTAACTAGGAGGAGTTGACTCTGTGCCGTAAGTCATGCTATGGTCTCACCAACACAATGATTCGCCAATTCGTCAAGGGCCTTAGCACAGATAATAAATTTATACAGATGTCTCACCCTTATGGCGAGAAATGATATATGAAACTGAAAGCTACAAAAAAAAGCTTTTTCTAAAAGCTTTAACGCATTCACTTAATGCATTAAAAATCTATTTTCGCTCGCCTCATTGCCCATAAATGAATACTTAGGCAAGGAAAAAAGCTTCAAAAAGCTCCTTGTCTGTTAAGGCGTTGTCTGTTAAGAGCAAAATAATGTTTCATTTTTTTCTGCAGAGATGAGACATCTGTATAAATTTATTATCTGTGGCCTTAGGTTAGGTTACGTTAAGGGGCTGACAGTTGATGTCGTTTCCGTCTCTCTTAGATCAATACAGATCCATTGTGATACCCGTAAGTATTGCTACTCAAGCTTATAAGAAAAACCTATGTGTTCAGTTAATCAAGCCATTTAGAGGCTTTGAAAAAGTTCAGAGGTGCACTAGAGAGTTCTTCTAAATCCCCGAAGAAATAGTTGCCAAGCAATTTCTTCCTTTGGTGTGAGAGTGCCGGACAGTGAAACTGAAAGTGCGAAGTGTCTTCATGAACCTTCTCGTCACCGCATCCTCTGCATAGATCATTAAACTGATTCTCATCTTTTTCATATGATAGCCTAACAGATTATGTCCGGTAATTATGCTTACAAGATCGAAGTGATCGCCCTTGTGTAGCTGCATAACTCTTTACGTTCTTTGTTTGTTAAAACAGGGCCAGATCTTTCTTGTAGTGCCGCAGGTGTCATCGGCCTTGATAGTTATTCTTTTTGAGATTTCCTATTTTAAATAACAGGTTAGGGGTGCTACTAACTGAGCTCGGCTTACGTCAAGCGTTGACCCTAATCTCGCTAATTCATCGGCTTTCTCGTTGCGTGGTATATCGCTGTGGCCTGGGACCCAGCAGAGTCTAATGTATTGTGCTGTGCCCCAAGAACCTTAAGCTCTTCGCGGCAGCATGAAACAAGCTTTGATTTAACCTCAGTTGCAGTAATCGCTTTTATTGCCGCTTGGCTATCAATGTTAAAGGTGATATCAGCTCGTGGTATCGCCATCATCGATACCTTTTTAGCAGCTGTTGTCACTGTCAGGACCTCCGCTTGGAAGACACTATTGTAGTCTGGAAGCCTAAGCAAGGCGGTTAACTTGAGAGATTCAGAATAGAAGCCTGCCCCTACACCAGTGTCCATCTTAGAGCCATCAGTATAGATAGCTATTGACGAGAGTATTGTGATCAAATCCATATCCTATGCGTAAGGCATAATAAGGGTAGGTACCTCTAACAAGGCCCTAGAGCCAAAATACAAGCTCAAAATATTTATATTTTTCTTTGATTTTATTTTATAAAATTTCAAATTCAAACAACAGATATTAAAATAAGAAAAAATTTTAGGTTTTCCAACTCATTTGTTTTATTTCATTTAACAATTTCATTCAAATATAAAAATAAAATAATATTTTATTTGTTTTTTCTTTTTAATTATAAAAATAATGCTGATCAATATAGTCTTGTGTTCGTGTTTTCTTTTTTTAATTTTTCTAAAATGTTCTTGGTTCATTTTTAACTGTGTGTTTTATGTAAACATAGTTTAATCAAAGGTTTGTACACCAACACACATTTAAACGCACTGATACACACCTGATTGGGCGTTATACATTTATTTCTTATACTCAAAGGACAATTTTAATATTATAATTGGACAAGTTACACAAATAAAAGTGTTTTTTCTTTAAATAAATAAATAAATAAATAAATAAATGCTAGCAGTGGTACTTTTGTTATTTTGATTCTAGTTTACCAAACTTCACATTTCTTCTTGGGATTCATTCGTGATCCAAGAGGGCAGTTGAATTCCTTTGCAAAATCCTTAAAATTCGACAAGGGTCCAATTACCCGATATTCGGGTGGCGCATGTGGATCCTTTTCGATTTGTAATGTTGCCGCTTCATTTGTCACAGCTGAACACCAAACCTGAGCAAAGGATACAAAGAATAACTGCCGATGTGTAAGATTTAAGCCCGGAAGGGAGAGATAATCAGCTTCCTTTTCATTTTGAGAGTTTACGTAGGCGTTGAAAGCAGCTTTTAGACCTCCATTGTCTGCTATGTTTTCTCCTGGAAATAAACCAAATTTTTTCTTGAGACCAAAAAATGCCCTCGTCAAACTTACCCACAGTCTGTTTGCCATTTAGATTCATGCCAAGCACCTTAAAATCACCATACTGCTTTATAATGCAATCCGTCTGTTCGACGAACCTTTCAATGCTCTTCGGTTCCCACCATTTGTTTAAGTTGCCAAACTTATCGTACTCCCTACCCTGATCATCAAAAGCATGTGTCAACTCATGACCCATCACAACTCCCATAGCACCGTAATTGAAGCTCTTCGGATTGTTGACATCGTAAAATGGTTTTTGCAAAATACCCGCCGGAAATACAATTTGATTTTTCGTTGGCGTGTAATAAGCATTCACCGTCGACGGAGTCATCCCCCAGCCAGTCTTATTAACCGGTGTGCCCAATTTCTCCAGATTCTTCCTCAAATTGAATTGATTGATCCTGAGATTGTTGTTGAAATATTCCTTGTCGTTCAGCTGCAGATCCTTGTACTTCTCATCCAATTCGGTGGTGTTCAAAATGTATTCGGGGAAACCAATCATATCGGTGATGGCATCGGCTTTCTCTTCGGCCATTTGACGGGTTTTCTCATCCATCCATTGGATATTTCGCAGATTGCTCTTGAATGCATTGCGCACATCTTCGATCATCTTTTCCGCTTCGGGTTTGGCATTTCCTTGGAATGTTTGTCTCACGAAAATTGCACCGACAGCAAAGCCAATCACATTGTTTGTATCACTTACACAGTAGCGCCAGGTTTCTTCTGTTCCATCGGATCCGAGGAGGGCCTTGCGAACACCCTTGTAAGCGTCACGGAAAGGTTTTGACAGGCAGGTAGTGAGAGTACGAACGCCTTGCCAGACAAGGTAGTTGTTGAGAGTTCTAAGAAACGATGAAAATCAAAATTCAAACGTGATTGACATAAGACTGGACTTACACTCGTCCTTTTTCAGTTTTCTGGTATTCCAACACCAAGACTGAAAGATTTTTTAAAAATTCCGGTGCATAGACGATAACGCTCTCGTCTTGTGTAATTTTTCTGTTGATCGTTTGAAGAGCATCAGCAAAGTGGTCAGTGAAATTAAGAAAAGGAGCCATGGTGTTGACTTCCTTCAGCTTAATTGAGTTGTACATGGCTTCTTCGTTGCGACGTTCTTCTGGTGGAGCTATGATGATAAAAATGTCAACTGTAAGCTGTGTTCTACCCCACCCCCTATCTACCTGTTATTTTAGCAATTTTTGTTTCAAGTTCCAGGACATCCTGCATTTGCCGTCTGACATCTGGCTCATTGCCACCTAAGAGCACTCCCGTTTTTGTCATATAATCAAGATAAGCTGACAAAACTTTCTCGTGTGCGGTTTTGTTTAAATAATGGTCTCGCGTTGGCAACGCTAAGCCACCTTGATCGATTTGAATGACATGATTCGATGAATTTTTGTCATCCTCTCCAACTGCCCAGGAAAAGAATCCACCCATGTTGTATCTGGAATGAGGAAATCAAATTCAAATGCAGTCAACTTCTCTGATGGTTGAGTACCTGTTTTGCAATAGTTTCAACGTCAGATTCAATGACCATTTGTCAATTCGAAAATCAGGTGTCGATATATTCCATCCACCGACTTTGCGTATAAAATCCAACATCGGTTCACCCCCTAGCTTATCCATTGTTTCGTCCTCGTCCATGCAGGATTGATAGTAACTTTTGGCTTTTTTCTCAGCCTCCGATTCGAAATAGCTAAATGGTTTCTCTGCAATCAAACAAACGACTTGAAAAGGACTCAGTGTTCACATTAAACTCACCTAAAATATTTTTTATGACCAATTGATTGTGCATTTCTAGTTTGCCGAAAGTTCCCCAGACAGATTTTCCATCAGGCAATGGATTCTCCCTAATCCACTGGTTACTGCGAAAAAACATCGGGATATATGGTGAAATCTTTTAACCTAACCACCTACCATGCAAAACCATAAAAATCATCGCAAGGATCAATGTTCATGTCCAAGGACTTGAGTATCTCACTTGCCGCAAAAATGCAGTACTTGTTCAGGCATGGACCTTCGGCTGTTCTCGTAAAGTATGAAGGGGATGAAGTTGACGTTAATGACAGTGCATCAGGTATTGTCAACGATTCAGCTGGTTGTCTTTCTTTCGGTGGTGATTTTTGTTGAACTAGAGGTTTTGGGAATGAAATTGGGTTTGGTTTGGTTCCCCAAAATGTCTTACTTTTCAAATTGTGCGGTTGGACATGTAGAATTCGAGTTGTATTGTCGTGGGTATGAACAGCAATCAAGGTTATGAGAATAACAATAACCAATGCCATTATACCTGTTGCAATAATAAGGCAGCGTTCGAGTTTGTTTCGAGATCGCCATTTTGATGTTGCCTTAAATGGTCCAAGCAGAAATGAATGAAGTCCTTCTGTTCACTACAAACAACAACTTACCCTAGAAGTATGATAACGCAAATGATAACCGGAACTGGAATTTGTTTCTGTCAACTGAATTGCTCCCGTTGAGCTTGTGTCGTCATCTTGGTAATCTGCATGTTTATATCGAGTCATCTACAGACAAACAAATGAGAAAGAAAATGTACACTCGGGCGTATACGTGTTTTTTTTTTTTAACTTGCGACATAAACAAACCCTTGGACTTTTAGATTACCTTTTCTGAGTTCAAATAAATCTTGAAGCAATTAATATTTAAAACGCAAGGAATACGCAATACTGAGCTCACCTACGGAATGTTTGCTAAAAATGAGTGAGCTTGTATCTACCCGAGTTCTATTTTGGACTTTTTAATTTCCTTGTCATAGGAAAAGATTCATTTTGCTCTTATTGTTTGCTTAGATGTTTGCATTTTTGCCGCCTTGAATTCTTAAAATGATAAAACGTTTCCATATGGTCACGTTGAAACAAAAAATTCGACTTACCTTCACTGCCATACTGGGGCTAGTTCACGTTTTATTTTGGATACACGGGTAGGAAAAGCTGTTAGTACACGTGAAATTGCATTTGAAAAGTTTGGAAAAATCGATTGAAATTACGGGTATACAAGAAAATAAATTAAAAATTGACAATTGCGTCTTGTGGAGAGTTTGGAGAACGGGGTTATCCTTCTTATCACATTTTTGCCTGCAAAAACGGGTGGTAGAGACGAAAGCAAAGCGGACAAGAGTTAGATTTATCACAAAATATCAAGCTAAATATTTGGTTTTTTGATTTTTCTACCACAAGTCTGCAAGTACCGAAAACTTTTATCGTTAGTTTAATTTCGAAGCACAACGTGCCCGCTTTTTAGAAACGCGCAGTTGCTCCTCTGATGTGTTGATACATTCTAAATTTTATCAATTGCAATAGATTTGGCAATAATCTAAGGACTTCACATGAATAGAGCTTTTTTGGGTTGTTTTTTCTCTCTTTTTTTAGAGAAAGGATATCCTTCTGGCGAGATATGATTTATGGAACTGAAAACAACCAAAAAAGCTTTTTCTAAAAGCTTTAACACATTCACTATCTATTATTTGGCTGCTCTTCTTTCTAATGAATGAAAATTACAGTATTTTTCATATGAGCGCGTCCGCATGAAAGCCCTATTTCCTCAAAAATTGTTGATTCCATCAAAAATGCATAGTTTCCTTCTTGAACGCATTCGTCAGCTTCTTCGTGAGTTGTTGTGTCTAGTTTAAATTGAATGCGTTGACCTTCTTTGAACTGTTGATGGTTTTTTGATCATAACTCTGTAACCAGTGCTCGCAGACAGTTCTGGTTTTCAGTGGCTGATAGAAGACAAACAGACCTTTGATTTCGTACCTCAATTGCAATAGACTGGCTGGAAAAATTTAGAGATATGGCAATTTGAAATCGCGGGAAATTTCCTGAAGGCAGAAATCGAAAACAATTTCCATTTTTGGCAATGCCTCAGCTTTTTGATCATAACTCTGTAACCAGTGCTCGCAGACAGTTCTGGTTTTCAGCGGCTGATTGAAGACCAACAGACCTTTCATTTCGTACCTCATTTGAAATAGGCTGTCTGGGAAAATTTAGAGACATGGCAATTTGAAATCGCTGGAAAATGTATGCGAATGAATAACATTTTTGCATATATCTCGGCTCAAGAGGCTTGAAACCCACTTTTGTGAATAGAGCTCGGCCAGACCTTTCTTTTGGTGTAACTTTCGATGGGTTTCGGAAGAATTTTTTTTCCGGCCCAAAATTTTGGCAAGCCCATGCTTTTTTTCCCGGAAAAACGTCGAAAATAGATTTCGCTGAATTCAACATATTTGATAGTTCTCATCATCCTGAGCCTAACGCTGCAAGCCAAACTCAAATCCGAGCCCTGGTTGCCGAGATATTTGCATCCGAAGATATTCCTGCGTCGTCGTCGTCGTCGTCGTCGCCGTCGTCGTCGTCGTCGTCGTCGTCGTCGTCGTCGTCGTCGTCGTCGTCGTCGTCGTCGTCGTCGTCGTCGTCGTCATCGTCCTCGTCGTCGTTCGTTGAAATCTTAACGTTCAACACCTTCACTCTTAATCATTTTCATTAGTTTTAATTCAAACTGGAAGGAAGAAGAAGAAATTCAACCAGAATCTGTAAAAAAAATATTAATTTCCTTAAAAAAAAACCCATTTTATTAAAATAAATCAAACAAAATACCCATCACCCAATAAAAGAGCAATTTTTTCCAATAAAAAAATTGCTCTGTGCTTGCAAAAAAAAAAACAATATTTACCCTGAAAAAAAACAGGCTCAGCCAGTGAGTGCCGAGAAGCTTAGCCTAATCTATCCTCCCATTTCAAGCAAACAAGCCTCACACATACACTCTGAGATAAGCCAGCATCTTCTCCTCAATTTTATTTAAGCTCCATTCCATAATCCATACCCACCCACAAGCAAAAAAAAAAAAACAATAACTCATTTCAATATAAATCATAAAAAAAGCAAAAACAAAATCTCAGTCACTCAGGCTTAGGCCCGGTGCACACACGCGATTTTTACCGCGGCGATATCGCTGCGATATCGCTTTTACGACATAAAGTACTCACAATCAAATGGAGTGGTGCACACACACTTGCGATATCGCAGCGACACTTCTGCGACATTTCTGCGGTAAAATGTCGCAAAAGTTTCTGCGATATCGCAGCGATATCGCGGCGACAAAAATCGCATTTGTGTCTTGTTTTACATTGTTTTCTATTGTGCAGTGCACACATGCGATTTTTACCGCGAGTTTTGATCAAATTGAAAGGGAAAATATGGATGAATTTTGATGCTGGTTTCTTTTTATTTGATTTTTATTTTGATTTTTGGTGAAACTTTGACCGCCAACTCATCAAAAGATCTTACACTCATTCGAAAATTGTTAAAAAAATGTTCAGGATTTTGTCTTTTATTTTGAAACGATGAATAAAATAGTCCTTTTGTTAGAAATTAACGTCAGTGACGTCATTTCTTTTTATTAAGAACATAATTTTTATGCACGAGATACGCGAAAACATTTTTTTTCCTGTAAACCTCCATTGTTTAAATACAAACTCGAAGCAATGATTGATTGATATCGCAGCGATATCGCAACTTTTCAGTGCACACTTGCGACATTTACCGCAGTTTTCAATCTTTACTTCGAGTTTGTATTTAAACAATGGAGGTTTACAGGAAAAAAAAAAATTTCACGTATCTCGTGCATAAAAATTATGTTCTTAATAAAAAGAAATGACGTCACTGATGTTAATGGCTAACAAAAGGACTAGTTTATTCCAAAATAAAAGACAAAATCCTGAACATTTTTTTTAACAATTTTCGAATGAGTGTAAGATCTTTTGATGAGTTGGCGGTCAAAGTTTCGCCAAAAATCAAAATCAAATAAAAAGAAACCAGCATTAAAATCATCCATATTTCCCTTTCAATTTGAACAAAACTCGCGGTAAAAATCGCAAGTGTGCACTGCACAATAGAAAACAATGTAAAACAAGACACAAATGCGATTTTTGTCGCCGCGATATCGCAGAAACTTTTGCGACATTTTACCGCAGAAATGTCGCAGAAGTGTCGCAGAAGTGTCGCTGCGATATCGCAAGTGTGTGTGCACCACTCCATTTGATTGTGAGTACTTTATGTCGTAAAAGCGATATCGCAGCGATATCGCCGCGGTAAAAATCGCGTGTGTGCACCGGGCCTTAGCCAGTGAGCGAGAAGCTTTGTTTAATCTGTCCCTCCTATTTCAAGCTAACAAGCGTCACACACACATCAACATAAGCCAGCATCTTTATTTAAGCTCCATACCCACCCACAAGCAGCCCAACTAAAGCTGCGCGAGTGGATTAGTATTTTGCACATGAACATGATCTCTCTCTCGTTCATTTACGTGTTTGTGGGTGGCTTAAGCTTAAGTCGATATGGATTTTTCGCGATTTAATCGTCAGTGTTATGTGAGTGCTTGAACGAGAAAGAACATTTTCTAATAGTGCGCGGGTGATCAATAAGAAAAAAAAAATCTCAGTGTTGACAAATAAAATTAAATAAAATGTGTAGACAATTTTCGCTTTGTTTATTAAACAATAAAAATAATAAATGTGAAAGTGACTGAGTGAAAAGTAAAATAATTAATTTAAATGGACAATAAGTGGCATGATGGTGGAATTTAATTTTAAATCATTTAAATTTGTTCCCAAGGGGATTTTTTACCGAATTTAAAACAGGGAAAGCTGAACAACTAATTTCCTGGTGGATTTGGTGAAAATAGGAAGCTGTGGACGGGGATTCGTGGAGAAAAAAGAAGAATATCGTGAATATGGGTAGGTGATTGTAAGCCAGGTATGTACTTGATATTATATTCCTTTATCCTTTATGGCAAACTAGGCACGCGTCTAGGGGCGCGAGGCAACAGTGGGGAGTGCGGGTGCAGTGATTTAAACAAGTGATAAATAATGCGAGTTCATATACGTGGTCGTCAAAGTAGCAAACTTGTGAATAAAAATCGGTCCTGAGCAATTCAACTTTCGGTACAGAGTCAACTCGGTTTTCCAACTCGGCGCGCGATCGCTTTAGCTTCCTTCTAATTTGGTTGGTGTTTTTGAATTTTAATTTTAAGGGCGGCAAATAAGCTAACCTCAATTTTATTTTTCATTTTCTCGATTGATTTTCGGGGCAATCCGATTTGGCCAACCGATTTGCAACTCGGTATGCAAGAAAAACAACGATGTGCCGAACCGTAAATTTTGCAAACCGAGTTGCAACTCGGTTTGCCCAACTCGAGTTGAACGAGTCAACTCGGTTTGCCGACTCGGGTTGCCCTGAAAATCGATCTAGAAGGCACTTAAAAATCGGAAAAAGTGAGGTTTTTAATCCGTCAAAATCTCTGCCATCCGCTAATGGAATTTGAATGTTAATGGCTCAACAGAATCAAGGTTGCTTGAGGGATATTTCGTTCTAAATGTTACTGGATCGCCCCGAAAATCGGTCTAGAAAACTCATAAAAAATGGACGAATGGTAAAATTAAAAAAACCCTTACAATTGCCGAGTTGGCGAACCGAGTTGCAAGCCGAGTTGGCTCATCGGCTTTGCAATTTCCCTGTGGCCCGGCACCCAAATGAGGTGCATGTTAAACTCTTCTGTCATCTCATTCAGAGATGATCGACAGTCGTGGATTATTTAAGACAGTCTGTGGAGACAGACACGAGAGATTTGAGAGCGGCCTGACTGTCCTAGAAGATTCGAATATCCTTGCAAGATAAAACCTTTTCTTTGAGCCAGGATAGTGCCATTACTTCTGCCTGGGACACACTACAACGATTGGGAAGTCTGATATTCAGTTGTTTCGAATAGGTACCACTTTCAACGCAGCAGTTAGAAGACTTCAAGCTTCAAGCAGTTAAAAGACTTCAGTGTTCAACAGTTTTTTCCCTCCTACTTTCTTCCTAAGCTGAAAAATACATCGATGGTGCTTTCTAGGGCTTAATCTCATTTGCTTGCTTCTAACTTAAGACTAAATTTTCTGCTAGGCTGACAAGGTTTTCGTCTTGTTTTTAGATTGGAGTCACAACTGGAGCTCTACCCGGCTAACCTTTACCTACAATCCTCGCTGTGGACGGCAGCAGGACTTTAGCTTCTTGTTAGTTTTTGTCAGGTCTCGAAGTTTCTCTCAGCTTTCATATTTCTTTCAGTACTGCCAAGGCTTTGGACTCCCAACGATTCCAGAACATGTCATCTTTGTACATCGTCATCCTTCGACTTCGCTTGAGACTTCTACGCCCATTCGTAGCATAGATAAGTTGAAATAAGGTTAGGTATGGTCGGCAGGAGGACGTTTTTAGCTTTCGTCAAGTCAGGTCTCGAACTTTCTTTTAGCTTTTCACTATTTAATGTCTGTGTAGCCTTTGCCTTAGCCATAGCGTGTTTACAGCTAAGGTGGTTTTCATCTTTTACAACTAATTTCAAGTAGAAAATGTAATAAGTGCCTGGATACCGCCACACGTCTAAGGACGACTTTAAAGTTTCTTCCAAATTCAAATTCCCATAATTTGACCTTTTTTCACCCTAAAGCTCCCTGATATCAAAACTCTTAAGTGACGCTGTGGCTGAGGGGACATAGTGTTCGGCCGACCGCGCATCACCAGGCACATACTCCCTGAAACCCGATCCATCAGATCCCAAGGTTTTATGGTCTCATAGCTACTCGTGCCCTAACCGCCATATTATCGTAAGCAATGATTTGGCGGTAAGGAATCGATATGGCTCCCTGATAACAAAACACTTGCTCGACAATGTGCTGAGGGTTCAAAGTCCCTGACCTCGTATCGCCAAGGCTATCACACTTCCTGATCCTTATCAGTCTGATCCCAAAGGTTCACTGTTCTCATAGCTATCTCTGCCTTTCTAACTGGTTTCATCAATATTTTTTCCACATTTTTTAAGACAATTCCAATCTTGTCGAAATTTCCCTTAAAGTTATCATTGATGAAACCTTTTCTGACTGACGAACTACATCCAACCCTTTTAGCCCCTTTTTGAAATTTTGACGTGTCAAGTTTTTCTGTTTTTACTCGATTCATTAAAACATTGTTGGATATTTGAAGAAGCCTCAACCGAGCGCTAAGGATACAACTCGTTCAGAGTTAAGCAACAAGGACCTACGAAAACTCGTTCAGAGTTTTGAAATCACCAGAATGCCAAGGGCAATAAACAGAACAAACTCGGACGGGGTTTGCAACATTTGACGCGAAGAAAAACTTGACACCTCATCATTTCCCATGACCCGTTTAAATCTGAAAAAAAGGTCCCAAGCCAAAGTCTTGTTTTCTCTAAAATTATAAATTATTGCGACTGCACAAACAAGGACTCGACTCCAAGCACTTATTATGTTTTTCTTGAGTTCCTAATCTTTAACTATAAACCTGGCTGTGGACACTTCAGTAGCGGCAGCAGGACTTTAGCTTACTTACTTACTTAAGGTGGCGCTACAGTCCGGGGTGGACTTGGGCCTCAACCAACAAACCTCTCCAGCCAGCTCGGTCCCTAGCTAGCTGTCTCCAGTTTCGCACGCCGAGTTGGTTGAGGTCGTGTTCAACTTGCGCGCGCCACCTGAGCCTTGGTCTTCCTCTACTGCGTCTTCCCTCTGGGGTGGATTCGAAGACTTTACGGGCCGGAGTATTGGTGTCCATCCTCTCCACGTGACCGAGCCATCTGAGTCTTTGGACCTTCACTCTTTTAGCTAAGTCAGTGTCGCTGTACACCCCGTACAGTTCGTCGTTAAATCTTCTCCTCCATTCACCGTTTATGCAGACAGGACCATAGATCTTACGTAGAATCTTTCTCTCGAAACGGCCAAGTGCGCTCTCATCCGTTTTTGACAAGGTCCATGCTTCTGCACCATATAGCAGGACGGGGATGATGAGGGTCTTATAGAGCGTCACCTTAGTTTTTCGGGAGAGGGCTTTACTGCTCAATTGCTTTCTTAGCCCGAAGAAACAGCGATTAGTTATTCTTCGTCTGATCTCGGCGCTGATGTTGTTGTCCGTGTTGATAGCGGAGCCAAGGTATACAAAGTCCCTAACTACCTCGAAATTATATGCGTCTATCGTGAAGTTTTGTCCAAAACGTCGGTGTTGGGTGTCCTTTCTAGATGACAGCATATACTTTGTTTTGCCCTCATTGACCGCTAAACCCATTTTTTCAGCCTCTGTCTGTATACTCGCAAAAGCACTGTTGACATCACGCTGTGTTCTCCCAATAATATCAATGTCATCAGCGTACGCGAGTAGTTGCACAGACTTCTGGAAGATAGTGCCTCTAGTGTTGACGTGGGAGTTCTGCACTATTCGTTCCAATATGATGTTGAAGAAATCGCATGACAGTGCATCACCTTGTCTAAAGCCTTTTTTGACATCGAAGGCGTCGGTGAGGTCGTTACCGACTTTGATGGAGCAGCGCGAGTTCTCCATTGTCATCCTGCTCAGGCGAATGAGTTTTGTAGGGATGCCAAAACTGGACATGGCTTTATACAGTTCTTCTCTATAGATGCTGTCATAAGCGGCCTTGAAATCGATAAAAAGATGGTAGGTGTCGATTTGGAGTTCTTGAGTTTTTTTCCAGGATCTGCCGTAATGTGAAAATTTGATCGATGGTGGACTTTCCTGGTCTAAAGCCACACTGATATGGACCTATCAGTTTGTTGACAAACGGCTTCAGACGTTCACATAGTACTGCAGAAAAGATCTTATAGGCGATGTTTAGGAGGCTGATGCCTCTGTAGTTGGTGCAGTTTAGAGGGTCTCCTTTCTTCAGGATCGGGCAAACAATACTGAGGTTCCATTCATCGGGCATGCTTCCTTCCGACCATATTCGGCAGATGAGTTGGTGCATGCTCCTGACCAAGTCATCGCCGGCTGCTTTGAAGAGTTCGGCAGTGATGCCGTCAGCTCCCGCGGCTTTGTTGTTCTTAAGCTTAGATATTGCTATCTTCACTTCTTCAAGGTCGGGTAGACGGAAATCTTGGCTTGCGTCGTCTTCATTCTGCCTGACAGCGGAATTTGATTCGTCATCGCCGTTGTACAGTCTGCAGAAGTGGTCCTTCCATATCCTCAGCATTGAATGTGATTCTACTACGATATTACCCTGTTGGTCTTTACAGGCCTCAGTTCGTGCTCGGTAACCTTGAGTCTTTCGTTTTACCTCTTGGTAAAACTTCCGAACCTCATTCCTGTTTTTTAGTCTCTCAATATCCTTGAAAGATCGCTTTTCATGCTCTCTCTTTTTCTTTCTGAAAAGCTTGCGTTCTTCTCTCCTCTTCTGCTCGTAAAGCTCCCGAGCTGATCTCGTCCTCCTGTGCAGCGCTGCTTTGTATGCTTCTTGCTTGGCTGCATGCACCTGCCTGCATTCTTCATCAAACCAGGGGTTTCGTTTTGGTGGCCGCGTGAAACCCAGCACATCAGAGGCAGCATCCCTAATGGCTTTCTGGCAATTCTGCCACTGGTTCTCAATACTCGATGCTGGCTGTAGCGGACTTAAGCTCCTTGTTAGTTTTTGTCATAGGTCTCGGAGTTTGTCTCAGCTTTTTTTCAGTACTGACAACGCTTTGGACTCCCAACGCTTCCAGAAACAAAAAATCTTCTGCATAGCGAACAACATGTCATCTTTGTCCATCGTCATCCTTCGACTTCGCTTGAGACTCCTACGCCCATTCGCCCCTTTTTTACTCAAGGACTCTAGAATCAACAAATGCTACATGGTCACAGGTTACCACCTGCCTGCATAGAGTTGATATCCCTGAGCAGACAAAATAAATAAGTTCCACAATTGGGAGTCGCATAACAGGACACTGCCTCATAGGTAGACATGCTTTTAGGCTAGGGTTCTACGCAAATGACTTCTGCAGACGATGCCTGGACGAAGAGCAAGAGGAAACAGTCCAACACCTTCAATGTACATGTCCGGCACTCTCCAATCGAAGGAATAACTATCTCGGTAGTCCCTTCTTCAAAAATACCATAGTGAATTGGCAACGATCGACACAAGATCTCTCTCTCTTATTCTCCCATGAGTAACTTCTTTAGTGGAAGGTATCACAGGGGACCCTTGAGGTCTAAGTGAGTCAATAACATCTAGACAGCCTCTCCAACCTAACCTTACCTAAGATATTCGCGCTTTTACTTATTTCGCTACATGGAAAAACAAGGTAAGTTAAAGTTCTTTTTTTACTTGCGACATATAGAATATATGGCAAGTATTGAATTCGTACAAAAAAAAAATTTTGAGATGATGATGAAATATGACATTACGATGATAGAGAAGTCGAAAAAAGTGAGTCCGGCGATTCCGTCTGTCTGTCTGTCGGGAAGTTTACAGGCACCTACAGCCTTAACCACTGGTCCGATTGACTTCAAACTTGAAAATAAGAGGTTTGAGCAAAAACCCATATCCCAGTTTTTTCATTTTTTTTTTAAGATCAAAATTTAGGGTAGCCACCATACGATTTTTATGGCAAAAAACCAAAACTTTAAATTTTCTCCTAAACGGTTCCTACGATTTTTTTTTAAACTTCCTCGAATTTAATTTTTTTAAACTATCATGTATTTTATGTAAAAAAAAATATTTGTATTGCTCCAAAACGGTACCTCGCATAGAACGGTTTTTTTGTTATTAGATTTTCGCAAAAAATAAAAGTCCGATTAGCGTAATTTTTTTTTGAAAGTACGTATATATTGCCCAAATAATTTGTTGTATTCAAAAAAATTTCAAAATTTTTTTTGGATTTTTAAAAAAATGTTTTAAACTTTTTTTTCAAAATTGTGTATCTTAAAAACGGATCAATATTAAAAATCGAAATATACTCATAAAATGTATATTTTTATATTCTTGAATACTGCATACCCAAATTAATTTTAAGACATTTTTGAAAAATTTTATATATAAAAAATTAATTAAAAAAAAACGGCTCCGACGATTTTCAAAAAAAAAATTCAATAAATCAAAAATAAGGTTTAAATTTGTTTGGCATTTAAATTTTTGGAATAAAATGTATTTACGAGGTATATTTTCAAATTTTAATTTTTTTTAAATAAATTTAAAAAAAATGAAAAACCAATATTTTCTTAAGAAATCATATGACATCAATTTTTTTCCGATTGAATCCATTTTTGAGGTACATATTTCAGTTTAAATTTTTATTTATGAGTTTTTTTTTATTTTTTTTTTATGATTTATAATTGTGAATACAGGAGCAAGTTCGTACGACCAAGTCGTGCACATTTTTTATAGGAAAGTTGCCTGCAGTTTGGAGAGTTTAAAATATTATTTTCTTTGTTACTTCCGCAGGGAGCTGCTCTACGACACGCACGGGACCATCAACATTTAACGATGAAGCTTGCAGCTACAACAAAATACAAAAATTTCCACAGTTCCAGCTCCTGCCAGCCATCCATCCATCCATCTACCATACCAAGTACACCAGAAGCTCTCTAAGGGTTGTCAAAGTTCTTAATTTTTATGTGGAGCACATTGAAGAGAGTTTAAGCAATCTTCCTCACAAATAAAAATCTAGGTTTGCGTCTTTCATTGAGGAGCTCATATCGAGCCATTATTGTTGTGTCCAAAGTAAGTATGGTTAGAGACAGATAGATAGATAGGTAGATAAAGATACTTAAGTTCCATCACCCAATTTTGGAAGTGTGGTAAGATAAGAACTTGTAATATCTCCTATCCGCCCGTAGTGAAATGAGTAAGTAAAACGGAAGAAGATTGCAAAACGAAAATTGTCATTTAGAAGGTACGGAAAACTGAAGAGTGGGAGTGAGTAAAAGTAAGTATCCTTTGACATACAATTGTTTATCCCATCTTTGGCTATACACTGAAAATGAAGTTCTGGTGGTGAAACTATTTCCCATCTGAAGTTATGTCCAGTAAAGTTATGTTATAGTTTGTTTTTGTGTTATTTAACACTGCAGTTAGGCTGCGTCCGTCAATTCCATTTATGTTGTTTGAACAACGATAGCAACTTAGAGGTGCTTCCATTTTTGGCAATGCCTCAGCTTTTTGATCATAACTCTGTAACCAGTGCTCGCAGACAGTTCTGGTTTTCAATGACTGATAGAAAACAAACAGACCTTTGATTTCATACCTCATTTGCAATAGGCTGCCTGGGAAAATTTAGAGATATGGCAATTTGAATTCGCGGGAAATTTCCTGAAGGCAGAAATCGAAAAAAAATTCCATCTTTGGCAATGCCTCAGCTTTTTGATCATAACTCGGTAACCAGTGCTCCCAGACAGTTCTGGTTTTCAGCGGCTGATAGAAGACACACAGACCTTTGATTTCGTACTTCAATTGCAATAGGCTGGCTGGGAAAATTGAGAGATATGGCAATTTGAAATCGCGGGAAATTTCCTGAAGGCAGAAATCGAAAAAAAAATTCCATTTTTTGCAATGCCTCAGCTTTTTGATCATAACTCGGTAACCAATGCTTGCAGACAGTTTTGCTTTTCAGTGACTGATAGAAGATAAACAGACCTTTTATTTCGTATATCATTTGATATAGGCTGGCTGAGAAAATTGAGAGATATGGCATTTTTAAACCGCGAGAAATTTCCAGAAGGCAGAAATCGACAAAAATTTCCATTTTTGACAATACCTCAGCTTTTTGATCATAACTCGGTAACCAGTGCTTGCAGGCAGTTCTGGTTTTCAATGACTGATAGACGACAAACAGACCTTTGATTTCGTACCTCATTTGCAATAAACTGCCTGGGAAAATTTAGAGATATGGCAATTTGAATTCGCGGGAAATTTCCTGAAGGCAGAAATCGAAAAAAAAATTCCATCTTTGGCAATGCCTCATCTTTTTGATCATAACTCGGTAACCAGTGCTCGCAGACAGTTCTGGTTTTCAGCGGCTGATAGAAGACACACAGACCTTTGATTTCGTACTTCAATTGCAATAGGCTCGCTGGGAAAATTGGGAGATATAGCAATTTGAAATCGCGGGAAATTTCCTGAAGGCAGAAATCGAAAAAAAAAAATCCATTTTTTGCAATGCCTCAGCTTTTTGATCATAATTCGGTAACCAGTGCTTGCAGACAGTTATGGTTTTCAGCGGCTGATAGAAGACAAACAGACCTTTGATTTCGTACCTCAACTGCAATAGGCTTGCTGGGAAAATTTAGAGATATGGGAATTTGAAATCGCGGGAAATTTCCTGAAGGCAGAAATCGAAAAAAAAAAATTCCATTATTTGCAATGCCTCAGCTTTTTGATCATAACTCGGTAACCAATGCTTGCAGACAGTTTTGCTTTTCAGTGACTGATAGAAGATAAACAGACCTTTTATTTCGTATATCATTTGATATAGGCTGGCTGAGAAAATTGAGAGATATGGCATTTTTAAACCGCGAGAAATTTCCAGAAGGCAGAAATCGACAAAAATTTCCATTTTTGACAATACCTCAGCTTTTTGATCATAACTCGGTAACCAGTGCTTGCAGGCAGTTCTGGCTTTCAATGACTGATAGACGACAAACAGACCTTTGATTTCGTACCTCATTTGCAATAAACTGCCTGGGAAAATTTAGAGATATGGCAATTTGAATTCGCGGGAAATTTCCTGAAGGCAGAAATCAAAAAAAAAATTCCATTTTTGGCAATGCCTCAGCTTTTTGATCATAATTCGGTAACCAGTGCTTGCAGACAGTTCTGGTTTTCAGCGGCTGATAGAAGACAAACAGACCTTTGATTTCGTACCTCAATTGCAATAGGCTCGCTGGGAAAATTTAGAGATATGGGAATTTGAAATCGCGGGAAATTTCCTGAAGGCAGAAATCGAAAAAAAAAATTCCATTTTTTGCAATGCCTCAGCTTTTTGATCATAACTCGGTAACCAATGCCCTCAGACAGTTCTGGTTTTCTGTGGCTGATAGAAGACAAACAGACATTTCATTTCGTACATCATTTGAAATAGGCTAGCTGGTAAAAGTGGGAGATATAGCGATTTGAAATCGATGGAAGTTTCCAGAAGGCAGAAATCGACATGCCTTTGTTTGGCGATGATTTTATGTTCTTCTTCTTGTCTATTTCAGGTCTTGGCAAGTTAACCCTGGCAGATTTGGAACCAGCTCTTCAATTTTGTTCACATTTGATTTATGGATATGCTGGCCTTCACAATGACAACAGCAAACTCATCAGTTTGAATGAGAACTGAGAACCTTGACCTAGATGAAGGCAAAGGTCATTTCCGTGTAATTACAAATTTAAGGAAGAAATATGCTCATTTGAAGGTCCTTCTTTGCGTTGATGGTGGACGTGATGAGAATCCTGAAAAATATCTGCCGATGCTGTGATAAAGAGAACGAAGTTGAAAGATATCCTGCTATAAACGAGAGAGAACCAAATGTCCTTTCAAGGACAAACAAAAAATCAGGAAGAGATATACAACAAAATTTCATAACAATAAGATTTTTGGTCGAATTCACCCATAATTTACCCCACTGTTACGCTTTGGCTCATGTTTTTGGTCGAATTCACTCATGATTTACCCCACTGTAAAGTTTTGGGAGCTACAGCGCACAGTGTGGCCAAGTATATGAAAAGTTGGCAAAAATTATTTTTCCTCGTTTTCACTTATTTTTGTTCAAGAAAAATGGATGTTGAGTAGTTCAAATTACAATTATTAAAATATTGAGAATAAATATTTATAAATCCTAGTGATATTATAAATGTTAAAGTTTGGATGAATGGATTTGTGAAGGTATAGATGTTTGTTGCTCAATCACGCCAGAGTAGTTGAACGGATCTAGATAAAATTTGGCTAAGAGATAGATTTTAGTCTGGAATAGCAGATAGGATACTTTTTATGTCGGTATTGGGTGATCCAAACACCCCAATTCAATTTTAGCCTACATCAATATTTTTGCAGTTTTTATTGAAAAATAAGATTTTAGGATATGTGAATATGTACCTATGTAGTTTAATTAGGGTAAATTCGCCCAAAAACCCTCTGTAGCTCCCAAAAACGATACAATGGGATAAATTACGGTTGAATTCGACCAAAAAACATGAGCCAATAAGTAACAGTGGGGTAAATTATTTGTAAATTCGACTAAAAAAAGTTTTGACCCTCTGTAGCTCCCAAAACATTACACTGGGTTAAATTACGAATGAATTCGATCAAAAAACATGAGCCAAAGCGTACCAGTGGCGTAAATTATGGGTTAATTCGACCCAAAAAAAACCTTAAGGCTCTCTGTAGCTCCCAAAACGTTACAGTGGGCTAAATTACGGATGAATTCTACCAAGAAACATGAGCCAAAACGTAACAGTGGGGTAAATTCGATCAAAATAACATTTTGACCCTCCCAGAACGTTACAGTGGGGTAAATCACAGGTAAATTCAACCAAAAAACATGAGCCAAAGCGTAACGGTGGGGTAAATTATGTGTAAGTTCGACCAAAAAAACCTTTAGACTCTCTGTAGCTCCCAAAACTTTACAGTGGGGTAAATAACGGGTGAATTCTACCAAAAAACATGAGCCAAAGCGTAACAGTGGGGTAAATTATGGGTAAATTCGATCAAAAAACCTTTTGACCCTCTGTAGCTCCCAAAACGTTACAGTGGGTTAAATCACGGGTCACTCATTCTCCCAAAATTCATGAATGATTGTTTTTGAGTTTTTCTTTTGTTCCATAGCAATTGAGACGACAAAAAAGCATGAACATTTTTTTTTATTAATACCAATGGTTCTAGGAGCAATCTGTCATGGATGAGAGCTATCTGTTGTTTCTAAAGGAACTGCTTAAATCAAATCCTGGCCCTGATTTGACCAATCACCCTGTACAGAATCCTATGTATGGAAATAAAAAACCCCAAGCTTATTTTTATAACATTCAATAGTTTATTATGTTTATGATTATAGTTAAATTTATTATATAATTTTCTCTTTACATTTTTAGGCTTTCCATAATAATTCAAAAATTTTATATTAACACTGGGGTTAATACCTGGAACTTTGACAACTATTAAAATGTATTCGATTTATTGATCTAGATTAACATTATATTGAATTTTGAAATGTAGATTTTTTACATTCGTTTTATTTTTTTTAACTTTGAAGTCATGGGGTGTGAGTTTTATGTTACATTGAAATATTTACAAACATTTATTATTTAATTGAATAATTATCCTATTTAATGAACGTCAACTGCACAATTTTGCGTCTTGGTATTTTGTTAAATAAAAAATAGTAAGGATTTAGGCGCAAAGTCATAGTCCGCTAATGAAGAAGTTTCTCTTAAAAGTGTTCACTGGCGGACTATAATTTCGCGCGAATAATTAAAAATGTTCACGACAGTTTTAAAGCTACAAATTATTTCAATAAAAACAAATTATATTTTTTTAATTAAATTAAATTAAATTTGCAGTTTTGTTATCACCTGACTTGTGTCTTTAAAACAAAATATGCTTCATGGGTCAGAATTCATCAACTTTTCATCAACAATTATCTACCTACTAATAGTGTAAATGTTAAACCTTGCGTTTCTTAAAAAAAAGACAAAAAGTTCAGGACAATTTATTTCACTATATTTATTGACTTTTTTAAATGAAATTAAATCAAGTAGTTTATAGAGTATTGCATATTTTTGGGAGATTGAATATTTTTTCTATATTTTGTTTGTGCGCTTTTGTTTTTTTTATTTTTTTTTATTTAATAAATTTTCTGTACAATTCTTAAAAAGTATGTTTGTTTTATGTATAAATACGATTGGCCCCCCATAATCTTGAAACGTCCAGTTGAGATTTTTTTTTAAATTTATGTTCTTCTTTAAACTTGTTGGAATTGAGTGTTTTATTAGTCCATTAAGGTTTATATCTTTGTTCAAAGTGTTATAATTTGTGCAACTTACCCATTCGTCGACTTAAAAGTTAAGTATGCGATTCTGGGCATATTTGGTGGCGGTTCGTTTAAGAGTACATAATTCCTAATTTCTAACAAACAAAAGGATCAATAAATGACTTTTAGGAGGATTTGAATGATTTTGGAACAAATGAAAATGCCCAAACAGTAGGGCTAACGAAAAACTGTTAGAGGGCCATGTGTTGGGTAATATTTCTTTGTATTAAAAAGAAAAAATGGAATAGAATTATTTTGTAGAACGAGTTGGTTTGAAGGAAAACACCAACATTTTTGGCATCGAAATGTTATTTGGCAATTTCTTTGTGCTTAGGTTTTATTCATTTATAGTTACACTGCGGTATAGAAGCTTCGCCGGCAAATCAAGGATTTTCAAAGAAATTCTAATAACTTCTTGAAAAAATTCAAGCAAATATACATAAAGGGTTTTTCAACAGGGCGGCAGGAACAGCCGCTCTTTTGACATTTCTCTTCAGAAAAGTTTGCCATTTCATGATGGAAAGCTATACGAGCCAACAACGAGTCGAAAATATTGAAATTTACTACCGAAATCGTTTAAAATAAAATAAAAAAAAACACGTATACGCCCGAGTGAACATTTTGATTGAATCCTTAGTAATATACGCAATCTCTCTTCACACATAATTAGCACATAAATAGCACATAATTATGGTCTAGGATTCATCCAAAAAGAACGTAGCTAACCCACAGAACTTGACCACGAATCGCCACTGATACACTCTGATGTTAATGCGATTTATGCTTGAAAACCGTCGAAAATTGGGTTCAGCGTGTGGACTTCTGCAAGCGTGCCCGTGGGGGCCATGCAAAACTCTTGTAGCGCTCTTATTGAAAAACCCTTTATAAGAATGTGAGGATAAAAGGAAAAGTAGGATCCTAATAGAATAGGACTCTCACGGGCTAGTGACGGTGGAACCATTTACATTTACACGACAGGGCTCAGTAAAAAATATACCTGTATTCTCAAATTAAATAGGAACTTTCAATAATTATAAATTGCCGACATTTCTACTTGGTAGTGTTACGCTTGAAAGCATTGGTCATACTTGAGTACAAAGTTAACGTAAAAATCCTGCTATGTGACTTTTTAAAGTATACAAACTACGTAAAGCTTAGTTTTGGCATAAAGAGTTGCATTTTTCTGTTTGCTATGTTATGTGTTGAGTGTTAAGAGCAGTCCATTCGCCGAAAATGACAGCTGTCAAAAAATTGAACAGAATGTAGTCACGCAACGGGCTATCAACTGGCGACGCATTCTGTTCAGCTCCTTAAATCCAGAGAATAGGGAAAGAAGGAGATCGGAAACTTACTTACGTTTTACCATTGAATAAAAAGTATAGGAAGCGGAACCAAAAAAAACAGTTCAGGGTTGGATTTATTTTTATTGGTGATCGTAAGGCGCTGCACAATTTCTTGTGGTTTCCTACACTTGCTCAAGTTGTTCACAGAATGCGACCCAAAAAGGTGCAAAAAGTGTGAAGAATTACGGATTAAAAATGAGGGCCACAAGATGGCGTGCTAGGCTTTCTATTTTCAGGGGATGATGAGCGGAGGATGAAGTCTTAGAAGACCAGAGGCACCGGAGGCAGCCACCGTAATGGCGTTAATAGGGTGGGCAAGCGCCGCCGCAACAACATCAGCGCGGCAAGAGTGAAGGTAACGTAATGTCCTTGTTTCGTTTTGTGTTGTCCTTTTCTGGCACGATTTATGTTTTTGTGTGCCGGTTCCTGTCCGTCTGGGACCAAGATCCCCCCTATCCCGACAAGCTAAGCCGCGTGTCGCTAGCGTGCCATGGGACCATACGGATGGCTGGGGTTATTCCCCGATGACTTTTATGTCATCTGAAACCGAGCCGGCATCAAAATGGCGTGTGCACCTTGAGCGTTAAAATACCTTGTAGCCCAAGAAAAAGAATTGAAATTCAAAGAAAAGAAATTGAAGCACAATCGATATAATCTCAATTGAGTCACATTTCGCGTGGCGCCCCTGAGATTAACCATTCAACTGCAAACCAGCCCTGTTGTTATGCATTTGTGTTTGTGAAACTCACACTGCTTCAGTTCTTTTTCAAAAGACCCCTTCCTGTACTTCTTATTCAATGGAACTTAGTTTCCTATCTCCTCTTAAACCGTTCATGGAATCATGACATTTCTCTTCAAACTGTTGTTCGTACGATTGTATTATATGAATCGTACGATCAAACTGCTGTTCGTACGATTGCATTATATGAATATTACGATAAATCTGTTGTTCGTACGATTGTATTATATAGTCGTACGATCAAATTGTTGCTCGTACGATTGTATTATATGAATCGTACGAACAACAGTTTGTACACAAGAGTGTATGAGTGTATTACTAGAATATATTTTATTTTTCTGGGCTTAAATATGCGAATAGGATAAAAATGTGTGTTGCAAAGCTTGGTTTCTTGTGTGTGTTTTTGTGTTTTTTGTTTAACTTGTTGCTTTTTTATATTTTTATTTGTTCGTTTTTAGGCACTTAGTTTCTGTTTATCATATCATTTGTTATTATAATTTACAGTTTTTAAACGTAGATAGAAAAATTATAAAATATTTTTTCTTCTTTTTGTAATGGCTAAGTCTCTATCTTCCTGTTTACTTTTGTTTTTTAGTTTTCTTAATCTAACAATATTTTTTTATATAAGAAAAAAAGTAAAAGTACACAGTTTTTCTCGCCTCCATATAATTGTTTATATGAATAGCTAATTAGCTATATATACATTGAATTTGAATTTGGATATAAAATAATATTAAAAAAGGTATTTTTCTAAGGTGGGCTACTATCAATAATTTATGTATGAAATTATAAAATAATATTACTAGTGTTTTGCAAGAAAATTAAGAAAATGTTATTTTCTTATTTTCTTTAGTTTTTTTTTTGCTAGAGCATAATGACTTCAAAATTAATACAATTAGTTAAATATTCACCTCAGGGGCGATTCCTGATAGTCAGCCAGTTAAGTGGCACTAAACCCGTACGCAAAACTCAATGAATGATAAAGACTACGTTATAAAACCATCCCTTGTCGAATATAAATTTGCCATCAGTAGTCAACTGCGCTGAAAACAGAGATACAAGGTCTCTTTCAATGCTTCCAAAAACGATTCCAAAACGACCACCAAGGAGTCAGTCGGATGGTTCTTTGAGTCATTAACTCGACTAACTCATCGTCATCATTAACAAAAATTCTACTCTTGAGATTGTTAAAAATACCAAGATAACAATTGATACAAAAAACGTAAGTTTCTCAAACAAAAAGTAAAATAAAAAAAACACGTATACGCCCGAGTGAACATTTTCATTGAATCTTTAGTAATATACGAAATCTGTATTCACACATAATTAGCACATAAATAGCACATAATTATGGTCAAGGATTCATCCGCTAACCCACAGAACTTGACCAGGAATCGCCACTGATACACTTTGATGTTTAACTATAATTTTAGAGTTAAGTGTTTAAAGTTTGTTTATCTCCAATAAATATTCTTACAAGAACCATGTCTCATTTTTTTAATAAATTCGCCTAAAAACATTAATTAGTACTATTTAGGTATTTTAGGAAACAACATTTTAAATTGGTTTACAATGTTTACTTAGTTTTTTTTATAAGAACTTAAATAAAAAAAGTCACATATTTTTGTTTATACTCACCGAATGCTATGAGTTATTACTTCTGTTTGTAGATGGGGTTTTAGGTGATGATGCCGATGAGGGTGTAATTAAAGCTGTACGACCTCCGCCTTTAGTTGCATTTTGGGGTGATGATGTGTCGCTACCGCTTGATGTAGCAAGGTGGCTCTGGTAATTTGCTGTCGGTGATGACAGCAATTGAGTTGACTGACGACGAGAACGGTTATTATTGACTGGACTGAAATCGACCAAACCACGACTACTATTATTGCTATTGTTTTGAGTGGTTGGTTTGTGGCCGTTGCTGCTGTGTATACTACGTGAATGTTCGTGTTGAAGAATTTGATGAGCAGCCATGTCCATTTCTTCGCGGGTCATATCGAGGGCTTCTTGCATCTCACGTGATGTGTATGCAACGAAATCTGGATCGCAATACTTGCCCAAGCCCTCGGCAACTAGAACCTACAAGCGGAACAAATGAAACAGTGCTTAGTTGAATACGTATGAATACAAATTACCCTTCCAACAAGACTCTCCGCCGATCCAACAACATCAAAAGGCGTAGGACGTTTTTGATCGAATGGACTTCCAGGGGTTGACTGTACCATACGTTCTTGTCCAACTCCTCCATTTGCTTCGGTTGCCATTGAAACTGTGTTGAAGTTTAAGTAAATATTATAATCTCGTTCAATTGTCAACATTTATTTTGTTTACTAAATGAAAACCAAAAAACAAACAACTGAAGCTAGAAATATGCAAATCTCATATGAAAGTTAGTAAATCACATCTGAAACAGCAAATAACTAACTCTGTCTTTAGTAATGCAGGCAGGAAGTATAAATGAATTCATATATTATAAAAAATTGCATCTACATCAATCAAATGCTAAAATGGGGTATTTACAAGACTTTGGATAGTTAGTGCAGGGAAATTTCTCTTCAATTGCTGACCGGTTCATAACGACTGCCTGGAAAGTAGAATACCGGATAACGAAATACCGGAAATAGACATGCATGATGTGGTTCTTCGATCAGAGCAGTTAACCATGGAACGTTTTCGCACCACGTTTACTCTAATTGATAACTCGCATCCCCAGAGACGCCGCCGTACGATGCGTACAGAAGAAGCTATTGCTACTGTAGAGCGTAGCATTGAGGAAGACCCGAATGAATCCGTCCGCCATCGAGCACAGGAATTGGATCTGTGTCCATCCACTTTATGGACGATTTTGCGGAAGGATCTTGGTTTGAGTGCTTACAAAATCCAACTCGTGCAAGAATTGAAGCCAAACGATCATCAAGCAAGGCAAGTAAGTAGATTCGTCAAATGTGCCCAAAACGAGGTGACCGCCTAATTTCACGTTTTGGACCTGTGAATTGGCCTCCAAAATCTTGTGATTTAACATCGCTAGACTATTTTCTGTGGGGTTATGTAAAGTCATTGGTTTATGCGGATACGCCACAAACACTTGACAATTTGGAAGACAACATTCGCCGTGTTATTGCCACAAATGTTGGAAAAAGTCATCGCAAACTGGACGTCCACATTGGACTACATCCGAGCCAGCCAGTCATATGCCAGAAATGATATGTAAAATGAATTGCCACAAGATTATCTTTCGAATGAATTAAAAATCACGTCAATCGAATATGCCATCGTTGTTTTATTGCAATGTCTGATGTCTCTTAAAATTTCTGTTTTTGAAATCAGATTTCGACCTCGTTAGTCTCAAAACTTTGAGTGACGAAAAAGGATTAGATTCCCTTTGAAAAGAGGTAGGATCTTTTCCGGGCAATCGTTACACTGGCAAAAGTAGTACCGGAAAGTACTTTCGGGATATCGTTATCCGGGAAGTCGATTTCCAGGAGAACCACCCCCTTCGATAGTCAGAATTAGATTATATGGAATTCATTTAGCGTGCGGGCGGTCAGTAAGCGAAGATAACAATGATGCTGGTGACAATAATAAAAAAGATGACAACGAATGACTGTTAAGTGGTGATGGCGACAAAAAAGCTACAAAATGATGATAACGAAAAAGAGAAAGGATGTGACTGTTCAACGAAAAGGTCCTCAAATTTAATCAAATCAAAATTTACAGAATGACATCCTTATAAATACAGACAGAGAGAGATAAAGAGATAGAGAGAGAGCTAAAAACACAAAATGAATAAAGACTAACATATAGTATTAGATTTAATGAAAAAAGAGAACCCTAACCTCCTTCACAGTGGTATGATGATCTGTGCCGGCCTTTATATGTCAATTTGGTCTTTGGACTTTTAGAACAACGATGATGTCGTAAATCCAATTCCATTAACGATATGGATTTAGCTGATTTAGCTGGTTGTTGATCAATGAAAAAAGTTTGCGACCAGTTGGCAACAGAGTCTTCAAATTGTCTGCTGTTGGTGTGTTCGTTTTTGGCAATAACAGCGCTATCACTGCCATCATTACCATCAGCATCATAATTATAATCATCAAAATTTCGACTGCGACTGTTGTTGCTGTTGTAACTGTCATATATACACACAATGTCATCTAGTTCAGAGCCAACACTATTCATGTCAATTATTTCACCACAATCACGATCACCAACATCAGCTATCGATGTATCACCAATATCTGTTGTCTGCTGTGGAAAAAATCCTGCAACTGCCATCGCTTGCGACTGAGCCAATCGTAAGCCATTAGCTATGTGTCCCATCGCAGGAATCGGTGCTATCAAATCAAATACTGTCATTCTGGAACTTGTTGTTGGAATCACATCATCATCAATACCAAAGGCGCTTTTATGCACATCCACCTCAGTTGAAGTATCTTCATCACCAGTTAGATTCATGCTAGAGCATGGTTGTTGGTATTTAAAGGGTGTTGCTAGCGATCCACTTTGGTTATCTAAAATTGTCGACTGTGTCATGGTTGTTATAACCGAACCAGCCCCATCAGAGTCCTCAACACTGCCATTCCGTCCCACAATTGGAACGAGGATTTCGTCGGCTAATCCAAAAGCACAATCATCGCTAGTGTTGTTACGTGTGTCGATAAGGTGACGTGGAGCAGGAATAGATGGGATAAGATCGTCACTTAAACTGTCGGTCTTCGTAGGGGTTATTGTGAGCGGATATCGCTTTGTCGCTGTCGTCCCAGGTAGGTTATTTATGTTCATCGAAAATGGTGGTGACAGGGACAGCGGTGACAGTGTTGTAGTTGTTGTTGAGATCGAACTTATCTGACTGCGTCTTACTCGACTGAGAGAAAGTGATAGCCCTGTCCCCATTGCAGTTGACGGCTGGTGTTCTTTTGCCTCTGTAACTGATGCCGATGGTCGAATTTCTTCAGCAACTTCATCTTCATCGAAGAACTTCCAGTTTGGATCACCCAAAGGCCTCGAGTTGACCGATCCTTTGTTCAAATGGTATTCCATTGATGAAGAAGACTTCGCTGCACACCGATGACAGCATCTATGTTGATTCTGTTCCTGTTCTAAATTTTTGTCTGTCTGTTGTTCACCAATCCACCTGTTCTGCATTATTTCTCTTTGATGTCGGAGCCTTGAAGAATGAAAATTGATCTTTCTATGATTTTGGTTATTGAAGTGATTGAGGTGAGGTTGTTGCTGTTGATTTTGTTGATGCTGATGATGATGGTGATGATGCTGGTGGTGATGGTGGTGATGTTCGTGATGATGATGGTGATTGTGGTGTTGTGGGCTGAAGTAATATAGTTGTAAGTCACTTTCGTCTCCATTCACTGATGAGGACGATGAGGACGCGACTAGTTCTTCCCTCATTCTAAAAAAGTAAGTAACAACAAAATATGTTTCTGTCTGTTCATTTTTTATCGCACAAAATATTATTGTCTCGTATTTTTCTCAATAAGAGTTGTGTATATAGAAAAATAGAGGAAATAAGAGATATGTTCACTGCAATTAATGGACAGAAATGAATATAAGTACAAAATTCTACAATTTGTATTAACATCAACTTAAGATTGTAATAAAATTTGTTGTTAAATAAAAACATGTATGTGACTGTTTGGAAGTTCATTACCATTAGCGAATATGTTTACCAGTCGAAGATGTAATTGTAAGCAATTTTTGAACAAATTACAAGACAAAATTAAAGAAGCTTATCGAAAAAGTGTACAAATAAAAACAAAAATCATTTTACTAACTATTTCAGTATGTCAAACAGAATTGGCGAAAAGGAATCAACTAGTTCCTTGTGTTTACACGTGTAAATAGCTTCAACACGTTTATTTAAACTTGACGTTTGGTTAAAAACTAGCCACTTGCTGTGTGAAGGTTTTTCTAACCAACATTTCTGGATAGAAGTAAGGAATTTCCCTCATGATTTAGGAAATTTCCCTTAACAGAAAATGTTTTTGAGTCAATACTGAAGTACGCAGGAAATTTCCCGCGATTTCAAATTGCCATATCTCTCAATTTTCCCAGGCAGCCTATTTCAACTGATATACGAAATCAAAGGCCTAACTGTCTTCTATCAGTCACTGAAAACCAAAACTGTCTGCGAGCACTGGTTACCGAGTTATGAGGCATTCGAATTTTTCGTTCAAATATTTCTATAGGTAATCCCATGGAAGGAATATTTTCGGGTGCAAATATCTCGGCAACCAGGGCTCGGATTTGAGTTTGGCTTGCAGCGTTAGGCTCAGGATGATGAGAACTATCAAATTTTTAGTAGAAAATCAACAGAATTTCAGAGGAATTTTCGGTAAAAAATCAAAAAAAATTCAGAGGAATTTTCAGTAGAAAATCAACAAAATTTCAGAGGAATTTTCAGTAGAAAATCAAAAAAATTTCAGAGGAATTTTCAGTAGAAAATCAACACAAAATTTCAGAGAAATTTTCAGTAGAAAATCGGTGCGGGGAAATAACTCCACGGGAACTAACTCCACTGAGGGATTTACTTCCCACCAAGTGAGAACTTACTCCACTTTTGTAAAGTGTAGTTAGTTCCCATGTACGGTGAGAACTTAGTCCACTTTCTAATGGGAACTAAGTTCACACATTTATACATGGCGCAGGGAAACTGGTCCGGAAGTCAGAAGTCCCGAAAATGGGTTTCGGGGCTAATGACCAACTATGGTGGGTCATAACAACAACCCCAAAATGTCCTATAAATAAATAAGATCATTTTTATTTACTATCTATTTGTCGACAAAGTGGATAGAGCAATTCATTTCAAAGCTGTTGCTGTTTCCTTTAATTTGGAAAAGCATGCTAGTGTCTGGATAGCAGGTGCTGCACTGCAATGATTCATTTTGAGCATCTTTTTTCACCTTGGTGGATGATGACTATCGGTAACACTCAAAATCAATTTGGTTTGATTGGGAGTGAAGCGAGCGGAAAAAATTTTGCCCAAAAGAGAATCAATTTGGGGTGTGAAAATAAAAAAATTCGCGCGAATTTTTTTATTTTCACACCCCAAATTGATTCTCTTTTGGGCAAAATTTTTTCCGCTCGCTTCGCTCGCTTGCAATTATTCGTTCAAGCTCCAAATCCTTAATAATACAATTTTTTTTAATCATTTGAGAGGGATTGTAGAGTTAATAGAGTCAATAAAAAAATGTCTTTCTGATGGAACTTTTAATGTTATTTAAATAGCTCAGTTATTTAAAGGGACAAGAAGAAACTGGGTTCAAGTACATTGTGCTTGTAGAATGCCCTACTCTCACCGAACACCAAACTTCAGAAGAACGTTTGCATAGGAAAAAGTTTTCTTTATGTCACATAAACTTATACCTAGCATGCGGTATATTTCAATTGTTATAATACCGTTTTAGAAAATGTTTAAAATTAATAGCTAAGGTCAGAAACCCCGAATTTGATTTCTGAACTAATGAACCACCATATAGGGGGTCAGATTCTTAAAAATGGGTTTCCATTAAGTTTCTCAATATTTTTGTACATGCGATTTTTAAAAATTATTTTCAGTCTAAAAAACTGAATTTCGGAATGACTTCGTTTCTAAAAGACAATTATTTTAATTTCACAAACAAAATTGCTCAGTATACTTGAATTCCTATTTTAATTTTTTCTCAATTAAAGTGGCAAATTATTTCAAATTCGAAGGGAACTAGATCCACTAATTATTTGATGAATTTATTTCCCACTGTACATGGGAACTAACTACACTTTACAAAAGTGGAGTAAGTTCTCACTTGGTGGGAAGTAAATCCCTCAGTGGAGTTAGTTCCCGTGGAGTTATTTCCCCGCACCTAGAAAATCAACACAAAATTTCAGAGGAATTTTCAGTAGAAAATCAACACAAAATTTCAGAGGAATTTTCAGTAGAAAATCAACACAAAATTTCAGAGGAATTTTCAGTAGAAAATCAACAAAATTTTAGAGGAATTTTCAGTAGAAAATCAACAAAATTTCAGAGGAATTTTCAGTAGAAAATCAACAAAATTTCAGAGGAATTTTCAGGAGAAAATCAACAAAATTTCAGAGGAATTTTCAGTAATTCAATTCAGTAATTAATTTCATTGAATTTAGCGAAATCTATTACTCACGATTTTTTCGAAAAATGTCATGGGTTAGCCCCTTGCCAAAATTTTGGCCAAAATTTTAATTTTTTCCAAAACCTATCGAATGATACATCAAAAGAAAGGTCTGGCCGAGCTCTATTCTTGAAGGCCTAGTAGCAGAGATATTGTCAAAAATGTTGATTATTCGTATACTTCAGGAAATACAGACGGACATAGGGGCGACATGATGGTTTTTTACGTTGAATTGTGAAGAGTCCTGTGTACGGATTCGTTAGATAAATTTACCCCAGCGTAGGAAATGAACGTACGCATCTGTTGTCTAACTTTCAGAGGCCAGGGCCGTATACTTCAGGAGATACAGGCGGTGAAAGGGGCGACATGATGGTTTTTTAACCAAACATCAAGTTTTAATACACATTTTATCGCAATTCGCACTATGCAACTGATGATAAAGATGTGGCTTGATATATTGAAATCCCATTGAAATCAAATAATAAAATGGGGAAAACAAAACAAACCTGGCCTTAAAAGAAGAAAACAAAAACTACTATCTCTTCTTGAACGCATCACATTAAATAAGCAAAAGAGATATTCACAACGGTTTGAACCTCTGCTAACAATCCTCCCATTTCCCCTAATTGAATCATAAAACCGAAATAAAATTTAAAAAAACTCAGAGAAAAATTAAATTAAATCAAGAAATAGACAAGAAATTTGTTTAAATTTTTCCTTAAAGTGCATAACTCAAAGTTAGCTTGAATTTTTGTATAAAATTGTGAGCTGGTATGTTAAAAGTGAAAATATGGTAAGAAAAAATTAAGAAAAAACGTCTGTTAGTGAAAGCAAAAACACTAAATTTAAAGATTGCCATTCACATCACGAAAAAAACAAAATTTTGAATTGAAAAACTGATCAGAAAATCATCATAACAAAAAAAAAATAAAACCAACAATTCCTATGCTCTTACCGTTATAATAAGGATGTAATAAGATACCACGATTTGATTTGCTGAAAGGAAAATTGTATGTTTTACATCGAGTAAAATAAAAACAAACAAAAAATCAAATAAAAAACATTAAAAATAATAAATTAAGGAGGTTTACATATAATTTTAAATAAAAATCTCAATAAGCATAGATTAAGTATATTTTTGTTTTACTGTTGTATAAGTAGTTGTCCACATTCGAAATTATGATCACTTAAATTTCTGATACTTACTCGTAGGATTGACTACTGAGAGGGTTCGAACTGCCTCCATTTGGATTGCCACCTAGTAGTCCACCACTGTTGCTGCCATTTTTCATCATCAATGGTCTCATTGGAATACTCTCGCTGAATGTCCGCAATTCTCCGCTGTCACCTAGTTCGGTGTTATAGCCCAGAGGGCCACTACCAACGCGGGTTTGCATAATTGTTTTTGTTATGTGATTGATGCCGTCAGCAACACTGCGGTGCATCGAGCTATATAATTGGTCATTTGATATTGAATTGGGCAATTGAAGACCGTTGTTGGTGCCATTGCCTTGTGTTTTACGACTGCTGCGAGCAAATGGTCCAGTTCCGTGCCGACGTAAAGACGACCAAACACTTCCAAATAAGGTATGATTACGCTGCAGGACAAAAAAAGGGTCATATAAGACTCGAGGTTGAAAAAATTACTTACCCTATGCATTGGCTCTGGTTCCTCAAGCAACTCATCCAAATTACCGGAAATTGCACGTTTAAGAGCTGGACCAGCATCGTGTAGGGTTCTCAAGCCAGCTTGCAAGCTAACCGTATTGTTACTATCTTGTCCTTCCTTGCCTTCTTGCTCTTTACGTTTCTTAAATCTTCTGAAATAGTCCTGAATCAAGTAAGTTGCATAAAATTTGCCAACTGTCACTTCATCATCATTGCCCGGTGGTGGGACAACTTGATCCAGCAATTTTGGACTTGTTCGCTTCCAGATTTGTTTGATAACTGCCCTCAATTCTGAATTGGCATCGTCAATATTGCCATCGGTCTTAATGCTTAACGATGTTCGAACAACAGCAAATAGTGTTGCATTAAAAAGCACTGTTCCGTCACTATTCAATGGCATATTCATTGATACCAAGCGTTTGCATGCCATTCGATGTGGACATAATTTGCCAAAACCCAGCGGTGGTGAAATTTTTCTCAATAATGTCACGACGTCCAAATGCTTGATGCGACCCTTTGCATCTGGATCGTATTCACTCCATAACCGAATGAACTCGTCCAAATGATGTGGACCCAAAATTGACCAGTCGCGAGTCAAATAATCAAAATTATCCATAATTACGGCAACGAATAAGTTTATGATCTATTTTTAGAGATGAGATTGAGCAAAACTCATAGAAATTTGTGTTTACTCACCAAAAACGAACAGAGCACGTAAAACGATATGAAATAGGGAAATGCGATGCTTGAACCACAATTCTTGTTGCCACTGTCATCTGATTTTGGATCGCATACAACATCGCCTGGTCGAACTGAACACGCCATCATAATGTCCTGCCATGCCTCGCCAGTCGCTGAACGGAAGAGCACAAGGACCGCTTGTGGGAACGTTTGGAAATTGTTGTTTCTCGTTATAACCGTGTCGTCGTTTAAAGCTATTTTTCCAAAAACCTTTTTGGAATTGTTTGAATGTTTGAATGTGAATTTGAATTCTCTTTCTTGTGAGAAAAAATCATACCTGCATACCAATAACTGCATAAATAAAGAATAACATGACAATCAATAAGGCTACGTAGGGCAGCGCTTGAAACGATTTTATGAATGTCCAAAGAAGCGTTCGGATGCCCTCTCCTTTGCTTAGGAGCTTAACCAAACGCATGACTCGAAATAGTCGAAAGAAATTTATCGAAATTAAATTCGAGCCACCCTGTGCACGAAGAGTAGTCAAGAGTGGTGTAGGTGGTGTTGTATTTGTTTGTTTGTTTGGAAAATAGAAAAGAAAATTGATGGTTTACCTCAAAAATAAGACTCTTAAGAGTTTAATGGTTTTAATTACTAAAGAGGTTAACTATGGGAAAATCAGTTGGTTATTTATAGAAAAAAGAAATAAAACAAGCATTTTAAGAAGTAAAATTTGAATGTTTGTGTGAGTAAGTAAATTCTACGGTTGCCCTTCTAAATAAAAGCTTGAGGTGTTATTCAATAAATATACGTTATTTATACTGCAAGTACTATTTTTCTATTTTGATGTGATTACTACCATTGTTAGCCTTTAGTATCGTTAACTAGAGGAGAAATAAAATGTGTAAATTATTAAAAAAATCGTTTGAAAATATATACATACAAGTATCTGCCGAAAGTACCAGTGAATTATACTCAAACAAGCACTAGACTAAGAACAAAAAGCTCATGCAAATCATAAAATCAAATTGATAACCCTTTTAGGTCTCGGAGTATATGCGTAAACCAGACGATGAGAGGAGATTTCCAGAACACATCTCGAATAAAAGGACATTTTTATGTTTTGTAATTTTTATGAAAGGGTTTTTTAACAGAGAGATTTCGTATATTACTACGAATGCAATGAAAATGTACACTCGGGCGTATACGTGTTTCTTTTGTTTTACTACAAAAGTACAGCAAACGACGCCATTTGCCAACTCGGATTGCCGTGAAAATCGATCTGAAAATTTGACAGTCAATGGCTCAAAAGAGAGATAAGAGACGAATCTAGGACGCCAGAGGGATATTTCGTCCCGTATATTACGGGATCGTCCCGAAAATCGATCTAGAAGACACTTAAGAAAAACGAAAAAAATTAGGTTTTCAATCCGTCAAAATCTCTGCAATCATCAGATAGAAAACAAACAGACCTTTGATTTCATATATAATTTGAAATAGGCTGCCTGGGAAAATTGAGAGATAGGGCAATTTGAAATCGGGAGAAATTTCCCAAAGTGAGAAATCGAAAAAAAATTCCATTTTTGGCAATACCTCAGCTTTTTGATCATAACTCGGTAACCAGTGCTCGCAAAAAATTCTGGTTTTCAGTGACTAATAGAAGACAAACAGACCTTTCATTTCGTACATCACTTGAAATAGGCGAGCCAGGAAAATTAAGAGATATCTTAATTTGAATCCGCGGGAAATTTCCAGAAGGCATAGAAATCGAATAATTATCATTTTTGCCAATATCTCGGCTTCTAAGCCTTCAAGAAGCTTGAAACCCACGTTTATGAATAGAGTTCGACCAGAACTTTCTTTTGATGTATAAATCTATAGGTATAGGAAAAAAAAATTTCGTTGATTTCAACATATTTGATAGGTCTCGTCATCCTGAGCCTAACACTGAAAGCCAGACTCAAATCCGAGCCCTGGTTGCCGAGATATTTGCATCCGAAGATTTTCCTTCTATGGGATTACAATAAGCTAAGGACAAAAACCAATAAAAATGTCCTTTTGATCATAACTTGGTAACCAGTGCTCGCAGACCGATTTGGTTTTCAGTGACTGATAGATGACAAACAGACCTTTGATTTCGTATATCATTTGAAATAGGCTGCCTGGGAAAAGTGGGAGATAAATGTTACCGGATTGTCTAGGAAATACCGAAAAAATGGCTTCTGGAATAAAATCAGCTTCAGAAGCTGTTGAAGGCAATGATTGGTTGGTTAGGGACTTAATACGAATTTGGTCTACCTGTAACATCGATAGGAAAAACTGGATTATATGGCGAAATTCTGGATGTCCTCAAGCCTGACACGATATTTGAGGGTGCATTCAGGACCGAATCTCTATATATATAAAAATGGATGTGTGTTTGTTTGTATGTCTCTTATAGACTCCGAAATGGCCCAACAGATATTTGTGAAATTTTCATGGTTCATATTTTTGCATTCAGTGATGATTTCTGTGAAAAAAGAAATTGGAAAAACCTCATGGGAGAGTGGGAAAACTGGAAAAACCAAACAAAGGTCGGAAATTTGATTTTTTTGCTTGGAATTTTTTGTTTCAAAATGGGTTTTCGAATGGAAAAACAGAAAGTTCTTGATGAAAAACTCGGAAAACTCATTGGGAAAATTGCATATTATTGCAGGTGCATTAGTTTTCAAATGGAAAACTGGAAAATTTCGGAATGGGTTTTCCAATGACAAATAGAAAGTGCATTGATTCTTAAATAGAAAAATGGAAATTTTTTGATTGGGAACTCGGAAAACTCTACGAGAGCACGAAGAACTTCAACATTGAATTTAAGGTGCATTGGTTTGTTTGTATGTCCGGTTTGGACTCTTAATCCGCTCAATCCTCAATGCAATTTTATAAAATTTTCATTGTATAAAAATAATTTTTTGAGAAAATCTTACGGGAAAGTCAGCAAATAAGGTGGATAAGCTGTTTGGAATTCTGATTTTTGTGAAATAGTCAAAACAGAGAAGTTTTTGAATTTTTCAAAGAAATTTGCATTTTATTTCATGCTTTAATGAAAGAAGAATGTTAGTTCTAGAGCTTGAAAAAATTCAGATATGAAATTCTCTATTTTAATCGAAGGGTGGCGAGACGAAGCTCGCAGGGTCGGCTAGTTGCCATATAAGGATGAAAGTCTCAGAATTTTGTTAAAGTTCAATGTCACATGCGCCCCGCGTTACTTTCCTGCCCACTCTCCCCTACATGGTGTAAAATAAGCTCCAGCTAAAAAATAATAAATAATAAAACAAAAATACAACAATTAATCACACACACGATTAGAACTTATGTTATTTCGTTGTTATTTTTTGTTATTTGTTTAATTTTGAAATTCTTACTTTTGGTGGTCTCACAAGTTCTTCGAAGTTGTCTAAGTTTGCTATTTTACTTCTATTAGCGTCTGGAGCGTTTACCTTTTGTCAAATTGGTTATTTTATTTTTGGAAATGGATGAACGAGGAAAAAGATTATAAAAACGTAAATTTTGTGTATTTTTTTGAACACCAAATTGTTGAAAAGAAAAAAATAATATCAAACGAGTATCGAGCTGTTAAATCAGATTGTGCTGGGGCGAAAGTGTTGGGTTCGATTTACTTACGTTTAATCTGTTCGATCGTCTTTCAAATTCAAAAATTGACTACAAAAATTAAACACATGCATGGTGTGCCAAATAAATAATACCCGAATGAGAGCATGCAAGGAAATGGTGCAAGTCGAAGGGGTTTGAACAAAAATTAAATAAAAATGCCCTTCATTTGGTCTTTGGTCTCAACCATAAAATGAACTTAACGATATTCAACGAGAGACTAGGTACAAACTTTCTTCGATGCTCCGCCAGCAGCACTTTCAGCCTCAGTAGTATCTGATTGCAGCAGACCTTTGCTTACTTTTATATCCGAATACACAATATCAATAAAACTACCAAGAACGATAATAAAATCAAATACATTCCAAGCATCTCCAAAGTAATTCTGTTCAAGATAGAAAAATGTTATTGTCGCGGCCACTTACAATAAGGAAGGACATGCTACTTGCCTTGAATCTAAACGCTGCCAGCTTAAACACAAATTCCAGCGCAAATACTGCAGTAAACATCATATTCAAGGCATCCAGCAAATACGTATACCACGGTGGTTGCTTGTAAAATTTCATCGCCAAAGTTATTGTGTTAATCATAATCAATATGAAAATTGTATATTCGAAGGATGACGATGTAACAAACCACCAGACTTTATATTGAATTCCATGCTTGGGTATGTAACGTCGGACGGGCTTGGCCTTGAGCGCAAATTCAATGCAATTCCTTTGATTTTTGTCCAGTTCGCAGTTTTTGTATTCTTGCTCGCCTTCGTTTTGGAATGTAACAATAACAAAACCAACAAATATGTTAACCATAAAAAATGCTATAATGATAATATAAATTATGTAATAAGCGGCAACAATTGGTCGAAAATTATGAATAGGTCCTTTGTTTTCGTCGTGTGAATCGATCGAAACGTAGAGCAGTCTGCAAAGATAAAACAATCAGGATAACAATTACTATGGGTACAAATAGGGAATTGGGAAGAATTATTTTGAAAGACGCTACGAAACTGTTTTGTTTACTAATTTTAGAACATATACTCGATACTCGATGAACTACGTCTTTAGTCTCAGTTTCGGGTGAAAGACGAGAGATAGGGCAAAGTATACGGAAAATATATGCGAATAATTAACATTTTTGCTAATATCTTGGCTACTAGGCCTGCAAAAAGCAATAAAGCTCGGCCAGACCTTTCTTTTGATGTATGATTCGGTAGCCTTTGACAAAATTTTTGAAATTTTTTTTTTTTGGCCAAAATTTTGGCAAGGGTTTAGCCCATGATTTTTTCAAAAAATCTTGAGAAAATGGATTTAGCTAAATTTCACATATTTGATAGTTCTCACCATCCTGAGCCTAACGCTGCAAGCCAAACTCAAGAAGATATTCGTTCTATGGGATTGCCTATAGAAATATTTGAACGAAGAATTCTAATGCGTCATAACTCAGAAGACAGTGCTTGCAGACAGTTTTGGTTTTCAGAAGCTGATAGAAGACAGTTAGGCCTTTAATTTCGTGTATCACTTGAAATACGATGGCTGGGAAAATTGAGAGATATGGCAATTTGAAATCGCGGGAAATTTCCTGAATGCAGAAATCGAAAAAAAATTTCCATTTTTGGTAATACCTCAGCTTTTTGATCATAACTCGGTAACCAGTGCTTGCAGACAGTTTTGGTTTTCAGTGGCTGATAGAAGACAAACAGACCTTTGATTTGGTATATCATTTGAAATAGGCTGGCTGGGAAAATTTAGAGATATGGCAAATTGAAATCGCGGGAAATTTAATGAATGCAGAAATCGAAAAAAAAATTATATTTTTGGTAATACCTCAGCTTTTTGATCATAACCCGGTAACCAGTGCTCGCAGACAGTTTTGGTTTTCAGTGACTGATAGGAGACAAACAGACCTTTGATTTCGTATATCACTTGAAATACGCTGCCTGGGAAAATTGAGAGATATGGCAATTTGAAATCGCGGAAAATTTCCTGAAGGCAAAAATCGAAAAAAAAGTTCCATTTTTGGCAATGCCTCAGCTTTTTGATCACAACTCGGTAACCAGTGCTTGCAGACAGTTTTGGTTTTCAGTGGCTAATAGAAGACAATTAGGCCTTTAATTTCGTGTATTACTTGAAATAGGCTGGCTGGGAAAATTTAGAGATATGGCAATTTGAAATCGCAGGAAATTTCCTGAATGCAGAAATCGAAAAAAAAATTCCATTTTTGGTAATACCTCAGCTTTTTGATCTTAACTCGGTAACCAGTGCTCGCAGACAGTTCTGGTTTTCAGTGACTGATAGGAGAAAAACAGACCTTTGATTTCGTATATCACTTGAAATACGCTGCCTGGGAAAATTGAGAGATATGGCAATTTGAAATCGCAAAAAATTTCCTGAAGGCAGAAATCGAAAAAAAATTCTGTTGATTTAGGCCCAAGTCCACACCGGACTGTGGCGCCACCTTAATTTAATAAGTGACGTGAATTATGAGATAATTTAGAACCCCTATTTTACGATATTAAATAAAATTAATCAAAGACATACGCAGGCCATCCCTCGAAGGTTGACACAGTGAAGAGAGTAAGCATCGCTTTTGCCACATCATCGAAATGAAATATATTTGGTATCCATTCGCGTTCCTTGAGCCTTGGTTTTGTCACATCACCTTCGTCGTAAACCAGAAAAGTTCCACTGAAACACAAAAAAGTTCAATTTAAGATCAAATCAATAGAAAAAGGATTCAAAAACTCACTGGCATTCATTCTCCACCATTTTGGACCCATCTGTGCATTTGAAGAATTTACCCTATTTCGTTTGTTTATTGTGGAAATGAAGGTTTTTCATTAAATTGTTTTTTTTTTTAATTAGAAAAATTGAATTTCGAAAGATAAAGTAAAATGTAAGCGAAAATCCATCATAATTTTTAATTTTTAATTTTTTTTATTTTAATTTTTAATTTTCGCTGACATTTTAAAATTAAAAAAAAAAGAAAAACTATGAAAACAGAAAACTCACAAACGAAAAAATGTTAGGATATTCTAGGAAAACACACTAAAATTTTAATAATTTTTTCATATTTATAATCGGCATTAATTGGTTTCAAACTAATTTTTTATTCTAGATTTGATTCCGTTTTCATGAACAATCATTTATGCATGAGAGTATGTATGGAAAACGTTTGCATAAACGGAGAAAAGGTACACAATTGCAGGTGTTGGAAGTTTATCTTAAAATCAAGAAAATAATAATGCATACGCACGCACACACACACACACATGATAATGGTAAAGCAGAAACTATAAAAGGTTAAAAGGAACTAAGGTTTTGGCTGCGTTATCGATGGACATTCAAGGATCACACAGGGATAAATAAAGATGTGGTTAATTTCAAGCGACTGCATGTATGAGAGCTATACTAGGAGAATCAGCTAAGGAAGAACTTAATGTGTCGTTAGTCTCTGTGAGTTATTTGAGTGAAAACAAAGCTCTTCGCGATAGCTTGTATTTCGATTTTTTCTCCTTCAATTGCCTTGAACTTTTAGACGTGAAAAGAATGCCTTGGACACAGGGGCAGCTTTAAATGGCTAGCTGCCCAATATGACGTTGTCTACGGATCGTTTTGTAAAGGGTTTTCCAATAAGAGGTGTTATTTTGAATAGCCCGCTATTTCAGTAGCTGTCACTTTTGAAGCTGTCATTTTTTGACATTTGACAAGTAGAAACTACGCCATTAATAAAAATGGAACGATACACGTTTCAACAACGCATTGAAATTATTAAAATTCACTATAAAAATGGTGAAAATTTGGGTCGTCGTGACCGCAATACAGAAATTTTAATTCTTTGATTTAACACCTTGCGACTTCTTCCTTTGGGGCCACGTGAAAGATAAGGTTTACGCCAACAGCCCAGCGTCGATTCAAGACCTCAAATTCGTGAGGCTATCGAGGACATAGGGCAGCCACTTTGCGATTTGGTTATGGAAAATTTTATGAAAAGCATGGTCGTGGCGGCCATTTGCCTGATGTTGTGTTCCATTATTAACGGCATACCTTCTTCTTTATAATGAAATAAACATCCGATCATTTATCTCAAAAAATGCAGTTTTTCTTTGAATATCAAAATAACACCTCTTATTGGAAAAGTCTGTATCATGGCGCTCATGGCCTTGAGGGGCTATGCCCTACCTTAAAGCCTTCGACACTATTCCCGAGGGACGTAGAAGGAGAGGAAGACCGCGATTCAGGTGGCGCACACATGTGGAAGAGGATCTCAATCAACTTGGAGTGCAAAACTGGAGACAGCTAGCTAGGGACCGAACTGGCTGGCGGAGACTGTTGGTTGAGGCCCAAGTCCACAACGGACTGTAGCGCCACCTCTGAAATTGCTTTGAATAATGGCTAAATGCCACGAAAATTGAAGCTTGAAAATGTTTAAGAAATGAAAAACTCACAACGTATGAAATCTATGATGTGACTAATGACAGCGAGTATTTACAAATGTCAACGTATAAACACAAGCAAGGAAACAATCGAATAATCACACAAAATAAACAAAAATCCTAGACGAGATTAAAATGTGTTAGTTTTAAAAATTAAAAAATTAAAAAAAACAAAAACAAAAATCAATGAAATAAAGAAAAACAAAAACACTTTACAATTTTCGTCTCAAATTATTCAAAATACTTTTTTCTCCTACTTCATTTTTCGATTGAATTTAGTTTGTGGCTTGAATTGATTGAAAAGGACGAAATCTTGCATAATACATGGGAATGTTTAAAATTTCATATACGTTTTAAAGAATATCAGCTTTTCCCATGTACTTTTCTTTCGATACAAACGAAGAAGATTTTTGTTATCAACAACACCCATGAATTATGAATAGAATTTTTTTTTTTTTTTTTTAGGTATTTTCCCTTGAAATCCTAAACAAAGATATTTTATGAAACATTTTTGAATTTGTTTAATATTTAAATTTAAAAAAAATAAATAATTTAGATTGTGATTTATTTTATTACCTTAAAGAGTTGCACTCCAATAACAGCAAACATGAACTGTAGCAAATAGGTTACCAGCATTATATTGCCGATTGTTTTAATTGCAACTATCACACATTTTACAACATACTTTGGATTTTTATTATTTTCAAACGGTTGTTTTGTTGGATTTTAATTGTATATGAAATTTGTATAATGTATGTTTAATTTTTTTATAATTTTTTGGTTGGAAGGAGAGGAGAGAAAAGTGATAGGTTTTATTTATTTTCATGAAGCATTTTATTGTTTTGTCCAAAAATTAGTGTTTATCGATTTTTAATTCAAAAATATAAATTTGTTTCATATTTTTAAGTTTATCATTAAAAATAATTGTTTTTTTTGATTGTGCATGTATGAAAAGAAACAAAAAAGGAAAACATTTTTTTATTTCATTTAATTGTAAATAAAAAATACTAAAAACAAAAAATGTTTAACGACAAGTATTTTCTAAGTATACGGGTTTTTCTTATGAAATTATTATTTTTTTGTTTTTTAAAATAAAAATTTAATTGAAAAACAAAAATTAATGCGTGGGGCTCACTTGAGTTATGAAAGGTACTTGTATAAAATATTATTTTTATAATTAAGGATATTTCTACTCTTACAGAACTTGTGTTAAGAAAGTTAAAACAAAAAGTATTGTGGATGTATTTTGTGTTTTTCCAAAAGTACAGAGTCTTGTATTCTTGATAATAATACTAAGAAAAGATGATAAAATTTTTAACCCAAAATATCGTATGTGTTGATGTATTTTCAATGACTAAAGACAGGGCCGGATTCAGCATAGGGCCAGCGAGGCCATGTACCATTCGATCATTCGATGAACTTGAAATTGTGAGAATAATTAACATTTTGCCAGTCTGAAATTTTGTTGTGATTTTCTACTGAAAATTCCTCTGAAATTCTGTTGATTTTCTACTGAAAATTTCTCTGAAATTTTGAGTTGATTTTCTACTGAAAATTCCTCTGAAATTTTGTTGATTTTCTACTGAAAATTTATCTAAAATTTTGTGTTGATTTTCTACTGAAAATTCCTCTGAAATTTTGTGTTGATTTTCTACTGAAAATTCCTCTGAAATTTTGTTGATTTTCTACTGAAAATTTCTCTGAAATTTTGTGTTGATTTTCTACTGAAATTTCCTCTGAAATTTTGTTGATTTTCTACTGAAAATTCCTCTGAAATTTTGTTGATTTTCTACTGAAAATTTCACTGAAATTTTGTGTTGATTTTCTACTGAAAATTCCTCTGAAATTTTGTTGATTTTCTACTGAAAATTTCACTAAAATTTTGTGTTGATTTTCTACTAAAAATTCCTCTGAAAATTTTGTGTTGATTTTCTACTGAAAATTTCTCTGAAATTTTGTGTTGATTTTCAACTGAAAATTCCTCTGAAATTTTGTTGATTTTCTACTGAAAATTTCTCTGAAATTTTGTGTTGATTTTCTACTGAAAATTCCTCTGAAATTTTGTTGATTTTCTACTGAAAATTCCTCTGAAATTTTGTTGATTTTCTACTGAAAATTTCTCTGAAATTCTGTTGATTTTCTACTGAAAATTCCTCTGAAATTTTGTTGATTTTCTACTGAAAATTCCTCTGAAATTTTGTTGATTTTCTACTGAAAATTCCTCAGAAATTTTGTTGATTTTCTACTGAAAATTTCTCTGGAATTTTGTTTTGATTTTCTACTGAAAATTCCTCTGAAATTTTGTGTTGATTTTCTACTGAAAATTCCTCTGAGATTTTGTTGATTTTCTACTGAAAATTTCTCTGAAATTTTGTGTTGATTTTCTACTGAAAATTTCTCTGAAATTTCGTGTTGATTTTCTACTGAAAATTTCTCTGAAATTCTGTTGATTTTCTACTGAAAATTCCTCTGAAATTTTGTTTTGATTTTCTACTGAAAATTTCTCTGAAATTTTGTGTTGATTTTCTACTGAAAATTCCTCTGAAATTTTGTTGATTTTCTACTGAAAATTCCTCTGAAATTTTGTTGATTTTCTACTGAAAATTCCTCTGAAATTTTGTTGATTTTCTACTGAAAATTTCTCTGAAATATTGTGTTGATTTTCTACTGAAAATTCCTCTGAAATTTTGTGTTGATTTTCTACTGAAAATTCCTCTGAAATTTTGTTGATTTTCTACTGAAAATTCCTCTGAAATTTTATTGATTTTCTACTGAAAATATCTCTGAAATTTTGTGTTGATTTTCTACTGAAAATTCCTCTGCAATTTTGTGTTGATTTTCTACTGAAAATTCCTCTGAAAATTTTGTGTTGATTTTCTACTGAAAATTTCTCTGAAATTTTGTGTTGATTTTCTACTGAAAATTCCTCTGAAATTTTGTTGATTTTCTACTGAAAATTTCTCTGAAATTTTGTGTTGATTTTCTACTGAAAATTCCTCTGAAAATTTTGTGTTGATTTTCTACTGAAAATACCTCTGAAATTTAGTTGATTTTCTACTGAAAATTTCTCTGAAATTTTGTGTTGATTTTCTCCTGAAAATTCCTCTGAAATTCTGTTGATTTTCTACTGAAAATGTTTCTGAAATTTTGTGTTGATTTTCTACTGAAAATTCCTCTGAAATTTGGTTGATTTTCTACTGAAAATGTTTCTGAAATTTTGTGTTGATTTTCTACTGAAAATTTCTCTGAAATTTTGTTGATTTTCTACTGAAAATTTCTCTGAAATTTTGTGTTGATTTTCTACTGAAAATTCCTCTGAAATTTTGTGTTGATTTTCTACTGAAAATTTCTCTGAAATTTTGTGTTGATTTTCTACTGAAAATTCCTCTGAAATTTTGTTGATTTTCCACTGAAAATTTCACTGAAATTGTTTGTTGATTTTCTACTGAAAATTCCTCTGAAATTCTGTTGATTTTCTACTGAAAATTTCACTAAAATTTTGTGTTGATTTTCTACTGAAAATTCCTCTGAAAATTTTGTGTTGATTTTCTACTGAAAATTTCTCTGAAATTTTGTTGATTTTCTACTGAAAATTCCTCTGAAATTTTATGTTGATTTTCTACTGAAAATTCCTCTGAAATTTTGTTGATTTTCTACTGAAAATTTCTCTGAAATCTTGTGTTGATTTTCTACTGGAAATTCCTCTGAAATTTTGTTGATTTTCTACTGAAAATTTCTCTAAAATTTTGTGTTGATTTTCTACTGAAAATTCCTCTGAAATTTTGTTGATTTTCTACTGAAAATTCCTCTGAAATTTTGTGTTGAATATCTACTGAAAATTCCTCTAAAATTTTGTTGATTTTCTACTGAAAATTTCTCTGAAATTTTGTGTTGATTTTCTACTGAAAATTCCTCTGAAATTTTGTTGGTTTTCTACTGAAAATTTCTCTGAAATTTTGTGTTGATTTTTTACTGAAAATTCCTCTGAAATTTTGTTGATTTTCTACTGAAAATTCCTCTGAAATTTTGTTGATTTTCTACTGAAAATTCCTCTGAAATTTTGTGTTGATTTTCTACTGAAAATTTCTCTGAAATTTTGTGTTGATTTTCTACTGAAAATTCCTCTGAAATTTTATTGATTATCTACTGAAAATTTCTCTGAAATTTTGTGTTGATTTTCTACTGAAAATTCCTCTGAAATTTTGTTGATTTTCTACTGAAAATTCCTCTGAAATTTTGTGATGATTTCGACTCGGCTCTTTGAGCATAACTCGGTAACCAGTCCTCGCAGACAGATTTGGTTTTCAGTGACTGATAGAAGACAAACAGGCCTTTGATTTCGTTTATCATTCGAAATAGGCTGGCTGGGAAAATTAAGAGATATAGTGATTTGAAATCGTTGGCCCCAGGACCTCAAAATTCTAAATCAGGCCCTGACTATAGAAAACATTGGACTTAAATTTTATTGAATTAAGAAAGAGTTCTCCGTCGTTTTTTTTACTCTTTAGTATGCCAAAAATAATAATAAATATTTTGGAAAATAAATAATATAAGAAATATTGGTGTTTTTTCTTTCAGAAAGACTGCTGATGCTGGATGCTGCGTTTTTTGTTTTAAAACCCGTGAAAGAACAGCGTGCTTCTCGTAAAAATTAATTAAAAAAAAGAAAGAAATGAACGTCCAACTAAAACAACCATATTTTGCTTTTATTTTACTTAACAAGCAACAAACCTGAACTAAGACTCGAAAAAAATAGAAAAAAAAGTCCAGCGAGCAAAAGTAAAACGTACATGAGTTGCCTGCCACAACTTTCGTCATTTTCGTCATACAAAAAGTTTAGTTAGAATTAAATTAAAAAAAACAAATTTCTTAAAACGAAAATTGCAACTTTTAATTAGAGTTTTTTATTAAAAGAAAAAAAATTCAATGGAGAAAAGACACAAGAAAAATAAAAACAAAAATCGTCAAACTCTTATAAGCAAACAAAACTAAAAAATAAAATAAAATGAAAAAAATATTAAAAATTAGCTCATGTTTCAAAATGCCTTTGGTTATATCTTGGAACGATTTTTTCGACTTTTGAAACTATTTTTATTCAAGGAATTTCAAACAAAAGTTATTCTAAACTACAAATGCGAGCGAGAATCAAGCTTTTTGGTTTTTAGATTTCGGAACCATTTTTGATCAAAAATAAAACTCAAATTCACAAAGGTTTTTGCCAAAGTTCGTAGATGAAGGGTGTAAATGGTAGTTAAAGATGAAAGGAATAAATATCCTAGTCTTTTACGTTTCTAAGCATAGAATTTTTAATTTAAACAAAACAAAGTGCATTATAAGAAAAAACAGGAGAAATAAATAAATAACACAACCAGAAAGCAGAGAAAAGGGCAAGGATTCAATATAAAATTTGTTTTTTTTTTTTTGAGAATTTTCCACAGATTTTGCATTTTGTTTTTACCTTAAATAATTGGACTCCTATGACGGCGAACATGAATTGAAGAAGACATGTCACAAGGACAATATTTCCAATAGTCTTTACAGCGACTATAACACATTGAACTACATGCTATAATATAATAGAATTTTTTGTTGTTGTTGTTGATTGTTTTCGATATAAAAAAAGAATAAAACCAAATCAAAAACAAATAAAAAACACAAATTAAAAGGCACACATAATTCAAAAAGAAGATTTTTACAATAAAAAGTCTTAATTTAAAGTTAAAAAAAAATGTTTGTATACAAAAAAAATGGTAAAAGGGATATATAGAGTAGAAAAAGTTATTAATTGAAGTTAAGTTAGTAATTGAACCCCTAAAATCGTCTTATATTTATTTGAGAAAACAAAACTGTTAAAGCCGAATATTAAGAAAAATCATTTTTCATTTCATTTAATAAAAAAAAAAAAAATTCGTCTTAAATTTAAAAAACATACAAGTAGCCCCTTGCATTATTACCCATAGATTGGGTATTTTTTATTATTTTTACTTTTTGTTTTTAACTAAGAAAATAAAATTAAAAAAAAAATTGCTATGGTTAGATTTTTTGTTGTTTTTTGTTTCTTTTGTTGTCTTTGGATAAATTTTTGATTTTTTTAAGCAAAAATTGAAACAAAAAAGCCATCCTTGTTGTAAATTAAAATTTAAGTAAAACAAAAACTGAAAACAAGTTAAACCAATGTTTATTTTTCGGCGCTCATACCTTTAATCCTTTGGCTCGATTAATGGCTCTTAGCGGCCTGAGGACGCGGAGAACACGCAAAATTTTCACGACTGAAATTGCATTCGAACTGGAAGTAGAACAAAATGATTTGTTAAATTTGTTTTTTTCATGAGAATTAACAATCTTAAAAGTACAATAATCATATGCTAGCTTAATGTACACGGTTGGACTTTGTTCGAAAGGACCCTACTGCTGATTATGGGCGCCTGGTATTTCAGAGAATTTTTCAATGAAAAATTTACAAAATTTGGCCTGTTTTTTTGAAATTTTTGATGAAGGTAGACGCTACAAAAGTAGAGGCACAGGGACAGGAAACGACGCCGTATTTCTTGCTACTCTTTTGACATTTCTCTTCAGTAAGGTTTGCCATTTAGAACTACCGAAATTCGGAGTCAGTGCCCTCAACGTTAAGAGGGCTATACGTCCAATTTATGGTCGTCATAATCGTCCTAGCAGATCAACAATCGAGCGTCTAGTGGAAAAATTTGAAACAAAATATTCCCGTGCCAGTGAGACAAAGAAGAGAATATTGCTCCCGCTGAGGCTTCAGTTGCAGAAAGCCCAAATGTGTCTCTCACACGTCGTTCTCAAGCGTTGGGCATCTCTGTGACGTCGAAAGATCTTGGCCTACATCCTTACAAGATTAAATTGACGCAAGAACTGAAGCCGCTTGACCACCAGCAGCGTCGTATGTTCGTGAATTGGGCTGAAAATGATTCGGCTCATTTCTGGCTGAATTGCTTCGTCAATAAACAAACAAATGAGCGTCTTGGTCAGGCAGCAATCCACACGTACTCCATGAGTCATCATTGCATTCCGAAAAAATTACGATTTGGTGTGGTTTATGGGCCGTGATGATCCGTGATGATCAAGACCGGCACGTTACTGTGAATGTGGATCGCTACCGTTCAATGATAACTGAATATTTTTGGCCCCAATTGGATGATATGGACTTGGAGGACTTGTAGTTCCAACAGGACGGCTCCAGCGAATCTCACAATCAATTTATTGGAAACCAAATTGGAGAACGTGTTATCTCACGAAATGGTCGAGTCGCTGTGCTGCCTCGGTCGTGCAATTTGACGCCGTTAGACAATTTCCTCTGGGGCCACGTCAAGTCTATGGTCTATGCCACCAAGCCAGCGACGATTGATGAACTTCGTACGAATATCGAACTTGAAATTGTAGCAGTATCGGCCGATTTATGCTTGAAAACCGTCAAAAATTGGGGATCACAACATTGTATACAGCTCAGACAACAATTGGAGGACTTAAGTCACAAAAACCGACGTAAGGTCCAAGAATAATACTGGAAATATTTGAACGAAGAATTCGAATGCTTCGTTCTCCATGATTCTCAGCATTTGGTGTCTCATAAAATTTAGTCCGTAGCTTAGTTGGTAAGTGCGTTGGCTGCTAAGCAGAACGTCGTTGATTCGAGTCCTACTCAGGCCAAGTTTTTATTTCATCTTTCACGGGCACTGCCTCTTGCGAAGACCTGACAAATCTTCCAAGAGTATCAATCTGTCATGAAAAAGTGCTTCTCAACTTTGCCGTTCGGAATCGGCGTTAAATTGTAGGTCCCCTCAATTCTCCACACGCACTCAGAGAATTGTGGATGAGAGTAAGCCACTTAGGCCTTGGCTCTTCAAGAGCTGTCGCGCCACTCTATTTATTTATTTTGTGGCATAATACTGGGCTCTTAGATAAATCGAAAAAGGTATCAGATTTCGTTCTCCTTAATTCTCAAAACTTTGAGTAACGAAAAGGATTAGATTCTTATGAAAAAAGGTAGGATTTTTGCCGGGTACACTTACATATCTAGAGAGCACTTAAAATCTAAATAAACTTACTCGAAACCCATTGATATTAACGACACGCAGACCACAAGTAAATCTAATAGATTAAATGCGGACCTGCAAAAGGCTCCGTTATGAATAACAAAGCCATATGAAATCAATTTGAGAAACAATTCCATTGTAAAAACAGTCGTGAAAAAAACATCGAAATAATTCAATATCTGTGGACGAAATTAAAACAAAAATTAAATTAATTTCAATTTTTAGAACATAAACAAATTCTTCTTATTACTAAATTTCTTGGTGCGTTTGCATCTAGCGGATCCTCTGCAGCTAACATAGCCGATGAAAACATAATGCAGCAAAGTATGACATTTCCAAAGTAACTATGGTTGCACAACCAATGGCAGAACACTCGAAATCTTGTGCGAAATAGAATATTTTTATTGTTTGTCATTAAAACAAAAAAAAAAGAAAAGAGATTAGTTAATTTTTTGCTTCTTTTGGTTTTTTGTTAATTGAACTTGCAACTCAAAATATTCCCAATTTATTTTGCAATCATTTGTGTTATTTTATACAAAAGCATTTTTTTAGTTTGTTAATCGTTAATTTTGACAGAGATCAAGACAAGAGTATAAACATATAGGACATTTAGTGCAACATGCTTCTCTGGAATGGGTTTTTTTCCTGCCCCCATTCAATACAGTTATGAAAAGGAAATTATTGTTCCCCTACAAATAATACAAAAATGAGTATCAGCCATGTCTCAAAGCGCAACAGCTGGTTTATATGATTTTTGATGTCATCATGTCGACGACAGTAGTTTCCACATCTAATTCATGCCCAAAAAGTGCAACAATACTAAAGGGATATTTCTTGCATGGGAAAAAAGAAAATCGGGATATTTTAGGAATATCAATGTACCACCGCCAATATTTAGCCGAATTTATATCGAAATTTTGAAAATTTAATTTAGAGTTTGATTGATATCCCGAACTGATTTAATGTAAGGAAGTCGCCACATCAAATACAAATGATTCTACAACGGAAACAAAACAAAATATAATTTTTGTTTTCTTTTTAACAAAATAAACACATAAAATTAACTAAAAACCTGTTTGTTTGTGACATTATGAAGAAGGACGACCCTGGAGGAATGGGCACAATTTTGGTTGGAGCATTATTTAAATCAGATAAGCGCCTTGGCCGAGCTGAAACGATTCCTTCTTCTATTTTGTTTTTTTTTTTTTTTTTGTAAAGAAATTATAGCAGAAGACATTGCAGATAGACAACGAAGAATGGATATTTAGAAAAGAAACAAAAGAATTATTTAAAATCATAGACAATATTGACAAACAAATACCTGAATTTTTTCTTAAGTTTAAGTTTAAGTTTAAAATTAAAAACAAAAAAGTAAATAAAGAAAAGTTAAAATTGATTTTTTATTTCCAAACCAAACGAACGCTTTTTTCAACACTCTCTGTTGACTACGTATTCAACAAAAGAATGCTAAGAGACAATGTTACAAATGTTAAGTAACAATTTGTTGCAAAAAGTTGTGATTATATATTTTTTACCAAAATTTTGTTTCTGGATTTATGAGTGCATGTGTGGGTGTTTTCAATGTTTACCTGTTCTTATATGAAAATATAAAAAACGCTGATCCACGTGGAATTGGTTTTTTCGTCTCCTTGACGCTGACTTCGGATATTCGCCGTGGACGTGCCGTAATTTGGTCGTGAACTACTTCTTGAATTATTGTAATATTTTATTTTGCAACAAATTTTGTGTATAAACATAATTTTGAAAACAGTTTGGATATTTTTTTTAATTCTTTTTTGTTTTATCAATAAAAATTAAGTTGTGGTCAAAAACAACATTACCTTCTTGTTCTTCTTCGAATTCTTCGTTGTCAAGACGAATTTTCATTTCTGATAGAGTTTCTTCGTCGTCCCTATGTAGGATTTAGGATCAGTTTACACAAAAAAAGAAAAGAAAAAGGAATAGAAGATCATTTGGAAAGCTTACATATTCTCATCGTCTTCCATGTCTCGACCGTCTTCATCCATACCATCCATGTCTTCACCATCCATGTTTGGCGATGGACTGTGAGACTTTTGTTTGTTGTCTTCAGTCTTAAACACAAAATTGCTGTATCAACTACAAAAACTCCCTTACACTACTATGCGGGTTTACCTCTTCCTCTTTGTCAACAGTTGTCAATGAATCAGCATCGGCCAAATTGTCCACAGCAATGGCCAAGAACACATTCAGCAGAATATAATTACCACAAATGAATAGGATTATGAAATAAATGCATGCCAATACACCAATTGATGCAACACCTCCATATGCTCGAATACCGTCATACATAACCGCATTCCAATCCTCGCCGGTCAATATCTAAACAGGGGTACTCAAAAATTATTAGAGACACAAACCCAAAAATTACGAAACTCACTTGAAAAACCGTCAATAAACTCTGGACGAAACTGTCAAAATTTTGACGAGGTTTATCCTCTGAGGGATTGAAATTGAATTTGCCACCAAAAACTTGCATCCCCAACAAAGCGAATATAACAATAAACAAAAACAGTAGCAAGAGCAGGGATGCAATTGACTGAATTGAATTTAATAATGAAGCTACCAAATTTGACAATGAGCGCCAATATCTAAATTAAAATTTGCTTAGAAAAAACATTTCAGAGGGCAAAAGAGATGATAACAAACTTTGTGACTTTGAAAACTCGCAATAAACGAACACAACGCAGCACTGAAACACCCAGGGGTGGCATTATGTTAGTATTGGTTAGAAACATTTCTGCAATACTACCGATGACAACAAAACAGTCGAAACGATTAAATAGCGACACAAAATATCCTTGAAAACCTAAGCTGTACATCTTGAGAACCATTTCGCAGGTGAATAACGCCACGAAAAATACGTTTGTGTTGTCTAGAATTTTTGAAAAACGTTAACTTGTGCCTTGTTCTTACTCAATCCAGGATATTACCTTGAAATTCATCTAACCATGGAGGTTGTCTATAATGCTCTGTTGCCAGAACACCGGTATTTAAAAACACCAAAAGTATAATCAACCAGTAAAATGCTTGTGATTTAACAGCTTTTCGACAAGCTCGACGCATTCGACGATTAACACGGTCCATTTCTTTTTTTTTCTTCTTCAACCAAGTTTCAGTCATTTGTTCCTGACCCTCTTCGCCCAATTGATCATTCGAATCCATTTCATTTGGTTGCTTCTGTTTACTATCTTGCATTAAATTGCCATCAGCTTCGGGTTCGATATCTTCGGCTTGGGTTATCCAATCCAGATAGCCACGTAAGTCCTCTTCAATTTGTTGTTTTTCACGTAACTTTTGAAAATCACCACGATTTTTAGCTTTAGTACGTTCTTTTGAAAATTCACCGGACAACACACCGAGAATAAGATTCATTACAAAAAATGCACCCAATATTACCATCGATACAAAATATGTCCACTGCCATGTGCTTCCCATTGCATCTTGAATCTAAAACAAAAAAAAAGTATCAGAAGTCTCGAAAAATAATGCAGATTCCTGCATACATTATAAAGCACGTCTGTCCAGCCTTCTAATGTGACACATTGGAACACTGTCAACATTGCCAATCCAAAATTGTCGAAATTCGTTATTCCAGAGTTTGGTCCTTCCCATTTGTCAAAGCATTCAAACCCTGGTGGACAGTGGTATCCTGACGATTGTAAGCTTCCACAAGGATGAAGATTTTCCATAAACTCGCCTATCAAATTTCAAAAGGTTGGGGTAGAAGCGAACTTTTTCCAAATCATAAGATCGTGAGATTCAAATTCCGGAAAACAAATAAGTAAAAGTCGAAAATATGTAGAGGAGAGTGGTGCCTCAAACTCGAAAACCCGAGTTGGCCAGCGGTTTCCTCAATAAGTCAAACAAACCGACCAGCAGAGACTCAGCGTCAAAGCGTATAATAGGTCTCTTGAGGACGAAAACCTGAACCCAAAAGGCAGAAGGTGCGACGAGCCTTTAGTCTTTTTGTCTAAAAAGTAATTAATTGAGGTTGAGTCAATGCTATTGAAGTACTGAAGTATACACAAGGATTTTTAAGTTTGAATTTTTGCCAATATCTCGGCTACTAGGCCTTCAAGAAGCTTGAAACCCACTTTTATGAATAGAGCTCGGCCAGACCTTTCAACATTCAACATATTTGATAGTTCTCATTATCCTGAGCCTAACGCTGAAAGCCAAACTCAAATCCGGGCCCTGGTTGCCGAGATATTTGCATCCGAAAATATTCCCTCTATGGGATTACAGCAAGATAAGGACAAAAACCAATAACCATGGTTTTTTTATCATAACTCAGTAACCAGTGCTTGCAGACAGCTCTGGTTTTCAGTGACTGATAGAAGACAAACAGACCTTTGATTTGGTATATCATTTGGAATAGGCTGACTGGGAAAATTGAGAGATATGGCAATTTTAAATCGCGGGAAATTTCCTGAAGGCATAGAAATCGAAAAAAAATTTCCATTTTTGGCATTACCTCAGCTTTTTGATCATAACTCGGTAACCAGTGCTTGCAGACAGTTTTGGTTTTCAGTAACTGATAGAAGACAAACAGACCTTTAATTTCATATATCACTTAAAATAAGCTGACTGGGAAAATTGAGAGATATGGCAATTTGAAATCGCGGGAAATTTCCTGAAGGCAGAAATCGAAAAAAAAAATTCCATTTTTGGCAATACCTCAGCTTTTGATCATAACTCGGTAACCAGTCCTCGCAGACCAATTTGGTTTTCAGTGACTGATAGAAGACAAACAGACCTTTGATTTGGTATATCATTTAAAATAAGCTGGCTTGGAAAATTGAGAGATATGGCAATTTGAAATTGCGGGAAATTTCCCGAAGGCAGAAATCGAAAAAAATTTCCTGTTGACTATAACTTTGTAACCGAGTGCTGAAAAAAGATGAGGACTCTATACAACTTCTTGGGTAAGCTTTCATGACTTAAATGAAGATGGTACTAAGATGGGTTATGATCATTTTGCCTCGAAGTTCTCTGTGCCCCATTCTCCTCTACATATTGTTCCTCCGTTTGATTCAAAATTTAAGCTAGTCTTTCCGGAATTTCAATTCGAAATTTGTTTGTTTCATTACCTGTTATATTATTCCGGCAAGTTTTGTGCATCTTCCCCGAAAATAATTCTAATCCAATAATAGCATAAATAATAATAACAAACAAGACCAATAGAGCAATATGCAATAAAGGCACCATGGCACGTAGAATTGAATTAAGTACAACCTGAAGACCTATTTGTTTTGATTATTCGCTTTTGATGTTTAATATCCTTTTGAATAAATTAACTTACTTGGTACACCCGATACCAATCTCAATGGCCTTAGCACTCTGAATGCTCTTAAAGCCTTAACATCGAATCCTTCCTTCATTAAATGTGATAACGCCGTACTTATCATACTGCGAAAATAATAGTGTAGTGGTAGGGTGTAGGGTGAAATTAAGACACATGAATGGCATTTATATATTTACCCTATGACAACAATGAAAAAATCTAATAAATTCCATCCATTTCTTAAATATGCGCCCTGATGCAACATAAATCCGTACGCTATGATTTTCATAACACATTCTGCAGTAAATATTACTAAAAACACATATTCAATTTTTTCCTGTAGACGAGATATGTGTTTGTACAGCGGCGTTATCAGTTTGAAATGACAGGAAAGCGAGTAACACTTACCAAAGCAGCATTTGTCGTATTTGAATCACTATAGGGATACGGCGTGTAAACGGCTAAGGCAACACAGTTGGCGAATATAGTTAAAAGAATTAAATATTCGAATGGTCTGTTTATAGAAGAATGAGTAAAGGAAAAAACTTTGAAAAAAATTCCTTAATAAGAAAACTCAAAAAAAAATCCATACTTCCATTCTACAACACTTATGCATAGACTCCGTATAGGGTTTTTCACGCCCAGGCAAAATAGAGCCCGAGCAGGTCGGTCGGGTTGGGCTTTGCCACCTCGTCTAACTGGTTTCTTTTGTCCTGCCGATGAAGTTGTCTTTTGTGCTGGCCCAATTGTAGTGCCATTTGTAGTTTCAGCGATATTCGGTGTTCCCATACCACCGCCACCCATGACAATTGCCGTGCCATCGGCTGCAAGGACATTCGAACATTCAAGAAGGTTTAAAATCTGATAGATCAAGAAAAACTCACCAATTCCCCCATTTGACTGTTCAACATTGTCATTGAACTGTGATTTACCACCGCCATCATCGTTATTACGGTTGCCCATTAATCCACTGCCACCGCGGTCAGCGGCGGCAGTCCCATTATTGTTGTTCATAGTTGATGACACGTTAAATGTTGCCTGCCATATACTAGCTCCAACACTTGCAATAACCGGAGGTGCTACTGAGGACGATAAAAAGGACGGTCGTCGTTGCCACGTATGCTGACACACAACACCCGCACTTTGTGGTCTTTCGTTAGTATGACGATGATTTTCGAAACTTGATGATTCGATCGAATCGTATTCGTGTATACACGGTAGCGGACGTTCTGTGTACTTTTTCGAATTAGTTCTATTAACACGATCTACAACGTTTGAATTACTTATATCTATATCACTTTGACATCGCCGCCGGCTAGGAATTATTTGTTCTTCGTCGTCTTCTTCATCGTCATCGTCAGTATATTCTATGTCGTCTTCTAGATCGTCGTCCTCGTCGTCGTCGTTGTGGCTATCGTATTCTAATTCGTCTTGTTCTAAATCTTCTTCTTCTTCGGCTTTTAAAATATTTTTAGACTGAGGAGCTTCACTGAAGCTATCGCAATCGGTAAGGTCTTCTGTCGGAGCACATTTCTTTACCCCAATAATATCATTGATGAAATCATCATCGATGTCATCATTGAAATAATCACTTACGACAATACTACTTATCACACCAACACCAAATCCGCATAAAGTACTGTTGTTCTCACCAGTGATACTACAATTACTACTATTACTACTACTTGCTCCTGCATCAATAGTATTAACACTTTGACTTACACTTGCACTTGCACTTGATCGACGATGACGATTTGAATGTGAACTCGAATAATCAGCGCTGTTGTTGGTATTGGTACTTTTGACAGAGCACTTGCGTTGACCGAGCGCCGAAGCTGTTGTTGCATTCAATAAATCATTGTCAAAATTGACACTGCGACTTGTTGGAATAGGAGTTGTTTGCTTATTGTTACTAACAGCCAAATGTATATTCCTATTGTCGTGATTTTCTGCTACTGTTTCTGGTACTATTGTTGTTTCTGCTTTAACTACTGCTGCATGAGGATAGCATTCCAAACATGTTTTAATACTACTTTTGCTCGATTTAGTAGTATTTGTCACACCACCAATTTGTTTTTTTCTTTTTTTTCTATTTGTATCAGTTGCTACCTTACTACTATTTTTACTACTTTTTTGTTTTTGTTGTTGATTGTGGACTTTTTTTTCAGTTTGTTTCGTTAATTCCGCTTCATTATCACTTTGGATTGTTTGTGGAACTCTGGAAGGACTTTGATAAAATTTATTCGCTATATGTGATGATTGATGGATTGATATAATTGGTTCTAGCTCGTTATGTTGATTGATGCAAATGTTACAGTTGCATATGCATTCGCAATTGCTACAATTTGAACAGCAACTAGAACTGCTATCGAAAGACTGGTTACATCTACTACTATTGCTAGTTTTGGCAAAACGGGTTTTATCTTCGTCGTTTCTGTCTTCCTCTCGCTTTCCTTCTCTATGTCGTTCTTTGTCGGCTTGTTTTTCGACGTCAACGTTGTTTTTCGAACTTTGAAAATTAAATTCAAAATCGTCTTCAATTCCAATAAAGTTTCTACTATTTGAAGAAGTTTCTTCGTTATCACGCTGTGTTGTTGTTGTTGTTGTTGTTGGTCCGCCACACCATCTGCATGGGTTATAGTCTTCGGATAGCTGCTGTTCCTCCGGTGACTGTAATCGGTGCTGCTGAAATTTTCGATAGGTGGATGTTGAGTCTGAACTGCGACGTTTTTGGCTCGGATCTCGGTGACGATAGTTTTGGCTACTGTATGCCCGTTTTGACAATAACGGTTCTCCAATGTCAGTCTTAGTTGTTTGCTTATTAGATGGGGATAACGATGGCTGGTCGTCGGTTTTTGTTCCTGATTGATTTGGCGATAGTGTTGGGCTACAGTCGGATGTAATATTTTGTTGTCGATAAGATTGAAATCGACGTTGTTTTTGCAACTGTTGACTACTGACACAAGTTGTTGTTTCTGATGACGAAACTGATTCAGGTTGCTGTGTTTGCTCTTCTTTTTCTTTATTATTTTCCGCTTCTGGGATTTTCTGAGCTTGATTGAACTGAAGTTCATACTGGTCCCCTTGAAAACAATACAGAAAAATTGAAATGTTAAAAAGTTGTTTGCTGCAAAAAAGGAACAGTTCAAAATTCGTATTATGAACGACCTTTCCTGACCTGAAAACCCAACCAATTCATTGCCTACTGAGAATTATAAAACCTGGCGTCACCATGACATGTTTTGTGCTAAGCCAGACCACCATGACGTAACTATTCCGCAGGAGGGGCAATTTTCTGAATTCTAACAGGGTAGTAGTGATTCCAGTCCTGCTGTATGGTGCAGAAGCATGGACCTTGACAAAATCGGATGAATGTTCCTTAGGCTGTTCTGAGAGGAAAGTTCTTCGGGTCATGTGTGCATTGATGGGGAATGGGGAAGAAGATACAACAGCGAACTGTACGGGTTGTACTCTGACATGAACCTAGCCAGAAGGGTCAAGGTCCAGAGAATCAGATGGCTTGGTCATTTAGAGCGGATGGACACCAATGCTCCGGCCCGGAAAGCCTTCGACACTATTCCCAAGTGACGTAGAAGAAGAGGAAGTCCAGGACGCTGGTGGCGCACATAAGTAGAAGAGGACCTCAATCAACTTGGAGTGCAAAACTGAACACAGATAGCTAGGGATCGAGCTGGTTGGCGGAGACTGTTGATTGAGGCTCAAGTCCACATCGGACTGTAGCGCGACCTTAATTAAGTACAGCCCGCGTGTTCTTCCGATGTAAACTTCATGCAGTGTCTTTGGGGAATCATAGACAGGACATTCCTTACCTCTTTGTTGAGACAACGCTTGTTGAAGCATTGCAGCATAGATTCCTTACTCAATAAATTCCTGAAACCCTTAAGGAGAAGTGTTAGAAATTCATTCCCATTTTTTCTTTACAGAAAAATTTTTAAAGTCTTCGGACTGTCGACGATTCAACCAAGGAAAAATTGTTCGCATGTAAAATTATGAAATGAATGTCCTCATTGATGATGCTCTGAACTGTGTGTTGATGTCAATGACAATGATGATGCTAAGATTTCGTCGAATAATGACGAGTATGAAGACGACCAAGACCGAGCGAGCTATGTGATGATGGGTGATGTGGAATACGTTGTCGTTTGTCGGAATCGTCTTTCTTTTTTTGTTGTTTGCATACACGTTTTTCTTTTTCATCGATTTCCTTTCTAAAAAGGATAATACGATGCTTTAAATATACACTGGGGTATAAATAATAAACGGGGGGGGGGGGGGAGGATATAAATAACTTTTCAGAGTAGGGTTGGGGAGGTAGACAAATCATTCAAGTTTGGAGTTGGAATTGAAGCTAAAGGAGTTATCTCCGGAGGACCCTTTAACTCTATTAAACAATTGGAGTGTAACATCAACAAAATTGGGGGGTTTCAGCGGGCTAATGGCTGTTCTCGAATGACATTTTGAAATTTGAATGCCAATTGCCAATCAATCTATGCAAGAAGAACAAAACGAGGGTGATGAATCTTAAACTTGTTCTTTGTATCAAAACTTAATGAGCCAAAGGACATCATGCTACGGCTGTTTTTTGTCCACATCTCGAAGATGACAGTGGACTGTTTGAAACACTTAAGCTGACCTGAAAAAAGTCTTAAGAAAGCAGTTCGAGAGTTGCTCACAAAACACCAGTGTTCTTGACGACATATTTTCATTACTTTCACAGGATAATGGAGAACTGAAGAAAGGAAAAAGAAAAACAAAGCTTACCCCATACGGTGGTTAAAGGGCTGACACACAAAATAAACCGATGGAAAGCAACAAAAACACACGAACAACAACAACAACAACGAAAACAATACAATTATGTGGTCATTTTTCTTAAGTGGCGTTATTCTTCAAATCTAATCCTTCGTTCGTCTGAAGGTCCTTTATCTCTTCCAGAATGTCACATTCAAAATTTATCAGCAAAAAAACACTTCAGACTTCTTGAGAAGAACTTAATAGACCGACGAAAACTTCTACGAACTCTAACGCTCAATTGAAAAATGGTTTTCCAGTTGAAATATCTTTTAGCAAATGATTCCACGAAAAAACAAATGGTTTATCATTGACCTTCCTCATGTGATGTCCTCATGAGGTATTTAATTATTTTTTTTGTATACATATTTTGGGTGGGGATTTTTCTGCAGTTAAAAATGTAACCAGTCATGAAACGGACGAAATTATTTGTTTATTTCATCATCCACAGGGCAATAAGGAAGAATTCATTACCGCTCCTTAAAAATATATGTTAAACGGTTTGACATACTTAAAAAATGCAACCAAATTTTTTCTGTCAGGGGCGGCGGCATTTAGGTTAACAATACACACATTTAGGCAGGACTCAAATTAACACCGAATGAGATCAGAGAAAATGGAATCATCACTAACCTCTCGAGATCATAACAAAAACAAAAATACACTTTTTAGCCCAAAAATTGTAAAAGGTTCGTCTCTAAATATGTAAAACTGAACTGAAGGAATGAATCAACGTCGCGTTGGTCATATTTCATTTAACTCAATGCACAATAATGTCGCGCCATATTAACACGATGATAACACAAGCAAGCAACTTTAAGGGACAATACTTTAAGTACGGATTCCTTAGTGGCTGTTTGAGGACACAAATACCCGCAGAGGCAAACAAAATATTTAAAAGAATTAAATACCTTGGTGGTCGTCGTTCTTTTCGTGTTCAGAATTATTAGAACGAATAGGAGATCTACCGTACCGACTCATAGCGCAGAGAAGACTACAGTTTAGGGATATTTTATGAAAACTCTAAGCACAACATCTCATCATTTTTCCTTTTTTCTCAATTGAAGGACTCCCCGACTCGATAGTGTATTTTTGTAAGAGCAAACGAAAAGCATCAGCTTTATGGTGCGATAGCAATGAAAATGTCCGACATGTTATTCGGCAAAGGATATACAGATTTGTCCAATCGCCGTCCGTCTACCACAAAATTTGTTTCGACAAGAAATCAGATGGACATCAATTTTCAAAGTTGAAACATCGAGTTTTAGGGCCATGGCATAGCTATTTGAGTTTTTAACATTTAAACCAACGAAAATACCTAGAAATGAAGAAAGCAAACATACCCCAACATATTTTTAAGTTCAGTTCAATATGGAATTAGTTTCCTCCCGTATTGGCTCTCTTTTCCTTAAAAGCTTTTCTTTTGAAGCTTTTAATGGAGGATGAATCTCATAATATGGCCAAATCAATACACGAAAGTATTAGGGAAATGTCAATAAAATAATGCTAAAATGCCCACTAAACAGAACTTGAATTTCCAGTGATGCAATCTTACGCCTACACGTTAAGAAAACTTCTTGCTGCTTGGCCTAAACAGCTTCATAAACATGGGGACATAAAACATTGTTATTTTTTCTCTTAATTTAGTGAATTTGGAAACAAACTTTTCTTATCCTTTTTCACGACAAGAAATGTGTCAATTTGATGACGACAAAGGTACATGTAGGAATTGGTTTTCTACAACAAAATATCAAGCAATCAAAAACGTCTTACAATCGTACCCAACTTTCTCTTGAAATGTGTGTCAACTGGAGTAAGCTGGATAAGTTAGGATGAGTCTTGACAGTGCCTGTCGGAAGACTGCAAAAGAAATACCCGCATGTCAAAAGACCAGAACTGACTGATTTTCCAAAAGAGCAAAATATTTGAACGAAAAATTCAAATGCTTCGTTCTCCATGATTCTCATCATTTGATGTCTCATGAAATTTCTGTTTCTGTTTTCCACATTTCGCTAAATTCAACATATTTGATAGTTCTCATCAACCTAAGCCTAACCCTAAAAGCCAAACTCAAATCCGAGCCCTGGTTGCCGAGATATTTGCATCCGAAGATTTTCCTTCTATGGGATTACAGCAAGATAAGGACGAAAACCAATAACCATGATTTTTTGATCATAACTCGGTAACCAGTGCTCGCAGACCGATTTGGTTTTCAGTGACTAATAGAAGACAAACAGACCTTTGATTTCGTTCATCATTTGAAATAGGCTTGCTGGGAAAATTGAGAGATATGGCAATTTGAAATCGCGGGAAATTTCCTGAACGCAGAAATCGCTCGCTAGGAAACCCAATTCATCTTGAATGTTCCGAATCGCAATCAACATCAAACTAGAGTGAAAAAATGTGCTCAAAATGAACCATTGAAATGCAGCTTCTGCTTTCAAAACCCTTTAATGCATTACAAGTTGTGTAGGGGTTAGGGGCTATTATAGGTTTTGAAAAATGAAATGCTCTGTCCATTTTGTCCACAAATTATTTTCGTTGTTATTTCGCCCGAATTTTTTGGGTTTTATTAATAACTCATACTGCAGTGAAAAACTGTTCTTCAAATCCGATAAAAAAATGTTGTTTTACTCACCACGTTTTAGTATAAACAAAAACAGCCATTTCCATTGTTAGAAAACAATCGAAAAAAATGGTCAAAAGTTCACTTCCATGTTTCTTACAATCAATTTCCTTTTTTTCACAAGAAAAAACTCTGACTAATAGTGAAAAAAACAACACATTCCTTGTCCAATGAAGATGACTAAAAACAGAAAAAGAACATCATTCGACAAAATAATTATAACCTCAGAAAATCATTTCTCTTTTCATAGAACTCAAGGCAAAGAATTGTACACTTGCCGCTACTCGATTTTGTAAATGAAAAAATTCACTTAAAAAAAAATGAAAATTTAATTCAGAAACAATTAAGCCAAAATAAGAAAAGGGCACCAAAGGATTCTTAAACGATCAAAAGCTATTGATTTTCGAAAATAAAACCAGTGTCATTTCTGATTTTTCTAATTAGGCAAAAACTTACATGTTTTTTTCTTATATTTTTATTTAATTTTTCCCCGGATTCGTGTGCTATGATTAATTTAGAATTTATTGCATGTTATTTCACTTGGTAGTTTTTGTTGCTTCTTTTATTCAACTAAGAACTTTTGTTTCAATTTTGTATTTTTAATTCGAAAATTGTAAAGAAATGGAAGACGAACTGTCAACTTTTAACTAGGTGGTGGGTCTCATAAAAAAAACAAAAGTTGTTTCGATAAATAAATTTCAATGGAAAGAAGAACCGGTAAGATCAGACCAAGTGGCATGACGTGATGTTGCCAAACTATCCATCAAACGTGTCCGAAACGTACTGAGAGAGGACTTTGATGGGCCATTTTTTTGTTTTTTTTTTTTTTTTACTGAAGAATTCTCTTCACGCAAAAGTGATCACAGCGAGAGAAAGCATTCCACCAATGTTCAAAAATATACGACACGTATTTTGCTATATGAGATTGATCCTGTTCGATCGAAAAGTCAATTGAAGGCGTTTTGAAGCAATAATGCCTTAGATAGGGGTTTGAATTATGTTCGTTTTTGCAGTTAAAAAACTATATTCATCCCAAAAGTGCTTCTTATTGAACTCCGCTCCGGTCGAACTAAATCGGAACATTCTCTTCAATCTCTCTCTCAAAGCATGTGCCTATAAATAGATAGTTTGATTGTTTGCCGATTTTCCTTTCGGGGGAAAACTGAATACTAGTACACCCTTTTCTTGAGTAGACCTCATGTATCTTCGTTTATGCATTGTTCAGGTCAAAAACTCAAAAATAACAGCCGCGAACCCCCTCATATATTCTATTTCATCTGATGTGCTCTCATGAAAATTCATTCAATAAAAACAGGGGAAACAAATACAAAGTGAGTTGTTTGGCACATAAAATTGTTTATAGAACATAAATTTTTGAATGAAATCAATTGATTTTCAAACCTCTGCAATTGACAAGAAAATGTTTTACTTTATCACAGGAAATTTCCCGAAGGAAGAAAACGAAGAAAAATTCCTTGTGATGGTTTTTTGATCATAACTCGGTAACCAGTGCTCGCAAACAGTTTTGGTTTTCTATGGCTGATAGAGGACAAACAGACCTTTGATTTCGTACATCATTTAAAATAGGCTGGCTGGGAAAATTTAGAGATATGGCAATTTGAAATCGAGGGAAATTTCCTGAAGGCAGAAATAAAAAAAAACATTTTTGGCAATACCTCAGCTTTTTGAGCATAACTCGGTAACCAGTGCTCGCAGACAGCTCTGGTTTTCAGTGGCTGATAGAAGACAAACAGACCTTTGATTTCGTATATAATTTAAAATAGGCTGGCTGGGAAAATTGAGAGATATGGCAATTTGAAATCGCGGGAAATTTCCAGAAGGCAGAAATCGAAAAAAATTCCATTTTTGGCAATACCTCAGCTTTTTGATCATAACTCGGTAACCAGTGCTCGCAGACAGTTTTGGTTTACTATGGCTGATAGAAGACAAACAGACCTTTGATTTCGTATATAATTTGAAATAGGCTGGCTGGGAAAATTGAGAGATATGGCAATTTGAAATCGCGGGAAATTTCCAGAAGGCAGAAATCAAAAAAAATTTCCATTTTTGGCAATACCTCAGCTTTTTGAGCATAACTCGGTAACCAGTGCTTGCAGACAGCTCTGGTTTTCAGTGGCTGATAGAAGACAAACAGACCTTTGATTTCGTATATCATTTGAAATAGGCTAGCTGGGAAAATTGAGAGAAATGGCAGTTTGAAATCGCGGGAAATTTCCTGAAGCAGAAATCGAAAGAATTTTCCATTTTTGGCAATACCTCAGCTTTTTGATCATAACTCTGTAACCAGTGCTCGCAGACAGTTTTGGTTTTCAGTCACTGGTAGAAGACAAATAGACCTTTGATTTCGTACATCATTTGAAATTGGCTGCCTGGGAAAATTGAGAGATATGGCGATTTGAAATTGCGAAAAATTTCCTGAAGGCAAAAATCGAAAAAAAAAAATCCATTTTTGGCAATACCTCAGCTTTTTGATCATAACTCGGTAACCAGTGCTCGCAGATCGATTTGGTTTTCAGTAGCTGATAGAAGACAAACAGACCTTTGATTTCGTACCTCATTTGCAATAGGCTGGCTGGGAAAATTGAGAGATATGGCAATTTGAAATCGCGGGAAATTTCCTGAAGGCAGAAATCGAAAAAAAAAATCTTAATTAACATTTTTGCCAATATCTCGGCTATTAGGCCTTCAAGAAGCTTGAAGCCCACTTTTATGAATAGAGCTTGGCTAGACTTGGCTATCATTCGTTTTTTTTCCGGGCCAAAATTTTGGCAAGGGGTTAACCCATGGTTTTTGTCAAAAAAATCTTCGAAAATAGATTTCGCTAAATTCAACATATTTGATAGTTCTCATCTCATCCTGAGCCTAACGCTGAAAGCCAAACTCAAATCCGAGCCCTGGTTGCCAAGATATTTGCATCCGAAGATTTTCCTTCTACGGGACTACAGCAAGATCAGGACAAAAACCAATGAAAATGGTTTTTTTGGTATCACAATGGACCCTTGAGATCGAAGTGAGTCAAAAACATCTAGACAGTCACTCCAACTCAATTGAAATTGTGGACCAATATTTAAACGGTTAAAGCTAATAAACATGTCACGTGTCACGAATCACGGTTTGAATTAATTTTGTTCCAAATTTTTGTACCAATTGTTCCCACTATGAATGTGCTTCGAACTCAATGTACAGTTCAGTTACCAATTATGACTTCTGCCTGAATTAAAGCTCAATGAAATGCATACATGAATATGTCCCGTTATGAGAAAGAAAGTCTTGTTGACAATAAAAGAAAAGAAGAAAAAAATCAGTCGTTTTCTCGGAATGTAAGAAACCAACACGCAACTCGGTTTTTTTTTCTTCGGTTGGTTGTTATCGTCATAAACGTCGTCGTCGTGTGGTATTTACGCTATTTCAGGCGGCCTGAAATGGCTTAAGATCGCCATTGTCCAATAAATGTATCGCGTCCGTGAGACAAATTTTGCTCAAAATGTTCCCGATCGTATTTGTAAACTTATTCGTCGCGTAAAAATGATATTTCGAATGAATATTCTCCTAATGCTGTCAGCAATCATTCCCTACTTAGGTCAGCTCACTCTCGTAGCTGTCAAAATGTGACATGTCCCTGACACTTTCTTTTTGTTGTTTTTGCAGATTGTTGTTCAAGTTTTAAACTTTTCAATCGTAAATCCATTCAGCTCTATCCCTATCCATCCGGCGGTGGAATAGAGCTTTCAATTCATAAAGTTTTGAAATTCCAACATGGCCATCGCAGTTATCATAATTTCCTACAACCAAAGAGCCCCCGACCACCTGGACATGAAGATGGTCATGATGTGGTTGGAAAAGACGGAAGTGAGCTTGAAGATGATAAACCAAGCTTCTGGCATAGATATTTCCAGTTTCTGGGTTTTGGAAAACGCACTAATCATCCCGATCAAGAGCTTTCGATGAAGCTCAATCGATCGGTTCAAAATCATGATCACAAGCCTGGGTATGTCTCATCTCTGCCTTCATCTTCAACGTCAAATTCCCTACCAACAACAACAATCACTCCAACTACAGACCGTCAATTATTCACGGAAAAACGGCAACAGGATCAAGATGATTTTCAATTTAAGTTAATTACCGAAATAGTAACCCTCGAATGTGTTGATATTTTGAAATGGGAATTTTGTTTAAACGGCGGCAGGTGTTTCCTTTATCCGATTTTGAATCATACCCTATCGTCCTGCGAGTGTGCGGAAGGATTTGTAGGCGAACGTTGTGAAGCTAAGAGCTATGGTGAGTTTCTCTTTCTTATGTCTCCTTCTTCTCTATTCTCTGGGTTTAAGGAGCTGAACAGGGGCCTGATTATGGGCATTCGCGGCGGATCGTTTTGCTAGCGAGTTTTCGAGCGAGCTTTCGCTTTCGCCTTCTTCGATTTGAATTTGACCAATGAACGAATTCGAAGGCGAATTTGAAATGTCATTGTGTTTGCTGGCGAGTTGAAATCTGACAACTTTTTTTTGGCGGACACCCAGGCGAAAGAGAATCAGTGGAATATTGGAAGAAATAGTCAAACCAAAAGTGTGAAATCACAGGAAATAGCGGAAGAAACATTTTCGCTCCACCGTGAATTCGTTAATACGAAGGGAGTCGATTGTGAAAGGTCGAATTGAAAACGATTCGCCGCGCATCCCATAATCAGGCCCCAGAACTTGTCGCCAGCCGCCCGGCGACTAAAATGACAGCTGTCATTCCAACAGAATGCGCCGTTCGTCGCCCGACAAATCGCTCAAAAATTGTACTTCTCTCAACTTAGTCGCGTGACGAGTTTGACGTTTGACAGAAGAAAAGCTAAAATTACTATTTTTTTCTTTTTAGAATTCATACCACGGATACGTCCCCGAATCTCCCTGGCCAAGACAAATGGTGGACCTCTGGTATGTGGATTAGCCGTGGTGGACGTACTGTTTCTATTATTTTTGTTTTGCAAAAATTATTTAAGAGACTAGGCCCGTTTGTTTACACTCAAGTGTGCTTTTTCCTCTTTGTTTACAGAAGATTCACCGGTGATTTTTTTCTTTTCTTCATTTTCTTTTCTTTTATCGTTGCTTACATATATTTTTCTATACACAATTTGTATTAATTTATTTAATTTATTTTTTATGTTAAAATTGAGGATAACAAATTTAGTATAATTAGAATATTTGACCCGTTGTCAAATGAAGTGAGGAACAACGCGTTGTGCACACTGTCAAGACAGAGATTTCGTTTTTAACCTTTTTTCATTTAAAGGTTTTTGTAACAAAATTTTTGAAACAATTTATTTTGCAATGAAAAGTCTCGAAGAATAAAACTTTTAATTTGCTTATTATTTCTGGCCTTTTTAGTTTCTTTTTTTTGTGAGTGGGGGAATGCCACACCGGTGTCAGAACACAGTGTATTGCACACAACTTTCCTGCGTATGGGACTTTTACAGCCATATTAATAAAAACTGTCTAGTCCACTCTTAATCCACAGTCTATCTGGTCCATAGACTAAGCGTTAGTCCATGGCCTAAAATTTCTCATTAATAAAAATAATTTGATCCCAGAATAGTAAAGTGACGTTTACTAAAAATTCCCCTTTGGGAATTTTTGTTTTTGTTGATATTTGCGTACGAAATACGAAACGTACGAAACATTTCCAAAAAAATTTCCTATGAACAAAATTCGTCTTTGTGATTTTCCTGGTTTAGTGTTTCCGTCGTCGACTCCAAAGTATTTACAGATCTCACTCGGTAGTTATCCGATTGCTCAATTGAAACAAAGGGGTATGCTCATTTTCGGCCCGGAGTGTACACCAATGAATTGGGTATCAAATTAAAGGTTGTTCTTAGCTGGATATATCTGCAAAAATATTTTGTCGATAACTCATGGCAGATCCGAGATATTTGAGATTGAAGTTCGAAAAGTGCAAACATTAAAAATCAGCACTTTTTCGACATAAATAGCAATATCTTTGGATTTAAAAAAGCTAGGAAAATCACAGTGGTATTAAAATAAAGGTGTCAAACATATTGTAATATTCGGCTTGGTCCGACAATTAAAACTTATTCACTTTTTAAATAAAACACAAATTCACTTTATTCAAATCACTCACAAACTTATTTATTCAACACTTTCAATTATAACTTTTCAAACACAGTGTACTTTACTTATCGCAGTTCACAATCAACTAATTCGCCTCGCCACCAAACGGCTATTTATATCAAAAATGATGGGTTCTAGAAACTACTATTGGTTCCTATTAGTTCTTGGGGAAGCTGAAAGTTCGAGAGAAAATACTGGGATTTTTGTAGGGGCTAACGTTCTTAATGCTAAACAAAAAGTTTCTCTTAATCTTAATTAATTATTGCCCCTCACGAGTGTTTACTACTACAATTAAACGATATTAATTAAGTAAACGATATTAAATAAACAAGAGATACAGAGTAAGTAAAGAGAGTAATGAAAAGTGTGTACATTAAATATAGAAAGAGATACAGAGTAAGTAAAGAGAGTAAGAAAAGTGTGTACATTAAATATAGAAAGAGATACAGAGAGTAAGAGATAATAAAGTATACACATTAGTATTAGACATTACAATAGAAGGAGATACAGAGCGTATGAGATAAATAAAGTGTATACACATTACATTGCCCCCTCCTTAGGATTGATCGTCCCGAACAAATCCATCATCTTCATCACCACTGTAGCGATGTAGTCGGTCGCGATGTACGACTTTAAGTTTACCTCTGACTCCTTTTTGTATCCGGTACACGACGTCGTTGATTTTGCTAATCACTGTATATGGGCCTTCCCAGTCCCGTTGAAGTTTCGGTGACAACCCCTTTTGTCGATGGGGATTATAAAGCCACACTCGATCTCCTGCTTGGAACTCTGTTGTTGTCGCTCGTATATCGTAGCGTGTCTTCATTCGGTCACTGAACATCTTAATTTTTGACCTGGTATCGTCGTGGATCTGAAGGAGTCTTTCCCTGAGGTCATCCAAGTAAACATCCTCGGCTTGCGGTTCCGACGTGGGACATCCAAATTTGATTTCGCTCGGCAGTCTGATGTTCCTTCCCATTAAAATCTCAGACGGTGTATGGCCAGTTGAGCTATGTCTTGCACTTCGATACGCCATCAAAAACAGTGGAATGTGTCGATCCCAATCTCGCTGGTTGTCGTCCACAACTTTGCAAAGATGTTCCTTAAGGGTTCGGTTGAACCGTTCGACCATGCCATCAGATTGTGGGTGGAGTGGTGTTGTTCTTGTCTTCTTAATGTGAAGAAGCCCACAAACTTCCTGGAATATGTTTGATTCAAAGTTCCTTCCCTGGTCGGAATGCAGTTCTAATGGAACACCGAATCTGCTCACCCAGTTGAACACAATTTGGTCTGCGACTGTTTTGGCTTCTTGATTCGGTATGGCGTATGCTTCAGGCCACTTGCTGAAGTAATCCATGACGACCAGAATATAACGATTTCCATTATTTGTTTCCGGAAATGGACCCGCCACGTCTATTGCAATCCTTTCAAAGGGTGATCCGACATTATACTGCTGCATTTGGCTGTGATTCTTTTTGTTCGGGCCTTTGGTGGCAGCACAGGTATCACATTTTCGGCACCACTTCTCGACATCTTCCCTTGCATGTAGCCAATAGAATCGTTGTCGAACCTTTTCTAGCGTCTTGTTTACTCCTAGATGGCCTCCCGAAACTCCATCATGCATCTCTCGCAGAACGTCCACAATCTTCGATCTCGGTAAGACTAGCTGCATTACATAGGACTTTCCATCTGCTGATTCCCATTTACGTCGAAGGACACCCTCTTGGACATGCAATGAGTCCCACTGTGCCCAATAGGCCTTTAGAGCCGGACTTCTGTCGGAGATATCGGCCCATTCTGGTTTTTCCTGGTGTTCCTTGCATGCGAGGATGGGTTCAATATCTGGGTCCTCTTGTTGAGCCTTCCTCAACTCGTCGTTGCTCCAGCCATAAATGGGATCGGTTCTGGTTCGTTGAACAGTAACCACTTCTTTTTCTTCTTGGCGTCTGCAAAGCTTACAGTCTTGCTTACATGGTCTCCGAGACAGTGCATCAGCATTTGAGTGAAGCTTCCCCTTCCGATGTTGAATTTCATAATCGTACGTCTGCAGCCTCTCAATCCATCTCGCCACTTGACCCTCTGGATTCTTGAAATTCAAAAGCCAGTTTAGTGCTCCATGGTCGGTTCGGAGAAGAAACTTCTGTCCATAGAGATACTTATGGAAGTGCTTTGTTGCCAAAATCAGTGCAAGAAGTTCTCTTCTGGTCACACAATAGTTTCTTTCCGACTTTGAGAGTACCTTGCTGTAATAGGCAACCACCTTTTCTTCGCCATCATGTACCTGTGACAATACAGCACCAATCCCGACATTGCTGGCATCAGCATCAATGATGAACGGTTTTCCTGGAGTCGGGTAGGTCAGCACTGGTGCATTACACAAGCGTTGCTTGAGCTCTTGAAAGCTGCGCTCGCACTCACCTGACCATTTAAACTGCTTTCCCTTTTCCGTTAGCTGATGTAGACTCTTGGCGATCTCAGCAAAATTCTTGACGAAGCGCCTATAGTAGGTGGCTAGACCCAGAAAGCTTCGGAGTTGATGTTTGTCCTGTGGTGTTGGCCAATTCTTCACGGTGTCAACCTTATCAGGATCCGTCTTAACTCCTTGGGATGAGATGATATGTCCCAGGTATTTCACTTCGGTTTTGAAGAGTGAACACTTTTCTGGATTGAGCTTGAGGTGGGCTTCTCGAAGTCTTTGAAACACGGCTCTCAGATTTGTACAATGTTCGTCAAATGTTTTCCCGTATACGATGACGTCATCCAAATAGACCAGGCAAGATTTCCATGTGAGTCCTTGCAGGACGCATTCCATAAGGCGCTCAAAAATCGCTGGAGCATTGCACAGTCCAAAAGGCATCAGTTTGAACTGCCACAATCCGTTTCCTGTCGAGAACGCTGTCTTCTCCTTGTCTTCAGGATGGATTTCTACTTGCCAGTATCCACTTTTCAGGTCCAACGTTGAGAACCATTGTGCTCCTTCCATTGCGTCCAGGGTATCACTGATCCTAGGCAGAGGGTAGCTATCTTTCTTGGTCACATCGTTCAACCTTCGATAGTCCACGCAAAAGCGGGTTGATCCGTCTTTCTTCTTTACCAGGACCACTGGAGACGCCCAAGGGCTTTTTGAGTTTTCGATAAGACCCTCTTCTTTCATGGTGGTTATCAGTTCTTCAACCTCACCTTGTTTGGCTAGTAGAAGGCGTCTTGCAGGTTGACGAATCGGCTTTGCATCCCCGGTGTTGATTCGATGTTGAACCAGTTGTGTTCTGCCATATTTCCCTTGCGATGATGAAAAGATGTCTGCAAATTCTTCGAGGAGACCTTCTGCAGTTCTTCGTTGTTGTTGGCCAAGATTAGAGGACTCGAGAATGTTCGTCTTTATGGAGTTCAACTCTTTGGACTTCAATGTTTGCCTTGGGTCTTCTTCGCTGATCCTTGTTATCGCTGATACAGATTCGCATTGTCCGACAATCTCACCTTTTCTAAGCTTAACTTCGTACGGCTTGATGTTGAGTATTCGTACGGGAACCATGTTCTTTACAGGTCTAACAAGAGTCTTCCCAATGGTGTAGTTTTGGGAGGACTTTACAGATGCTGGTTCGACCATGAGGTATCGATGGCTGCCAGGCTTACCTTTCAATTTCGTCCACACGAATACTTCTGAAGAAGCAGGCAAAGTCAGATCTTCTTTAATGACGGTTTTCACAGATAGCGAGGTCTCATACGAGTGAATCCCATAGATCATCGGAATCTCGATGTTTCGATATTTCAGGACTTGGTTCCCGATGTCCAATATCACTCCGTGATCTTTCAGGAAATCGACGCCGACAATGCACTCGTCGCATATATCTGCTACCAGGAACAGGTGAGAGAATTCCAGCTCTGCCATCCGGATCTTAAGACGTACCTCACCATAGACTTTTGCGGATTCTCCAGTTGCAGTCCTTAGACGATAGCTATTGGTGTTGTGGAGCCATGTCTTCTTAACGAGGTCCTGCCGTACAATGGACGCCGTGGCACCGGTGTCGATGGTAGCCACACATTTGTTGCCGTTTATACTTGCTTCCACGGTCAGGCTCTTGTTGTCACGTTTCGTTTGAGAAACCTGGATGGTGTTTCTGTAGCTATCGGTACTAGAAGCCAGCTTCTGTCCCTCGAAGTTAGTTGGATGGAAAACAACTTGGGAAGCAACATTGTTGTAGGTGTAACTTTGACCAGTTGACATATTTCTGTGTTCACAGTGTTGGCATGCGGTTCCTCTTCGCGGTAATCTGCACTGTCGTTGAAGATGCCCGGTCTTGTTGCAGTTCCAGCATCGTGCTGGTCCGTCTCGCTGACTCCTTTCCAGAGTAGCCTTCTGACAAGAGCATTCTTGGACTTCCAATTCTCTCACGCGATGCACGTTTTGGGATGCTTGTTCTGCGGCTTCCATTGTTAGAGCGAAAGCCAATGCTTCTGGTAGTGTTTGCTTTCCGGCAGTGCGAATAGCCCTTTGGAGATTTATATCGCCCACAGCTCTCACAAAGGCTTCAACAGCAAGTTGATTTATTATCTCGTTGCCAGCTGTTGGGTATGCCAGGTGGACTAATCGCTCGATATCTGCCTGAAGCTGCTGCAGAGTTTCACCTCTTTTCTGTGCCCTGTTGTTTAGTTGTACTCGGAAGACTTCTGTCATGTGGCTATCCCCAAACCGCTGTTCGATTGCGTTTACCAGAACTTTGAAGTCACCGTTCTTCTCTGCTGGGATGGTTTGTAGCAGTTCAGCAGCTGCTCCTCTCAAGGCAAGCGTAAGAGCAATGTATTTTTCGTCATCGTCCCAGCCGTTTGTTAACGCTGCTGCTTCAAACTGTTTCTTGTAGATTGACCACGGTATCTGACCATCAAAGATTGGGGGATTCACTTCTCTCTTTCTTGAGCACTCACCAGAAGGTTCTCGAGCTTTCATCTTTCGCACTTTTTCTAGTTCGCTTGTAATGGTTTCGATCTGGTCGTCTATTTTCTTGAAACGTGCATTAGTCGTTGAATTTTGTTTTTCGACACGCTCATCGAGAGTATTGATTTTGTCTTCGAAGTCCGCAAACCTGCCTTCTAGCAGATTTTTCTGTTCATCAAACCGATCTCGAACGTCATCCCTTTGAGCTTGTAGTTGTTCCAGAACATCATTCTTTTGAGTTTCTAGTTGCTTGAGGACATTTCCTTCCAGTTGTTTGAGGACATTCTCTTGCTCGGTCTTCTGCTCGTTTCTTTGAGTTTCTAGTTGCTCCAGAACATTCTTGTTTTGAGTTTCTTGCTTCTTTTGATTCTCTTCAAATTTGGCTAGAAGAAGTGTCATCATGGTAGATAAGTCGGCAGTTGCATTTACCTCTTCCGATTTTGCTTCCACTTCGAAAGCAAACGCATCTGGGTCTTCATTTTGTTCTTCCAGATATTCCTGTAGCCGTTTTACGAGTTCGATTTTATATCCTGCCGCACTTAAGCCACGTTTGCTTAATTCGGCCTTTAGCTCAGCGACAGTTAAGTCTTTCAAAACTTTACTTATCATTTTTTTTTTAACTTCACTATTTCACACAAAATAGTTTAATCACTGTTCACTGTTTTATTCTCAATAAGTTTTAATCCCTTATTCTGACACCAATGTAATATTCGGCTTGGTCCGACAATTAAAACTTATTCACTTTTTAAATAAAACACAAATTCACTTTATTCAAATCACTCACAAACTTATTTATTCAACACTTTCAATTATAACTTTTCAAACACAGTGTACTTTACTTATCGCAGTTCACAATCAACTAATTCGCCTCGCCACCAAACGGCTATTTATATCAAAAATGATGGGTTCTAGAAACTACTATTGGTTCCTATTAGTTCTTGGGGAAGCTGAAAGTTCGAGAGAAAATACTGGGATTTTTGTAGGGGCTAACGTTCTTAATGCTAAACAAAAAGTTTCTCTTAATCTTAATTAATTATTGCCCCTCACGAGTGTTTACTACTACAATTAAACGATATTAAGTAAAGAGAGTATGTACATTAAATAAACAAGAGATACAGAGTAAGTAAAGAGAGTAATGAAAAGTGTGTACATTAAATATAGAAAGAGATACAGAGTAAGTAAAGAGAGTAAGAAAAGTGTGTACATTAAATATAGAAAGAGATACAGAGAGTAAGAGATAATAAAGTATACACATTAGTATTAGACATTACAATAGAAGGAGATACAGAGCGTATGAGATAAATAAAGTGTATACACATTACAATATCTTTCAAGTGAAATAACAATTATATTTATATGATTTATATATTTTGAGATATTTTTAATTGAAGCTTTGAAAAACAGTATTTTTTAGGCAAACTTTTATGCGATAATATCTTTAAAGATTCAATGACGACATTTACTTCTTTTGGCACCGTTAAGTAGTCTAGTTCACGACCTTTATTTTCATATACAATTTATGGGGATTTCTTTAACATTTTCTTCATTTTGACAATAATATATAAGAAATATGCTGTCAAATTGCAGAAAAAATCTCATGACACTAAACTTTTAAGTATTATCTTACGTATCTTACGTATCTTACGTTTTTAGGATTAAACTTATGTTTAATTTTATATATGTATACGCATCTGTAAAAGCTAGGCCAATTCTAAGTCAGCAATATTATAAATGAATCTATATAAAATTATAATGTCACTATAAAAGCCTCAATAAAAATTCAATAATGTTGGAAAAATTAAAACAATAAGTAAATAATTTTTTTGAGAATGGTATGAAAATTGAAAGAAAAATAAATAAATAATGGTAATGGGCTTGGCAAAACATAGGTTATTCTAATCCGAATCATTAGTTATTAAAAGGTTATTTAAGAATTGGGAAGGGAGTCTTATAAACTACTTTCATATCTTGCCCAACTTAAAAACCATATTATAGTCATAACACGAGCGCAGCGTCCAACCGTTCGTCGACTTACTAGACAGTTGCAGTAACATTGAACAACCGCTTCTATATCCTGTTGATCATCATCATAACCATAACACACGTTTTATGAGTTAAATTCATTTTTCTATACTTTTTGAAGGATAGAAGCAAAATAAATTGTTTCTTTCATTCAAGTACTTAATAAAATTAATCTGACATTAAAAAACTAAAACAAACTTCCCTGACTTTTTACAAAATATCTTTCCTAAAAGATTCAAAACGCTTCGAGATATGAACAAAATCTTTTTTGGTTTTGATTATTTAAAATAGGTATCCAGATCCATAGCGCTTGCAAGTTCAAAAACTTATTTTGAAAGCCTATTAAGTGTGTGTTATAGCTTATAAGGATATGCAAATTCTTTAAGGCCCTTACAAATTACGATGTTGTGGGCGACCATGAACTGAAAATATATAAAAGTCTTATATTTCTTGGGTTACAAAAGAAAAATGGAAGCGACGTCATAATTTTTTTAGAAAAAAGTTTTGTTTCAATAAGGTCACACGTCATATCTCTGTTTAGTGAGAACCCCGAGAAATTAAATAAAATTGTTAAAATATTCAAATGACCTTAAAGATATACATTTCTTGCACAGACAAAAATAGAAGAGAATTAAGATTCACACAAAGAAAAAATGGTTTTCGTTGACAAAACAACGTTTGTCGGGTCAGCTAGTTAATTCATAAAATATATACAAATTATACTTTCCGGCTTAAACGTATGCTTGGAATTCTACCACATATATATATATTGTTAAGGGTAAACCTGCTGGGAGATTGTTGGTTGGGTCCTTGTTTATTATAAGAGCCATAATTTCGGATATAGAAAGTGTTTGTTTTAATTGATAACTTGCACAACTGAACAAAATATGGTTATTATAACTAAAGCGTGTTAAAGAAACATTTATAAACGAAAAATAAATTCATCTCCTATTTAAATCGTTTTCTATACAAAAATCTGCTAGAATATAATTCATATATAGATAATAGCGTGAGTGCTGCAAAGTGGTTAAAACTCTCTAGTATGGGCTTATGCCACTCATATGGTACTCTTTTAACATTTTAGAGATAAAGGTTATCAAAATCAACTCAGCTTCTTCTAAGTTTTCAGGAACTATTTCATGGTACTGCTCAGAATGTTTTAAGTAACTGCATGTCTACATAAGTTAATATATAAGAATAACTAAAAAAGAGAAACTTCATAATGTTTACGTTTGGGGCATATTTTGAAAGATTTGTTGCTTATAATAAAAGATTATTGAGAAAATCCCTATAAATTGTATATGAAAATAAAGGTTGTGAACTAGGCTACTTAACGGTGCCAAAAGAAATAAATGTCGTCATTGAATCTTAAAAGATATTATCGCATAAAAGTTTGCCTAAAAACTACTGTTTTTCAAAGCTTCAATTAAAAATATCTCAAAATATATAAATCATATAAATGTAATTGTTGTTTCACTTGAAAGATAAGCTTGAGACCTTTAATTTAGTACCACTGAGATTTTCCTAGGTTTTTTAAATCCATGATATTGATATTTATGTCGAAAAAGTGCTGATTTTTAATGTTTGCACTTTTCGAACTTCAATCTGAAATATCTCGGATCTCCCATGAGTTATCGACAAAATATTTTTGCAGATATGTCCGGCTAAGAACAACCTTTAATTTGATACCCAATTCATTGGTGTACACTCCGGGCCGGATGTCCCTTATAAAATGAGCAATCCCCTTTATCCAGTCAAGTCTCTGGCCCAGAATATTGACTTGCCGGCTCTGTTGAATCTCAAACATCCAGATGATTACAATGAGTGGTCAGCGGTGGCTATTTGTGAGGCCTGGGCAGCGAAGAGAGCATAATTTACAGAAAAGGCGAGGCGGCCCGATTAGATCGTTATCGAGCTGGAAAGGAATTGCTTCGGATATGTTTGGATGGACAAATAAACTGGAGTTCTATCCTCCAGGCTTTTTAAAGGAGAGAGAACTATGGCAGCAGCACCCAGACACTGAGGAAGTGAGGAAACATCAAGGATACAAGGAATTGAATGATAAATCAGGGGATGACAGCGACAATGAGAGTAGCTCCGAAGATGGAATGAATGCTAATGATAATTCTGGTTATGGGACAGCCTCAAAACACCAGCGAAGTAATGCATTCTCTTTATCGGAAGACAAATAAACTACTTTGATTCCGAGTGAACATTTATCGTATTTTATTTACAATTCTGTTTTTAGTTCTATTTTGGTCTTAAACAATAAAACAATTCAAAAGGTTAAGTTTGTTTAAAAGTTAGTTAGTTCAAGAACACCCTCATCATCATCACCACATCCATTCGTTTTTGTGTTATCGTCTTCTATAAAAATAGCCTCATCATGGGACAAAAATCAATTTTATTGTTCTGCAATACAATCAAATTGGTTATTTGATTTTGAGTGCTTCAGAAACTTACATTATTAGAATTTCATCTTCGCTGTTGAAATCAATTGGTGTAGGGCAGAGAGCTTTCTTTTGCAAAATAAAATAGACAAATATTCGCTGACTTCCGTTTGAGAAAAAAAGTAAAATAGCTGGAACAAAAGGAAGATCGATTTGACATTAATTTAAAAAAAATCAATAATTTATTTTCACACAGACATTTTTTCTTTTTTTTTTTCTTTCACGATTGACATATTTCTTGCTAAGTCCTTTGCTAATCCACCTCTCAAGCTGGACTAAGTTAGTAAACGTCACTTAAGAGAAATTTTATTTTATTAATAGCATTTTCCACTAGTCCGCAGACTTAGAGTTAGTCCTTCGGTAGTCTATGTTTATTAATTTGGCTGTTAAGGTTTAAATGGTTTTTTGTTCATACCTCGGTAACCATTGCTCGCAGACAGTTCTGGTTTTCAGTGACTGATAGAAGACAAACATACCTTTGATATCAAACATCAGTTGAAATAGGCTGCCTGGGAAAATTGAGAGATATTTGAATTTGAAATCGTGGAAAATTTCCTGAAGGCAGAAATCGAAAAAAAATTCCATTTTGGACATCACCTCAGCTTTTTTATCATAACTTGGTAACCAGTGCTCGCAGACAGTTCTGGTTTTCAGTGACTGATAGAAGACAAACAGACCTTTGATATCGAACATCAGTTGAAATAGGCTGCCTGGGAAAATTGAGAGATATTTGAATTTGAAATCGTGGAAAATTTCCTGAAGGCAGAAATCGAAAAAAAATTCCATTTTGGACATCACCTCAGCTTTTTTATCATAACTTGGTAACCAATGCTCGCAGACAGTTCTGGTTTTCAGTGACTGATAGAAGACAAACAGACCTTTGATATCAAACATCAGTTGAAATAGGCTGCCTGGGAAAATTGAGAGATATTTGAATTTGAAATCGTGGAAAATTTCCTGAAGGCAGAAATCGAAAAAAAATTCCATTTTGGACATCACCTCAGCTTTTTTATCATAACTTGGTAACCAGTGCTCGCAGACAGTTCTGGTTTTCAGTGACTGATAGAAGACAAACAGACCTTTGATTTCGTTCATCATTTGATATAGACCGGCTGGGAAAATTGAGAGATATGGCAATTTGAAATCGCGGGAAATTTCCAGATGGCAGAAATCGAAACAAATGTCCTTTTGACTATAACTTCGAAACCGAGTGCTGAAAAAAAGATTCGCTTGCAGTGCAGATAAATAATAAAATTTCATAATAAAAAAACAGCATTTTCAATACAAGATATTTTTATTTAATTTTCTTTATGAATGCAGAAATCACAAGACTTATTTTTGTATCCCTCGAAGGGATTTTTTTTTACATAACTCAAAGCGCTGGGTATAACAATTCAACATTCTTCTGCTTCTTATTTTACTTATTTTTATTCTTCTTTCATTTAAAAAAAAAAATAAACTTTTCATATAAATAATAATAATAACACTTCTTCAGTCTTAAAATTAACATGTTTCATCTTCTTTTTATTCCTAAAGCGGAAGGTACACTAACTAAATCAAAATCTTCGATCAAAATATTTATTTCATTTTTTATATGGCAAGGAAAAAACAAGTTTATGTTAAGGCCGTGTGCGAATTTAGTTGAAATGTTGGTTAAAATTTCTACCACGATTAAATTTGACGTTTGCTGTGCGACTGGGCCTTTTTTTATACTAATTTGATTAAATTTCCTTCAAGATGAAACAAAATTTCCCTCAAAAATGGTTCTTTCTTTTAAATCCACATTTTCTTTTATGAAAATGTGAGAAATTCTCAATTTGACACTCGTTTTTTTATTTTTATCGATAGTTTCCCACTTCAAAACGATCAAAAATCCCATTGTGACAGTTTGTTAATTTAGTCTTTGAACACTACTTATTCCATAGTTCACAGCTGCTGTCAACAAATTTCAAATGAACTTGTCTTTTGAGAAACTTCAAAATTTTAACCAGTAGTGTCAGATTTTAGCCTTTCACCATGCAAACGTCAAAATTAAACGAAACGTCAACTGAATTCGCTCACGGCCCAAAAGATAGAGAAATTCAGTTGTGTGATTAACATATTTTTGGACTTTTTCGTTATTTTATTTCACTAGCAAAGATACATCCATAATTGGTTAAGCTAATTGTAGATTTTAATAGCTTTTTCAAGGTAGTTATAACGGGCGCGTTTTTGTGATTTGTTGACATGTTCTAACCCAAAGAAGGGTAACGGCGAGCCACCTATTTGGGTAAAAAGAAAAACAAACAATTCATAAATTAGCTGAAAAAAGGTGTTTTTTTTTCACTACTCAGTAGATAGCATAGCAAAATTTCCCTTGGCAAACAACAACAATCTAGAATGACAGTTGTGATGGCGATAGAACTTTCAATTATTTAAAAGAAGACAGCGCTGATGGCGTAATGAACTCTCTGAGTAATGAACTCTCTTAGGTTGAAGTATTTGCTATTTTTCTTTATCCACGACGCAACCCTCAAGTCCATTTTGTGACGTTTTATGTAACAATTGCCAGTGCTGGCTACTGAGTACTGAAAAAAAACACGGCTTTTGTAAAGCAATAAAAAGAACTCACTTTGAGTTGTGTGCTTGAATATGTCCGAGTTAATGGCTAGAACATCATCACCAATATATTCTATTCTTCCCAATGCAACAATCGCAAATTTGTACTGTTGACAAAAATAAGAATTCATTCAAACCTAGTTTTTGCAGGAATTGTCAGATTCTTACCTTTTCCCATTCTTTTTCGGGAACATTCAACTTTGTCTGTATGCGTTGTTTCAACTCCCTATAAGGCTCACCATGGCAAGCCTTTATGAAAAATGGAATTCCAAATGAACTGTAAATGTCTTTGCTAAAATGAGCAACGGGAATCAACATTTCGTTATCCGTTAGCGAAAGTTCATCGCATGGCACCTCCTCGATACGAAATATTTTATGGTGCGCCGATTGATTTGAGATTTGCTCTTGTGTTTGCAGGGCTATAAGACAAAAAAGTTCAGTTATTCGTTTCAAATTTGCAAATTTTTAAGGTTCTGTTTACACTCAAGCGTTTGATCTTCATGCAGACGTTGTAAGAGTTTATGATTGGCAACTTCGACTAGACGCAATTTTCGAGTACTATCGTCGGAAAATTGTATCTGTTTGGCTGCTTCCTCCAGCAAAGTCTTAATGGTCCCGTTTTTATTTGGATACACAGTAATTTCGCGTTCTTCTCTAAGATTTGGTGAGAGCTATTTTTTGAATGTAGAATATTTTTAAAATTTTCTTGTTTTTTTCGATTACCCATTGACATTTGAATTGTCGTTTGGTTTCCAATTCATTAATATTCATTGACAGTCTTTGGTAAAAGAGTTTCTTTGGTGTTCGTGGCTTGGTAAAACATAAAAGGTCTTTGATGGTGCAGTCGTATAAACAGCGAATTGCATTTCCAGGAGTGTCTTTGTAGTTTCTGTGAGAGAGAGCTTATTATTTTTCTTTGACAAGCAAAAGTCGTGTTTTTTTTCACTATTCAGTAGCCAGCACAGCAAAATTTCCCTTGACAGTTGTGAAGGTGATAGAACTTACAATTATTGAACAGAAGACAGCGATGATCATCTACTGATCTGAGTTATGAACTCTCATCGGTTGAAGTATTTGCTAATTTTGGTTAATCCGAGACACAACCCTGAGGTCATTGTATTCATTGCCTGAATTTGACAGATAAAGACAGTGCTGTCTACTGAGTAGTGAAAAAAACACGACAAAGACAAAAGAGACACCTACGGAATGCATTTAAAGAATTGAATTCGGTTAGGATCGCAATTAATGCGAATTGCCACAGCATGAGCCATTTGATCGTAAGTGTTGCGATTTGACAGCTCCAAAAGAAATCTTGAAAATACACAAAATTACAGCAAATATAAATCTAAATAGACAGGAGGAACACTAACCCTGGATCATTGGGATTTGCTTTATCACAAAATGTCAATTCAATACGTGACATAAGGTCCCTGTAATAATCTTCAACTGTTGCTAGTTCCAGCTTCTCATCAACATGTTTCCTCTCAAATATCAAAACATTTCCATGCAGTAAATTCTCAACATTGGATGTGGTCAAATTAAGTGACCTGTCAAGTGTTTCGGCATGATTTGACAGCCGCTGCATAGGATTATTACCGAATTCTTGGTAGACTGTCAACTCGGTGTTGGGATTAAGGCCCATAAGCAGATTGACTTGAGGCACTAGATCACTGATTTTTGTCGACAGAGCATACTGGCCACAGCTTAAATAGTGCAGACGTTTATTATTTGCATCGTAGTATTTGAAAAACAGTAGTATATCTCGTTTTCGTTCGAATACTGGCAAAGGACCAGCGATCATAGGACTAGCAAGCTCAAGGAAGATAACCCAAGGTCCTTGCAGTTCGGCAACATTACCCAGTGTCCTATTGTATTCCTCGGCAATTCCGAAAAACGAGAAACGCTGTGCCTGCGCTCGCTGGGCCAGTGGCCATAAACGAATACGATTCTCTTGGACACCAAATGCTTGAGCCAGGGTCTTAACCAATTCACCAACGGTCTGGGTTTTCTTCATTTTAAAAGGCCTCACTGTAACTTTCTCCAAATCGAATATCTCGGTGCCTTGATTGCCTTCGAAATATTCCTCGAGAATAACGTGAATTGCCACATACAATCCGGCTTCGGCGCGATCCTTTCGCCGAACCTGTTCCATACGTTTCTCCTCATTCAAGCGGTCTACCAAATCCGATGGAATATCGTTCTCTGTGAGCTCTTGCAACACTGTTGGCAACTCAGACACTCGAATATACACCAACATGTAGGCATTGCTACAGTTTTTCGAGTGGACAATTTGATCGTCATCAGCTCCACCGTAATTCTGTTCGATGGCTTCGGTTTTGGTACAACTCGAGACAACATCATCGTCAAACTTACACCACTTGCCTTCAGCATTGGTATTGATGTAGACAACGTAGTGGCCACCATGATTGTCCCCCGAATGAACTAGAACAGCATGTAATTTGTAGGTAGCCGGTGTTGATTCTTTCTCAGCTAGATAGCTATCCAAGTTGATTTCGTCATAGAACTCGAAACGATCATTGAACTTCACTGAATTATCGGTAAACGGATCGTACTGGAATCGCATTAAATGCAAATGCAAAACAGGTGGCAACGCTGTGAATATAACCCCCTTTTCGGCATCTTGCAAGCCATGTATCCCAGCATCGTATTTATTGTCGCCTTCCAGCGTTTCCGGGTCGATGTAATCATGGAACGATTCGTAAATATTCTTTTTGTTCTTAATGTTGAGTTGGATGTCATAGAATGTCTCGCATCGAGTGCTGTTGCAATCAACATTCTTACACTTTATGTACGACTGCATTTTCCCTTCGAAGAGGTGGGGAACAGTACCCTCGACGCATGTTCCTTTCATTTTCGACTCGAGCTTATCAAGTAAGACCCGCAAGAATTCCTGGACGTCGTGTTGCATAAATGAGTCCAATGTTTCCCAGCCGAAGCTTTTGGTTAGCTTCTTTGTTCCAACGGGCTTATCGGCAAACTGCAAGTCATGGAATACCCGTTGTAAAGCCAAGCCGACACTTTTCGAGCTATCATCGGCCTCGGTGGGCATTTTATAAACCGATTTTCTTAGTTGGCAAGTGAAATACAGAGTTTGCAGCAACGAATTCATGTAGCAAGTGGCTCCTTGATTCTTAAGGCCAACATAACCGGTGTGCTTCTTTGAATCCCAAAAGACTCCGTGAGGAGCTTCCGCAACAACATGTACCTCTAAGACAATACAATCATTTTGAACGTAGCCTTTATCTGGATTGAAGATATCATTCCAGGCTATGAATATGGAAAAGCCCCAATCATTCTCTTTGCTGTAGAAGAGATGATTGATTTTTTGTATTAAGGCCTCTTGACCGGCCTTAAATGATTTCAGACGCAGTTCGGCAGAGGCATTGCATGACCAGGTAGTCGAATCACTTTCTCCATTGCACTGCAGGAAGAAACCAAGTGACTTGGCTTCAGGCTGAGTGCGAGGATTATTACGCACCATAACCATTATACGCCAGGGTAAATTGCGCACATAAGTTGGCGGTGATAGTTCGGTTTCCTTGAGTTTGGAAATGTTGCGAACAGTGTACGAGAATGTTGCTTCGGAGCGTATTTCATCTTCCAGTTTGAGACCTGCATCTGAGCTTGGCTCCTCCACAGCATCATTATCGTCTACTTGATGGGGAATTGTCGTGGTATCCATACTGGCAAGCTGGACAGCTGGATGCATATTGGCATCGTCATCAATATCGGTGATTTGGCGTGTTTCAGCTTCATCTTCGTCTTGGGGTTGTGGCTTCTCCGAGAATCTAAGTGATTCGCAAAAATCTGTATGCTCGATAAGTTCCTGCTCAAGATGTTGTTCTAAAGCAGCCGGCTCTGGACTATCGGGTGGAGTGTCTGGTGGAGTTGGCTGTGCCGTGGTTATGTTATTTTCAGCCTCTTGGGTATCCATAGCTTCAAGATGGCGATTTTTCTCGTCAACAACGTCAAATGTAAGGTGATGCAGTGTTGGGGTTACTACAATTGATTCTTCTCGTTTTTCAATAACAGCTTCTTCGGGTGGTGAAGAAACCATCCTGAAATTGGCTGTGTTATCAGTTTCCATGGATATTCGCTGCTCGGTGTACCCCTAGACACGCCCCCACGCTGCCGTTGCCTGTTATATGATTGTAGGGCAGGGTGCCGGATGAGTTTCCTCCTTTAGATTATTGTTTAATGTTATGTCCTAAATTTACGGACTAAGCTGAAAAGTTAAAGTGGTTGAGAACATGTTACAAGTAATACGAAATATAAGGATAAAGGATGAGGCGTAAAGTGCATAGAAACATGATATGAGACCTGGGTGGCTTAGCCAAAGGCACTCTGAGCAACGTTCGAGAGAAAAGTCTTACGGAGACGAGATAACCGCGAGATATATCAAATCTACCGTGAAGAGGACCTAATGACAAAAGTTAAGCTTGACAGACTCCGGTGGGCTGGACCCCTATGACCGATGAGGAACCGGCCAGGAAAGTCCTTTGCGGTACAAATTCTTGGGAAAGTGACAGATATCGAAGTATAAACTTATCGAGAACACCTGCCGTTACGGCTTAATTTCCCAGTGGGTCTACCCACAATATCAGGGCTGAGGAAAAGCTCCAGCCAACGCCCTCTGGCAGTACAAGTACTCCCCTTGCTGAGGGGCGAGGTCTATCTAACACCTCTAGCACCCTAGTGATCTCAGATGGTAACAGATCATCTAGGGGCTACTAGTTCCCGCGAATTTGGGATAACCACAGCCACCACGATACTCCCACAAGGGGGCCTACCTCTTAGACAGGACCAAGATATCAGCGAACCTGAATAACTCAGAGGGCTCCTGTCTCCCGTGGTACCAGAATATAGCTTCCGGTGGAGCTCCGCAACCGTAAAGGTTACTTCCAGATGGGCTCCGTAAAAACCCGAGGCCTGACAGGAAGGTGGCAGCGCGGCACACCGCTGGAAGGGTGGAGTAGACCAGGACGTCCCAAGCCTTGGGATGCGAAACGAGATGGCATCGTCCAACAATCGGGAGACATGGAAGAACTTGCTGTAGGAGACCCGGACCGGATCCCAGTTGTGGCGCAGATGAAGCTTGGTTTTAAAAGTCTTTAATCTTGTTTCGGATGTCAATTCACTTGGTAAACTGTTGAAGAAATTAAATCCAGCATACATCAAGGAGTTTATCGACCTACTTCTGTTACATCGCAGCGGTCTGAGATCTTCGTTGTTTCTTAGGTTATATGGCTGGATCTCTTATCTCTGGCTTCTTTGATTTCTTCCTTGTATTTTCTGCGAATAGCTTTGCACTTTTTAAAGTCTGAAGTTCTGAAGTAAACCATTTATGTTCGTCATGCGACGTCATTGTTTTTATTTTACTGTCAAACAATTCGAAAAGTTCTTCGCTGTCCTCGATGAAAAATAAATCAGAGAAAACGAACAGTTCCAAAATCTGCCTACGACCTTTCTGTGTTTGTTCTATTTGCTTGTTATTCTTGGTATTTAATGATTCTATTTCAATTGATGATGACGATTTCTAATCGGTGGTTTTATAAGCGAGGATGGAGGACATTCGAGCAACAAAAAAACAACTTACCTTTCATTTTGGTTCCACTTTGCACTTATGGGCACATGACAACGAATAGAACAACCGGCGGTGCCAGGTGAAGGGAAATTTAACCTTTCCTAGTCCTATAATTCACAAATTATGACAAATTGCAATATGCAACTTTGAGCAGAAAAAAAAAGAACACAACTGGCAGATGACAACGAGTAGAAGTAATTGAAAATCAAAACCACCCTTTGGTTCAACGAAATTCTGATTTTTCTGTTCGGATATTTTATACCAAAACAAAAATCTATTGAATCGTAAAATAGGTTATTTGTTGGCGAACAAACTTTGCTTTTAACAAAACGAAAACGAATTACGTTTTTCTATAATTCACAGATGAGTTAAAAGGAAGATGGGAAACCAAGCTGTCAAAATGACAATGTCTACAAGCTGCGGTCCAAGTTTACTGCAAGAGTATGCGTGTTTTTACCAATACGGTCTCAGTAAACTTCGACAACATACCACCTGATTTTTGTTGCTGTTTCTTTTCTCATTTATTCACATACACGAGGTAATGGTGCGGTACCCGGAGGGTAAAACGTAAGTCAGTTTCCGATCTCATCTCATTTTGTCTCTGCTATAATTAATGGCGTTTTACATTCAGCCAAGAAATTGATTCTTCAAGGATCTGCGGCAATTTTTTTGCCCCTCATATGGAATGGAAAGAACTGTCTGTTAAATGAATCTGTTCCGCACAGAAAAGATCCAAAAAGTACACGTTCCATGTTCCATGAGTAAAAACCTTGCCCCAAACTGTTCTACAATCTGTCATTTTGTGTCATTGCGTGTTCTAATGTCAGTTTAGTACTCATCTGTGGTGAAAACTATCACATGTCAAAATTTCAAATGACAAATAATTTTCGTCACTAGTAGCTGCAAGATGGAAATCGATTGTAGCACCATCTTGAGGCCAGGAACAAAAGCACTTGAGGAGCAACCAGTGCTATCAGGATTGCTTCTCTGCCTTGTTTAAGAGACGATCTGTCAAACCAAACAGGCAGCTACAGTACAAACTTATGTAAAAAAAAAAAACTGCTTCTGTGGAGATCTCAGATGGCACCACCATCGTTTGCCATCTTTATGTCGTTTTCCATTGGTCGTCCAGAAGCATTCGGATGAGTCCAGAAGCCTTCTGAAACCATTCCATTGGACTGACTGACTTTGACAGACGAAATGCTTCTGAGAAGAGCAGAACTCTTCATTTTTGAAAACAGAATCGTCCGAAGAATGACACAACCCGTTCCATTGGAGGTAGAAGAAGAAACGTCATAAAAAGTCAATAGGAAAACCACATAACTTTGTAGCCGAGTGAGTTGGTTGAAAATCGTGTATGTGATCAAATGAGAAAAAACAGCAACAAAAGTCAGGTGGTGTGCTCAAGTTTACTGAGATAGGATTGGTTAGATTAGACAGCTTGGTTTCCCATCTCCCTTTTAACTCATCTGTGCTCAAAAATCATCCTGGCTTTGTGTTTTGGTTCATTCGCGACGAAATAAAAACTCTCATATGAAAGAAATGTCAAAATTGGCGAATTTTCGTTCATTCGTTGGTTGTTGTTTGTGCTCAAATTTAGCTGCCAGAATTATTCCCTTTTGGTGAATAGTTGGTCGTTGGTCTTGGTCGTTGTTTGTGCTCAAATTTACCTGCTAGAAATAAAGACGGATTGAAAGAATGTATAAGTGAAAACACGCACACATCTTTGCAATCCGTAAATTTTAGCTTGTAGGTGTAGGCATTGTCATTTTGACAGCTGTGTTTCCCATCTCCATTTTAAACTCATCTGTGGTTTCTGATCTCTTTTTGACTCTGCTTTGGTATCTGATGCAAAGAATCGGGATTTTTCGTACAAAAAAAAGGGAAAGAGAATACAAATACAAACTAGTGATCGTTAAACATCGATAGTCAGGGACTTCGATAGTATCGATAGTTTACAAAAAAAACTATCGATACTATCGATAGACTATCGATAGTTTCCTTTGAAACAACTTTTAGCCATTGGAACCACAAAAAAAGGTTAAAAAATGATATGGGTCTTTAAGATCACTAAAAAAGGGGAAATGCACGATCTGGCACACAAACTTGCATTTGTATTGCAGATAAAACTTATAAAATAGGTTCCTTTTATTCTGTAAAGCACAAACTTTGTGTGAAATCGTTTGATTCACTTTAGAGGAAAATGACATTTCTAAAAAGAAAGTATTACTTTAAAATAAAAACAATATTCCCAAATAATCAAAAACAAAAATCGTGGATCAATGAAAAGCAAAGAGTTATTTTTCACAAAATTGACGAATTTAAGGAAATAAGAAAAAAATAATTGCTTTCGTTTAATAACAAAAATATTATTTATAGAAAAGAAAAACAAAACCAATATTTATTCTCAAAAATAAACAAATATAAAATAATGGTAGATATTACCATTTGGCGTTTTTCTTTTTTACCTCCGAGTAGATTAGATCAGATCACGGATGTGTCAAAAAAAATCTGTGTTCCTTTTTTAGCTCGGATATATCGGAACTAAAAATATTCATGCTCAGGATAAAACGACTGAGGAAATAGAGCAGATAGCTGAAGACAACTTCACTTGTTTTTTCGGATTTTACAGACAAAAACAAACATAAAATTAAAAATGGATTCCCAAGACAGTCGCGCGTCTATTGTAGCTAAACAAAAAAAATTAAAAATAGTAAGTAAAAAATTACATTTCAGTGCACAGGTTTGTTTCTTTATTAAATCGGAGGACATTGAATACGATCTGCTCATAGCTTCGCTTTGACAAATCCGTGATCTGATCTAATCTGCTCACAGGTAAAAAAGAAAAACGCCAATTGTATTTATAACTAAACGTTTGTTGGTTTTGATACCTGCAGCGCTACTTGTTGCTTGTCACGGTAAGAATACTGTGGAAAAGGAAATACAAATACAATGACATTGCTCATGTATAGTGAAGTGTCTATTTGCTAGTTGTCTAGAGAAAGAATAATTTTGTTTACTGGAAATGCAAACTATCGATAGTATTTTCAAACTATCAATACATTCGATAGTTTTTTACTATCGATACTATCGATAGACTATCGATGTTTAACGATCCCTAATACAAACATTTTTCCCTACACAAAGGCGTTCTATGTACGTGTGTGACATTTTGTTTTACATCAAATGATATTTAAATCAATCAGTGAAAACTTCCTGTGCCTGGGAGGCTCTTTTAAAGACAAAATTATCAATCGAAATCGCTCCTCACTGTTCTGATTTATGTCCACTTCATGATTTTATTGAAACTCGTAACTCTCTGGTCTTTGTTTTAACATCAATTTGAAGCCGACCCACACCCCAGTCTTCCATTTGTTTATTCAAGTGCAATTTTCCAGCAAAAAAAAAGACAAGTGATAGTTTTTCCTTCGCTCGTCCAATGCAAATCCTAAACATCAATTTTCTCTGACGACAGACTTGAATTTTGTTTCTCGAAAAAGTGGTATCTATCAGTGGGGGAGTGGCGCTGATTGATGTTGTTCCTTCGATGATTAAATGATGTCTTGGAAATTGGTTAAATGAAAATTCGGATGCTTTGTGTTTTCATTGAAGTAAATTAATGTTCCCATCTCTGGAAAGGATTTTCCGTCGTCGCTAGGGTCGTCGTTTCGTCTTGTGTCTTGTGTCTTGTGTCTTGTGTGGATATTTAGAATTAAGACGAGGTCGTCATTTATTCATTAAATTCGAGAATATGGCAACTTTTGACGTTTTCGATCGAAATAGGTGAGTTTCCTTGCTGGGAATCGAAGGTTTCCCTATTCCACCGAGTCAAAGAGACTCTCAAGCCTCTCCGGCTTTAATTGTCTACTAAAATTGTTTGAGAAACGATCATTTTCTTCTTTCAAGTTGGTACTTTGGGCCAATGTCACGGCAGGACGCCACCGAAGTTTTAATGAACGAACGCGAAAGAGGTGTCTTCCTAGTCCGCGACAGCAACTCAATTATTGGTGATTATGTCTTATGCGTGCGGTAAGGGAAAACCATTAACAACTCTCCCCAAATATGTTCTCTGAAATCTGTTTCGTCTTTTGTGCAGAGAAGACACCAAAGTCAGCAATTATATAATAAACAAAATTCAACAAAACAATCAAATTGTTTACCGAATCGGTGATCAATCATTTGCCGACCTACCAGAGTTGTTGACGTTTTACAAATTACATTATCTCGATACGACACCGTTACGTCGACCAGCTCCGAAAAAACTAGAGAAAGCAATTGGCAAATTTGACTTTGAAAGTAACGTAAGTATCCATCCGTCCTCAGAATCCACTTGAAGTTAATTTTCGTATTATCCTAGGACCATGATGATTTACCTTTCCGTCGCGGTGAGATTTTAACAATTATTCGTAAAGATGAAGATCAATGGTGGACAGCACGTAACGCCCTAGGGCAAGTTGGACAAATTCCAGTACCTTATGTACAAAAGGTAAGCGTTTTGTTGGCTTTTTTTGTATAGTGTCCGACCGAAGGTCGATTTTCCGCCGAAGGTTAAATAAAGCGAAGAATTCTCATTTCGAAGTACAAACGATGTGACAAAATGTGATCAAAAATATTCTTTATTAAAACACGAGACCAAATACCACACGTCCAACCGATCCCACAGACAATTTTTAACTGACTGCTTTTCGGCAATTTGGCAATTTAAAGGATTCAAAAATGGACATCTTGTCAGCGCCTACTACGATCTTACACTAAAACTTGTGCGTCCAACAATTTAAAAAATTTAAAAATTGATATTTTTCGCCGCCTACTACGATGCTCGACATTAAAAATAAATTCTTCGGCGTTGGCCTATTTTATACCGAAGCCGAAGGGTTTGGCCGAATGCGGTCGGACACTTCTTTAATATGCAAGGAGGGGAGGGGGGAAGGAGTATAAAGTTTAAATTTGCTTAAATTTTTCAAGTTTGATGAAAGTATTGAAGACAATAGCATAGAACGCCCTAGTTCTGGAGGCAGTGGCTGTGGCAATATCATTAGTGGAACTAATTCAATTTCAAGAACGAGAGCCTTGAGCGGAGGTGGAAATAGTGCTGGGGGAGGATGTGCTGCAAATAATACGACTGGCATACCTCTTCAAAGCTCACATCAGTTGGGCAATGCCTTAAAAAAGTCAGATCTTAATGTAAGTTGTTGTTGTTTTCCTTAATACTGACTGCGACTAATGTGTTGTTCATTTTTAGCGCAAACTACCTGCTTATGCTCGTGTCAAACAAGCACGTGTTCCGAATGCCTATGACAAAACGGCACTAAAACTAGAAGTCGATGACATTATTAAAGTAACCAAAACCAACATCAACGGCCAATGGGAGGGTGAACTAAAAGGCAAAATTGGTCATTTCCCATTCACTCATGTTGAATTTATCGACAACGAAAAGGAATCCAAGTGTAGTGCAAGCAACAATTGCAGCAATAACCTACCAAATGTCAATGATTGGGGTGAATAAGAGACGAAACGAATGAAAATTGATCAAAATTAGTAAGTAGGAAAAGGACGACGATTGAAACTTTCATACAAAACACAAACTAACTTCAAACTTCTCATCAAGATAATTTTTCGAACAAAAAGGTTAAGTGTAAAAATAATGTAAATAAGAATATCGTTTTGTTTTTTAAATAAAAAAATAGTTAAGCAAACATCATTTGATTGTAAATACAAGATTGAGCGCGTTCCGAAACCTAGTGACTACGTAGTCAACTCGTTATAGTTGTCAGTTGTCACAAGGTTTCGGAATGCCCTCATTGTTTTAGGAAACATAGAGGCAAACTTGTATGGCGATATGTTTGTTTATTTTGAAGCACAAAGTATTTTCTTATAATTGTAAATGTAAAAAACTAACAAAAAACCATTCGGGTTAATCGTGGTAACCGTCGGAGCGGAATTTACTCCGATTTACTCCGAATTTGGCTTAGAGTTAGGCTCCGACGGCTACCTCGATTAAACCGATTATCAATTTCTAGAAACTAAGCTTTGATAAGATATTTAATTCTAAACTGTTGTAAGCATTAAAATTGATATTCTTAAAAAAATCATAAATTATCAAAAATTATCGATTATGAAAAGCTTCCTCAATTGAATTGTTTTAAACAAAAGAAAGAATCTTTTTCTAGCTACATATTACACGGCCCAATCGAGGTAAACGTCGCACGGTTGTCCAAAATGACTTATCTCGTTGCAAAAATCATAACTTTTGAACGAATTGAGGCAGCGGTATAATTTTTTTTTTAATTTGAAGGAAATTTCCAGGGCTGTTACACCAATGAATTTCAAGAAAATTATTTCACAGGGTGTTTCGGAATCATCGGCCGAAAACAGATTTTCTCAAAAAACGAAATTTATAGAAAAAAGAATTGAAGTAAAACTTTAAAAATTGTCTTTTGTTTTGCAAATGTTGATAAAAACAAAATGATGGCCCCCTAAGTGTTTATAGCGTGTTCTTAAATAAAATTCATCACAACAGTGGATGCGAAAATTTGGCAAAGAAACTTTTTTTTTTTGCTTTAAGCGGTCAATAATAATGGTGTATACCTTTTTAAGTGACATATTTTATGTGAAACAGCAAAGGGAAAAAATAAACGGACCAAAAAAAAAAGAAGCTAAAAACAAAAAATCAAGTATAATTAAAAACATATAGGATAGGTATACATATATTAAATAAAAAAATATACATAAACTATCTTAAACAATAATTAAAAATTTTCAGTAAAAAGTTCACTGCCATCATCATCACTTTTAATATTTAATAGACTAATCAGCTCTGGACAGTAGCTTTTTTTGAGCTCTTTTTGGGATCTAACGTGTCTTAAAGATGAAACAAGTGGATCTGATGATATGGATAGCATATTAAATAAATCTTCATTTTGTCGTTTCCTTGAAACCTTGAGAGTATTGGATAATCGATATCGCTTGTAATCTTTATTCCTTGCTTCCTGTGCTTCCTCTGAAAGTTTCCCTATTGGTAAAATTTGATGGCTTATTAGTTCTCCACCGTGGTGCAGAATCTTGTGAAGTGTTGGGGTCAAGAGTTTGTGACTATATTTCGATTTTAAAAGATTCGAAGTGTTTTTTGTACACTCGTTAAATTTATCTATATTAATATAATATTTAATATAAATTAATAAAAAATTTAATTTTAATCAATCAAAATTTTATAATAATATTTCTCTCTACCTCTTTTATTGGACCATAAAATAAAGATCTATAATTAAAAATATCCTTCAACCTTAGATTATTTTGGCTTAGTAATTGCAGGAATCTACTTAAATAGGAAAATTAAAGTAGGCAGATTATAAAAATTGGTAGATATGGTAATACATTTTGCAAAACCTATATCAATTTATATTCGTAATAAAATCCAAAATAATATTTTTTTTTATTCTAAAGGAAAAAAAAATTAAAGTTTCATCCGTTGCTGGTTTTTACAAGTACCATACATTTTATGATACTTGTGGGTTTTTCGACAACCTTATGAATGACTTTTTTATTCATTATTATTATCATTATTAAAATAAAGTAAGAAAATGTTATGTTTACGACGCATTTTTCGAAAAAAATTGACATCAAAGTCAAAAATTATCACGGACAAGAACAACGGAACATCCTTCAAAAAATAATATCTGACCAATAAAAAAAAGATAAAAAAAATTGTAAATGCAGTTACAATGGCTAATATTTCTTTTTAAAATTAAAACCTTAACATCGTTGCTAGCATTACTATTAACAGAGAACGAAGCGTTTACGTGGGTCAAGGTATGCCAAAGTAAGCGTTTTCTCAAGCCTTTATTTTTTTTTCAAAGTTCAAAATCTCGGCAGTGCGCAAGTATGCGCAGCTAAATATTTTTCTTTTGGCTCAACAATTGGTTGATACACATACCCTATTCGGCTTAATGCATGGACTTGGATGGATTTTTTTGTAGCTCTATTCAAACTCGATAAATTGTAAAAAAATGGTGTTTTTTTGTTTCATTTATTAAAACCTGAAAAATTATTTTTTTTTCAATTTCAAATTTAAATTTACTTATAAGTAATTAAACCAGGAACTATTAACAAAAAATAAGATTTTTCATTCAATATGCCATAATCGCAAAAATGAAAATAAGGAATTATGTTTTTTTTTTCTCTAGAAAAAAATTAACTAACTTTGAAGAGCCCTATAAATTAAACTAGTGATCAAAAAATTATTTTGTTTGCTGTTTTTGAAGCTCTGTCTATATTTCTCTTAGAAATAAAAAACAAAACAATAAAAATAAAACATCAGATTTTGTATTTTTGCCACGACTTTTCCCTTTTTGGACAACTGTGCGTCGGAGCGGACAGTTTCTCCGATTTACTCCGAATTTAGCTTCTAGGTAGTTGTCCGACAAGCAAAATGTCACTCCGACGGTTACCTCGATTGGGCTGACAATTTGTTTTTGACATGTGAGCGCATGCATTCTTTATGTAACCTTTTTTTAATTCAATTTAAACTATACACACGAAATCCTAAGAAAATGTGCAAAATAAATGATACACATATTTAGATGTTTGTGATTCGTTAATTTCCTTCATTTAGGTTCTGCTGTTTGGTCTTTTCTGGGTCTTTATCCGTTTCTTTCTTCTTTCTATCCATCTATCTCATTTCTTCTCTTCGCTCTCTCATATTTCGTGGCCCAATCGGCTACATTCTGCTTGGACGGTGTATATTTCCAGATAGAAACGTCCGTTGACTCCTGAATTTCACCCACACGAAACATAACGAACTGCTTAGAGAGTTTGGGAGCCGCTCTTAGCCATAGAAGGACCGTTTTGGAATCGGAACAATAATGCGTCGATTCAATTTCTAGCTGATGAGCTTTTGACAGACGCAATGCTTCTGAGACGAGCATAACTCTTCCATAACATAACATAACATCATAACCCGTTCCATTGGAGGTAGAAGAAGAAACGTCAAAAAAAAGACCAATGGAAAACGACATAATACAGAAAAGTCAATGTCAAATGTCAAGTTAGAACAGTCATCGAAACGTCATGATTCTATTCCAGGTTAACCTTCCTCAAAAGAACAGAAAATACTGTTCTATTTCACGATAATCTGCATGAAACTTCTAGAAAAAGTCATTGAACAGCAAACTTCTGTCAAACCAAGCAGAGAAGCAATCTTGATAGTACTGGTTGTTCCATATACAAAGCAATACAGTCCAGCACAGTGTCATTGAACAGTTGATGCTTCACTCACGTACACTGTACATGCAGCTAACGCCTTTGTATATATATTTTTTGGGGAGTAGTCTAAAAATGCAAACGATGGTGGTGCCATCTGAGATATTTCACAGAAGCATGTAGCTGCCTGTTTGGTTTGACAGATCTTCTGTCAAATTTCCATATCTCTCAATTTTCCCAGCAAGCCCATTTCAAATGATGAACGAAATCAAAGGTCTGTTTGTCTTCTATCTCCCTGAAAACCAAAACTGTCTGCGACCACTGGTTACCGAGTTATGATCAAAAAACCATTTCAAATTCCAAATAATTTCAATTCAGATTTCTTTCAATAGAAAAAAAAACAATTCAACCCACTATTCAACAAGTGAATGCGTTCATCGGTTTGGCGGCTTTTGCTCAATACAATTCCATCATATTAGCCCATTGAACCAGTCCATCCACCATTTTGTATTAGTTCGTGGTTTTGGTAAGTTCGGTTTCGTGAAATTCTAATTTCAAAAATAAAATTCAACCGGTAAATTGTTTAAAATAATTTAAAAAACGTGAAATAAATGTAACTCGAGGTGTTTTAATTAATTTTCATAAAGAAAATTTTCAAAATTCGTCGTTTATATGTGAAAATTTCTATAAAATTGTGCTGCTTGGTAATCGGGTTTTTTCTTGTCCGTTATGTGGTGTAAAAATGCCAGTGCGGTGGCAAAGATATCGGTTTTTTCTCATTAAAAATGCTTCGTTTCGATCGTTTATCAATAAAATATCATTATTTTTGATAAAAATAAGTAAATTTGTGCAATTTCCTTCTCCGGCGAACAAAAGACAAGATCAGACAAGTACAAGTGCACCAAGTCCATATCCGATTATGGTTGGTGTATTTGCTGAGTTGTGTAAAGCTAAGTGCATTGCCGATTGGTGTACTAGCTAAGTGGTCTGATATCGTTTCCCCCCTAATTTCTGTTATTGTGCGTTGTTTAAGTCCCATCGCGTCCCTCTCCCCCTAAGTGAAAGTGTTAAAGTGTTTTTTCTTTAGTGTCCCTTGAGTGTTCCCTTGATAAGTGTTTTTAAAAAGTCAAAAATGAACAAATAACTTTTCTAATATTCTATCCGTTGGACTTTAACTTCTTCTCCAATAAGCTGATAAACTTACGCAGTTGTACTCCATAAGAAGAAACGATGCCTTCATTTTTGGTAAGTCGTTTGCTTTTTTAAATTTAAATTAATTGCCGAGATATTGGCCAAAAATGGTAGTACCTGTCAAAGGCATGAATAACTGCCAGCGCCACAGACGGGAAAAGTTTCTAACCAAAAATTCTCGAGGCTGCCATTTTTTTTTTTTGAATATACAAACCTGTGGTTCTGATCTTCTTCTTTCTCTAATCTCTGGCCACTAGGCTTCTCTAAGAACGAAATTGCAGTGACAGCCACAGCTGAGCTGTAATTTCAATACAGAGTTTTTGTGTTTGTTCCAAAGGTTTGTTCTAATCCCAGTGGAGTTTATTATTTTCTGGTGCAATAACTAAAGAATGAATGAATCGAAAAAGCTTCTAAACACCGAAGATCATCAAATGGCTTCTTCTTACACAGAAATTGCCTTCCTATCATCCAAAACAGGCTGCCAAACTGCCGAAATCGATGATGTTGATGAAAAAGTTGAAGAGGACGACAATCCCAACATCAGAGACTTTAAACCGCAGAAAAGACCTGCCACTTTGCTATGTGATAAATGTAGGACTTGCTAGTTTTCCAAGCAACACATTTGCTTTGATATTTCCTTTGTATTCCAGCATATCCCTATGACCTGGAAGGGACAGTCCTTAGGGAAGGCGACATGACACATTTTGTAGCCCAAAATCTTGAAATCAAAATCAAGCTATCCAGTCCGATATCCAAAAGAGGTGCTTCCAATATATTCAGTTTCAGTATGTCGCCAATTTTTAATGTGATTTTCTTTCTTTTGAAGAAAATTTCTCTTCAAAAAACAGCACCCCATCAACATCGACAGGAATCATTCCAAAACACTTCCTGCAATCTCATTTGGCTCAAATTGATTCGAACGTCCTGAGCGACATTGAAATCGATGCTCAATACCTGGCGGCTTCTGTGGACAACTTGACAGAGAACTTGTACAATTTGTTGCATTCAGTCTCGTCCATAACGGCTGATAATGTTGAGATTCATAAGAATTCAGTCAACAAATTGACAGACAGCATGGACTCAAACATCAAGTGCATGTACACGATCATGGCTAAAACGGAGGAAATCTCGAAATCAATGAAGCCGACCGAGCAGCTGGCTCTGCGAATGTAAGAACAACCCTTCTCCCTTGCTACTTTTGTTAATTTTGTATCTTTTGTAGCCGAGAAATCAAAAGGCTTGTGGATATGCTGGAAAATAGTTTGTAATGGCTGGAGCACATCTAGGAGTATTTGTTGCCATTTTTAATCATAAATAAATTTAATCACATAATAAAAACAAGAGTTTTATCGAAATTCACAGCGAATTTCTACGATTTCCTCGGGGTTCAATTTCACTCACAACCAAAAGGTATCCGATACATTTTTGTTGTGTAAGAAAAGAAAATAGCAAAGGCATGAACCATTTCCTGTTTCCTTGTTTCGTCACTGCGAAAGAATCAGCAATTCACCACTGAGGTGAACTCTCCATGGAGATAAAATAATCCTTGTACACATGGTAAACTACGGTGGCGCCATCTTAAGACCTTTTCAAGTTTGTATTGTATGTTCTCTGCTTGGTTTGACAGATCTTCTGTCACGGGAGAGGTAGATAGATAGAAAGTCTAACAGCCTGATTCTCCCCCTTGTGAGGAATCACAAGTCATAAGCCATTGTGACTATCTCTTGTGAGGATTGTTGTGATTCGATAACATTTGTCGGATTCTCTCACCATCCTCACAAGAAAAGTCACAGTGAAACTCACCACAGCCAATGTGAATATGGAAATGTCATCAGCTTCTCATTGAAAAAATTGCTAGTTATGACCTGCTCTGGAAGAGATCACAATTGCGATTGTTTTTGTGACTCTCACAAGTTGTGACTTTGGGGGATAATACGAAAAAGTCACAAAATCAATTTCACCTCTTCTTATGACTTGTGAGGCATCAGTGATGATGGGGAGAATCGGGCTGTAAAAGTTCTTCCATTCTCTTTCTGAGCTTCTCGTGATTGGCTGTAAGGTGGAATGCACCTTTGTAGATGGATCCTGAAGAAGGGAGATCCTCTAAACTGCGCCAACTACAGAGGAATCAGACATGGACCTAGCCAGAAGCGTCAAGGTCCAGAGACTCAGATAGTTCGGTCATTTAGAGCGGATGGACACCAATGCTCTGGCCCGGAAAGCTTTCGATACTTTACCCTAGCGACGTAGAAGGAGAGGAAGACAGCGACTCATGTGGCGCACACAAGTGGAAGAGGACCTCAATCAACTTGGAGTGCAAAACTAGAGACAGCTAGCTAGGGACCGAGCTGGCTAGCGGAGACTGTTGATTGAGGCCCAAGTAGTCCACACCGGACTGTAGCGCCACTTTAAGTAAGTTGAAATCATTAACGAACGCGTTTAGTCAGGTTTCGTTGATCTGTCAGTTGATTCTTCCTGTGGTAAGTGTTTCCAAGAAGTTTACTCACCACGACAGGCGACAGACACATTTGCAGACGCCATTGGCGTTTTTCTTTCTTACCTCTGAGCAGGTTAGATCAGACTGTAACGCCACCTCGTTCAATGGTGAACTAATTGGCGGTGTGAAAAGTCCTGCTTCGGGTATGATCGACCTGTTATTCGACTCTAGCTCCACCTAGTTACAAGCATTACAAGATATACAAAGGCAGTTCAGGCTCTCAGATTGAAAAAAGAAAAACGCCTTATGCTACGCTAATCGGTTAGTTTGTTCTGCGTGAAAAAGAAGAGATTGCTGAGCACTTAGGCAGTGTCGTTGCAACTCGTATAGCAAGGGTATAGCTTTTCGTCCAAACCTTTTTTTTGTTCGGTGCCGTGTTTCCAATTAAAACAAAAAAACGTGAATAAAAATTAAGGTGTTTTTGTGATTGCGAATATGCCCGAAACTTTTCTAGGTTCGATTCGCGAAATTTTGGATTTTGATTAAGGAAGAAAGGAGGTTAAACAATTAAAAGTGGATCGTAGGGAAGAACAAAAAGAGGTTCCATCAAAATTGAACTGCAAGAAAATGCCCCGCACAAATACATAGACGTGCATTGTATTGAGTTTAAGAAAAGTGGATTCCAGCGTCTAATCCAAGATTTCTGATGCCAAATAATTGAGAAATGCATTTGCAACATGTATCCAACAAATCATTAATATTTCTTGTTTAAACATTTAATAATTGTGATTTATGTGTGTGTGTGTGTTTTCACTTAATACTTTTTTTTTTTTTGTTAATACAACCAGGATTCTCGTAAGATTCGCTGTGTCCTTTTTAAAACAGGACAGGAATAATCAGGTCCAGTTTCAGCCCATGGATAATATTGCTTCTTTATTTTTGTCACTATCTCTCTCTTACAATCTATTTTAGTGTGTTGTTGTTTTTGTTCATCAATTCAGATCGTTGTCCACCGACGACCGCCATCATCGTCGTGCGCTGTGTAATCTGGTTCAAGTGAGTGGGATGAAAACAAGATTTTCCACTAACACCATCAAACCGAAAAAACTCCAAATAAAAATAACTACCACATTTTAGTTCAACAAAATGATAGATGGTGGAGAGAGAGTGAGGAAGAGATAAAAGACAATTGTATGCTGTGAGCGCGAGCGAGCGACAAAAAAACAAAAGTGGAACGCGTTTGTGTATAGTATTTGGGTGTGCATTGTTATACTCTGGAGATGAAAGAAGAAACTCTGCACAAAGTGTTGGATTTGGATTTTTAAAAAAAGGCCTGTGACTAAAAACCAATTTCGAATTAAAAAGAAATAAACTCAAAAGCTAGAAAAGCAACAATATTATCAAACATTTGCTGGAACATCGTGTGAATTTGTGAAATTTGTGTGAAAATTAACTCATTTGATTTTTTTTTCGTTTCGTTTTTGTGTTCGTTTCCAATTCCATCCATCGAAGACACCAAAGAATCGTGTCGTACACAAAAGGATACCTTGCCTACTTGGTATATGAATAAACATTTTTTCTGGTATATTTGAAGTTGCATCACTGGTTTCTTCTTAAATACAACTATATAGAAGTGTGTGTGTTGGTGGTGTTCGTGTGTTATATACATAAAAAGAAAAAAAAACAAAAAAACCTTTCCAGGAATTTCAACTTCTAAAAAAACAAAAAAGAAAGCAGCAAAAAATACATTAAAGGTGAGTTTTCTTGTACCTAATTCTTGAAACATTTTTTCCTTTTTTTTTATTTTACCGTTGTTTTGCGGAGACTTATTTGTTATAAAAAATATTGGACATCTTTTTGGCCACAATTTGGGGCTACATTTTTCTTCTCATTTGCATTTTTTTTTTGTGAACTCTTAGCTGAAACGATGCCAACAGTCATGGAATCCTTTCTTCTTTTTTTTCTTTTTTTTTGTCGTAGTCGTAGTCTGTCTCAAAATTAAAGATTTTAAGTCTCATTCCTGGATACGGATCGGTTTTCTTCTCTTTTTAATCAGCGTAACAAGGTATTTGAACTTCTGAGGAACAGACTGCATTTATGGAGTTGAGTTATTGGCCATTCCGCGAGACAGTAGTATATTCTGCAATTAAAAAATAGAAATCCTCATTTTGGTTGGATAAGTTCCCTATCACAGTCCCTAGGAGGACAACAAACAACTAGCTCTGCCCGTACGGTGTTACTCGTACGAGAACCGGGACGAAAAGTCACTTTCTGACCCTTAAATTACCCCACTACATTGAAAAAACAAGAGATTTGCTCAATGCAAACTTTTTCACGGGAATAAAAGTAACGATCCCACGGGAAATGCGTCTCAATCGATAGATACGCTTCAGTTAAGCTAGGCATACACGATGAACATGTTGGTGTGATTTGTTGGGGTTGGGCTGAAAATTATTCGTGTATGGGCATGTTGGCCAACAAATCCACGGTTTATGAAATATTTTGTAAACCGTGAACTTACGGCTAACATGTTGGCTGTGTATGGGCAAGTTTACAACAAATTTTGAAGTTTATCAACATGTTCGTCGTGTATGGCGTTGTGTGACAACAATTCGTCATTTGTGTAGTTATTTTCATAGAGTTAACATGTTGCAAAACAAAGCAAAACGTACTTGTATCGCACATCTTGCCTTCACGACAGTCACACAAATAATGAAGTTTATAAACATGTTGGGCCGTGTATGGCGAACCGCTGCCCAACAAATCACACCAACATGTTCACCGTGTATGCCTAGCTTAAAGCACAGAATTCACGATTAAACGTGATTTTCAGTACTTGCAGACTAGACTGCGTATATTTATTTGATTTTTTGCGGGTCGGGGGAAATTTCCCTTTGAGGACATTTCGCCTGTGCACTAGAAAATATATTTCGCGCGAAATTTTTCAGATTGAAATGTGAATAACTTTTGCAAAAAAAATTTGTTTTTTTTGTGAAAGTGTTAGCCTGGATCCCCTTTTCAGCCTGTAACTTGGCCTGGATCGTTCTTAGGGTCCTGTAGACCTAAGAGCGTGAAGAGTAGCGAAAGGTTGATGAGGGAGGAGCATGTTACACATTTTTACTTGCTTGGCTCACTCTTTAAGTATGCTAAGTCTTGAACAAATCGATCGAACAGTTTCCACAGTCCGTTGTGGACTTGGGCCTCAATCAACAGTCTCCGCCAGCCAGCTGAGTCCCTTGCCAGTTTTGCACTAGCAAGTTGATTGAGGTCTTCTTACACTTGTGTGCGCCACCTGAGTCGCGATCTTCCTTTCCTTCTACACCCCTCGGGAATAGTATCGAAGGCTTTCCGGGGCGGAACATTGTTGTCCATTGGCTCTAAATGACTGAGCCATCTGAGTCTCTGGTCCTTGACCCTTCTGGCTAGGTCCATGTCGTTGTACAACCCGTAAAGCTGTTGTATCTTCTTCGCCATTGCCTAGTAGCTACAAGAAAGGAGATAGAACCCCGCCCTGGGTTGTTCGTCTTTCGGCAAATCTAGTGAGTTGGCTGCTACCCATCGATATTTGAATGACTCTGGTTCTACTTACTTACTTATGGTGGCGCTACAGTCCAGGTCGGACCAGGGCCTCACCAAACAAACATCTCCAGCCAGCTCGGTCCCTAGCTAGCTGTCTACAGTTTCGCACGCCAAGTTGGTTCAGGTCCTCTGCCACCTGTGTGCTCCACCGGAGTCGCGGTCTTCCTCTTCTGCGACGTCCTTCCGGGTTGGATTCGAAGACTCTACGAGCCGGAGCATTGTTTTCCATTCGCTCAACATGACCCAACCACCTAAGTCGGTGGACCTTAACTTTTCTGGCTAGGTCAGTGTCGCTGTACAGCTCGTACAGTTCTTGGTTGAATCTTCGTCTCCATTCCAGAGGACTTTACTACTGGAATTAGGTCCAAAGAAGCAGCGATTGGCAAGAGTAATTCTTCGTTTGATTTCAGCACTGGTGTTGTTGTCTGAATTGATAGCGGATCCCAGGTAGACAAAGTCCTTAACTACCTCGAAGTTAAATCTGTCTATGTTGACGTTTGCTCCAAGACATCGATGTTGGCAGTCCTTGTTGACAGCATTAACTTCTCTTCTTCTGACTCTGGTTCGGAGCATGAATAATAGGCTCTTCTGAGAGCACATTATTGAAGGCTCCTGTTGGACTAGAGATCTAGAGTGTAGTGTAGTGGATTTGCCTCTAAGGTAGGCATGTTGAGATTCGGATAGAGGATATGCTCGTCCAAAAGTCTTTCCAGTGTTTTGAGCACAAAGGAAGAGAGACTAATTGGTCTGAAATCCTTGGGTGTTTCATGGCCTCTTCTACACCGATCTTGGGAATGAGGGCCACCTTGACCCTTCTCGAGGAATCAGGTACGCGAGTCAGTGCTCAGCAGCTATGGAACCATCTTGTCTGGTCCTGGGGGGCTTAAATGGTTAAAAGCTGTTTATGACCCTTGAAATCTGTTTCTTGGGTTATTTAAGACTGTAATGTTGCTACCTGAGCATAACCTGAGAGTGGTGGTTCCAGGATGCATTCTTTGCAGCCATTTTGTTGCCGGCTCGGTTCCTGATGACATAAATGTCATCGGGGAATAACCCCAGCCATCCGTCTGGTCCCGTGGCACGCTAGCGACACGCGGCAAAGCTCGTCGGAAATGGAGGGGATCTTGGTCCCAGACGGACAGGAACTGGCACACAAAAAACATAAATCGTGCCAGAAAAGGTTAGGACAACACAAAACGAAACAAGGAAATTACTTTACCTTCACTCTTGCCACGCTGATGTTGTTGCGGCACCCTTCCATGGAGTCCCAATGCCGTATTGTCCGGGGAGACTCCCCGAACGCCATTACAGTAGCTGCCTCCGGTGCCCTCTGTCTTCTAAGGCATCATCCGGTTTTCATTAAGACTTCTAAGGTCTCTGCTGAATTCACTGTCCAAGTACCATCTGAATGAACGACAGGAGTGGTCTCTTGATAGGATTTTACATAGTCTGGATGATTCTCTCGCCCTCTCTCTCTCTCTCTCTCTCTCTCTCTCTCTCTCTCTCTCTCTCTTGTAAGGTAGCCACTGTTTACTAGCAAGGAAAGAGGTTCTCCCATATTTTGATCTTTAAACTAACTTGGACTTTCAATTGTTTTTTTTTTTTCAATTCAAGATGAGAGCCCAACTTCTTGGCATCTTGAACTTTTAACCTGAGAAATTTCCTTTCATCTACTGAAAGAGAAAAGCGGTAACACCGCTATGTAGCCTGTTCAACAATTCAACAAAGCATTCAAGGGCAACTTTCAAAACTTCAATACTCACAAAATATGCATCTTAAATTGAAGATTTTCAAAGGAAATTCACTGCCACAAATAGGCACTGTCATCAGGAACACAACCAAGTCCGAGGAAACCTCGATTCTCTGGCAATTACGAATCCAGAACGAGTCGGAAAGTAGAAAATCAATTTAAAAATTCAGCGCGAAGCACAAGAACAAGACAAAAAAACAAACAAAATGTCGATTATTAAAATCAACTGTGATCTAAACAATTATTATAGTACGACTAGTGGTGTAAACCAGAGAAGGGATGTCGCTAAGAAACGCCTCAGACTGTTATCTGTGGTGAAGTACAAACAAATTGATGTTGATGACAATGATTCCATGTGCTACAAAGCTGCAGCAACAGCAGAATCATCACCAATCATCAAAATAGAATCCATATTCCAGGATGTTGACAGAACAACATGTCCAACAGAGGAGGCAGCGCGTCTCCAGCCATTGTTGAATTCCGATGTTGAACTGCCCCTTAAACACCAAAATAACAAACAATCAGTGTCATTGTCATCAAAAACAAGAGCAAGAGACAAATTAAAAACCACTCAACTCAACTTGACCATCTCGAAATGTTTAGGGAACTTTTTCTTCATGATATTCATCCTTACCGAGCTGTATGCGGTACGACCGGTATGCGGATTGCTAGTAGTCGATCCGATAAGTCTGGAAGGAGTTGCAAATTCAAACAGTGGTGATAACGTGAGCGGGAGTGGCAGCAGTATGCATCATCATCATTCGCACAATAGTAGTAGTAGTAGTAGCAGCAGCAGTAGTAACCACAATGCAAGCGGTGGCGGAGGTGGTGGTGGTCATTATCTAGATAAATTAGACAATTTGGAGCGCAGTGTAGCAGCGGTATTGATAAAAGTTGCCTACGGTACAACATCAACTACGAAACGTAGCATTCCCGACAATAGCTATGTGCCAAGTCTAACAACCATTGCAACACCGCCGTTAACGACTCTGAGGTGAGTTTTCTTGTGTTCCATTCCATTCCATTCCATATTGATTGATTTTTCTTGTCTCCAAAAGGTACTTGGAAAAATCACCACACCAACAGCAAATCAATTTACATCATCGGAACTATGAATTGGATCTGGAACGTGATCATGCTCTGCCGACATCAGCTCCCAATGCCGATATCTTGAAAAGCAATAGCAATCCAACCTACCCGAATCCAAATAGACACCACAATCATGATCGTGATAGACATCGACATTTACTGAATTCCACGCCATCGCCATCACGTAAGTAGACTTTTTTACGATTATCAATGACCTTCGCGTCTGATTTATGCGCGTGAAACTTTAAATACTTATTAAGAAGCAATCTACGAGGTGTGACAATTAAGTAATGAGACTGATTCTCTCTGACTGACTGTCATCCCCTTCAAAGTAAGCCCCCTTGGGCAGCTATACAACGATTCCAACGCGTTTTCCATGCTTCGTAACATTTCTGGAACGGGCTTCGACTGGGATGCCCGCGAGTACCCTCGTCACGGCGCCGCCTGGATGTCCTCAATTGACTCAAATTGGGTTCCTTTGACCACCGATTTTCTTCTAGGGAACAACAAAAAAATCACGGTGACATATCGGGCGAATACGATCCCTTTAGAGGCCAAATACTGGGACATGCTGGGGGCTCCTCGGAAAGGTTCCTTGGGACCATCTTTGCGCACAACTTTCTCATCCCAAAATCGTCGGTTGAAATTTGTCTGACGGTCCATACCCAGTTCCGACCCCAACATTCGAACTGTTAAACGCCTATCTTCACGGATCAGGGCTGCGCATTCGTGTCAGTCCGCACCTCGACTGGTCTCCCGCTCCGCGCCTCGTCTTCCACGCTTTCACGCCCCTCCTTAAACTCTTTATGCCATCGAAACACCTGGGCGTACGTTTCCGCAGCTGTTTCGTACGTTTCCGAAACTGTTTCGCCCAATTTGACGCAAAATTTTATCGCGACGCGTTGCTCTTGCTTTGGTTTTTCCATTTCCGTGACGAGCACCACGAACACACGTTTACTCAACACGACAGAGCAGGCGAACCAAACAAGCTAGAGCGATGGCAAATATATCAATGAAGAGGGGAAGGATGCCGGGAGAAGGGGAAAGGGAATTTCAAGGTCACAGGGTTACTACAGTCTCATTACTTTATTGTCATACCATTTACTTAACTTCAGCCATTTCACTCTACTCCTATTCTCTCTCTTTCTCTCTCTCTCTCTCTCTTCTCAAGTGCCAAATGTTCTAAAAAAGAGCCAACCGACAATTCCAATGTATCCTGGAGATATGCCATCCTATTCACCACCAGCGAGATCATTTTTTACTCCACCTCTTCCGCCAGAATATCAAAATCCCTTTGCTGACAAGCCAACATTGCGGGGTACAAACAATGAAGGAGTTATTGTCAACACAGGAACTTATATCAACCGACGTCCCATACCACCACCAAGTCTAATGCCTGGCCATGAACGAATACCATTCAGGCCTCCTGATTTGGGTGGCGCTGGCGGTGGTGGTTCAATAACCATTCCAAGCAATCCAGCAAGCGGAGGTGAATTCCCAGCTACCAGTCACAAACCACAGCAGCTGCCTTTAGATCAGGAGGGACAGAGGAAAAAGGCTTTGAATACACCATCCCAAAAGGGCAACAATAATCGTCTTGGTGGCAATGGTGTTGATATCTATGGTGATGGTGCTTCGAATACAGTTCCACTCTCTGAAATCAGCGATGCCATTCATAATCCTCGACAGGAACATTTACCGAGCATAAGACGAATTCTATCGGGTTCGAATGGACGCAAAGAAGACATTCCAGAAGTGCTGCTGAAGCAGGTAACCTCGCGACCGGCCTACAATCCCCAACCACCATCGTCGCCAGTTGTTGTTGTACAGACTTCGCCTGAAAATATGCCACCCGATGATCGCGGAAGTAATCAGCCAAACATCAATCAAAGTAAGAATTTTGACAGTGGAAATGACAGCAGTGATGATGATGTGGAGGATTTCAATGAACCCGAAGATCTTGGCGGCCATGAACAGGATGAACCAAAGACTCAGCCGAAAATCAAAATGAGTACAAAGTCCACAGACACTCCCAATGCAGGTGGTAAGTTTTTTGAAGATTGAAGATTGCTCCAAATAGTTGTCCATTTTCTGTAACCTATTCCCCACAGGTGGCAACAATAAAGCTCAACAGAAGCACCATCAGAACGGTCAGTCGTCATCCTCATCGTCAACATCATCGACTACGGCGTCATCAGCAACAGCTTCATCATCTTCGTCGTCCTCCTCGTCATCGTCGTCCTCGTCCTCATCGTCGACCAAACAAAACTCAGCCACATGGTCGGTGGCATGGAACATCCACGTCTATCTCTCGGTGATTCTCTTCACAATCCTAGGGGTATATTCAATATTCAAAATGATCTTCTACAATAAGCTCACACATCTCTTTAGTCAATCCTACTTCATTTGCATCCATTTGATTCTGATTACAATCTGTAGCTCCCGCATCTTCTACCTGTGCTACGACGCATACAATATTCACTCGACATTTCATATTTTTGTGTCCGAAATTTTGCTCAACTTGCCAGCAACATTTCTGACAATCTCATTCTCAGTGTTGATATTGTTCCTGCTCATAAAGAGTCTCAATCACAAAAACAATCGTTATTCAGCTCTGATCCGGCCACTGACTGTGGTTGTTGGCAGTTGCGTTCATGTCGTCCTCTGCATTACACTACACTATGTCGAAAGCTACACAACCAGTCACAGTCAACAATTTTATTATCAACAACTCTATCGCAACGGGCTGTATCATCGTGTGGCAAACACCAATAACATGGTTCTGCAGCAACATCATTTGCAGCAGCAACCATTGCTGCATCACCATCATCAGTTGACCATTCCACCGCCTCCTCCGCCGCGAGTTCTCTCTCTAATCTGTCAAATCATCTACATCTTCATATGCCTGAGCCTGGGACTGTTGTATTTGTATATCTATCGAATTTTGAAACGAATCCTGCGAAGCAAGAGTCAAAACTACATTCACGGCTTTCAGAATCTCTCCTATGCTATTCACATCACAATTGCCACAGCGTTGTTGTTTGTGCTGCTGGCAGCTTTGCAGATCTTTGGTGCCATAAGCATTTCAACGACTCGTCCTTTGATCACCTCCTCATCGGACATGGACTGGTTGCAATGGGGCTACCAGTTTTCGTTGCGTTTGATCGAAATCGCCATTATAACTCTGATGTCTTGGGTAGCTGGTTTGAAGACCAGTGGTGGTGGTGGGGGAGCTGGTGTTGGGGTCGGCGGAATGGGTCCAGGTGGTGCTGGGATGCAGCGTGAAAAGAATGCGGACAGTGGCCATAATGTGGCTGGCTTCTTCTTGCCATGTACATCGAGTTCTAGTCAGGAACAGTTCGAAACCGACTACCCGGCTATTTGCAATGCAAACACAAACCTGCATACTTATACGTTGCGGACCGGCAAACCAATCTATGATGACACATTTGCATTGAATTCCTTAGGTGGCCAGGGATCGATGGGTGGTGGATCGCAACGAAATGATTTCCAGCTGCAAACGACAAATAACTTTGTGCGTCCCTACGACACGGGATCTCTGCAATCGGGCAGTGGCATTGGCAGCCACATGCACTCACGCCAGCAGATCGATGTCCAGAGTGGCCATCATTCTGATTTCTTGGCCGAAACACAAACCGATCACTACGAGAATCCGAACTTTGAACTGCGTTCGACGAGCAATCAGCATCAATACTCGGACAATTGCTATTCAGAACCGTTGAACGGCGGTGGTGGTGGTGGTAGCAGTACAAGTGGCTATGATTTTTCCAATTTCGAGCGACCGAAATTTGGTGGTGGAATTCGCGAGAACAACGTCCCGACGACCGATATGATGCTGGACAACAGACCATTATCGAGGAATAATGATCGTTCATCGAATTCATCGAGTAGAAATCATCATCGTGCTAATTTGGATCGAACGAACTATGAGAATCCCGAACGTCGCAGTTCAAATTCAACACATTCCTGTACGAGTGCCCGGTACACAACTTACAATTCTTTTGACCGACACGGTGTTGTCCGCAAAAGTGGAACGTTGAACAATATTGGTGGCATTGTAACTGGTCGTAATGGCAGCTCATCGTCGGCTGCGTCATCGTCTTCACGTCCATCTGGTGTCCAAACACTGAGTACGGCAAATCACCATCCTCGGGGTGGTGTTATCAATGGTTCGGCACGCATCATACGAACCGGAGTCGGTGGTGCTGCCGAATTGATGATTGTCGATCACAATCACCACCAACGTGACTCATCCGACGATCAGCAGCGAGACTTGCACCGTGGCGGCGGTGGTGGTGTTGGTGTTGGTGTTGGTGGTGGTGCACCAATGAAAGCCTTAAACTATTACCGCGACTGTCAATTGGAAAGAAGCAATAGTGCCGCAATGCAGCAATATATTTTACAGTCTGACGACGACATGGTGATTGGTAGTAATGCAGAGCGTACGAATTTGATAAACAGCAGTGGTTCACGGAGCGGTAACGGCGGGGTTGACGGTATGAGTATGAGCATGGGCATTGGGTCATCGTCGGTTGTAGGCGGTGGTAGTGGCAACAACGGTGGATGTTCATCATCCGGCATAACAAGTAGCACAAGTGGGGGTAACTTAACAGACAATGGCAGCTCTAATTTAGTATCAAGTGGCGATCGTGGCAATAATAATTGTGGCACCGGCACCACTGGCAGCTCGGGCATGGGTAGCAGTAGTGGTGAAAGTGCCAATAGCGGTAGTATGTTAGTTGCCGAACATGGCTTCGTTCGTTTTCGTGCATTGGATGACATCAATAATGCTCAAGGTGTTGGCATCCACAATGCATCGATTCGAACTACCAAGACGGGTGGGAGAAGTAAAGAGAAACAGCGTTTTGCTTTGAATACATAGTCGGAGATAGAAGTCTTTAGTTATTAGGTTAAGATTCACTTGACACGTTTCGTTTTTTTTTTTATTATTTCACGAAGGAAATATGAAGGTTTTTCGATACTCTGAAGAATGTTAGAACGAGATTTTACTTATTTTCATCCATGCATGCCCCCCGTTTTGTCTGTCTCTCTCCTCTCTCACTCTCTCTCTTTTAAATCTCAAAGTTTCTCTCTTCCAAAATCTCATAAATAAGTAAAATCTAGACAATCAGTGTGAACAAAAGTAAGTAAATTTTTTAACAGTTTCTGTTGATTCTGCATATCCCCAGGGAATACCAGTGTTTCTGGTTTATATTGGGCCCAATCGAGGTAACCATCCGAGCCGAATTTTCTCTGGTTCCCTCCCAATTTTGCTTCCAACAAGTCTCTGATTCGAAGAAAATCGGAGAAAACTCTGCTCCGACGACGGTTACCTCGATTGGGTCGATTGGGCAAGTTTGTAGCTGATATTCCCAGCCCAATCGAAGTAACCGTCCGAGAGGAATTTTTTCCGTTTTGCTTCGAGGTAGTTCTCCGACAAGTAAAATGTCTCTGACTCGGAGGAAATCGGAGAAAACTCCGTTCCGACACGTTAACCTCGATTGGGCCGAGTGGGCAAGTTTGTAGCTGATATTCCTGGCCCAGTCGAGCTAACCGTCCGAGCGGGATTTTCTCCGTTTGCTTCCAGGTAGTTCTCTGACAAGTAAAATGTCTCCTCTGATTCGAAGGAAATCGGAGAACACTCCGCTCCGACACGGTTACCTCGATAGGGCCAATTCCCGGCTCAATCGAGGTAACCGTCCGAGCGGAATTTTCTCGGATTTCCTCCCAATTTTGCTTCGAGGTAGTTTCTCCGACAATTAAAATGTCTCTGATTCGGAGGAAGTCGGGGAAAACTCCGCTCCGATACGGTTACCTCGATAGGGCCAATTCCCAGCTCAGTCGAGGTAACCGTCGTCCGAGCGGAATTCTCTCCGATTTCCTCCCAATTTTGCTTGCTTCGAGGTAGTTCTCCGACAAGGAAAATGTTTCTGATTCGAAGGGGAAATCGGAGAAAACTCCGCTCCGACGGTTAACTCTATAAGGCCGCCCCTTTTTTAATTATTCAGCCCTATCGTCGTATCCGTTTGGAGAATCTTACGATATCGTAGAAAAGTTAAGATCGTAACAATTATTTTGTTCATGGTATCCGTTCGCAAAGGAAATATTGACGTGTAATAACGCAAGCCGTTCCGCAAATGTTCCACCATACTTACAGCCCGATTCTCCCCATCATCACTGATACCTCACAAGTCATAAGAAGAGGTGAAATTGATTTTGTGACTTGTCCAAAGTCACAACTTGTGAGAGTCACAAAAACAATCGAAATTGTGATCTCCTTCAGAGCAGGTCATAACTAGCAATTTTTTCAATGAGAAGCTGATGACATTTCCATATTCACATTGGCTGTGGTGAGTTTCTTTGTGACTTTTCTTGTGAGGATTATGGCAGAATCCGACATCGAATCACAACAATCCTCACAAGAAATAGTCACAAGGGCTTTTAAGCTGTCGGACAATCGGAGACGCATAGAACAAAATAATCGCTATGCATTGCGCAACGTTGCGTTACTCTGACGTTTGACATTTCAACGCAAATTTGAATTTTTTGCTGAAGTATGTACGATTTAACAATCGGACGATACAAAATTCGTATATCTCGTACAAATCGCATAGAATTTTGTTGCGATCTCACGGATACGACGTTGGGGCTGATTAGAACTTCACCAATTCCAGTACGAATGCTCTCGTTCGGATGCATGCCTAACGGTCTTCTTCTTCTTGTTGCAAACCAAGTCATATTTTATTTTCTCACTTAGTACATATTGTAAATAGGATGTATATAGCTGCCATTAACAAAAATATGTTTTATTTTACAATAAATTAAATTTTAAGGAAAAGAAATCGTAAATATCGTAAACAAAAGAAAAACATGTTTTTGAAAATTCTTACGCGTTTGCAGAGCCTAAAAACATGCAGTATTAATCACCACACACATGAAAACAAAACAAAAAACCCTTATAATAAAATGCATACGTCCACCTACACACGTACTATAGTTAAATTAATTAAATTAAATGAAGTGAGACAGGGGACACAGAATAGTTCATTAAAAATACGACAAAACAAATCACACAAAATGGATGCAATTGAATCATCAAATTTGTTTACCGAATACACAAACAAAAAGACAAAATCTATGGACTTTCGTAACGTTATTTTATTTAAAAAAATACCGTTTTAGTTAGTTTTTTTTATTAATTAATTTTATATATTTTCAAAGTGCATTTAAACACAAACGTAACGTATTGTAAGCAAGTGTTCATACACAATTTGCTTTAGAGATAACAAATTCATATATGCATTATACACATACTATCATACGACACCCCATACATAAGAGAAAAAAGCTATTTAGAAGAGTAAATATTTATATAAATTCATATAAACATTAAAAAATTAAAAAACAAAAAAAAAACATTATGAATTAGATTTTTCAATTTTAAATCATAACTGGGCCATGTCTCTTATAATATATTCTCATTCTATAAATATTAAATTTTCTTAATTAAATTAGTTATTTTATTTTTTAATGATTTTTTTTAATTGTAACAAAAATGCACTATTAGTTTATTTTGTATGAAAAAAAATTTAAAAAAATGAAAAAAGAGAACAAAAAATAGAGAAAATAAATTTTATATATTTTATCTATAATTAAATTTTTTGTTTTTTCGTTTTTTTTTTCTAGGTTATGTTGTCTTTGTTTTTGGTTTTTTATCATTTCCAGTCTCAGTTTCAGTTGAGCAATCAGTCAAACACGCTTCAGCTTCGGCTTCGTTTGCGTTACGATGTACCCGCTTCACTTTTGCTTTGAATGACAGTTCTCCCGCCATCATCATCAAACAGACTTGCCACTTTACTCCTTTCGAAGCAGGCTACTTCGATTTAAAAAAAAACTTTGAAAATCTATTCCCACTTCGCACCATCAAGAATGTTTTGAAATCTACTTCACTCAGAAAAATCTTACATCGATTTTACTTGATATTTCCAAAACCTGCTTCGATTAACTCATTGAGTAATTTATGCCTACAGTTGTCTTATTTTCATCAGGAAAATAGATAATCGACATCTGCATCTGCATCTGCAGTTTCTATTCGCACACGGCCCTAATTGTCCATCTGTCTATATGAACTTTTGATAATAACTGTATGTCCCTCTTTGCGTCAATGTATCCATTTCTTTTACATTTTCTCAATTTACTTCGCTTAATCCCCAAACCTCAACATTCCTCTTGGTGCTATGAAGGGCAAGATCTTCTCAATTTTCCTCGCTGAATCAAACCACAGGTGGAACAGCCTAACCAACTGTATCATATCTAGAAGGATATGGCCCACCTACAACAAATCCCGTACTAATAATCTCATTTGCAGACCAAGGCAAGACATAGCCAGGGTCGTTGCTACATGCACCGGACACTGGCCTGTTGGAGAACACGCATCTAAGCTGGGCATCCCCCACAATACTTTCTGTCGTAGTTGTGAGGACCAGCGAGAAAAGGAAACTGTTCTTCACTTCTTATGCAAGTGTCCTGCCCTAGCCAAAACATTGAGAAAGTCCTTCTTCAACGACCTCAATGAGCTCTCAGAACTGGAGATCAAAGATTTGATCTCTTTTCTAAACGCAACAAAGTGGATTTGAGGCGCACTCAAAACCCAGTATTATACAGGGTGTCCCAAAATTCAACGATAAGCCGGAACCAGGGGGTGGCCCTATTCATGACTGCATGAAAAAAAAATATAAAAAAAATCAAACGCCATTTTGTTTCAAATTACAACAAAAAATGTTAATTTTCAAAATAAAAAAATCTCTCTTGACATTTTTTGCTACTGTGACCACAATTAATGAAAAATTGTGGTCACAGTAGCAAAAAATGTCAAGAGAGATTTTTTTATTTTGAGAATTTACATTTTTTGTTGTAATATGAAACAAAATGGCGTTTGATTTTTTTTATATTTTTTTTCCATGCAGTCATGAATAGGGCCACCCCCTGGTTCCGGCTTATCGTTGAATTTTGGGACACCCTGTATATAATCCCTCTTTTAACTTTATAGGTCAAGCGAGTATTTTATGGTATCAAAACGGCGCAACTCAGCGCTAATTGTGTCATAGAGCTAGACTGCTCGTGGCCACCATTTCAACTACTAATTCCCAAACCTACTTCGATTCCTTTGTTTTTTTTTTCGAGTGGTAACGCTGCTCCAAAAAACATGAACAAACAGCTGTTGAGCTGTCAGACAAAGCAAAAGTTCAGCGTATTTGAACTAGAGCTTCCGTTTGGAGTCACGTTACGTACGAAACGCGAGGTCGAAGCGTCATTGTGATAGCAAGCCTTGAATTCCTATGGCTAAACTCGTAAACGTCAGGCGAACCCGAAGCTGAAGCGTCTTTGTGATTCAGCCTTTAAGCTTTCACTTCAGTTAAAAAGTGTATGTAAACAGTCCGCCAAATAAGTGCAATCCTTCCGGTAAATAATAGAGTTGTCAAAGTAACGTTAAAATGGGTACCCGTATGTATTCGTTACTTTTGGTATGAATACTCGTTACTTAAATATCGTTACTAGTTACTTTCGTTGTAATAAGTGTTTAGGTGCGTAAAAAACGTATGAAGTAGGTACATTTTAAGATGCTATGAAATAACTACCTGAAAAAAAGTAACCAGTAACGATATTTACTTTGGAGAGAACCGAATCGTTACTCGGAACTTATTAAAATACCGAATACATACGGTTTGCTGCAGCTCTACTAGGTAACCCTTAAAAAGTAACCAGTAACGATATTTATTTTGGAGTACCGAATCGTTACTCGGTACAAATCAAAGTAACGAATGCATACGGTTTGCTGCAGCTCTAGTTAATAATGGAAAATAACTTCATTCAAATGGCTGCCTCGGCTGGCCATGCAGTAGCCTACACGATCGGTCCAATTTTTAAGCACAATATGCAGCTGTATTTCACCAATGGCGCTTCACGAATATTGTCCTTTAAAGCGTCAATTGTCCGCGTAACACTTATCTTTTGACAGCACCCCACAAGTAATAGTCCAACGGTGTCAAATCGCAGCTCCGAGGTGGCCAAACTACATCAGCTCTGCGGATGATTGTGCGATCTTCAAAAAAAGGGCGCAAAACATCGAGTGTAGCTTCGGCTGTGTGGGACGTAGCGCCGGCCGACCAAATGTTGCCAATATCCTCCTCTTAAATTTTTGTGGACAAAAATTCGTTCAACATGGCCCGATAACGATCGCCATTGACTTTAACGGCCACTTCTTGCTCATTTTCGAAGAAAAATTGCCCAATTATGCCTCTAGACCTAAATCCGCACCCCAAACAGTGACTCGTTTTGGCGGTGTATCGGCTTTTCAATGTATTCGTGCGGGTTTTTTGTGCCCCAAATGCGACAATTTTGCTTGTTTACATACCCGCCAAGACGTTAGATAGCGGACCCTTATATATCCGTCCAAAGCTTGAGTACAATTCCCATTTCTTGGCTGGTGCTCCAGTAACATACTTAAGCCTCTTGGACGGAATACAAAAAAAAAGCCCTAAGAATGATTGGTGACAGAGACATAACCAACTCATTCACGTCCTTAGACCTTTGTATATGGAAATTATAGTAGTGCCAGCCTAGAGATTGTTTGGTTGGAAAATCGTCCCGTCTTGGCGCTGGCAGTTTTTCTATATACAAAGATTTTAGTTCTGTATCGCGTTCCAAACGTCGCTGTCGTCGATTCCCGGTGCTGCCATTACTATAAATTCTATATACAAAGCTAAGACCACCGTGTCGTAACGTTTCGTGTCTCTCTCTCCTCTCTGTTCTATTGTTACTTTTACGGTAAGTGCTCTAGTGAGCATTCCTCCCCTTAAAAAATTCACCCGTAATACTCGCGCTTCTAGGAATGCCCATCAGTTTACCCTCGAGCCCAACTTCGGAGTATAGAGAATCGTTCTTTAGCCGTACTACGCGAATGTGGAACTCCCCTCCTCCCCTCAAACAATCCACCCATAATACTCGCGCTTTTAGGAATGCCCATCGGTTCATCCTCGAGCCCACTTCGGACGTAGTCTCAAGTATAGAGAATCGTTCTTTAGCCGTACTACGCGAATGGGAGCACTCTGACTCTGTCATTCCAAATCATTGCAATGTTCAGGAATTTAAGACCAATGTACACCGGCATCTGCTTTCCAACCCATTTCCTCTCTTTCCTAAAGCATTTACTGTGTCTATGGCATAATAAGGGCATAAAAAACCCCTTGAGTGTTCTGTCGTTTTCCATTGGTCGTCCAGAAGCATTCAGAAGAGTCCAGAAGTCTTCTGAAACCATTCCATTGGACTGACTGACTTTGACAGACGGAATGCTTCTGAGAAGAGCAGAACTCTTCTGTTTTGAACACAGATTCGTCCGAAGAATGACACAACCCGTTCCATTGGAGGTAAAAGAAGAAACGTCAAAAAAAGACCAATGGAAAACGACATTTATTTTTTAATTTTCATTTTTATTACCAGACTAAAATAGAAGACTTAAGCGTGGAACAATATTCTGCCCTAATCGTCGTATCCGTTCGGAGAAACCTACGATCTTAGCAAAGTTCCGATATCGTAACATTTAATTTGTTTTGTGGTAGCCGTTTCGTAGATCGTAAAGGAAATGTGTAACAACGCATGTATTTCCGCAAAGAACAAAATAATCCTTGTGCATTGCATAACGTAACGTGCGTTACTCCGACGTTAGACATTTCAACGCAAATTTGAAATTTTCTCTGAGGTATCTACGATTTAACAATGAGAACACCTACGATCATACAAAAGTCGTATATTTCGTTACGATTTTGCTACGATATCGGATACGATCATAGGGCTGATTGAGTTTTAGCAGTTTTTAAGTTGAAATTACACACAAAAAATCGAAGCACAAAATTAATTTATTTTACATTAAATTTAATTAAATCAGTTTCCCATAAAAAAATTAAATAAAAATGTAAATTTTTTAAATAAATAAAAAAAATCACAATAATAGAAAAATATTTATCGAAAAATCAAAACTTCACGACTTCTTAATAGAAAATATAAGAAAAAAACCAAATAAACTTGGAGGCATACAACAAATCTGTATAAATTGTATACAAATGCGGTAAAATAAGAGAATTTTTATTTACATATATATTCTTGCATTTTTCCTTATATTTTTTGCATAAAAATAAAAATAGTTATAAGCAAAAATTAAATAACAAAAAACTAAAAATAATAAAATTTTATATGAGATGAAAACGCCTATGTACCTATCACACTTGACTCTTAAAGCTCTGTATTCATTTTCATTTTCTATGCAAACAAACGTGAGTAGTTTCTCTTATTTATTAAAAATTAACGGTAATTCAAGTGATAGCTAATCTAATATTTTGATAAATTACGATATAAATATTTATACAACTCATAATCTCACATGAATTTTAAATAAAAGAAAAATATTTAAAAAACGCCAATATTCCTCCTCCCTGTCTCTCTTTCTTCTATCTATATGGAGGCAAATGAATGCGACAACAAAGGATCGATCCCCTTATAAACAGTATTTTTAAAAATAAACGATTTCTTTTTTTCTTTCATTATAAAAATTTACTATAAGCAAAATATGTATATAAACTTTGATACATAACTAAAATTCGAAAAGTTTAAAAATATATAAAAATCGCATACTCACATTAAAAATAAGAATTACTACGAAAGAATAAGCAAACAATAGTTTCATAGACAAAAAAAAGGATATTTATCATTGCGCATAGGTATGTTATTATTTTGGTTATTAATCATTAAGAGAATTATAATATCTATCCACTAAATTTAAATACAAAATAAGAAAATATTAAATTAAACATCAAGCATAGAATTAAAAGAAAATTTTGAAAAGTGTGAATACAACCTTAAAAAATAAGAAATTAACACGAATAACGGTGAGAAACGTCAAATAAAACAAAACATGTAAATTTGATTGTGTGATCTTGTTTTTGTTGCTTACTTCGTTTCAATTTTGACACTGTGTTTCGGTGACATCTGTCAAATCTAACACTGCAAGCCAAACTCAAATCCGGGCCCTGGTTGTCGAAATATTTGCATCCGAAGATATTCCTTCTATGTGATTACAGCAAGGACAAAAACCAATAAAAATGTCCTTTTGATCATAACTCGGTAAGCAGTGCTCGTAGACAGTTCTGGTTTTCAGTGGCTGATAGAAGACAAACAGACCTTTGATTTCGTATATCATTTGACATAGGCTGCCTGGCAAAATTTAGAGATATGGGAATTTGAAATCGCTGGAAATTTCCTGAAGGCAGAAATCAAAAAAAAAATTCCATTTTTGGCAATACCTCAGCTTTTTGATCATAACTCGGCAACTAGTGCTCGCAGACAGCTTTGGTTTTCAGTGACTGATAGAAGACAAACAGATCTTTGATTTCGTATATCAGTTGAAATAGGCTGCCTGGGAAAATTGAGAGATATGGCAATTTGAAATTGCGGGAAATTTCCTGAAGGCAGAAATCGAACAAAATTTCCTAATTAACATTTTTGACAATATCTCGGCTATTACGCCTTCAAGGGGCTTGAAACCCACTTTTTAGAGCTCGGCCACACCTTTCTTTTGATGTAAAATTCGATAAGTTTCGGAAGAATTTTTTTTCCGGCCCAAAATTTTGGCAAGGGGTTAGCCCATGGTTTTTTTTCCCGGAAAAATCGTCGAAAATAGATTTCGCTAAATTTCACATATTTGATTGTTCTCATCATCCTGAGCCTAACGCTGCAAGCCAAACTCAAATCCGAGCTCTGGTTGCCGAGATATTTGCATCCTAAGATATTCCTTGTATGGGATTACAGCAAGCTAAGGACAAAAACCAATAACCATTGGTTTTTTGATCATAACTCGGAAACCAGTGCTCGCAGACAGTTTTGGTTTTCAGTGACTGATAGAAGACAAACAGACCTTTGATTTCGTACCTCATTTGCAATAGGCTGCCTGGGAGAATTGAGAGATATGGCGATTTGAAATCACGGGAAATTTCCAGACTGCAGAAATCGAAAAAAATTTCCTTTTGACTATAACTTTTTAACCAATCCAAATTGTTGTTGTTTGCCAAGGGAAATTTTGAATTATGGTTTTTGATTAACTAAAAAATAAACTAAATTTTCTTTTTGAATCAAAATAAACTAGCAATTTTATTACAGAAAATCATAAGAAAAAAAAACTATCAAAAGTCTAACAAAATTATACTAAAAAACAGTTATATAAATTAAATAACAGCAAATTGGTGTCTTATTTAAAAAAATGAGGAAAAAAGAACAAAAAAGTTTTAAACAATGTTCCGCTCTCCACCAGGTTTCTTAACAGAAACGTCATGTCGCGGAGGCATACGCTCGTTGATGGCATCTAATCCTTTCGCCTCAGCAAATGATGTTATCTTACCGTTTGGAGCAAAGCCTTCCAGTGCTAAAAGATCACAGAAAATAAAAATCCTTGTCGATCAGAAAATGATTTTTATATAAATTACCAGTTTTTAATGATGCTTTTCCCCCTGACAAAGCACCAACAGGAAGGGCGCCGGTTGGAGTGAGTCCTTTAAGCTCGAGAATCGACTCAGATTCTTCTCTAAGAATTATCGTTGTTAGAAAATATTGTTTTTTTGCCTTGAAATAATTTTGCGTACCTTAGTATTGAGAAAACTCTAGACATCTTGCCTATTGCGCGAATTTTATTCCGAATAACTTCCTTTCTCAATTGCGAAACATTTCCAGCTGCGAAACAAAACGTTTTTGAAGAAAAATTCACTCAAACTTTCAATTTCCTTACCAGGCCTAACTGGGACAAGTGTTATATTCTTCCTGAGCTCTGCTTCTAGTTGATCATCGGATTCCGACACAAGTTCATCGTCTGAGCAAATGCTTAAAATGTTGACCAACATTTCTGTCACCTGTCAAGAGAGAGTTAATTGCAGAAGCAAAATTGTCAAAAATATCATAAGCCTCCTGTAATATCAAACCGTTGAAACAATTCGCCTGTTCCACCTGTCAAAATTATATTAAGACTCAGTAGGATTTTATCAGGTGGAACTGGCCTTTAAGCATGCCTAAAGGCTGAATCAGTTTTGTCTTCGCTTGCGTTACGTTACGATGCACCCGAATGACAGTCCATCATCATCATCATCCCTTCAGCTGTTGAGCTGTCAGACAAAGCAAATGTTCAGCATATTTGAACTAGAGCTTCCGTTTGGAGTCACGTTACGTAATATTACGTACGAAACATGAGGTCGAAGCGTCATTGTGGTAGCATGCCTTGAATTCCTGTGGCTGAACTTGTAAACGTCAAGCTTTAGCGTGTTTGTGATTCAGCGTTAAGTTGTCCGCTGCATGTGGAATCATTACACGCAGTCTCCACTGGCATGTCTCCACTCACACTGTTTAAAAATGCTGGAATATCAAACTCACCTTTTCTCCAACAAAAGGTATAGACCATGTAAAAACATCCATAAAGTTGGGAAGCCAATAAGGATGTGGTGAACAATTGAACTGCCTTATATTCATCACGTTGTTCTCATATTTAAGTACAGCCGCCTTGAGAAATAATACAAAGTTAATTCACTTATTCAATTAACAGCCCGATTCTCCCCATCATCACTGGATACCTCACAAGTCATAAGAAGAGGTGAAATTGATTTTGTGACTCCTCCAAAGTCACAACTTGTGACAGTCACAAAAAAACAATCGAAATTGTGATCTACTTCACCCTGGCTGTGGTGAGTTTCGTTGTGACTTTTCTTGTGAGGTTTATGGGAGAATCCGACAAATGTTATCGAATCGATTATGGGAGAATCCAACAAATGTTATCGAATCACAACAATCCTCACAAGAAATAGTCACAAGGGCTTATGACTTGTGATTCCTCACAAGGGGGAGAATCAGGCTGTAAATATAGGTACTCGCCCTTCAAAATTACCTTGTTGTTGTAAACATCTAAATAATTTGGGGCTGAAAAGATTGTTATAAGTGAAGGGAATCCAGTTGCTTGATTCTTTCTGTACATCCGATATCTGGTGTAAAAAGAAAAAACAATTAATTCCCGTGCTCTGTGATAGAACATGAAAAATAGAAAATGGATAGGCCCTAAGTGGCTACCTTGAGGAACCCTTGATTTAACAACAAAAGAACTAGAACAAACGTTACGAAAAACAGGGATGAGAGACACACCATCAGGCCCAACTTACCCAGCATCTTGAGCTTCATGAGCTCTCACAACCGATAGCAGATTATTTTTTTGTAAGAAGTCACAGCAAGCAGCATAGCTGTCAAAATAATAAAAGTCAAATTTTCATCAAAAGTCTCCAAATAGTCCAACAGTCTTACCTAAAAAAGTAAGAACAACCACGAACCGAGTTGTGCGTAAAAAAGTCCAAGTTTTTTTCATTGCCAAAATCCTCAAGCGGGTCGGACCAGAGAATATCACACATTGGTCCGTAGGCCGGTGGTTCCCTAAATCTATCCAGCTTGATGGATATTTTTGTTGTTTTGACTTGAATTTGTTATAATTTTGTTACTGAATTTTATTTACTTTTCGTATGTCATCCAATGTATGAACTTCGGGTGAGAGTCCTCCATGAACACATAGGAATTGTTGATTTAACAAAGCAGCCAAGGGGAGACAGTCAAATGCTTCCATGCAAGCGTCATATATCCTCTCGGAATATTTAACTTTGCCTTTTTGGGTTGGAAATAAAAGAAGATAATATTTTGTTAAAATACTCGAAATACCCCCCCCCCTCCCTGGCGAACCTTCTCCCCCTGGCGAAAAAGCCGTCCAACACTCCTCACAACTCTACTACAGGACGAAATTAATGTTATCTGGCGTTTCCTCTGTCTCACTTCCTATCAGAATGATGTTTTACATTGTCTGACTCCCCTATCCCCTATCTTTTCCTTCCACAATCACCTTTTAACAATTGTACTAGATCAAAAGTGTTAAATGACCCGCTGGTGTTCCCTCTGTCTCACTGTAGCACTGCTCAGCGCTATCTACGGTTCTGTCTATGCTTTCCTATCAGAATGATGTTTGACTCCTCACCCTATCTTTCATTTCCACAATTCCCTTTTAACAATTGTACTAGATCAAAAGTTTTGAATGACCCGCTGGAGGCCCAATTCAAAAATAGCTCCGGAGAAAAAATCGTTACAGATACAGAGGGCGCTCTTCTCATTTAGAGGAATGTGCTAAAGCTTGCCCCAACTATCGCCTAGTGAAGTGGATTCCCTCACGATCATCTATTCTTCTTGATAGTCCCTCACAAGGCTACACGCAATCTACTACATTTAACAGTTTTTGAAAGGTCGTCCTATAATCCGCACTTTACAATATCTCTAATCCAACTTATGCTTTATCAAGTGCAGACTCAAACCAGGTTTAAACCATTGCAATTCGCTTGACCCTAATATAACAACCCTGTGCCACATGAGTTGACAGTTGACAGTTTGGACAAAGCCCTGATTATATCTGTTGATTGAATTTATTCTTTTTTTAATGAAAAATGCTTACATTCTTGTTTAAAAGTGAAATATTCGGTCAAATGGCGGCATTCATGGTTTCCTCGGAGCAAAAACAAAGTATTCGGATAACATATCTTAAGAGACCACAAGTAAATAACGCACTAAAGGAATGAAACCGTTAACATTTGCTGTCAATTTTACACAAAATAAAGCAGATACTTCAATACTAAAATATCCCCTGTCAACGTAGTCACCAAGAAATAGATATTTCGTTGTGGCTGGTGTCCCACCAACCTCGAACAATTTTACAAGGTCATAAAACTGCCCATGTATATCTCCACAAACTGAAAACAAAAAAAAAATAACAGTTATCGACATTTTGCAACAAAATGGGTGGGTTCAATCTCATAACCAAACGGTATCGGTAGCCAGTACAGTATTCAACTCCAACTCGCTCCATCTGTCAAAATCAACCTGAGAGTTGCGTCTTGGATAACAAAAATAGCAAATACTTCAACCTAAGAGAGTTCATAACTCAGATCATTAGATTCGTGTAACATCGCTGTCTTCATTTCAATAATTGAAACTTCTATCGTGCATCGTCGGCATAATTGTCATTTTTGTCTGGACTTTCAGTCGACTGGACAGATAGCCTATCCGACAGGTGATTGAACCCACCCCAATAAGGGCATCATACCTGTAACAGGAGCTTCAATATTTATCATGTTTTTCTCGGCTCGTAATAGGGCAGCACCTTCTTGGATTATTCGTAAGGCAGGTTCTTCTTCAATTCGTCCCTCAATAATAAAGTGCTTTTTGAGCAATTCAAAATTTGGCTCGCCATTTTTTGTATCGAAAATTTCACTTGCCGTTAGTTTGTGACTTGGAGGATATGGAACTTCTGAAATTAGAAAATTAAAAGAGGTTTTGATGGTTTTTTGATCATAACTCGGTAACCAGTGCTCGCAGACAGTTCTGGTTTTCAGTGACTGATAGAAGAGAAGAGATAGAACAGACCTTTGATTTCGTACCTCATTTGAAATAGGCTGGCTGGGAAAATTTAGAGATATGGCAATTTGAAATCGCGGGAAATTTCCTGAAGGCATAGAAATCGAACAATTAACATTTTTGCCAATATCTCGGCTAGTAGCCCTCCAAAAAGCTTGAAACCCATGTCATTAATAGAGCTCGGCCAGACCTTTCTTTTGATGTATGATTCGATAGGTTTTGGAAAAATTTTGGATTTTTTTTTTTGGCCAAAATTTTGGCAAGGGCCCATGATATTTTCCGAAAAAATGGTCGAAAATAGATTTCGCTAAATTCAACATATTTGATTGTTCTCGTCGTCATGAGCTTAACGCTGCAAGCCAAACTCAAATCCGAGCCCTGGTTGCCGAGATATTGCATCCAAAGATATTCCTTCCATGGGAATACAGCAAGATAAGGGCAAAAACCGATAAAAATGTCCTTTTGATCATAACACGGAAACCAGTGCTCGCAGACAGTTTTGGTTTTCAGTGACTGATAGAAGACAAGCAGACCTTTGATTTCGTACATCATTTAAAATAGGCTGGCTGGGAAATTGAGAGATATGGCAATTTGAAATCGCGGGAAATTTCCAGAAGGCAGAAAACGAAGAAAATGTCCTTTTGCTCATTACTCGGTAACCAGTGCTCGCAGACAGTTTATTTTTTTTGGTTTCTGAAGTTTATAATAAGGCGAGACGAAGTTCGCTGGGTCTGCTCGTATTTCATCATGAAAACTTATCCATATCTCTGAAAACGTAAGCTATAGGGTGCGTCAAAACTTACCGTCAACTATTCTTTCCTTTGTGTGCAAATATTTGCTTGGCTTTTCCTTTTGTTGTTGTTTAGTGTCCGGTGAAGATGATGATGTGGTTGTTTTTGATTTAGTTGTTGTTGTTGTTTTTATTTTTGTATTTGAATTATTGTCTTTCTCTTGTTGTCGATTTACATTTTTGGTGACCGAATTTTTCGAAGACGACATCGTACTCTCATCAATAATTCAAAAATTCAAAAAATCGTCGAAAACGTGTTGAAAAGTTTTATGATTTCTCGATTAACACACAGTTTTTCTTTAAAAAAACTAAAAATAACATGCGAGCAAGGCAACGTCGTCGGCGCGTAATCTTAGGGCCCTATAAGTCTTATTTACATTTTTAAACCTCAAAGTCGAGCCTATTATCCGCAACTGTACAAGAAAATTGACTAAAATATTTCGTTAAATTTAAAAAAAACGATTTTTTTTTATTTTATCGGAAAAATAACACTTTTCTTGTCACAACATAGGAAAACAGCAACGCGATGATGCGAAATGTATTTATTTTATCGCAATAATTTTTATTATATTTTTTTTCGCTGGCTGCTCACAATCTTACAAGAATAAATCTGCCACTAAAAGACATAAATATACTAACAGATAATTGAGAAAAGGAAGGTAGGTATGGGATGGGCGGCGCAAATGTTGTCTCAGAAACGGGTAGCGTTTTGTCAGCATCTCATCAGCCACAGCCAGTATTTTTGATGGACGAAAAGATCGATACAGAGTTTGCGATATCAGCTTCTCGCCGCCATCATCGCATGGTCATCAGAAGTACAGAAATAAAAAGCTCGAGCTGATAAAAAGTGTCGTCTGGTCGCGTCGCTTTCGGCCATGGTCAATAATACACCTACCTATGCTTATAACTTAGGCGACTATTTTTACACACTTTGCGAATGATACAATCATGTGTTTGGTCGATCGTTTGTTTTTTGTAGTGCCTTTGGTCCATCGCGAGCGAACGTCCGGTCCGGTCCGTCTGCAGTCGTTTTTGACCCCCTCCCAAGCCCACCACCGCATCCTACTTCGCTCGGAAATAATTTCGAGAGAATTTCACCAATGATCCGGACGTGAAATACTCCGGTGTCGGTTGGTCAGCAAAGCAATGATTGAATGGTTGAGAGTCTTACATATAACGGTAGGGGATATTGGGGTTTATTCGGAATCTAGAGGTGCAGTGGCTGTCTAGACTCACTTACACCTCAAGGGTCCATTGTGATGCCACTAAAAAAGTTACTCATGGGATAGAGAGACATCTTGTGTAGATCGTTGCCAGTTCACTGGTACTACTCTGGTACTGGTTCACTATTGGAGAGTGCCGAAAGTCTGAAATTGATGGGCCACCGGACTTCTATGGTAGGGTGGGATATGGCCATGCCTAATAACACCACGGCACCCTCTAGTGGCAACGTCCGTCTGCTTCTCTAGTTTTTTTTCTTTTTGTGTTCTTTTCCGCTTAGTATGGATCGACTATGGCATGATTAAAATGGAATAGGTCGGTTTGCTAGGTTCCCACGACACCGGCGAGCTCGAGCCGAGCATCCGCAAGCATGCCAGTCCGCAGACCTAGCGAAAACAGTGCTGTACGCATCAACTCCACCAACACTGTTTCCTCTTCCTCCTCGTCCAAGCAGCTTCTACAGAAGTCGTTTGTGTAGACCCCTAGCCTCAAAGCATGTCTACCTATGAGGAGGAGCTTTGTCTGCTCAGGGAAATCAAGCCTTTTGACCGTTTCAGGTCCATGCTTGGCCATATTTGTTTGGTTGCTAGGCAGGTGGTACCATGTGACCATCTAGCATTTTTGCTGTAGCAAGTGGGGTTCCTATGTGGTGTCTTTGTCTAACAGTGGGCAGAAGTGTTCCGCTTTTAGCGAGCACATCAGCTTTGCAATTTCCCGGGATGTCGCTGTGGCCCGGCTCTGTTCTGTCAGCTCATTCAGAAATGATCGACAGTCGTGAACTGTGATAGAATTTGTGGATACAGTCGCGAAAGATTTGAGAGCGGCTTGGCTGTCTGAAAAGGTACGTACAGATATCTCTACGTTTTCTTTGTGCCAAAATAGTGCCTCTTTTATCGCTATTATTTTTGCCTGGAACACCTACATTTATGTACCTTTACCCTATTGTAGGAAGATTTAAAGCGAAAGAAGCAGTTGAGAAATTCAAAGGGGGAAATCGATCAAGCGAAGAACGGAGGATGACCGTTTCAAGGCGATATTCTCGTTGCATCACTTCAACATCGATCCAACTGATTCGCTTTTCAAGAAAACCAAGGGAATGGAGCAAATTATTCATGAGAAATTGAAGCGCAGACATGGCGATGAGGAGAGAAAGAAGAGCCAAGTGGGGGTGGAGTAAAGGGAACAGCGGAGTCGAAGCGACCGTTTCAAGACGAAATTGCAGTTGATATGAAATAATTTTTTTTTTTAAGAAAAATGTCTAAAATTCAAAAAGAAAATCCAGAATCAATCAAATTTGACATTTAAATTCAAAATGTAGGTAACCGCCATTATGACTGCTGTTGTATTTGGAATTTGACATTTGTCGGTAAGGCAGTTCCAGATGCAGGTTTGTTCTTGCATTCGGTTGTCGGTGCAAGTGAAAATTGGCTGTTCTTCGTGATCGTTCGTGGAAATTAATTAAAGTCGCGTCGAAAAAGTGAGGAAAAGTGTGTAAAATTGTGGAAAATTATTGTTTTTCTGTGTTTAAAAAGTGCCTACAAAAATGTGATCGTTTTTTTGAGTGAAAAATCCTCATCGGGTCCGGGAATGAACAATTAAGGCAAGTGTACCGCGTCGCGTTCGAAGAACAGCCTCAAGAAATGATCTCTACAAATTGCAAGGGGTAAGTTGGCTTTAAGATTACTATTACCATTGCGGAACCCCACCTTGGCACGCCAAGTCTGAGTTGTGGTCTGCGAAAGTCCTTCAGGGTTCGGACTTGTCATTAATTTACTCAATTTGGCCCGTCGCTTTACCTTTACTTTTCTGGTTGGATCAATCAACATTCAGTCTTAAAATTGTTTGTGATCCTGTGGGCTGCAAGACGCAGATTTTCTTCATTTCGCATCATCGCATTTTGGCTTTCGGACTACGTAAAACTCCTGGTACTGTTTTCTCTTTGGGCACGCTTCCTTGCAAGACGAAACCCGGACTACCGAGATAGTTATTCCTTCTATTGGAGAGTACCGGACATGTACCTAGAATGTGTTGGACAGTTTCCTCTTCCGCCTCGTCCATGAAGCTTCTACTGAAGTCATTTCTAGCCTCAAAGCATGTCTACCTATGAGGCAGTGTCCAATTGTGGAGCTCATACTTTTTCTGCTCAGGGAAATCAAGCCTTTTGACCGGTTCAGGTCTATGCTAAAGTGTGTAATTTTGAGGAGGGCATTCTGTTAATGTAAACCTTACCCCTTGGGCATTGGGGTTAGGTGCCAGGTTGCAAATTACCTTTGTAGTTTTTTGCCTAGTAAAAACTTGTCGAAATGTTTTCCGACATCATGTCATTCTGTTTTTCATCCTGTGACACACGTTTTCCGATTGGGAAAACCCTGTGGAGCAATTTGGAGGTCTTGATGTCTCTGCCAAGATAACACAAAATATTTTTATTATTAAATTTTTCAATTTATCAAAACATATAGCCGTCCCCTCGCCCTACCCATAGCTCAGTGACAAGATCTTGTATATACCTCCCTCGCCCCCTCCCCAAAACGACGAGAGAGGCCAAGGTGAAGAGCGACAAAATATGAATTCAAATTCTATTTTTAACCGATGAAAATGGAAAACGAAAATGAAGGGGGCTCCACGGGTTCCTATGTATGTACAGTTATACAAAAATTGAGAGCTTTTGATCACAGGCGATGGACAGTGAAGAATTAAGTGCGAACAAAAATAAAAGATATCCAGTTGTCCAAATTACATAAAAGCCTGTTAACAGTGTGTTAACAGAGTCTGTTATTTCGAAGTTTGACGTTTGAAACTCGAGCTGTCATTCGAAGTGAGAAAATATTAGTTGAAGGATCGCGCAGTTGAATAAACGGTAAAATAAATCGAAAACTATCAACGAATATGCGGTAAAATTGTGAAAAAAAGTTGTGAAGACAGTGGAAGCTTTCGCCGGACGTCACAATGAAAGTTCATCGATTTCGCGATATGGACGAATGCTATCGAACGGGTGACAGTCTTTGCTGCAGAGGGTACCGAATCCACCCAACTTTAGAAGAAATTATAGATTTGAGCCTGGAATCATCGAGGTAACTAGCTGACCCGACGAACGTTGTGTTTTGTTAAGGTCTGTTTCTGTTAATTAATTTTCTGTGACATCTCAGTGTTAGGGTCGACGTTAAATAATTCAAAATAATGAAATGAAAAGGCTTAGCCCGTGGCTTAGTGGTTAGGTGCGTTGGCTATTAAGCAGAACGCTGTGGGTTCGAGTCCTACTCGTGCCCATAGTTTTTATTTCAACTTTGACGGGCACTGCCTCTTGCGAAGAACTTACCAAAACTTCCGAGTGTCAATCTGTCAATCCGTCATCAAAAAGTGCTTCTCAACTTTGCCGTTCGGAATCGGCGTTAAATTGTGTAGGTCCCCTCAATTCTTCACACGCACCCAGAGAATTGTTGATGGGAGTAAGCTGGCTCTTCAAGAGCTGTGTCGCGCCACTCTAATTTTTTACAGCTGTTCAAGACACCAATGCTTCGGCCCGGAAAGCCTTCGACACTATTCCCGAGGGACGCAGAAGGAGAGAAAGACCGTGACTCAGGTGGCGCACACAAGTGGAAGAGGACCTCAATCAACTTGGAGTGCACAACTAGAGGCAGCTAGCTAGGGACCGAGCTGGCTGGGTCGGAGACTGTTGATTGAAGCCCAAGTCCACACTGGACTGTAGCTCCACCTTAAGTATTCAAGACCTATGTTAAACCGACACCTCCTGTTAAGAACATGGTTCCATGTGCATAAATGGAGACCAAGATTCAACCAAGAATTGTTCGAGCGTTGCAGCGACACCGACAGCCAAAAAGGATAAGGTCTAACGACTTAGATGATTGGGTTATGTAGATGAATGGCTCGTTGAGTTTTCGAATGCAACCCGGAAGGAAGGAAGAGTAAACCGCGACTCGGGTGGACCAGAGGTCCTTAGATAACTTGGCTGGCAAAACTGGAGACATTTTGCTGGGGACCGAGCTGGCTGGAAACACGGAAGCCCTGATCCGACTGGACTGGACGGTCGCGCCACTTTTTCTCGTCCCTTCGGGAGGAAGGAAGAGTAAACCGCGACTCGGGTGGAACAGAGAGGTCCTTAAACAACTTGGCTTGCGAAACTGAAGACCCGAGCTGGCTGGAAACACTGAGGCTCTGATCCGAACTGGACTGGACTGTTGCGTCACATTTTCTCGTTCAATGATTATTGAATGGTGCGTCAAATGGTAGATAACAGTGCGCTAATGAGGACCCAGGAGTCCTCAACAACCTCTGTCTACCAAGTCCTACTCTCAACTCCACGAAGGATGGTGACCACTGGGTATTTAGTACCTTGGCTGAAGATAGGGTGAAAACCCCTATGGAAGGCTTTGGCGACAGCTAACGAGAGAGGGGGGGGGTGTTATCCACTGAGGCACTACTGCTTTTTCCAGGCGGCAGCGGAAGAATTCCCAGGACGGAGTCAACGGTGGCGTCTACCGTTCCAGTTAGGTTGAGCTACTCAGTGTTTACTTCGACATATTTGGAGCTCAGGCCGATAAGGAGCGGCTCTTGCCCTTGGAGTTTAAATAAGGACCTGGTTGGGAGATGACGACAAAGGACAAAACAAAGAACACGAGAGACATAACTTTTGTTGTTTTTATTTATTAAATTTTTTGTTTTTTTTCAAATAATAATTTTCCTATTTACAATTTGTCGATTGATCAAGTAGCTTTTTCCACAGATCAAACTGTTCATTTGACTTAATCATGTGCACGCTTATGGTTTTTCGAATATTACAAGGATTGAAAGCAATCCTCCTGTTTAGAAATTCATTTACATGTATCCGCTTAATGCTGAGTTGTTGGGCAACAATGCCCGTCGTAAAGACATCCTCTAGCTTCAGATAAGTCTGTTGCAGTGCCTTCTTATACAAGTCGTGTATAATGTCGGCGCTCATTACATAGGCTGGTCCCGTTGTAAATGGTGGAAATATCATTGCAGCAAATTGCCCATTCGAGACGTAATATTTGGACTTCTTATTCCGGATTGGTTTCCATTTTTTGGCCAAACGACCGAATATGACTCGCTGGTCCTTTTGATGTTTGTCCAAAAATGCCATTAGCTTGGGGACATTGATGAACATGTCATCGTCGGTTTTAAGTACAAATTTCGCTTGCGGACAATTCTGATCGACCCATTCGAGGGCTGATATTGTTTTTAAGGTTAAATTGTTGTAACTATCTACAAAATGGCCTCTGATTAAATCTCCATAGATGTAATTCTCTTGATTGAGAGAATTCTCGAGAGTTTTGTTGCTGGTTCGGCCGAGAATGAATGCTATGGCAACATCACGGCGCGTCCCATAGTGGCCCCATGTTTGGCGAATTGACAGACGGGCATCTTGATGCGCGTGGGCCGATGTTATGATTATCAGCAATTTGATTGCTTCTCCTTCGTCCGGACAGAGTTGGGGGTTGACATCGAGATGCCCAGATTCGTAGATGTCTCGAGTTGGAATGCCTTGAGCAGGATCAACTGCACCTTTGCCGACTGCAGATGTTTTCATGCGATTGGCTGGTATGAGAACGGACGGTGGTTTTGCAAGCGACGACGACGATCGAACCAGGGCTTTTGAATTGTTTGATTCTTGCTGTTTCTCCTGTTGTATGTTTTGGTTAGCTAAGGGAGAGACTTCATGCAACAATCAATGCAAAGATGAATAGTTTACTTACTGCTCGGCGAAGTTGTCAAATTTTTCAAAATTTTGTCTGCATTCAAAATAAGATTTTCAATATTTGAGGTAGGAATCGAAATAGCATCGGAGTCTTGTGTGTTTAGTGATGAATTCGAAACTAGAAAGAGAAAGAGAAAAGAAGTTCAATGAAATGGGCTTTGCAGGTGGCCATGGCTCAGAGGAGAGAGTAGTTGATTGCTAAGCCGAACGCTACGGGTTCAAGCCCCAGCTTCTTTTACTACAAAAAATCGCCAGCTTATCTGAGGCCACCTGTGCGAAAACATGAGACAATAAGTCTCCTCCTCTGAGCCACGTAGGTTTCTGTTGTGTGTGCTTTCTTTCTATGTGTCTAGCTGTCTGTGTCTGTTGTATTAATAGGTTCGTTCGATGTTACCAGCCCCGGAGCTCTCCGGTGCTTGTCACTACCCTGAATGGACATCGAAATGATCCAGAGCGCCACAGAGCGACCCAGAGCGCCACAGAGCGACCCAGAGCGCCACAGAGCGACCCAGAGCGCCACAGAGCGATCCAGAGCGACCCAGAGCGCCATAGAGCGACCCAGAGCGCCACAGAGCGACCCAGAGCGCCACAGAGCGATCCAGAGCGCCACAGAGCGATCCAGAGCGCCACAGAGAGATCCAGAGCGACCCTGAGCGACCCAGAGCGCACACCAAACAAACCTAATGAAATGAAACGCGACGTTTCGCTCATGGCTATGAGCATCATCAGGTGTCAAAATTCTACTTACAAATGCTTGAATCTCCTTCGTTTGATTTTTGTGCTGCTGGATCAGTATTTCTGTTGTCTCTTGTCGCATTGTTCTTCTGTTGGTTGGTTTTACGGCTGTTGCTATGCGAGTCTTGCAAGTAATACACACTGCCATCCATCGTCTTGTCTTTTAAATCAACCTCGGTATTATTCCCTAAGACAATTCCGTCAATCGCATTCAAATCACTCAGGTTATGAACACTGTATTTCTCCGACACCGAAGACGATGATGATGACAGAGACGAAGACGATGAAACAAGAGCTGACGATGCCCGCAAATGGCTAGCCATTCCCATCGACGTATTCGAATAGTAGGAAGCATAAACGAAAATTGTCAAGACCACAGCACCGATTGCAATCAAAAATCGCAGAATTCGTCCATTCTGAAGACCTGCCATTGTGTTTTGTCGTTTTGTTTTCAGTTTTATAGATTAATTTATTATTTCGTCGGCGTGTAGAATACTTTCGTGGATCATCGATGTCGGGGCAGAAACTGATGAGGCACTTTCAGCAGTTCCCTAGAACTGAATTTAAAATCGATCTAAGCTTAGAATTGTAAATGACGTGGCGTATGCATTTGAATACTGCAAAGTATTGATGGAGATGATGTCTATAATTGGTGTGGTATATCAAAAGGAATTCATGCAGTCGACGGTAACTTTCGACACTTATTGTAGTTGAGTTCAAAAGCTGCTCGAAAATGGTTTCGCGATGTTTTAGTTGCTGCTGATTAACCTTTGCTACGACCCACTTCATTTAAGAAAATTTATTTGATTTTGATTTGGCTATTTACAAATGGGTTTTATGGTTTCTTGTGTTTGTCTCCGTTCTAGTAAAGTTTCATACAATTGACATTTGAGGAGCCTAAAAATGAAAAGAAATGACATTAGAGATTGAACGTTACAAGAGTAAGATGCATGCAAAAAGAAATTCCTATCAGGCGGTAACAACAGTTCATGTCCATGGAATCACTCTGAAAGACAACGTGTCGACACATCTGTCTTTCACTAAAACCTCCTTGGGGTAAGCCTTGACGTGGCGGAGCAGCTTACGGTGACTACTACTATGAAGCTTAGAGCTATGCGATCGCGAAACTTGGTCGACAGGTCGCAGCGGAGTAGGCTGTGACTACTAATTATTAGCCCACAACAAAGGAGTGTTCCCACCAAGGCACTCCCAACGAGGGACGGCAGCGGATGAATTTCTTTTTTTTGGAATCAACGGTGGCGTCTTCAGTTTTAGTTAGGCCGAACTACTTGGTGAACATCTTTACGGGCTACTTTGACTTATTTGAAGCCCAGGCCGTAAAAGAGACGGTTTTCCGGCTCTTGCACTTGGAGTCACATCAAGTGCCTGGTACTCCAGGTTGGGGGCTGTACGTCGTTTTAGTTCCGAACCACCAACAAGCCTCGGATACGGACAGAATTAATGATGACGACCCACGCAAACGATTTAAGGACAACGAATTTCGGTTTTGCACTTGGAATGTTAGGTCCCTTAACAGACCACGTGCAGCCGAACAACTAGCGGAAGCCTTTGACTGCTTCAAAGCAGATATAACTGCCATCCAAGAAATGCGATGGGGTGGTCCGGGCCTACGAAAAATGGACAACTGCGATATTTACTACGGCGACTGCTACCGGGAACAAAATCAGCGTCTATTTGGATGTGGATTTGTAGTCGGGACTCGCCTAAGGAAGAAGGTCTTGAGTTTCAGTGAATGAGCGCACCACGACAATCCGCATCAAGACTAAATTCACCAACATCAGCTTCATCTGTGCTCACGCCCCCACTGAGGAAAAGGATGACGACACCAAAGACAGGTTCTACGAGCTCCTCGACAAGACCTATGAGCAATGCCCTAGCTATGACATTAAAATCGTCCTTGGAGACGTAATGGTAGCAAGTACGCGTTTCCCACATCTCGATATCCACAAGGGAACATGGAAATCTCCTGACCAATCAACCGTCAACCAGATTGATCACATTGCGATCGACGCACGACACTTCTCAAGCATGCAAGATGTCCGCACATTCCGAGGTGCCAACATCGACAAAGCAGATAGGAAATGCGATGGGATGGACCCGGGCAAAAGGAGGATGAAAAAAACTGCGACATTTACGGATGCGGATTCGTCTTGGGAAGCAGACTCAGGCGAAAAGACTTGAACTTCAAATGTGTAAGCGAACGCATCCGAATCAAGGCTAAATTCGGCAACATTAGCCTAATATGCGCGCATGCCCCTACAGAAGAGAAAAAAGACGAGTTCTAGGAGCTCCTTAACGCCAAGCTGGGAAAAGAGGACATTTCTGGTGGAACAACCTGCATGACACCACTTCCGTCAACGGATTCAGGCTGCTGCGAGCGATCTCAACATCCATAAAGGTGCATGGAGATGGAGATCTCCTGATCAATCAACCGTCAACCAGATTGATGACATTGCGATCGACGGAAGGCACTTGTCCAGTTCGAACTTTCCGAGAAGTCAACATCGACTACCTCGTCGTGCTACGAAGGAAATGCTGCAAGAAAATTCGAAGTCAGACGGCTACAATCGCAAGAGATCGCCAGATCATTCTCTGATACGAGTGTCAAGTAAGTCCTATGCCGCCAACATCGAGTATCGTAGACCAGTGGCAACATTGCCAGAAAGCAGTTAGAGATGCCGCCTCTAATGTACTAGGTTTCATACAGCCACCAAAACGAAACCCCTCGTTTGACGAAGAATGCAGGCAGGCCCATGCAGTCAAGCTGGAGGCATACAGAGCTGCGCTGCATAGAAGGACAAGAGCTGTTCGTGAGCTCTACGCAAAAAGGGAGAGAGGAACACCAGCTTCTCAGTACAAAAAAGAGGGAGCATGAGAAGCATCAGATCGAGGATGTCGAGAGAGAGCCAACAGCGGGAATGAATTTTGGAGGTTTCATTGGAAGGTAAAACAGCTGGCTGTGGGAACATCATAGTCGAATCGCTGTCAATGCTGGGGATTTGGAAAGACCACTTCTGTAGGCTGTATAACGGCGACGACGAACAAAACCCCACCGTCAAGAGCCTTTCATCGGACACGACGATAGCCAACAATTCCGTTTCACACAGCCACCAAAACGAAACCTCTGGGACCGAGCTGGCTGTTGATTGAGGACCAAGTCCACACCTGACTGAAGCGTCACCTGAAGTAAGCAAATCTTGTGTCTTAACTGAATTAAAAATAACAGACAGAAAACCTGCTTAGGAAGGCCAAATGCTGACCCTCAACATAATCGTACCCTAGACAACAAGGTTCATAAACAAAGTTTGCAATTTATTAACAGAAATCCCCGAATAACCTTCACCAAAACTCATCATCATCAACAGACAATGAACGAAGCTGACTGACGGCTTGATACCAATAACAGGTTGATGAGTTCTCTTCTCCCAAGTTATGAACAGAACGGATTTGGCTTCATTAATCAAAACTTGTTGCCTTTGTAGTGTGGTTTGACGTTAAGTCATTCAATCATCAAAGAGAAGAAAAAAATGATGCAATTGAAGTTAACAGCCGAAACACAACTTGTGCGTCGTCTGAACCCCTTAAAAGCAAGATGAGAAAAATACCTTTACATGACAGCTGAGCGCAAAAATGAAACAAAAAAATTACTTAATAAATTATCATACCACAAAATGACGTAAGATTATTATTGTTCCTTTATCTGGAATTAGCTTCCCAGTTCCAGTTCCGGGAATGCTGCTGCTGTTTGGTGCATGTGTCGTGCATCAAACACCACTGGTGAACTTTGTGCAGACGGTTTTCGCTTGCTGCTGCTGGCGTTGATTCTATATGAATTGATTCCAAATAAAGATCCATGCGAGGATTAATAATGCACCGAACAAGTGTTTTTTTCTTTTCTTTTCAATTGCACCCACCAGGGCCACTTAAACATTCAATGCATGTGTATTATTTTTGTTGTTTGTGTTTAACACGTTTAGGGCGAATGGGGAAAAAAAACTCTTATTTTGTTGAACCCGTTGGAGAATCAAATCACGACGTGAACAAGATCGAAGCCAATACAATTGTAAACAAAAGAAAAATGAAAAACTTGCGATTGTTTTATTGAAAACAATCAGAAAAGAGAATATTGGATGAAGTGCAAGTGATGACGAAGTTAAACAGGCGGACCATGGACACGAAACCAAACCAGACAATAGACATTGGACATGGAATCAAGCCGAGAAATTCAATTCATCAAAGCAAACTAATTGGCCACAAATCAGTTAAAGGGAGATGGGAAGGTTTCTTACTAAAAATCTGATTGTTTGTAACTAGGTGGCGCTGGAAATGAATGCAAGTACCACAAACATACCACATCGATAGTTGGCACATTCGATTGTTCACGATTACCACAGATTAGTGTTCCTTAAACATCGATAGTTGGCACATTCGATTGTTTTTGAAAAATACCCGATAGTATCGATTGTCTATGAAAGCATGCATGGGGTTGTTTATGGCACTTGCCGATTGTTTGGGAAACATCGATATATTCGTTCCTCATAAACTATCGATGTTTAAGGAACTCTACCACTCATAAACTATCGATAGACTACCTTACCTACCACAGATGAGTTACAAAGGGAAATGGAAAACCAAGCTGTCAAAATGTCTACAAGCTATCGTTTGGAGAAAATAAATTAACAAAAGGTAATTTGCATTCAAATTCAAGAATATTTAATCATTAATGGCTATCGTCACGCACACACATTCAAAATTCCTACTTTGGCTTTTGCTTTTACAGATTACATTCAAACAAAAGAAGAATAGAGGAGAGCAGTGATCCGGAGTGGTTGAATGAAAAACGTCATCAGATTTGTTACTCTCTGATGTCTGCTCTCACTCTGGTATTATCTTTGGCTGCTTTTTTTAGTTCAGTAATCTGCTCATCGATTGTGGTAGGTGGAAAGATTGACAAGTGCGCATTTGTGAATTATATTTTTTTAGTTGATATATTTTTTCCTCTATATAATATACGTATGTCCTGTTTTCTTTATGGGAAAATTAATTTATTTTCTTAAAGAAAGTCGTGCAATACCGAAAATGTAAGAAAACCCTCTTATTTCTAGCTAAAAGTTTGAACACAAGAACGAACAAGTTCCAATGACAAAAATAACTAAAGTGAGTGTGAGTGCTTCTTAATTTGATTCAATTTATTTGGACATAAAACAGGCAACATAAAGTTTAAGCCAATCGTGTGGTTGATAAATAAAAGAAGACATTGTTTAAGTGAGAAGTACTCGACTTGAGTTCAGGATTCTGGAGTAGAAAAAACAAGGTAATTTTATCTATTCCCTTCTGTTCATGTAACAATCATTTTGGCAGAGAAGTTGAGTTTAATCAACCTGCGAAAATCTATTTTGTCTTGTTTTAGAATTTGGTCAGTCGTGGTGGTAGTATTTGTCCCTAACCTATCCTACATTATTGTCGCTTTGCTCCAGGTGGTGCAGAGCAGAAAACACACATTCCACATTATGGAGTTGATTGGTTCGCAAACTCCTTAACAAGTCTGTTGATTTCAGAGAAGATAATTCGTTGAGTGCAACCTTGACTCAATCAACATGATTTGCTTGATACTCTCGCCTATGCCCATGTTCATGTTTTCAAATACTGATGATGTCAATCTGCCTCGTTATGTTTACGTTTTGTCTCTATTTCATGGAATCTATTCCAAAAAAAAAATGAGTTTCGGATTGGTATAGACTTTTGCGGGGCTAGTGATCAAAGGGGAGTTTTTGTTGCATTTGTTTTCGAGTGTTGTGTGCCTCTTGATTGATTCCAATGATAATCCATGTTTCATCCTAGTCGCTGGTTTTCGGTTTTCGCTGTTGAAATAGTGTTAGTGTGTTTGTAGGTTCTCTGTCCTCTATAAAAACTCACATCCTACTATTATTATGTTCGTTTTCATCAGAAACAACATGGCTGCTCTTTTCATTCACGATAGACGACAGACGAGGTGGTAGAGATGATCACAAAACTGTGATTTTAGGGAGTTACAGGTCCAGCAGTGATTCTGGCGAATGATTAAGGCTATGAAGGCTATCAGGCCTTCAAAAAGCTTGAAACCCATTTCAATGAATAGAGCTCGGCCAGACCTTTTTTTTGATGTATCATTCGACAGGTTTTGAAAGAATTTTTTTTCCGGCCCAAAATTTTGGCAAGGGGTTAGCCCATGGTTTTTTCCCCGGAAAAAATCATCGAAAATAGATTTCGCTAAATTCAACATATTTGATAGTTCTCATAATCCTGAGCCTAACGCTGAAAGCAAAACTCAAATCCGAGCCCTGGTTGCCTAGATATTTGCATCCGAAGATATTCCTTCTATGGGTTGTAATCCCAGCTAAGGACAAAAACCAATAAAAATGTCCTTTTGATCATAACTCGGTAACCAGTGCTCGCAGACAGATCTGGTTTTCAGTGGCTGATAGAAGACAGTTAGACCTTTCATTTCGTATATCAGTTGAAATAGGCTGCCTGGGAAAATTGAGAGATATGGTAATTTGAAATCGCGGAAAATTTCCAGAAGACAGAAATCGAAGAAAATTTCCATTTTTGACAATGCCTCAGCTTTTTGATCATAACTCGTTAACCAGTGCAGACAGTTCTGGTTTTCAGTGGCTGATAGAAGACAGTTAGACCTTTCATTTCGTATATCAGTTGAAATAGGCTGCCTGGGAAAATTGGGAAATATGGCGATTTGAAATCGCGAGAAATTTCCTGAAGGTAGAAATCGAAAAAAATTTCCATTTTTGGCCATACCCCAGCTTATTGATCATAACTCGGTAACCAGTGCTCGCAGACATATTTGGTTTTCAGTGGCTGATAGAAGACAAACAGACCTTTGATTTCGTACCTCATTTGCAATAGGCTGCCCGGGAAAATTGAGAGATATGGCAATTTGAAATCGCAGGAAATTTCCTTTTGACTGTCCAAAATTTTGGCTTTGAAAATCAAAGCAATTTGAATTTTTTTGCTGACAAATCACGTGTCTTTCCTATAATCACTGTTAAGTAATTGAGATTAGATAATAAATAATATTCTTTTTTTGTTTTCTTTTGATGGGAGGGAAACTCTAAAAAACAACCAGAAATTTGATGTTTTTTCTTCGTTTGTCGTCGGGGGTGTATCAAGTGCGTTAAGTGAACCATAGTTGTTGTAATGTGAATACCATGTCGTCATTTTTTGTGTGTTTTCATTCGTGCAATTGATGTTCTAATTGAGTTAACAAACCATATCCAATCCATATGCCTGGAAAAGGAAGTAATTAATTTGACCAGGGCGAAAGAGCAAGTAACAACTGACTAAGCCTTACATTTGGTTTAAGACAAACTAAATGTTAAAAATCTGTTATTATGCCATTGGGTCTGTTGTGATTCTCGTGTTTATGTTAAAACATGCGCGGGGCATACATACATGCCATTAAAATTGTGTGGAGATCTCACTGATGATGATGATGACGATGAGTAATGCAAAGACAAACATGATGATCGCATTCGGTGATGTCATCTGATCTAGTTGAGTTGCCAGGAAATATCAATGAAATCGGAACCGAATTTAACACAAAAAAATAAATAAACACAGAAGCGAAATATGAAACAGAAGCAGCAGTCGATATCTTTTCTTTTGAACATAAATCAACTTTTGGATGACGAAGATGCTTGTGACTTAATTTTAGGTTCTAGCGGGGGTTGTATAGTCAACAGATTACCTCTTGGTGGTAGGTTTTGTCTAGCTGTCAATGTCAAAGAGGAGCAGTCAAAAATATGAAGGAGACAACTTCGCCTTCAATCGATACAAAGCGGTTTCTGTTGCTGCTGTTGCTGTAAGCTTGCATGTGTAGCTTGCGGCTCTTTGCTGTGACGCGCGTTACACAGTCTTTGGGTTTCCCATCGTTTGGGACTCTATTGCGCTGGGCTGCGGCGAATGTGGCCCCAGGCAATTCTATCGATGCTCATGGCAGGGGAACGAACGATTCGATCGGTTAACCCCTCAGAGTAGCGAGTTGAGTGGAGATAAACTCAGACGTCGCCGGGTGTTGTTTCCATCACACTTAGATCAATGGAGATCCATTGTGGTATCCCGAAGTATTGTAACTTCCTGAAAACCAATGAATCAAGCAATGGTTCGTTTAGCCATTTAGAGGCCTTGACAAAGCTTAGTAAGCTTTTACCTGGCAGTTGGGGTAGTTCCTCTAGTTCTAGTTGAAGAAGAAGTTGCCTAGAGTATTCTTCCTAGTAAGACAGAGTGAAGGACAGTCAGTGGCAGAGCAAATGAGCAGTAACTTCATGCTCGTCCTCATCACCACAGCATCTACAAAAGTCTTCGGTGCTTCTTCTTATGGTAGCCAAGTAGGTTGTGTCCTGTAATAATGCCGAAAAGGGGTCTAATCCTGTCGGATCTTTTCTTGTCGTATTTAGGCCATAGTTTCCGGGTATTAACACAGGTTTCTAGGTTTCGTAAGCCGCAAGGTTTGAAGGGTCATCCCAGCCTGCTGCATCCAGTACTTCTTCTTTTTTTTCATCATCAGGCAGTCCAAACCGGACAAATCGGTTTAGAAAAGTTACAACATGGTAAACGGACAAATCCCATCCGTCTTCTCGAAGACCTATGTGACTCCACGTCGCGGTCGTTGCCCCTATGAAAAGGCACAAGGAACAGGAATTGAAAATCATCGGCGAGTATGGTCTCCGTAACAAGCGTGACGTCTGGAGAGTCAAGTACGCTTTGGCCAAGATCCGTTAGGCTGCTGGTGAGCTCCTTACTTTGGAAGAGAAGGACGAAAAGAGATTGTTCCTTTTCTCCATCGTTTGGTGCGTATCAGTGTGCTCGATGAGTCCCCGCATGAAGCTCGATTATGTGTTGGGTTTGGGAAAGTTGAAGATTTCTTGGAGCGTCGTCGTCTACCGACCCAAGTCTTCAACTTGGGATATTCCAAGTCCATCCATTATGCTTGCGTTTTGATCCGTCAAAGACATATCCGTGTTCGCAAGCAAGTCGTCAACATCCCATTATTCGTTGTGCATTTGGACTCGCAGAAACACATTGACTTCTCCCTGAAATCGCCCTTCGGTGGTGGCCGTCCAGGTCGCGTGAAGAGGAAGAACATGAGGTGCCGCACCAGCTGAGGAAGAAGAAACACCATCAGGACCTTATTAGTCACTGAGGACACATCAATATCGATTGAAGTAAGGGATGAGGGCCGGAATCGAACTCACTCTGTTGCTTGTTTAGCTGTTCCTCATTGGTTCTGTTCTTGATGATTATCTACATATGTGCCGTCGTCAGTCATAAATCATCTGGTTTACGATCGGTTTCGGATAACGAATATGATCGTTTGGGTCTGTTGGTTGTTGTTGAGAGAAGGATGATGACGAGGTAGGACGATGAAGAGACCGAATAAAGGGGTTGTCCTGGCGAGGGAGACAACCAAGGTAGGGTGGGTAGAGGCGACACTCTCGCGCGTCAATAACACCGTAGATGCTTTAACGGCTGGATTTTTTTTGATCGTCTATAGTTCAAGAACCCGCGGTTCGAGCTAGCCCATCGGGAATATATCCGGCCAAAGAGAACCAACGGCAAAAATGACGTAATTCGAGTATCCTGGATAAGGTCCCTTAGCATCTTCGGCTTATGATCGTCTCTAGTTCACCCATGGGTGACTGGCTTGTGACGTTTTTTTGTCGTGTTCATTCACTACAGACGCATGCCAAAAGTCTTGGGTTGCGAATTATTATATCATTTGCCTCGCCGGCCGCTTTGTATGCACAGGATAAGCCGAGTTTTATTGAGGTAGCCAGGGGAATATTAGAGAAACGATCGGACGACCTCTTGTGATTGCGTTTGGTCCGTTTGACTTTGAATTTTCAGTGCTTTTTTGAAATTGTGAGCATTAAATTTGCCAGAGGATTAACGTTACGTTTCCTTTACATTTCTAGCTTTATGAGATCTGACCTAACCTAACTTAACCTTGCATACATACACATCCACAAAATGGCTCTTGGCGACACAAAAAATGGAAGTTTGCCGGCAATGGCAAAGGATATACAAATTCCAACATCTGTGGAAACAGCCGCCCCTCAAAACAATGAACAAATCGAGCGAGGATCTGCCGAGAAAATGCCACACAAAGTCAACAAACAAGTAAGCAGTTTAACCCCCCGTTCAAACATATTTTGTATCATTAACGACTTTGATTTCTTGCAGATTGACGCAACAATATCGTTCCTAAGAGCTGGTCGCAGTGGTGAATTAGGTAAAGTAATTGAATTTTTAGAATCAGGACAAGTAACAGACATAAACACATGCAACGCGGTAAGTCTCTTCTTTTCTTTCCACAAAATCTCTTAGTTCCCTTATTCGCAATCAGTTGGAGGTCGTAATGTAATGTCGACTCTGGTACGAAACTCTCATTGATTGCGAATTTGAATTCGATTTTCTCATAATTTGTGTAATAAACCGGAAAAAACCGGCTTGGTGTCATATAAAATTATAGAACGGCCTCAATGCTCTTCATTTAGCCGCAAAAGACGGCTACATTGATATTGTTAGTGAGCTTTTGCGGCGTGGCGCAAATGTTGACAATGCCACAAAGAAAGGCAACACAGCTCTACACATAGCCTCGCTTGCAGGCCAAAAAGAAGTCATCAAACTTCTAATTCAATACAATGCCAATGTTAACGTTCAATCGCTTAACGGATTCACACCTCTCTATATGGCAGCTCAAGAGAATCACGATGCATGTGTCCGATTTCTTTTGGCCAAGGGTGCCAACCCATCTCTTGCAACAGAGGTACTACTTCTGCCAAGTAAAAACTAACCAAACTCTAAGGCCTTCTTTTTTTTTGTAATTCGATCGATAGGATGGATTCACTCCACTTGCTGTTGCAATGCAACAGGGTCACGACAAAGTCGTTGCTGTCTTACTCGAAAGTGATTCACGGGGCAAAGTTCGGCTGCCAGCACTTCACATTGCTGCCAAGAAAGACGATGTACGGGCAGCTACGTTGCTCCTTGAAAACGAGCATAATCCAGATATTGTGTCAAAAAGTGGCTTCACACCGCTGCATATCGCCGCGCATTACGGCAATGTCGAAATCGCCAAATTGCTAATCGAACGTGGAGCCGATGTCAACTATATTGCCAAACATAACATAACCCCCCTGCATGTGGCATGCAAATGGGGCAAAAAGAACATTTTGATGCTGCTTTTGTCGAAGAATGCCCGAATCGATGCTACAACCCGGGATGGTCTAACCCCACTGCACTGTGCTGCCCGATCTGGCCACAAAGGCGTTATCGAATTGCTGCTTGAAAATGGGGCACCGATTCTATCGAAAACTAAAAACGGCCTGGCGCCACTGCATATGGCAGCACAGGGCGAACACGATGAAGCAGCTCGTATACTTCTGACGCACAAAGCGCCCGTCGATGAGGTCACAGTTGATTATCTAACCGCATTGCATGTGTCGGCGCATTGCGGCCATGTCAAGGTTGCCAAACTTCTACTCGATCATAATGCCGATCCTAATGCTCGTGCTCTGAACGGCTTTACACCGTTGCACATTGCTTGCAAGAAAAATCGCATAAAAGTTGTTGAGTTGTTGCTTAAACACAACGCCAGTATAAGTGCGACAACCGAAAGCGGCCTGACACCGCTACATGTTGCCAGTTTTATGGGCTGCATGAATATAGTTATCTACCTGCTGCAGCATGATGCCAATCCGGATGCGCCAACTGTACGAGGTGAAACGCCACTTCATCTAGCTGCCCGCGCCAATCAAACCGATATCATACGAATTCTGCTGCGAAATGGCGCGAATGTTGATGCGCAAGCTCGAGAAGGACAAACCCCGCTGCATGTGTCATCGCGTCTAGGAAACATCGATATAATTATGCTGATGCTGCAACATGGTGCCAATGTGGATTCAGTGACCAAAGATGCATACACCCCACTGCATATTGCCGCTAAAGAGGGTCAAGAAGAAGTCGCTGCATTGCTAATCGACAACAATGCCTCACTAGATGCTGTCACGAAGAAGAGCTTCTCGCCGCTACATTTGGCGGCCAAATATGGTAAAGTGCAGATTGTCCAGTTGCTACTTCAGCGAGGCGCTAATGTTGATTGTCAGGGAAAGAATGGTGTGACACCACTTCATGTGGCCAGTCACTATAACCACCAGGATATTGCCCTCATCTTGCTCGAAAAGGGTGCCCTGCCGCAGGCTAGTGCCAAGAACGGACACACCGCTCTTCATATCGCCGCTCGAAAAAATCAAATGGACATTGCAACGAACCTTCTGCAGTACGGTGCCGATCCGAATGCCAAAAGCAAATCAGGATTTGGGCCATTGCATTTGGCTGCACAGGAAGGTCATGTCGATATGGTTAATCTGCTGCTAGAGCATGGCGCCTTGGCTAACATCTCGGCCAGAAATGGTCTCACACCGATGCACTTGTGTGCTCAAGAGGATCGAGTCAAAGTCGCTCAAATCCTGCTCGATCATGATGCACAGATATCGGAACGAACTAAAGCTGGATACTCTCCGCTGCATGTGGCGGCACATTTTGGCCAAATAACGATGGTTAAGTTTTTGCTTGAAAACGATGCGAATATTGAGTTGAGTACAAATGTGGGGTATACGCCGCTGCATCAGGCTGCCCAACAGGGCCACACGTTGGTTATAAACTTGCTGTTGACACATAAGGCCAATCCGAACGCACTAACAAACGTAAGCAAAACTCTAAATTTTCTAGATGGATTACGATCGGGGCTTCATTTCAATTTCAATCGTCACTTTCACGCTCGCTTAGAACTCCAAACTTCCGCAGGATATTACGCCATTTTCTTTACTGCTTCAGGTCCATTCCAATCAGCGCCCATTCCTTTCGCTCCCTTGTGTTGTTAGAGCTCTGAGCAAAAGAACTTTCCTGGCGACTCTACCAGGGAGATTAGAGCATTGATGGCTTCTTCGGACTGCGTTCTCAATTTTTGCGACCACAGTCCTTAATGACATGAAGGGATTCGACTTGGCTTTAACTGGTAGGCGAAGGTCAGTGGAAACTGATGTTTTTTCGGTCTGCCTCTATTTACGCGCACTATTCTACACCTCAGAGCATTTTTTACCATATTTTGAGACCGTCCAAGGGTCATTGCGCTAGCTGTCTCCAGTTTTGCACTCCAGGTTGATTGAGGTCCTCTTCCACTTGTGTACGCCACCTGAGTCGCTGTCTTCTTCTCCTCCTACGTCGCTAGGGTATAGTGTCGAAGGCTTTCGGGGCCGGAGCATTGGTGTCCATCCGCTCTATATGGCCGAGCCGTCTGAGTCTCTGGACCCTTGGGCCTTCTGGCTAGGTCCATGTCGTACAACAAGTTCACTGTTATAGGTATCGTCTTCGCCATTCCCCTTCAATGCACACGGGGCCAAAGATGACTCGAAGAACCAGCCTCTCGAAACAGCTTAAGGCACATTCATCCCATTTTACTTATACTACAGCCTTCCAACGTGAACGATCCCTCTCTCCAGTCGCCGAAACCATGCGCTCTGGCATCCGCAGTCACTTGGTCCTTGTACCGTAGGTTCGGTCTTCCTTGTCGTCTCGAACCTGGGGGCTGGGATGAGAAGAATTTCTTGGCTGGAGCGTTGTCGTCCATTCGCTCGATGTAGTCGTCTTTTCTTGGCCTTCTGGACTACATCCACATCTTGGTACAGCTCATACAGTTCTCGGTTGAACCTTCTTCTCCATTCACCATCGCTGTGAAGGCCTCAAGCACAGCTCTGTTCGATCGACCGATGGTGTCTATGACGTCCGCATAACCTAGGAGCTGGGTGGAAGGTAGTGTTTTCCGTGCTCATTTCTGCCTAGCGTACTCTCTGCTCCAGGACTATGTTGAAAAAATCACATGACAGAGCATCTCCTTGTCTAAACCCTGCGCGCATGTTTGAAACAACTCGGATGAGCTGTTTCCCATTTGCACACTGCGCACTGCGTATTGTTAAGCGTCATGCGGCACAGCTGGATCAGTTTTTTCGGGATCCCGAATTCAGAAGCTCTTGGCGGTGGATGCTATCGATGAAAAGACGCTGGGTTTCAACTTGAAATTCGTTGGTCTTTTCCAGGATCTGCTTCAGTCTGACAGCTAGCTAGGGACCGAGCTGGCTGGAGATGTTTCTTGAGTGAGGCCCTGGTCCAACCTGGACTGTAGCGCCACCATAAAAAAATGCCTCAGTTTGAACATTTGGTCTATCGTTGTTCTGCCTGGCCAAAAGCCACACTCGTACGTGCCGATTATTGTGTTGCAGAAAGGTTTACACAGTACGTTGGATAGGATTTTGTAGCAGGGATATGCCACGGTAGTTCTTGCCATGACATCGGATGACCCATTTTCTTCGAAGTGTAGGAAACACTCTTTCACTTCTTCGTCGCTTTCATCGCCCCGACAGGAATCATAGATATCTTTGTTGGCAGTTGAATCGGATTCTGACGCAGAAAGTTCGGTCCCTTGTACCATCTACCTAATGAGCTGAAGCCGACGCATCATCGGCCACGTTCTCTCTACTGGGCACCCACTTCCAATAGTTCATATTGGAGTCTTTAAAGTATTTCGCCAATTCAAACTGCGACATGAGGACCACCTGGGAGTCAGTCCAAAAGGTGACACTGTCGAAATGAATTGTGTGCCCGTTTCGGATGGTTCTCGAGAGTCTGGTCCCTAGTACACGGCGGCTTCAAGCTCAAGTCGTGGAATCGATAGGAGCTACTTTAGTTTTCGCAGTTCTTCACGGGCATATGGAGCTTTGAACTTCATCAGTGCCTCTAAATGCCTTTAGCTTGAGTAGCAATACTCACGGGTATCACAATGGATCTGTGTGACGGCAACTGTCAGCCCCTCAACCTAACCCCTTCATTAAGCTATCAATAGCTGACGCATAAAACAAAACAAACTTAGAATCAATTTTTGTGACTAAAAGTCTAATTATAGGTCGAAGCAAATAGACCGCAGTGAATCAAGTCAAGATGCATCCTAATCTTTCTCAATAGACAGTCTACAGATAGACACAATAATTACTTCATTCTTCTCTCCATGTCAATCAGAAATCGAGGAACACGAAGAACTCGAACATATTCTGAATCGAGACTAATCGAACGAATAAATTCCGACACACAAAAAGTAAACACCGCACATCTGAGAGAAAACGCCGCGCGCCGCGTTCCAAAAATATTGAGTTCACATCATTAGAACTAAAATAGGCACACAACTGCTCTGCTCTTGCCTCTCGCGTCGTTCTCGGCTCCTATGTCTTTGAAAAACATATTTGCTTTGTGAAATTCATTCGTTTTCTACGTTTTCGTTTTTTTGTTCCTGAAAACTGAAGTTTGGTTGAGTCGAATTTCCAATTTGGGGTGTGACCTGTGCTGACGATCGAAATTGAAATAGCTGGGCTCGTTTACTTGAAGTTTGAAGAATAAATAATAATTTTTGTTTCCATAAAAAAGCATGGACAAACGGCCTTGAATATTGCAAATAAACTTGGTTATGTGACTGCTGTCGAAACACTCAAAGTTGTTACCGAAAAAAGTATTACGAATACTGTGACTGGTGTGCTGGAGGAGAAATACAAAGTGGTGGCCCCGGAATCGATGCACGAAGCTTTTATGTCGGATTCGGAAGACGAAGGTGGCGAGGATCACCTGGACCAACATCAATACAAATACATGGCTACTGACGATCTGAAAAATATTACCAATGAAAACGACCAGCAGAATTACGATACTACCGATGATGGCCAGAACTATGAATGCAGTCGAAAAAGTACGTTTTTTCTTTTCTCTTCCTTTTTTTTGCTTATTTTTGTCTTTTGTCAATATTGTTGGCTGTTTTTCTGGTTTTTTCTTATCAAGACTTAATTTAAAATCGAAAATGAGATCAAGTCCGGAACTATTTTGAGATAAACGCAGTCATTCTACACTTTGTGCCATTTTGACTGCATTTGTGAATCATTTTAACTGTCTAACCTTCATAATCATAACTCGGTAACCGGTGCTCGCAGACAGTTCTGGTTTTCAGTGGCTGATAGAAGACAAACAGACCTTTGATTTCGTACCTCAATTGCAATAGGCTGGCTGGGAAAATTGAGAGATATGGCAATTTGAAATCGCGGGAAATTTCCTGAAGGCAGAAATCGAAAAAAAATTTCCATTTTTGGCAATACCTCAGCTTTTTGATCATAACTCGGTAACCAGTACTCGCAGACAGTTCTGGTTTTCAGTGACTGATAGAAGACAGTTAGACCTTTGATTTCGTACCTCATTTGAAATAGGCTGGCTGGGAAAATTGAGAGATATGGCAATTTGAAATCGCGGGAAATTTCCTTTTGATGGTTTTTTGATCATAACTCGGTAACCAGTGCTCGCAGACAGTTCTGGTAGCCATTAGAATGCCGGAAAAACAACCAATGATATTGATAACTTTGTCTTCAATTATTTGCTGCAATTTCTCAATAAAATTACTTTTGCTTCCTTTCAGCTGTCACTTCAAATGCGACTGCCAAGTATGTGAACCAGAACATGTCGCCAACAGCGAACGCCTATCAAATCAAATCTATTGATAACGTAACGATTAACAAGCCTCCAGTTCATCTCGGGTATGTTTTTATTATTTCTATAATTTGTGTGTCAAAGTACTCTACTTTGGAGGCCAAACGCTCTGCTTTTAGAGCCAGCAGAGGGTGTCAACGGATTGCAGTGCGGTGTTACCATCTCTCTCTCTTTATCTTCTAATGAAACTTTTCTAATCAAACTTCTAATACTGATTGGTTGCTTTTAATTTTTCAAGATTCTTAGTTTCATTCCTTGTGGACGCTCGCGGTGGATCGATGCGTGGCTGTCGTCACAGTGGGGTAAGAGTTATCGTCCCGCCGAAATGTTGCGCTCAGCCAACACGAATAACATGTCGCTACGTTAAGCCACAGAGAGTGGCAAATCCACCGCCTCTCATGGAAGGTGAAGCGTTAGTCAGTCGCGTCATGGAGCTATCGCCAGTAGAAGCAAAATTTTTGGGGTGAATACAAAATCTAACGGAATAAGGCGAAATAATGAAAAAAATTGTATTTTAGTTCTGTTATATTGGAAGTGCCGCATTTTGGCTCCTTGCGCGACAAAGAACGAGAAATAATCATACTTCGGTCTGACAACGGCGAAACCTGGCGTGAACACACACTATACGATAGCGAGGAAGCGGTACGCGATGTTTTGAACGAGACATTTGAATCGAATGAACTCAGCCACTTGGAGGACCTACACACGTCCCGTATTGTACGCATTGTAACACGAAATTTTCCCCATTTCTTTGCGGTTGTGTCGCGCATTCGGCAGGAAGTGCATGCAATCGGACCCGACGGTGGCACTGTGTCATCAACGGCTGTGCCTCAAGTGCAGGCAATATTCCCGCCAAATGCGCTCACAAAAAAAATACGTGTCGGCCTGCAGGCTCAGCCAGTCGATTTGAATGGCTGCTGCAAATTACTTGGTCAAGGTGTTGCTGTCTCGCCAGTTGTTACCGTTGAGCCGCGTCGTCGCAAATTCCACAAGGCAATTACTCTTAGTATTCCCGCTCCGAAAGCCTACACTCTGGGAATGGTCAATCAATACTCGGGCAATGCACCAACCCTGCGCTTGCTGTGCTCCATTACCGGTGGTCAAAATCGAGCCGTTTGGGAAGATGTTACTGGTTCAACGCCATTGGCATTTGTCAAAGATAGCGTCTCATTCACCACAACTGTTTCGGCACGTTTTTGGCTCATGGACTGTCGGAATGTGTCCGAAGCCAGTCGCATGGCAACAGAACTCTACTCGTACATGGCGCAAGTTCCATTTATGGTCAAATTCGTTGTGTTCGCTAAGCGAATAAGCAGCACCGAAGCGAAGTTGAGTGTTTTCTGCATGACCGATGACAAGGAGGACAAAACCCTCGAACATCAAGAATACTTTACTGAGGTGGCAAAGAGTCGCGATGTCGAATTGCCCGAAGATCAGGACATCTACATTGAATTTGCTGGAAATCTATTGCCTGTTTTGAAGTCCGGTGAACAGTTGAATATGAAGTTCCATGCATTCCGTGAGAATCGACTCTCGTTCCTTGTTCGTGTCAAGGACCAAGAAGAACCATTCGGTCGAATCAGCTTCATGAGTGAACCGAAGATAAGCAAAGGCGAAGCACCACAAACACCAATCTGTACACTCAGCATCACACTGACCGATCACGAGATTATCACAGATAACCAGCATCATAATGGCTCGCAGAAAAGTCTCCTCGATCATAGTGGCGCCAATTATCGCGATATGCTCAACTTCGGCTACCGCCGAGCCGATGAAATCCACAAAGCCGACATTCGTCTATCGGACATATGCAATCTACTCGAGGACGACTGGGTGAATTTGGCTAAAGAACTCCAAGTCTCTGAGAACGATATTGAGCTAATCAAATCGGAATACACAGGTAAGCAGGCTTCAAAGCAGGCAATGGTTATGCTGCGGCTATGGCTGAGACAAGCTGGCCCCAATGCCAATGGAAATACTCTTGAACAGGCCCTTCACAAAATCAATCGAAGTGATATTGTTGAGAAGTGCATATTCAATCTTGAGCTTGTCACTGATTATATGGAGAAGGAAGTTGCCAAAATGCAACTTGATCAGCAGCAGCAGTTTGGCTCCAGTTCGTTAAATGATGATGAAACGCCGTCGTCGGTTAACAACAACGAGTCACCACAGACATTCAAGATCATCGATAGTATTAAGAGTAAAGTTGCTGTTGTTGATGTATCACCACTGCCCCCCGCATCCACAGAATCATTTCAAGAAGAAATAATCGACGGAGAACCCCACAGGTCTGCTGACTGCAATGAGAAACGTAGGGAAGATAGTAATCATATCGAAGGTAAGTGTTCCATTAAGTATCTTCCTTCCTCTTTTTTGTTCCTCTTCTTTTTTGACCTTAAGTACTTGAAAGGCGTTATTCTGAGCGCTCCGTATCGAACGCCAGATTAAAGCCATAACCAACAACTGTAAGCTTTTATCTATGCGTTCAGGTAGCCGCGAACAAAATAAAGATTTTTTCAATAAGAGCGCTACAAAAGTCTAGACGCTGAACCTAATTTTCGGCGGTTTTCAAGCATAAATCGCATAAACATCAAAGTGTATCAGTGGCGATTCTTGGTCAAATTCTGTGGTTCTTCGCATGAATCCTAGATCATAATTATGTGCTATTTATGTGCTCACTATGTGTGAAGAGAGATTTCGTATATTACTACGGATTCAATCAAAATGTTCACTCGGGCGTATACGTGTTTTTTTTATTTTTTATTTTAAACGATTCTTTTTACTTGCCAGATTCACGAACATACGACGCTTCTGGTGGTCAAGCGGCTTCAGTTCTTGCGTCAATTTAATCTTGTAAAGATGTAGGCCAAGATCTTTCGACGTCACAGAGATTCCCAACGCTTGAGGACGACGTTTGGGCACATTTGGGCCCATTTGGGCTTTAACTGAAGCCTCAGCAGCGGCAGCAATATTCTCGACACTACGGGCACTTCTTTGTCTCACTGGCACGGGATTGCGCCTGTGGATTCAAATTTTTCCACTAAACGCTCAATCGTTGATTATGACGACCATAAATTGGGCGTTGTGCTCTTAACGTTGAGGCCACTGACTCCGAATTTCGGTAGTAAATTTTAATAATTTTGACTCGTTGTTGGCGCTCGTATATCTTTCCAGCATGAAATGGCAAACCTTAGTGAAGAGAAATGTCAAAAGAGCGTCGTTTGCTGTCCCTGTCGCTCTACTTTTGTAACGTCCCTGTTGAAAAACCCTTTAGATGGTCACAGTACAGTTTGTTGCTCAATAAATCCAGAACGGTTGGATGGATTTAGGTAGTCTGGAATAGCACATAGGCTAAAAATCACGTGGGATAGTTTGGATCGACATGGTTTTTGGCATAGGTAGTGGCATTTTGGGGTCAAGGGGTCCCGGTAATATGTACGGTTCCTGTGTGATAGCCAAGGAATTAACATGATTCTTGGCAAAGTTAACTTTTTATCCCGGTTATCGCAGATAACACCGTGGGCATAGCCATTCAGGCCATTGAAGGTGCGTCATGTCGGCTTTTGTCGGCTTATTAATGTCGAATGACTTATTCTACGAATTTCTACAGTGAACACTTGAGTTTTTCTTTACAATTTTCATCATCTTGACTAGAATTTATTTTCAAACTCCTAAACTGTAATTTTTCAAGATCTAGAATCAACTGTTGACAGCATCGAACCATCACCAAAGAAAGTTACACCATCTAAAGTAGTAACCGTTATTAGTCAGCAACAGCAGTTCGACGAGTATCACAACAAACCAAAGCAACAAGTGGAACAACACGATTTGTACAACGACTCAGCTGATGGAGCCTCGGCGGTGGTGCGTCAGGAACAATTCAATGCCAATGAAAATGCCAATAGTCTCGACGATGTTTGTCGCGATGATTTCGCACCCAGCACTTTCTCTCAGCACGATGCTGAGATTGTTTCCTCTTCAATGTCCGAAATTGCTGGCGATGTTGAAGAATTCGAAGAAGATGTCTTGAATACCACCGACATCGATCGATTGAATCATCTCAAGTCATCTGAATTGCTTCCAAAAGAATTGAATGAGACAATTGACGAATTGTTGCAGCAACAAGTTGCTGCTGATTCTGGAGATGCTAAGCAGCAGTTAGCCAGTGTTGCTGGCATCGGTTCAAATGCCAACATCCAACACAACAGTATCAAATCGAAGACCAGTAGTACCAAGTCACTTGAGAATAACATTAAAACAGTGGGTTCATCGTCGGACTCTGATATGGCCTTGCATGAGCCTGGAATTGAATTGAGCGAAGACGAAGAACACACAGGTAGAATTTTGAAAAACAAACAAACAGCCAAAGCGGTTTGAAAAGATTAACAGATTTTTTTTGGTTTTCTTTGATTTTTTTGTAATAAAAATGAAAATGTGTGGTTTGCGGCAGCGGCGGATAGTGGCTGGCGGCAAATTTAACGGGTCACTTTTAGACTTGTGTATAGCATGAAAATCATAGCACGTTTATCGCTTTAATATTTTTAACTTGTTAACATCCTAGATTTAGACAGATCTCGTGTCGCAGTTTAAGTGTTCATATGCCTCCGAAACGGTCCGGCCGATTTTGATGAAATTTCATTTGTATATTAAGTAGGTCTGGTTTTTTGCCCATAACTCGGTAACCAGTGCTCGTAGACAGTTCTGGTTTTCATTGGCTGATAACAAATAGACCTTTGATTTCGTGTATCAGTTGAAATAGGCTGTCTGGGAAAATTTAGAGATATGGTAATTTGAAATCGCGGAAAATTTCCTGAAGGCAGAAATCGAAAAAAATTTCCTTACTAACATTTTTCTAGAAGCTTGAAGCCCACTTTTATGAATAGAGCTCGGCCAGACCTTTCTTTTGATGTAACATTCGATGGGTTTTGGAAGAATTTTTTTTCCGGCCCAAAATTTTGGCAAGGGTTTTTTTTCCCGGAAAAATCGTCGAAAATAGATTTCGCTTAATTCAACATATTTGATAGTTCTCATCATCCTGAGCCTAACGCTGCAAGCCAAACTCAAATCCGAGCCCTGGTTGCCGAGATATTTGCATCCGAAGATATTCCTTCTATGGGTTGTAATCCCAGCTAAGGACAAAAACCAATAAAAATGTCCTTTTGATCATAACTCGGTAACCAGTGCTCGCAGACAGTTTTGGTTTTCAGCGACTGATAGAAGACAGTTAGACCTTTGATTTCGTGTATCATTTGAAATAGGCTGCCTGGGAAAATTGAGAGATATGGTAATTTGAAATCGCGGGAAATTTCCTGAATATAGAAATCGAAATAAATTTCCTTTTTTGCCAATACCTCGGCTTTTTGATCATAACTCGGTAACCAGTGCTCGCAGACAGTTCTGGTTTTCAGCGGCTGATAGAGGACAAACAGACCTTTGATTTCGTACCTCATTTGATATAGGCTGCCTGGGAAAATTGACAGATACGACAATTTGAAATCGCGGAAAATTTCCTGAAGGCAGAAATCGAAGAAAATTTCCATTTTTGACAATGCCTCAGCTTTTTGATCATTACTCGGTAACCAGTGCTCGCAGACAGTTCTGGTTTCCAGTGACTGATAGAAGACAGTTAGACCTTTCATTTCGTATATCAGTTGAAATAGGCTGCCTGGGAAAATTGAGAGATATGGCAATTTGAAATCGCGGGAAATTTCCTGAAGGTAGAAATCGAAAAAAATTTCCTAATTAACATTGTTGCCAATATCTCGGCTATTAGGCCTTCAAGAAGCTTGAAACCCACTTTTATGAATAGAGCTCGGCCAGACCTTTCTTTTGATGTAACTTTCGATGGAATTTTTTTTCCGGCCCAAAATTTTGGTTTTTTTTCCCGGAAAAATCTTCGAAAATAGATTTCGCTACATTTCACATATTTGATAGTTCTAATCATCCTGAGCCTAACGCTGCAAGCCAAACTCAAATCCGAGCCCTGGTTGCCGAGATATATGCATCCAAAGATATTCCTTCTATGGGATTACAGCAAGATAAGGACAAAAACCAATAAAAATGTCCTTTTGATCATAACTCGGTAACCAGTGCTCGCAGACAGTTCTGGTTTTCAGTGACTGATAGAAGACAAACAGACCTTTGATTTCGTACCTCATATGCAATAGACTGCCTGGGAAAATTTAGAGATATGGCAATTTGTAATCGCGGGAAATTTCCTGAAGGCAGAAATCCCGACGCAAAATTCCCCAAGTTGTAGTCTGCGAAAGGCCGAGTTCTTGTGCACGGGGCGAGGAATAGACTGCCTCGGGCTCTGCTGTATACTTTCGCGGACCGCGAGCTCCTCAGAGGGAGCATGCTATAGTTCAATAGTTTTAAGTCTGCTAAGCTTTTATTTAACGTAACTTTTGCATGTTTATTGGCTTGGAGTGTTCAATGGTTTTTTAGTTTAAATAAATGTTCAAACTTTCCTATAGCCTCGTTGGAAACACTTCATGATTTTTGTCCATAGGATGCCATAGGATGTGGTCAGTCGGTCATCCCGAGTAGCACCGCTGGGATAGGCCCACATATTGCCAGTGGGGAAAGACTAGGCTTAGGGGCTAATACCTAACCACGCAACAGTTTCATAGCCGTGACGATGATAGTGTTGCAAGCGTTTTGTTTTTGTTGCAGCTTCATTTCTTTATTTTGGCGTTTTGCTTCATTTTTGTGAATATCCTTGCTGCTTTTCAATGTGTTCCTTTTGTTGCTCTGATTCTGTCCTCTCGAACAAAAGCAATAAAACCACAATTCTCTTGTCATTAATTTTATTTAATGAAAACATTTTTTTTTCTTCATTCCTAGAACCGGAATTTTATCAAGGCAATGAGCAGTCAGGAGGTGGCAACCTTGGCAACCATGACGAGTGAGTATTCTGCTGATTGTTTTACTGCAGGCAATTTCAATTGAGACTCTTTTCAGCGACTGGCAAGCAACAAAAACTCTCTTCAAAGCATCAGCTGAGGACATAAAATCACAGAAGAGTGAAATCATGGAGTATTTGGACAACTCGATTCTATCGACAGCTGCCAAGGCCGCTGAGCAGCAAATGAGCAGCTTTGAAATTCCCGAAGACGATGAACAGCCACAGCCACTTTCTCCATCACCAACAGCTTCCAAACGAATCAGCAGCAAAGCAAATGTGAATTTCGATGAGGAAGACGACGAGGACGACGATGACAGGCCAATTTCAATAGTTGCCGGCCCCAGGGATTCCAATTCGATCAATCACGACGGCTGTAACAAGAACGAACGAGAATTACTCCAACAACGCGATGTACCTTCGATCATTATCGAGCCAGTTAATAAAATCACTGAAGAATTTATGAATCAGGAGAAGCATAATTTTAACAATTAGATTTGAGGTTATGTGAACTTCTTACCTTTTTTTTTTATTCAAACTTGACAAACACACTATTGGATGCATGCGAATGTATTTGTAATATTTATTGACATATTTAAAGTTTTTATAATTAAAATCGTTTGTGTCTTTAGCTCAAAGCTGTTGGGTGAAGAGTGAAGACTAGAAAGGCTTATTTTATCTACTAAACAATTTGGAATCAACACAAACCTTCTATACAATTAATTTTATTTATATAACAACCCTGTGTTGGTTAAGGAACATCATGTAATAGCGTGTAACGTTAAAGTATATAATTAATGTATGTATTAGTCAGTTAAATAAACCAGATATATATATATGGAACACTGTTGCTGTAGCTATTGCAAATGAGAAATTAAAAAGATTCAAAGTCAAATTGCTCGGCTTTCTTCTTTGGTCACGTGGAGAGGATGGAGACCAGTTGTCTTGCCACTCCAGAGGAATGACGGCGGGCTAAACTGAAGGACAGGTAAGCTGGGAACCGAGCTAGTTGGATTGAGGCCCAAGTACAACGCGGACTTGCATTTCGAGACTCGAAGTTCGAATTTTTATTTAAATTTTCAATTTTGGTCGAATTCACCCATAATTTACCCCACTGTAACGTTTTGGTAGCTACAAAGGGTAAAAAGTATTTTTGGTCGAATTTCCTCATAATTTACCCCACTGTTACGCTTTTTCTCATGATTTTTGGTCGAATTTACCCGTAATTTACCCCACTGTATCGTTTTTGGGAGCTACTGAGGGTCAAAAGGTATTTTTTGGTCGAATTCACTCGTAATTTATACCACTGTAACGTTTACCCCTCTGTAACGTTTTGGTAAAAAATGCTGTTTGGTAAAAATTCCCATTTGGTAAAAAAACCAGTTTGTTGAAAAATGTCATTTGGCAAAAAAAACCAATTTGGTAAAAATGCTGTTTGGTGAAAAACGTCGTTTGGTCTTACTAGCGCCACCTAGGTGGAAAAAGTTGGAACTAAAAGTGCGCCTAAAATCCGCGACACTAGCGCCATCCAACAGTGAGTAGGGATACTAAAACCAAAAATTTTGCAATCTCTGGCAAAAGTTGCATCTACTCATTGTTGGATGGCGCTAGTGTCGGCGATTTTAGGCGCACTTTTAGTTCATCACTTTTTCCGCCTAGGTGGCGCTAGTAAGACCAAATGATATTTTTCACCAAATGACATTTTCCACCAAACAGCATTTTTACCAAATGACTTTTTTACCAAACTGCATTTTTACCAAAACATCATATGAAATTTTGTTGCATATCTCTAGCTAGTGGAACTAGCAACCAGCACGACCAGATTTTTAAGAAAATTTGAAACTCCTGCTGCGTTTAAATTTCTGGCAAAACACCAGGCGCCCAGGGGCCTGATTATGGGATTCGCGGCGGATCGTTTTCAATTCGACCTTTCAAATTCGACTCGCTTCGTATTTCCTTATTAACGAATTCGCGGCGGAGCGAAAATATTTCTTTCAATAAATCCAGTGATATTACACTTTTGGTTGGACTTTTTCTTCCAAAATTCTACAGATTTGAATAAATACTCTTTGGCCTGTGAATCCGCCAAAAAAAAGCTGTCGGATTTCAACTCGCCTGTAAACATTATGACATTTCAAATTCGCCTTCGAATTCGTTAATTGGTCGAATTCAAATCGAAGAAGGCGAAAGCGAAAGCAATAATTGAAAAAATGTCAAACTCGCTAGCAAAACGATCCGCCGCGAATCCCATAATCAGGCCCCAGCATTTTCAGTAGGTATGCTTTCTGTTTCGTTTTTTACCTTTCCACTCGCTCTGTTCCACTCATTTCGCTGCACTCAGTCCTCTCCACTCATTTTATTCCACTCGTTACTTCCATTTTTTCCAGATTTCCCCTACTTCCAGTTCCAGTTGCAGGTTCTTTCCAAAATTTGAGTGATAAATTAGCGCCCGCCCACTTTGAGTGTATATTAGAGCAGAAAACAAAAAAAGAGAGATGGGAGATATGCTTCCTATTTTTCCTGTTCGCCTGGTAAATATTGAAATTTTTTTATCAAAAATGCTGTGAAATGCTGCCGGTACTTATTTTTCTTATGTTCGGATCTCTATATTTTTTCATGATCAGTTTGGTCTTAATTATTCTTACCTTGTGCTGTCTATTAGTCTTCCTCGTTCCCAACCTGTCAAGAGATTAACCGACATAAGAAAAAAATTAAACACATTTTTTTTTATTGCTTCATTTTTTCGTATATAAATTTGTACACCAATAAATTGATATTTATTGTGGACGAGAGCCATGACCGAATCCATCACGGAATTTAACATCTCCGGCTCCAGCTCCGACATCATCTACCTTCTTGTCAGCAACGCATGGAGCACGTCTGTATGCCGAGCGATCTTCGCCAGTCTTTGAGGAATCACCTAGAGGACAAGAAACTGTTGGTCGTGGACGTTGTTTTCAATTCGGGATGTTTTGGGGCGTGGAAATCCTTTTTGGCCACAATGACACCCTCTTTGAAGAGGTATTCATAGATGGCAACACGATACCTTGGGCATAAACATTTTAGCGTCCTTGTGAGAGCGGTCACCGGAAAGGAAATGATTAAATAAACTGAAAATAAATTCACTGCACTTTTCTTTAAAATTCTCACTAAATTTACCAAATAAAACTCACTTGTCACCTTTCTTCAATATTCCGACTTGGATATATATCCGCCATTTTATCCTCCCGGCACTGGTCACTCTCGATCAGATTTATGGAGATCCTGAAAAATATAAAAAGAAATATTTGTTAAAAAATTAACACTTACCTTTATATATTTTTATTTACTTATTGTTTATATTTTTTTAAATATTTTTTGCTAAAAAATAACTAGTGATCCATGACCAAAGACAAAGAGGGATTACGTTTTACGTGCAACTGCACCACTGGCACTGCACGTCTTTGTCTTTGATTAACTTAAATTTTAAAAAAATATGTAAACCAAGGTAAGAGTTCATAACAAAATTTTTCTTTTTATATTTTCCAGCAGCTTCAAAAATCTGATCGTCAGTTACCGGAGCCAAACAAAAGACAAGGACAAGGTTTTGGTCTCCTTGGTGGAATATTTCAGCAAAATGGAGTTGACTTGAAGTCAGAATTTTTAATAAAAATAAAGTGAAAAGTCAGAATTTGTAAGAAAAGTGGAAAGTGTTTGTGAATTTAATTTCAGTTAATTGAATTATGTGTTAAATTAATCTGTGTGCAATTTATATCAGAAAAAATAAAGCAAATTAAAAAAATGTGTTTAATGTTTTTGTTGTCGTCTCGGTTGATCTCTTTTGACAGGCTGCGAGCGAGGGGGAACAATAGATCGAAAAGGTAAGAATTGAGACCAAACGGATCATTAACAAATATTGGGAGTACCTATGTGTTTTTTCCTGTTCGCCTGGTAAATGTTCGAAAATTTTGTAGAAAAAATGCCCGGTGTGTCACTCATTCCTTCAGGTGGTTTTTTGTGATGTTAATGATCCGTTTTGTCTCAATTCTTACCTTTTCTGTGTATTGTTCCCCCTCGCTCACAGCCTATGAAATGTTCAACCGACGACGACAAAAACAAACTAATCACATTTTTTTTATTTTGGTTTATTTTTTCGTATATAATTTGTACACAAAATCAACTAAATAAATTCACTCCACTTTTATTAAAAATTCTGACTTCAAGTCAATTCCTTTTGCTAAAATAAATCACTTTTGTCACACTTTTCACTTTTCTTAAAAATTCTAACGAAGTCCACCATTTTGTTCTCCTTATCTTTTGATTGGCTCTGGTAACTGACGATCATATATTTCATATTTCATATTTCATATTTATTCAAAGACTGCTTTCACATTAAGATAATAAATTCTTATAAAATAGTGCTAAGCTTTATAACATGGAACAAAAATAAGTTAAGTTAATTTAATTTAATTTACAAAACATAAAAATATTAACAAAAAGATAGTTGCAATTAATGAAAACAATTACTCGACATGAATTATTTGTTGTTACCTTCAAATTTAAGTACATTTATTAATTAATTTTAAAATAAATATTAAAAGGATTTCAAAAGAAAAGATTTTAAGATAGATTTAGCCCGGATGAAGTTCAAAGTATTTATTTAGTTCCCTGCGAAACTGAACTATGCTCCGCAGACTCCTTATGTGCCGTGGTATGGAATTCCACGAGCGAATAGCGCTGATGAAGAACTGACGCTCGGATGTCAAACATGAAAAACGGGGCAGAATAAGTTGTTGAGATCTACTAGATGAGGACATCCGTAATCTGTCAAAGAGATAACTGGGCTGGTGTGTTTGAATGATATTAAAGAGCAAGATTAGGGTTTTGTATCGTAATAAGCTGTCAAAGGAGAAATTAAAAATATTTCTAGAGAAAAGAGAAATGTGATCAAATCTTCTTAGACCGTAAATATACCGCGCTGTATTGTTAAACGCAACGTTGATTTTACGCCTACTGAGAGCGTCGCAATTAGAATATACTTCACACCCATAAGTTAGTTGTGGTATAACGAGGGTCTTGGCTAGCATTAAGCGTGTTTTGAGAGGCGTGTAGTGTTGTGAGTAGTGCAGTTGCCGAAGTATTCCATATGCTTTCCCCACGGATTGATTTATATGGGTATTCCAATTCAAGGTCCTATTAAAGGTCATCCCAAGATTTTTAACTGTTTCTACGAATTCTATAACAGCGTCATTCAAGATTATATTGGGAAAATATGTTAGGTCAAGTGGCTTTTTACTGATCACAATACATTTAGATTTTCCCGGATTAAGAAACAACCCATTTCTCGCAGACCAGCAGGATATATTGTGTAAATCATGATTTATAGAATTAGCACAATCCTCGATTAGACCCAGAGGACAGCTCTTGAACAACTGGACGTCGTCGGCATACATATGTACAGAAGATGTTGTTATTTGCTTCGGAAGCTCGTTTATATAAACTGAAAAAAGAAGTGGTCCTAATATTGACCCTTGAGGGACACCGCGTGTAGTGGGGAGGAAACTGGAAACTGCGTTCGATGTATACACCGCCTGTTTTCTATCACTGAGATATGATGTCAACAAATCTGCTGAGGATAAAGAAAACTTATTCAACGTCAAGAGCTGGTTACGTAGGATACTATGATCCAGAGAGTCAAATGCTTTTGAAAAATCAAGCAATACGAGAAATGTAACATGGTCATTGTCCAGGGCTTGTCTGATTTCCTCCACGACATTTATAACAGCTGTAATGCCACTGTGGCTTGGCCGAAAACCAGATTGAATGGGTGAGAGAATATTGTTTATTCTTAAATGATGATTTATTTGTTTCTGCATTATTTTTTCGAACACCTTTGACAAAAATGGTAGCACCGAAATGGGCCTATAATCATTTCCATGATGACTTTTGGGAATAGGGATTACCTTAGATAACTTCCATTGGCTAGGGTAAACGCCAGTCATTAACACTGTATTGAAAGCGTGTGTGAGAAAGGGTAGTATTATTGGGAGGATTGCTTTGACGAATACAGGATGTATTTCGTCAACGCCTAGGGCGTTTGATTTTATCGATATAACACTCTCGACAATATCGGTGCTATAAACCCTTTGAAAGTAAAATATACCTTCACGCAAGTCAAACGGATCGACTATCGGTCTAAGTGTATCGGAACTTACAGACGTAGCTTCGGGGGTGGTGGGGAAAGGCAATGTCACGAAATTTTGGTTGAGTTTATTAACATCGATATTTCCTTCAACTTTCTTTTTCTTACCAATTCCCAGTTCCCGTAAATTCTTCCACAGTTGCCTTCCGTTCATAGACAGATTCAAACGCCTACTATAAGTTTGTTCTTTCGCCGCTCTGATTTTTGAAACTACTCTATTACGCAACGTAAGATAGACATCATAGAACACATCTAATTTGAAACGTTTCCATCGATTGAAGGCCTGATTACGTTGAGTTAAAAGCTGGCGAATTTCGGCAGTGAACCACGATCGTTGTCCATGTCTAACCACTTTTGTAACAAGAGGGACATGGCGATTAAAAAGACTTACAATATTCCCGTTTATAAAATCGATTTGTTCCGAAGCAGATGTCATGCCATAAACTATGTCCCATTCAATCCTCCTAGCATTTTGTTCCAAATCAGCATAATCTATATGACTGAAGTCTCTGTATACATAACTCGTATGAGAATAATTTGTACCAAATTCATAAGTTATGAAAATAAGATCATGCTTCGAAAAAGCGGGCGCAGATAGCTGATCGTACAATAGTATTTTATTAGAGTGACTTACAAAAAACACATCTAAAAGAGTATTAACAGTCCGAGAAAAATGAGTTGGAAAGATAGTATTGACCGGAAACATGTTGAATGTTCGCAAAGCTTCTGTGAGGGAACTATCTACCAAAAAATCACCTGTTATTATTACTTGTGAGCAGCTCAAAGAAATATTTTCTAAGAGATTTAGCAGTGGAATAATATTTACATTTCTATTTGGGCGGTATACAACTCCTAAAAGTAGATTATCTTCGCCAGACATCAAATTTATAAAAACGTACTCAACTTCGGAACCAGCCTCTGAAATTCAGATCAGATTTATGGAGATGGAGATCCTGGAAAATATGAAAAGAAAAATTTTGTTAAAAATGAACTCACCTTGGTTCATGTATTTTTTTTTTAATTTAAGTTTAATATTTTATTCTATAAAACAACAGAGAGACTTTGAATTTGTCTTTTAATCCTCAAGTTTTGATTTCACTCAGAAATCAAGTCCAAGCATGCTTGAGAGAATGAGACAACAAACTACGTGCAGCCTTTTCGCTCCTTTAGCGAAACCACTTAATCTATTAATTGGAATTTGGAATAAACTTCCAGTAGTTTGTTGTCTCATTCTTGTTTCAAGCAAGCTTGGACTTGTTTTCTGTTCTGAGTGAATTCAAACTCGAGGATTAAAATTAAAAGACGTGCAGCTGCACGTCCCTCTTTGTCTTTGGTTATGGATCAGGTTAGTTTTAAGCAGAAAATATTTAAAAAAAATATATGAACGATATATAAATATTTAAATGTGTCACACCAACGAAGACACATATGAACATGAACACACACCGATAACTGTCACACCAACGACGACATATGAACACACACCGATAACCATCAGTTCGCATTCTACCGTCAACGTCATCGGATCGGACGTGATCCTCGTTTATGAACAATTTTCCATATCAAAACTTTTTCTTTTATTTAATAAAATTACATATCAACCTAAACGCCTAACTCGTTCTTTATTTACCATCCTTGACAATTTCACAAGTGGGATCGTTCGTGTCTTTTAAATAAAAAAAAAATATATATATATTATTTAAGTGTACCCATCATTTTGAAATGGAAAATTTGAGAAAACTAAAAATAAACGCTCTTCGGAAAAAGTGCTCGAATGCCGGTCTTGCGACAACGGGTAGCAAAGCGGTGTTAATTGCGCGATTGGAAACAAACGGTAGTGATAGCGAAGAGTACGAAAGTTTTAACGTTTCGAGGGATCTGTTAGATCGGTTGAGTTCACTAGAAATGTCCATCGCGCAGTTAAAAAAAAAAATAATAACAGTATCGAAATAGAACCGCTGAAAAAAACCCCAACACCAAAGCAATTCAAACCAAACGATGCATCGTCACCGCCGCCGCCACCATGTACAAATATATCTTCGCCGTCTGTGTATATGCCTTCTTCATTGAACTCGTTCCCACCAACTTCGTGTGTGTTTCCACAAGCTACTTCTATTGTGCATTCCCCTTCGCAACCATCTTATGTACCAGTGTCATCGCAACCATCTTATGTACCAGTGTCATCGCAACCATCTTATGTACCAGTGTCATCGCAACCACCACCACCAGTCTTCTCTTCTTTTCCGCAGTGTTCGAATTCACTCTCACAATTCGCCACGTATCCATCAATTTTGCCAACGTACCACACACCTCCTCCGCCTCCTTTCGTACCGTCTATGTTCAAAGTAAATGCATATACACTGCCTACACAGATGCATGATATACATGCTCCGAAGCCGTCATTCAATGTGAATTCGCAACCGGTATCTCAATACTCGAATGTTAATCCGTATATGTGTACGTCGCTCAATACACACACGAACAATAACTTCACGAATACAATCAATCCGCAAACTGTTCCACAACAGAATAGCAATGTGCAACCGAAAATCGATAACATTGCGATCGATGGTGATGTGCAATCGAAACAAAACTATAATGTTTTTTCAAATGTGCGCGATATCATTAATTTGCTTCCCGAATTCGATCCTTCGTCGGGTAAATCGCTTAACGCAAATGCGTTCTTAAAACGCGTCAACCTTTTAAAATCGGCATATAAATGGGACGACCAATCCGTGCTTTTCGCAGTACAACAAAAAATGAACGGTCCTGCCAAATATTGGGTCGATTCCCAAATGATAGTGTTTACCGAGTGGGAACAATTTTCTTTGAAATTCCTATCTGACTTTCCCTGTAGTGAAAATGTGGCGGACGTGCACATAAAAATGGCAAACACGAAACGTAGCCATAGTGAAACACCACAAGAATACTTTTACAAAATGTTGTCAATCGGTAACAATGGTGCTCTGCCCGACATAGCCATCGTGCGTCACATTATTAATGGCATAAATGAACCCGATTTAAAGAAAAAAAATTCAAATAATTACACGACGTGTAATCAACTTTTAATGGACATTAATAATTATTGCAGCTATAACGAAATAAAAAGTGCCGGGTCGAGTAATAAATATTTTACGGCAAATAAAGTGCCCGAAGATAGCAAAGTCGTGAGTTCAAAAAAATCAGACGCGCCCAATTCTAAAAAACATTTCGAAACCGCGAAAGAAGTGAAGTGCTACAACTGCTTCCAGTTTGGACACTATTCGAAGTACTGTCCCCAACCACAAAGAAAAGAACGTTGCTCTCATTGTGAGCGCACGTCACATAAAAGTAATTTGTGTCCGGAAAAAAATAAATCCAACGTGCATAAAATCAAAAGCCCGCTTAATTGTAATCGAAGACAATCAACTGAAGTAACTAAACGTATTAAAATAAACGGGTTGGATACTATCGCATTCATTGATCCAGGAAGCCATTATACGCTTGTACGTAAGTCTTTTTCAAATAATTTTAATGGCGTTTCTAATTGTTCAAAATCGCTCATCGGTTTTGCCGGAGGCAAATATATTTGCACAAGCTAAGTGACAGCAGATCTCGAAATCGATGATAACATCTATACAACTGATCTCCTTATCGTCGATGACGACTATATTTGCGAAGAAATTTTACTTGGACGAGATATCCTATGTCGTGAGGGTAATCGACTCATCATCGAAGGCGATGACTGCCGAATAGAATCGGTTGGCAGATTAAAAGTTTCGTCGGATCTAACGCAAACTGAAACAGATAACTTGCATGAACTTCTCTCGTCTCATCGCCGTAGCTTTGCTAAAAATATATCCGAATTGGGTCGATGCACCGTCGCAAAAATGAGCATCACCCTCAAAAGTAATGAACCCGTTAACATGAAACCATACCGCATAGCTTTCGCCAAACGACCTATAATAGCCGAACTATTAAAAAACAATATCATTCGTCCTTCAAACTCGTCGTATGCTTCTCCCGTTGTGCTCGTGGAAAAAAAGAACTCCGAACACCGACTCTGCGTCGACTATCGAGTGCTCAATCGTAATACCGTGAAAACACCTTACCCCATGCCGATAATGGAAGAACAGTTTGCTCAACTAGCCGGAAACCGATATTTCTCGACTCTCGACCTGCGGATGGGCTACCATCAAATCGAAATAGAGGAGACCTCCAAACAATTTACCGCATTCGTCACCACCGATGGCCACTTCGAATACAACCGCATGCCTTTCGGGTTGGTTAACGCGCCCGCGGTATTTCAGAACATCATGAACCAACTCGTTACGGAAATGGGCCATGGTGAAGTTTTGGCATATTTAGATGATGTCATCATTCCCAGCAAGACCGTCGATGAAGGTCTCGCTCGTCTGGATAGATTTTTATCGCTCCTGGAAAAATATGGTCTTACCCTACGTTTGGACAAATGTCGCTTTCTGTCAACCACAATCATACATTTGGGGCACATCATTGATGTAAATGGTGTCACTCCGGGCAACGAAAAGGTGAGTGCTATAACAAATTTCCAGACACCAGCCAATGTGACCGAGGTGAGACGTTTTCTGGGGCTCACTGGATTTTTCCGAAAATTCGTACCCGAATATGCGTTCATTAGTAAGCCACTGACGAAACTGCTCCACCAACACGAAGAATACACCTGGGGTGTTGAGCAAGAGAACGCGTTTAAAAAGCTCATTATGATGTTAACCAGTAAACCGTTACTCGTACTGTATGACTCTTCAGCCCATCACGAAGTTCATACGGATGCGAGCAGCATCGGACTTGCCGGAGTTTTGCTCCAATCCACCGACAACAAAACTTGGAAACCTGTCTTTTACTATAGCCGTCACTGTACCGACAGCGAAAGTAAGTTCCATAGTTACGAACTCGAAGTCCTTGCCGTCGTTGAATCGTTGGAACGTTTCCGTTACTTCTGCTATCGCCAAAGTAAAAGAGAATAAAGAACTTAAATCGAAAATCGCACGCTGGTGGCTAAAGCTCTTAGAGTTTGATTTCGAAGCTGTTCACCGCCAAGGAAGCCGTTTGGCTCATGTAGATGCCCTAAGCCGATGCCCTGATGAACCACCTAATGATGTCGAGCCCGCTGGGTTTGTCTTGAATGTGAAGATTGACGTCAACGATTGGGTACTCACAATGCAACTGCAAGACGAAAAGCTTCGTGATATCATAGCTGTATTGAAGGGAGAGCGAAAATCACCACAAGAAAAGCAATTGAAGCAGGACTATCAACTTCAAAATCATCGACTATATCATAAAGAAGATAAAACCCTTAAATTCGTCGTCCCTAAAGCCATTCGCTGGAGGATCGTTCAGCATTGCCATGACGGTATGGGGCACTTTGGTGTCGAGAAGACTCTACAGCGAATTCAACAGACATTCTGGTTTCCAAAAATGCGTAAGTACGTTTCCGAATATGTTTCTGCATGCATCCAATGTTGTTACAATAAAACACGTGGTGGTAAACCTGAAGGTCGAATGTACTATGACGATGCTGAACCAATCCCTTTCCGACTAATACATCTTGATCATCTCGGACCTTTCATCCGATCCCGAAGGGGAAACACTTATGTTCTAGCTATATCCGATGCTTTTAGTAAATTTCTAATCGTCAAAGCTGTAAAGAGTACGAAAACCGCCCCTGTCATCGATGTTCTGAATGAGATAACGTCTTATTTTGGCCTACCATCGCGCATTGTCACCGATCGAGGTACAGCTTTTACCTCTAAGTCCTTCGAATCCTATTTAAGTGACAACAATATCCAGCATACGAAGAATTCTGTCCGTACACCGAGAGCGAACGGACAAGTTGAAAGAGCCAATGGAATAATCTTGTCATACCTTCGAACCACAACCGAGAATCCAAAAGATTGGGATCGCACAATGAGAGACCTCCAGTGGACTGTCAATTCGCAACTAAATTCAACAACTGGTTTTACACCGAATGAACTCGTTTTCGACTTCCGACTCAAAAACATCATACAAAACCGACTTATCGCCGCTCTTCACGACGATGTCCCCGACAATCCTGAAACACCTACTGCCAATGAGAAAAGAGAACAGGCTGCCATAAACATCCATCGTGAGCGTGAGAAATGGAAGGCTAGATTCGACCGTAGACATGCTACTCCCACACGCTATATGGAAAACGACTTGGTGGTGATACAAAACGAACCTACTGCAACGGGTGAGTCTCGAAAGTTGGAACCTAAATTTCGAGGCCCATATGTTGTTTCCCGCGAACTCGGAAATGACCGTTATCTTATTGAAGATCCACCTGGTATGCAGCTAACGTCACGAAAATTCTGTTCAGTGTACGCTTCCGACAAAATGAAGCCTTGGTGTCGAAATTTCGTAGAACTCTCTGAAGATAATCCTGATGATATGCCCAACCTAGCTCCCGAAATCGAGGACGATTTAACGTCAGAATTGGCCGAATGTCACACCAACGAAGACATATGAACATGAACACACACCGATAACTGTCACACCAACGACGACATATGAACACACACCGATAACCATCAGTTCGCATTCTACCGTCGACGTCATCGGATCGGACGTGATCCTCGTTTATGAACAATTTTCCATATCAAAACTTTTTCTTTTATTTAATAAAATGACATATCAACCTAAACGCCTAACTCGTTCTTTATTTACCATCCTTGACAAATGTAAGGGTTAACTTTTAAGGAATATTTGTTTTTATATTTTTCAGGATCTCCGTAAATCTGATCTACTGGCATTCGACCAACGAAGGTATTGAATACCTTAGGACATACTTGCACTTGCCCCCAGAGATTGTGCCAGCAACATTGAAACGCCCAGCCAGGTCCCCAGCAGTTTCTGGTCCTCGAGGTAATTCCTCAAAGATTGGATTGGCGAAGATCGCTCGGCATACAGACGTGCTCCGTGCGGTGCTGACAAGAAGGGAGATGTCGGAGCTGGAGCCGGAGATGTTGAATTCCGTGGTGGATGTGGATTCGGTCGTAGCTCTCTTCCACAATAGCTGTAAACTGTAAATCAACTTATTGGTGTATACGAAAAAATAAAGCAATAAAAAAAATGTGTTTAATTTTTTTCTTCTCTCGGTTAATCTCTTGAAAGGCTGTGTGTGGGCGGGGGGGAACAATAGACAGAAGTATTGAGACCAAACCAAGCCGATAATTAAAAAAACATAGGGAGACAAAACAAGAAAAATAAGTACCGGCAGGCTACATTTTTGGTACAAAATTTTCAATATTTACCAGGCGAACAGGAAAAATAGGAAGCATCTCTCCCATCTCTTTTTTTTTTAATTTCTTCTCAAATATACACTCAAAGTGGGCGGGCGCTAATTTATCACTCAAATTTTGGAAAGAACCTGCAACTGGAACTGGAAGTAGGGGAAATTTGGAAAAAATGGAAGAATGAGTGGAGAGGACTGAGTGCAGCGAAATGAGTGGAACAGAGCGAGTGGAAAGGTAAAAAAAGAAACAGAAAGCATACCTACTGAAAATGCTGGGCGCCTGGTGTTTTGCCAGAAATTTAAACGCAGCAGGAGACTTCTCAATTTTCTTAAAAATCTGGTCGTGCTGGTTGCTAGTTCCTAAATTATGATGAAGAGGATGAAGGTGAAGCTGAACGACATCCTGCTTTAAAGAAAAAACCAAGTGTCCTTTCAAGGACAAACAAAACAATCAGGAAGAGATATACAACTAGATTTCATAACAAAAACATTTTCAAAAATATTCCATTTGCCAAAATGACGTTTTGGTAAAAATGCAGTTTGGTAAAAAATCCTTAAGGGCTTTCCAATAAGAGGTGTTATTTTGAATAGCCCGCTATTTCGGTAGCTGTCACTTTTGAAGCTGTCATTTTTTGACATTTGACAAGTAGAAACTACGCCATTAACAAAAATGGAACGATACACGCTTCAACAACGCATTGAAATTATAAAAATGGTGAAAATTTGGCAGAGACGATTCGTAAAACTAGAAGATTTTTGGGTCGTCGTGAAGCACCTTGTCGGATCACAATTGGCCACCGAGATGGTGTGATTTAACACTTTGCGACTTCTTCCTTTGAGACCACGTGAAAAATAAGGTCTACACCAACAGCCCAGCATTCAAGACCTCAAAGACGGAATTCGTGAGGCTATCGAGGACATATAGGGCAGTCACTTTGCGATTTGGTTATGGAAAATTTCATGAAAAGGATATGGTCCTGTAAGCGTGGTCGTGGCGGCTATTTGCCTGATGTTGTGTTCCATTATTAACGGCATACCTTCCTCTTTATAATGAAATAAACATCCGATCATTTATTTCAAAAAATGCAATTTTTCTTTGAATATCAAAATAACACCTCTTATTGGAAAACCCTTGGTAAAAATTGCTGTTTGGTGAAAAATCCCATAGAAGGAATATCTTCGGATGCAAATATCTCGGCAACCAGGGCTCGGATTTGAGTTTGGCTTGCAGCGTTAGGCTCAGGATGATGAGAACTATCAATGTTGAACTAAGCGAAATCTATTTTCGACGATTTTTCCGAGAAAAAAACCATGGGCTAACCCCTTGCCAAAATTTTGGGCCGGAAAAAAAATTCTTCCGAAACCCATCGAATGTTACATCAAAAGAAAGGACTGGCCGAGCTCTATTCATCGAAATGGGTTTCAAGCTTCTTGAAGGCCTAATAGCCGAGATATTGGCAACAATGTTAATTAGGAAATTTTTTTCGATTTCTGCCTTCAGGAAATTTCCCGCGATTTCAAATTGCCATATCTCCCAATTTTCCCAGCAAGCCTATATCAAATGATGTACTTAATCAAAGGTCTGTTTGTCTTCTATCAAGCACTGAAAACCAAAACTGTCTGCGAGCACTGGTTCAAGAGTTATGATCAAAAGGACATTTTTATTGGTTTTTGTCCTTAGCTGGGGTTACAACCCATAGAAGGAATATCTTCGGATGCAAATATCTCGGCAACAAGGGCTCGGATTTGAGTTTGGCTTGCAGCAATAGGCTCAGGATGATGAAGACTATCAAATATGTTGAATTTAGCGAAATCTATTTTCGACGATTTTTTTGACAAAAACCATGGGCTAACTAACACCTTGCCAAAATTTTGGGCCGGAAAAAAAATTCTTCCGAAACCCATCAAATGTTACATCAAAAGAAAGGACTGGCCGAGCTCTATTCATCGAAATGGGTTTCAAGCTTCTTGAAGGCCTAATAGCCGAGATATTGGCAACAATGTTAATTAGGAAATTTTTTTCGATTTCTGCCTTCAGGAAATTTCCCGCGATTTCAAATTGCCAAATCTCTCAATTTTCCCAGCCAACCTATTGCAATTGAGGTACGAAATCAAAGGTCTCTTTGTCTTCTATCAGCCAATGAAAACCAGAACTGTCTGCGAGCACCGGTTACCGAGTTATGATCAAAAATCCTCCATCAGTTACTTACCCTCTAAAGTAGTTCTCAACATGCAACATGCTGCGGCAACATCTTTCTTTGGGAAGCTGAAAAACTAAATCAACACAAAAACACAAACACAGAAACCTTTTTTTTTCTTTCATTTATTTTTAATTTTTTTTCATTTAACAAATTAGTATATCTAATCTCGAATTTTTATTGTGTTCTTCTCTAAATTCAATTCAATGTTGTTTTTCTTTTTTTGTTTACTATTTTTAGTTGGTAAATTTATGTTTAATATTTGAGTTGGATTCATTGTTTCCAATTTGTTCTAATTAATTTTCTTATACAATTATTGTTTTTTTATGTTTTTTTGTTAAGATATTTATAATAAGGTTTTATTAATACAAAAGTGCATAGAGCGTTATTTTAAAGGCAGATGAAGAAACTTATCCTATTTTTTCTTTCTTTTTTTTTAACTACGTAATGATTACTAGTTTTATTTAATTTAATATTTGATGCTCGTCTGTTTCTCTTGTTTTGTGTGTTAACCTATGAAACAAGTTCCTGATTTGATAGTAAAATTGTTAGAAATAAATAAATGGATTGGATTGGGGGAATCTTTGACGTTGCGATTGTCTATAGGACGATTCTGTCTTTTCCTTTAGATCTGCGCCATCAAAAATGAGTAAACACTTTGTCGTCACGCAATATTTTTCAACCCTGGAATACCTTGGAGATATTTCAGAATACTTACAACACACGCAAGTGAAGTGCCGTCAGACCATCGTTAAATGAACAGAAAACATACCGAAGAGCTAAAAAGTTACGTTGCAATCATTTGATCGCCAATTTTCCCACTCATGGAACTTCAGTCGGATATCCAAGTCATATCCAGTCCTCCCTACCACGACCTCATATGATATTTTAGTTTGAAACGATTCCAAAACGACCACCAAGGAGTCAGTCGGACAACAAAAACGTAAGGTTCTCAAACAAAAATTAAATAAAAAACACGTATACGCCCGAGTGCACATTTTCATTGCGTCCGTAGTAATATACGAAATCTTTAAATAGAAGTCATGAGCACAAAAAGAGCACATAATTATCGTAAAAAGACCCAATCGTTTGTGCTCATATTGGTTTGCCAACTTCATAGACATCTCTGTACGGAGTCTTAAAAAGGACGCTCTGCAAGTCTTGCGCAAGGCACTCATTTGGATGAATCGGTCCTTCGTAGACAAGAAAATGTCGACATTGTTTCGTTTGCTGAAACTCAAAACAGAGTTTTTTACGGGCAATGATTTTTTGCCTGGCACTTGGATTGAGATTCTATTTGTTCAGCGGAACAAAGTCCTAGTTCCTCAGAAAAGTTAGGCAAGAACATGAGGAACTGGCCTGGAGAGTCTTTTGCGGTAAGATTCATGGTAAAAGACTAGATTTGCGCTGAAAGGATGGCGTAGACCAACGACTGAAGCCTTTGGCTGCTGCAACCGGGATACATGAAACTAACTGAAGGAGGCGGCCCGGACAGGATCCCGATTGTAATGCAGGTGAAGGCAGAAACTTTATCGGCCAGGGCGACGACGATGGTGATGATGATGAAGATTGAAAGAAAATCCAAAAACGTTAAGGAAGACAACATCAAGTGTCAGGTACCATAATCAGTAATGACTCTCAGGAAGAATTAAATGTCCTTAGTAACGTACTTGTGTTTTGTTTTATTGCGGTTTTCAACTCTCTAGGGCTCTTTTCCTAGTCAAGGCCTGACAATGAATGTCTCCAACTGGTTGCAACAGGAGCGAGAAGTCATCGTAATCATAATAGTATCAGAAAATTGAATTTAGAAAAATGCGATGTGCAGTAGGGAGGCAAAGATTCACATAGGAAAAAAAATGGTACGTATACGCCTGAGTGTACGAAGAGGGAGTTCTTGGAAGAAAATTGAGTTTTTTTAAATCCAATTTATTAATCAGGATTTTCGATGTACATATATGAAATTTGGTGTACCCCTATAAGCCAATGCCCTGTGCAGGTGGCAGCAATCCTAGCTATGTCATGCCTTGGTTTGTTATAGGCGGGGATTTCACGCAACTCGTCAAACTATTCCACCTATGGTTTGCTTCTGATGTGTATTTGCAAGGAAGGAAGAGGAGCATAGACTCTCATTGCCAATAAGTTGTGAAGGGCTGATCCTTGCCTAGGTAGCTCTTCACTCTGTGTTTTCTTACTCTCAAATGGAAACGCACCTTAAAAACACCGCAGGTTGAAATTAAATTAAATTTATTGCATACATTAAGGGTTTTTTAAAAAGCAGGATTGAACAGGATTGAAGGCTAAAAACACACCAAATCAGACAAAACGTTTGTTCTGTCTTCCCCGGACACAAGAAGTCCATTACTCTTATGGGGCAACTCAACATACTCCGAAAAAGACAAGACACGATAAAAAGTCTTGTCCGCTCGTGCGTCGGTTGCAGTAACTACTTGGGGTTGTATAGGAGCAAGACACACCAAAGAAGACAAAAACTCCAGGACAAAATGTCTTATGAAGAGTGGCATCCCGATGAGCTGCCACCAGAACCGGAGGCGGAGGAGGACTCTGAAAGAAGTTCATCTGAGCTGAAAATGACTTCGGAAGAAGATGTAGCGCTTTTTGTGGAAGAAATGCCAAAAGTGGAAAAGAGAGGCAGAGGCTTCCTGCAAGAGCCATTTTCGTCTCCTATCCCAAATACACCACACACATGCTTGACGAGCATGGGGTCTCTGTTGACCCAATGCCATACGCCTGTTCGAAGTGCAACAAAGCCTTCTCCAGTCAAAAAGCCTTCTTCAGTCACGAACTCACTCACCGTCCTGCAGCTTGCAAACAGAAATCCAATTCATTTACAGCCTCGGTGTGGGTTGGAATCCGACACCCACAGGGGTGCCCAAAGTGGCCGAAGTTTTTGACAGCTGAGGATGTGGTAAACTGAAGCCGACCATCTTGGGGGAATCTAAAAATTACCGAAGATTCCTACGGTAGGGTGGGTAATGGCCTCACTGCACTGCCTCGGACGTGAAGGAAGCCCGTCCGTCAGTTTCTAGTCCTTATTTTATTTATGTGTTTAGGCCTGATTTATGTATTTGTTTGCAGGTGAGGTTAGGTTTCGGGGCAAGATCCCCCCCCCCCCGTCCGACAAGCTGACGCCGTGCATAGCAAGCAGGCCGCGTCCCCGGAACTTAGCATTCTCTCCGTTTCCTACCCTAGCTTCCTTCCTCTCCGAAATCTGTCAAATTTTTCCCACGGCTTCCCTCCTCTTGCCTCGCAACAAATTGTCGAAAGACAGAAAGACGTCTTGTCTGATTTGGTGTGTTTGTAGCCTTAGGATTCTCCTGACTGAAAAAAAAAGAGTTTAGGACAAACAACGTTCGTTTCCGTTCCCTTTTCAAATGAAAGTTAACTTTTTTGGGTTAGGGGTGAACTTTTCGATTGATTGATTTTGCTTGAAATTGAAACAGACGTTTCTCTACGTACGTAAACGTAAACGTAAACGAAAAATTCAACTGTCCTGATCGTTACGCATACCTACGAACTAAAAATCGATACAAATTATATGCCTATGAAGGTGTGTGCATGTTTTTTTTTAATGCGGGCATCCGGGCCCTTCTCTTATATTTGTTTCCGTCCTTAAATATAATAGTTCCAATTTGTTATTATTTGAAAGCATTCTTTTTATTTAATTTACAATAAACGTTTTACTTACGAAATGTAATTTTATTATAAAATGTGGCTTTTTTGTTTATGATAAAGATAACAATAAATATATATTTTTTTTGAAGCTATATGTATGAGTAATCGCAATATAATTAAACAAGATTAATAATTTTTTTGTCCCTCTAACCCAAAGGTGTAAGAAATTAAACATAACCTACAAAACACCGGAACACTGTCTATAAAGCTTTAATCACAAAAGAAAAAAGTGTATCAATACATTTTTTCTTGTTTAACCTAATAGGTAATTTTTCTTTTTTTGTTTAAACAACGTTTTTTGGTTCCTAGTTTTTTTTTAGCTTTAACATTTTTTACAGTTATTAAATGTGGTATGGATCTTGTAGTTACGTTCCACACTGTTAGAAAAATGTATATCTATAAGTTTACATATTAATTTGATTACTCTTGCATAAGTTTAAGTAATTTTTTTGTCATTTAATTAATTATCTAAATTAATAGTTTTTTTTTTGTTTTTGGTGGCACTTATTTACATGGATGTGTATTTTTGAATAAAGGATTTTTACTTTCGTTTAACACTTTACGACTTGTTTTTTTGAAACGCTATAGTGTTTTTGTTTAAAGGAAAGAGTTTTTTTTATTCCTTCACATCTCCAAATGAAAATTACGGATATGTTGAAAAATTAACACAAAATTAACAACAAAATTAAGAACAAAGGGAACACAAAATATATAATTTCCCCATGCAAATTTATCCCTTAGGTACTGAAGGAGGCTTAGGAGGATAAAAGGATTATTTAAATTCTTCAGTTCGATGTTCGATGAAAGAAAGACATTTTCTTCTACGAAAGAAAGCATCCACGTTGACGATAATGTGCTAATCTGCCCTATCGTCGTATTTGTTCGTAGAAACTTACGATCGGCGTAACATATCCTTTACGATTTACGAAACGGATACCAAGAACAAAATAAATATTACGATCGGAACCCTTGTGCTTGAGGTGGACTGCCAACACTCTTCGTCAAGAAGATTCGTCTAGGAGAATAACGTTCCAAATATCAGCCCGAGGTAGCAATTGTAAGTACTCCCCAACGCACACACCGTCAAGGCATTCGATCTTCCCAGACAGTCGCTGGATATGAACAATCTTATTCAAAAGTACGCTCATCTGAAAGGTTTACCAATTAAATCATACCTTAAAGCCGCAAATCTTGATTGGCCTTCAACACTCACGATGGGGACTCGAGGGGGTAAAGACTCGGAGCCAAAAACTATTAAAACTCGATTAGGCTGGACACTTTTTGGTGTTGCCTCAACAGGTTCCGATTTGAAAGACGGTTTAGACGTCAGTATTAATTTCCATCTTTGTGAATGCCAGAATGCCTTGGACTCTCAGATGCACGAAACAGTTAAGAGCTATTTTTCCCTTGAGAGCCTAGGTACCAAGCCGAAGTCAAGAAGACTTTCAGACGAAGACTGTAGAACAGTCCAGATGCTGGAAGAAAAGACGATTTTCCTGAGAGGAAGCTACGCTGTGCCTTTACTTTGGAAAAACGAGGAGATTAAAGCAGAAACACAATGACGCTTTGCCGTCGATTTTGACAACTGCGAAAAGTTCAGCTATAGGAAATCTGTGTAACCTCACACAATGACGCTTTTCCTACGTACGCTTTTTTTGACAAACGTAAGAAAACGTAAAGAAGCCACCATCTGTCAAAAAAAAGTTCAACTTGGTTGAACTTTTGCTTTGTCTGACAGCTCAACAGCTGTTTGTTCATTTGTTGTTTGGAGCAGCGTTACCACTTTAAAAAAAATGGAAGCGAAGTAAATTTGGGAATAAAGCGAAGTAGATTGAGAAAAAGCGAAAAAGATTTTAAAATAGTGGCGCAAAATTATAGTCCGCTAATGAACAATTTTAAGAGAATTTAGTGTGATACCAGCTTAAAATGACGTTTGAGTCATGTCTGAAACGTCATTTTAAGCTAGTACCACACTAAACTTGTTCATTAGCGGACTATAATTTTGCGCCAGTGTATTTTATATTGACCATGAATACATAGACAGATCTACAATTAGAGCCGTGTGTGAATTGTGTTAAAATGTGTATACAAACTTGACTTTCGATTTAATTTTGACACTACATGGCGGATATGATGTGTTAAAATTTAACTAGCAAGCTAAAATATGACACTAGTGCTTAAATTTAACCAACATTCCAACCCAAGTTGCGCACGGCGTAAAATATTAAACACTTTAATACAATCACGTAACTCATACTTTGCGTATATGTATGGGTTGACATTTCGTGTTTGTAAAGTGTGTCCGCTTATTGTTCGTGTATAAGGATAGAAACTTATCGATTATATATTTTCCTGATGAAAATAAGAGAACTGTAGGCATAAAATTACTCAATGAGTTAATCGAAGCAGATTTTGGAAATATCAAGTAAAATCGAGTGAAGTAGATTTCAAAATATTCTTGATGGTGCGAAGTTGGAATAGATATTCAAAGTTTTTCAAAAATCGAAGTAGACTACTTCGAAAGGAGTAAAGTGGCAAATCTGTTTGATGATGATGGAGGGAGAACTGTCATTCAAAGCACACGTGAAGCGGGTGCATCGTAACGCAACGACGCGTCTGCCTAAAGCGCCATTGTGTTTCTGCTTTTATGCTACCCAGTACGAGAGCTATGGCGGAAAACAGACTACGCTGTCTCGAAAGACGCCTCCTACAGAGTCGATCAACAAATTCCAGAATATCTGGAGAAAGGTTATGCAAAGAAGCTAACCGAAGATGAATCAAGCAATTCGAGGTCCCGGTTATAAACCCAAACAAGCCAGAAAAGCTACGAATAGTGTGGGATGCTGCGGCGAAAGTAGGCGGTGTGTCACTACACTCTTGTCGTATCCATTTGGAGAATCTTACGATCGTATTTATTTTGTTCGTGATATCCGTTGCGTAAATCGTAAAGGATATGTTGTCGTCTAACAACTCATGTTTTTCTGCAAATGTTCCGCCACCATAGAGCACGGAAGCTAGTCTAGCTAGAAGATCTAACAGGGTGCCCTCTCTCTATCTCAGCTCCTTTTTAAGAGAACAATAATTTTGATTTTGACGTTTCCTTTATTTTTCTTGTTTACTCTGTCCATTCCACCTTACAGCCAATCAGCAGCGAGAAGCTCAGAGAGAGTGAAAGGGCACCCTTTTAGATCTTCTTTCTCAAAATTTGACGTGACGACTCCACTTGTACGAAGTGCTACCGCTCCCATGCTCTATCTCTAGTCGTGTTTTTTTCACTACTCAGTAGCCAGCACAGCAAAATTTCCCTTGGCAAACAACAACAATTTGGATTGCAGTTGATAAAATGGCCAGTAAAATAATGACAGTTGTGCCGGCGATAGAGCTTTCAATTATTGAAATGAAGGCAGCGCTGATGGCGTGAATCTAATGATCTGCGTAATGGACACGCTTAGGTTGAAATATTTGCTATTCTGCTGTATCCGAGACGCAACCCTCAGGTCAATTTTTTTTAATTTTTACGTAACTATTGACATACAAATTGAATTTTACAGATAAAGTGAGTTGAAGCGTTTTATTCGCACTGGCTACTGAGTAGTGAAAAAAACGCGGCTTCTATGTCCGCCACACTTTAGCTGTCGAAACAACCGGAGACGACGCATAAAACAAAATAATCGCAATGCATCGCATGGTGTTAATGGCGTTAGTGTCATAGCGTTACTCTGAGTTTGACATTTCAACGCAAATTTGACGTATCTACGATTTAACAATCGGAACACCTACGATATGATACAAAATTCGACGATTTTGTTACGATCGGATACTATAATAGGGCTGAATGTTGTGTTTTCTCACCTGCTGTTAAGGCCCGCTTGATACTTACTCTATACTTTTTCATGCCCCCCCCCCTCTCCCCCCATTGCATTGATACGATTTTGCTCCATGTCACTCACAGTTGTTGATGTGCCAAATGCGCAAAGAAATGGTCCTAGCACAGACGGAATGTGTGTTTACATGCAATTTATACCAAAAATTATGAATAAATAAAAAAACAAATAATAAAAAGTTAAATTCCTCTTTCTCCCTCTATCCCTACCAAAAAAAACGAATTAAAAAATAATAGGTACCAGCACTCAGGGGCCTAATTATGCAATTCGCCGCGGATCGTTTACAATTCGATCATTCAAATTCATCGAATTTGCGGCAGAGATTAAACACACTCTTTCGCCTGTGAACTCGCCACAAAAAAATCAACTCGCCCTATTGTGAGTTCCGCCCGGAAAATCATTCCCCCGGAATATTTTCGTTCGCACGGAATTCAAAAGAGCTATTGTGAGTTTCGCCCGAATAGAATTTCACTTCAAACTGGACTGACAGTTCGAATAAAACAAACAGTGATAGAATGCAAGTGAAAATTTTAGCCCTGAATGACATTTAATTCCGCCTGAACTCTTTTACGCCCGAAATTCACAATACGGGAAACGAAAAAAGGGATTTTTTTCGGGTGGAATGCTGTTCACGTGAAACTCACAATAAGGCTGATTATGACATTTCAAATTCGTTAATTGCTCGAATTCAAATCGAAAGAAGGCGAAAGCGAAAGCAAAAATTGAAATGAATTCGCCGCGAATCCCATAAATCAGGCCCCCCAGCACAATCAAAAACCATAAATATGGAAAAATACTATTTATTTTGAAGCGAGAAGTGCTTTTATTCATAGGAAAAACATGTTTTTTGTTGTTTGTTATAATTTCTTTAGCTTTTTTTATGTTTTTTTTTTAACTTTTAAGCTCAACAAAATATTATTCATTGCATAAGAGAAGTTGTAGTTCATTTTTGTTGTTGTTTTAAAAAGTGTGTAAGTTACAAACATAAACGAGAAATATAAATACAAAATATCTGTTACTATTGTCATCGATTTATCTAGCATTTTTTATTTAATTAATTTTTAACTTAAACACAAACAAATAAAATAACAAAATATATGAATTTGTAGCGTTTGAAAATGACTAAAGATATAAAAAAAAACGGGCATAAAAATAAAAGCAGAAAAATAATAAAAATGCTCACGTCGCATATTAGAGCCTTTATTATAATTTTTACATTTATTTACTAATAATTGTTTTTTTTTCTAATACAATATTTTTTTTATAATTGCGTTGGTGAATTCGTATTTATTTATTTTTTTATTTTTTTAAATTTAATCTGGAGAGATGAAGGAGAGGAAAAACGGTAGAGAGAACATGTTACAATAACTAAGTACAATTTTTAACGGTAATTGTTCGCCGTTTTTTTTCAAATGAATACATCAGAAAACTATTTTTTATTAATTTTTTATTTTTATTATTTTTTATTTTTAAAAGTATATTTTTTATTATATTTTGTGTGTTATCGTATAACGGCTCTTTAAAGCATTTGTTTTTTTTTCGGTTCTAAATTTTTCAAATAATTATTTATACATAATTTTGTTTTTTTGTTATTAGATTTTTATTTATTTATTTTATTCAGTATTTTGTTTTTGAACGAATGAAAATTTTACGCTTTATTTAAATGGTTTGTCTATGTATGTATATACATATGCATACCCTATGTATTGTACATATCCATACATATACATTCATATATGTATATTGTATATGTATATACATCTATATATTTAACAGAGATATTTGAAATAGTTTTATGCATACATGCACATGTATGTACCACAAATACAAGGAGACACATGACGTTTTATTTATTTTTTTATTTAAAATCATATTTAAAACTAACACTTTTGATTTTTTATTGTTGGCTCTTTAAACAATTTGTTGAGTTTGGTTTACATACACATGCGTAGCGTATATTTGTACATACATACACATGTGTGCATATTTTTTTTTAATTTTTTAATTATTCTAAAAATTGATTAATGAAAATTGTTTTTTTGTATATTTTTGGATTTATGTAATTTTATTTTGTTTTTCTGGCTTCTTTCAAATCAATTAACTTCAGAATATAAACGCCTAATATTGTGTCTTTCAACGTTTCGAAAATATTGTAATACTGTGACGTATTTACATTTACATTAGGGTGGTTCGTATTTGCTTTTGTTTTTCGAAAATTAATGAAGACATATGCTCAATCGTCTCCAAATGATTCTCTAATTTTTATCTATACCCTGAGTTTTTTTTTACAAGGAACAAGGTATGCAACATTATTTAGAAATTGCATATAAACATGTTGACGAAATTTCGGCAAAATTGGTTGAGTCGTTTTTGAGAAATCGAGAAAGAAGTGTCATAAAACCAAAAGGTACTACAAAAATCGATCTCTTCTTCGATTTGTTTGCTATTGAAGAATATATTTTAAATAGAATCTTGGAATGCAATATCACTAAGGATAATGTTAAGCATAATTGGGCAAAATTTTAGCAAAATCGGTAAAGCCGTTATGGAGATATACGGGAATAATCAAAAAATCAGCCGCAAAGTCCCCGAGTATTAGAATTTCACTTCGAGACAGCAGGGCCAGTGTAAGGGGTACAGATAAAAATCTGAAGACGATTGAGCTGACGTCTTTATTAATTTTATTTTAAGGACCACCCTAATACACGAGCGATTATATTTTGGAGTTAAAATGGTGAAGTTTTTAACAATTTACTTGGATATAGTTAAAGATACAGGCATAGATATGAATAGGCACAAATAAGTAGATACATGCTATCTACTTGAATATGCATATACATATATGTATATATACATATGTATAACCACATATTTTATATGCTTATATACCTATTAAGAGAGTGAACAAAATGATTTTTCTTTTTTTTTCGTAATAAATATAAATAAATAAATAACGATACTATTTTGTTGTTTATTTGTTTTTGCTCTTGTTTGTATACATATCTCTAAACAGCAGTTTCAGTATGACTATGAGATGATAATCGTTCGACGTCAATTTCTGGTATCGTCAGCTCGTCTGGAATATTGTCCGCATACTCAATTGACGATGTCTGAGAGAGGCGTTTGCTAAGGGAAGTCTGTTTGCGTAGTACTTCGGCTAGAGATGCATTTGTGTGTTCGCCGTATCGCGCATCGAGCCCTTGTCGAAATGCATTTACCACTCGAATCTTATTTTTAGATTTTAATGGATTTTTAGTGTTTTTATATATTTTTTTTTGTTATATGGAAATATACGGAGAAAAATAAAAAAAAGTAAAAAAAAATTATTAATAAATTGAATGTGCTTCAAGTTCGTCATATTTTTGATTTCCCTTTCTTAAAAACTATTTTTAAAACCAAAAAAAAAATATTTATATTTATTTACATTTGTTAATAAAACCAAAAAAAAAGTTTAATTGTTTGGAAACAAAAATTTAACCGAAATGCATTCAAAATCAAGCTTTTTTGAATCAAGTTTTGTTTTGTACATAAAAATGGTTGGTTAATATCATCCGGAAGTACAAAAAGAAAAAAACACTTAAAAACACTTTTCTGTAAAATTAAAGCCACACAAACACACTCAGCAATGCAAGCAACCTTTTTTTTATTGTAAAACAAACTCAAAATTTCCCACAAAATGTCTTACCACCTAGACAGAACAGCAATCGTGCTTTGGAGAAAGAAAGTAAAGAAAGAGTCATTCGGTGTGTTTTACATCGAAGGGGGAAGGGGGTTGAGCTTTCGAGGGGTAGATGTGTCGTAAATTCAACGTTAAGAAAGAAGAAACACAAGGAGCCAATCGGCCTCCATTGTTATAGTCAAAAGGGATTTTTTTTCAATTTCTGCCTTCAGGAAATTTCCCGCGATTTCAAATTGCCATATCTCCCAATTTTCCCAGCAAGCCTATATCAAATGATGTACTTAATCAAAGGTCTGTTTGTCTTCTATCAAGCACTGAAAACCAAAACTGTCTGCGAGCACTGGTTCAAGAGTTATGATCAAAAGGACATTTTTATTGGTTTTTGTCCTTAGCTGGGGTTACAACCCATAGAAGGAATATCTTCGGATGCAAATATCTCGGCAACAAGGGCTCGGATTTGAGTTTGGCTTGCAGCAATAGGCTCAGGATGATGAAGACTATCAAATATGTTGAATTTAGCGAAATCTATTTTCGACGATTTTTTTGACAAAAACCATGGGCTAACTAACCCCTTGCCAAAATTTTGGGCCGGAAAAAAAATTCTTCCGAAACCCATCGAATGTTACATCAAAAGAAAGGTCTGGCCGAGCTATTCATAAGTCTATTCATAAAAGTGGGTTTCAAGCTTTTTGAAGGCCTAGTAGCCGAGTTATGATCAAAAAACAATTTTTCAACTTCATTCCCCAAAACAAAAGGTAGGACATTTTTAAGGCAGCGATTTGGAATGACAGAGTGCGGAAGAGAGTTCCACATTCGCGTAGTACGGCTAAAGAACGATTCTCTATACTTGAGAGTACGACCGAGGTTGGGCTCGAGGCTAAACTGATGGGCATTCCTAGAAGCGCGAGTATTACGGGCGAATTGTTTAAGGGGAGGAATGCAACTGGAGCACTTACCGTAAAAGTAACGATAGAACAGAGAGAGACATGAAACGTTACGACGCACGGTGGTCTAAGGAGGTCTTTACTTTATTTGATAACTTACTGATAAACTTTGGTGACTGTTAATAAATCAAAAGGTTCGTTCGATGTAACCAGCCCCCGGGGCGCTCCGGTGCTTGTCACTATCCCGAATGGAGCTGTCAAAAAACTCAACGACATCGAACGCATTAGTAGTGCTCTGTTTTTTACTGATTCGAACAGCTCCTAAATTCTCGAACCAAAAAAAAACTTGGGGCGATTCAGAGCGCCACTGAAAACACATCGAACACGGTGGAAATGCACCGAAGCGAAATCGGAGCAACATCGAACTCAGTGTGAAATCAGAGCGCCCCAGAGCGCACATCGAACAAACCTAAAGACAAAACAACCGGTGAATAAACTGAGTGCCCCAACTCTGTGTAAGCGGTGAAGTGCACACAACCATGTAGAAATGACGATAAAAATCTTAAGTCTAACTACGCGCACTGTAAGTGAACAAAATGTGGTTTTGCAAAGCATTAATCCTAATTATATCTGCGACTTGTACATATTTATTGTTAAACTTAAACAAAAACATTAAATTTAAGCGCAACAAAGCTGATATACAAAAAATTAAAAAGAAAAATCAATTTTCAGGTGCACCCTGTATCCGCACTTGGTTTAACTCTAAACAAGTGACGTTTATATATTTTTTGATAAAGGAAATGTTTTTTTGGAAAACAAAAATCGGATTCAGACAAACTATACACAAAAATAAAAACGAAAAAAAAAAAAACATTTTATTTTGGTGGAAAAATCTAAAACGGGGGAAAGAGAGTAGAAAAGTTGGAGAAAATACGTAAACATCGATAACAAAATTCTTTAAAATTGTTGAATTCTAAAAATTTTATTATTGATGGATAGGATTCCATTGGATGTAATAGGAAACAACATTTTGCCATTTGATTCTTTTTGGTTAGTGTGGACGTTTCCTTAATTGCTTTTTTTTTTAATGTCGAAGGTACATACAAACTAGAGAAGCATAGATCTTTTGTAAGCTCGCTAGACAGAGTTGATACGAATTATTGTCTTCATAGATCTCGGTGGATGTATGAAATAATTGTATTAACACACTCATTTGATTGTTTAACGAAATCAAAATTGTTTTAATCAAATCAAAAGTAAAAAAGGAAAGAAATCATATGCGAGAGAGAGAAGTTAACTCAAAATGCACACACAGACTCTATACAAGCTGTCGATGTGAATTGAAAAGGTCTGATCCTTTTGAATTCACAAGGAGAGGCTTTTGTTCAATCAAAAAACATTAAGAGGACAAAATGTGTGTTTTAAGAGAAAGGATCAATTCAAAATGTGCAAAAAAGGAACAGAGGCATGCTTATCAACAAATTGACAACAAATCAAACCAAAATGCTTATTAAAAATTAAATATTCTCAAAAATGCGTAAGTAATTCACATTAGCAACCGAGGACGATGCCTTAGATTCACACTTCTATTTGTACTTCTTGTTCTCACGCATGTGGTTAGCCAATTAGTGAATAGCACGTATACGCCACAGTGAACGTTAGTTAGGTTGGAGTGGCTGTCTAGATGTTATTCAGCCTTATTACCGTACCCGATCGGAGAATTCTCCGATCGGAGAAAATGTCCGATCGGAAGTTAAATTTCCTTCACCGTACCCGATTCATACAAAAATTAGTGATGCGTACCGACGCACTTCTTTGTTCTTGTGTGAGTTAAAAAATATTTTTAGTTCCGACACTTTTTTGCTTCGGAGACAATCGGACGAAAACAGTAAGTAACAAATCGCAGTGCATCGCATGAAATAGAGAAACGTCGCTCTCAATTTCAAATTCCGACGCAGGTTTCAAATTTTTTCGTAGATGTCTACGATTGAAGTGTCCGAAAGTATACGGTGGTAGCAAATTCGTAGAAATTGTACGAATCGGAGAGAATTTTTCTCCGATCGGGTACGGTAATAAGGCCGATTGACTCACTTAGACCTCAAGGGTCCACTAAAAAAGTTACTCATGGGAGATTAATGAACTTCAACAAACCATTTTGTACTTTTAATGAAGTTAGAGAGACATCTGGTGTCGATCACTGGTACTACTGGTACTGATTCACTTTTGGATAGAAGGTGTTGGACTGTTTCCTCTTCCTCCACGTCCAGGCAGCTTCTACAGAAGTCGTTTGCGTAGACCCCTAGCCTCAAAGCATGTCTACCTATGAGGCAGTGTCCTGCTATGACTCCAATTGTGGAGCTTATATTTTGTCTGCTCAGGGAAATCAAGTCTTTTGACCGTTTCAGGTCTATTTGTTTGGTTGCTAGACAGATGGTACCCTGTGACTGTTGATTCACGAGCATATTAACCAAATGCAATAGGAACAAGAAGACATTCTTACCAACAAAATGCCTTGTACAGAAATTTAAATTTAAAAAACAGAGTGATTCACGAGCAGTGTGTGGCGACGGGGGCGACCGCATCTGGAGACTCAAAGAAATAGGCTGCCGGAAAACCAGATCCTACGAGCCTGATACCATCAGACATCCTGTCTACACCCACCGATTACTGCATCACCTACCCTAAACACCTCAAAGAAGTTTAAAGTCTTGCTTCCGTCAAGAATCGACTAGAAGAGGAAGGCGATGTGACAATGTGGCGATGTTAGAAGATGGAATGCGGTGTTGGTGCATGTGTCTTCTGTGAATCTCTTAAGATTCAAAATCCTATAGACTTCCTGACTTTGCCAGTGTATTCCAGGCAGAATTGTTGGCGATAAGGGAAGCTTATCTAAGGGAAGCTATACTAATAGAGAGTCACGTTAAAGCCATTGATTCAGCTTTCTCATCCTCAAAATTGGTACAGCAATGCAGAGAGGCCCACAAGGAACTTGATATGAGCGTCACTCTAATCTGGATACCGGTCGGTCCATAGGGGCTATGAGGGAAATGAAACGGCAGATGAGCTAGCTAGGCAAGGATCAGCCCTTCACAACTCCTTGGCAATCAGAGTATGTGCTCCTCTTGGAGTTGTGAAGGGCTGTATCCTGACCAAATACACATCAGAAGCAAACCGTCTACCAGACTGACATTTTTGCCAATATCTCGGCTACTAGGCCTGCAAGAAGCTTGAAAGCCACCTCAATGAATAGAGCTCGGCCAGACCTTTCGTTTGATGTTGACAGGTTTTGAAAGAGTTTTTTTTCCGGCCCAAAATTTTGGCAAGGGGTTAGCCCATGGTTTTTTTCAAAAAAATCGTCGAAAATTGATTTCGCTAAATTCAACATATTTGATAGTTCTCATCATCCTGAGCTCAACGCTGCAAGCCAAACTCAAATCCGAGCCCTGCATCGGAAGATATTTGCATCCGAAGATATTCCTTCTATGGGTTTACAGCAAGGACAGAAACCAATAAAAATGTCCTTTTGACCATAACTCGGTAAGCAGTGCTCGCAGACCGATTTAGTTTTCAGTGGCTGATAGAAGACAAACAGACCTTTGATTTCACATATAATTTGAAATAGGTTGCCTGGGATAATTGAGAGGTATGGTAATTTGAAACCACGGGAAATTTCCTGAAGGCAGAAATCGAAAAAAAAATTCCATCTTTGCCAATACCTCGGCTTTTTGATCATAACTTGGTAACCAGTGCTTGCAGACAGCTTTGGTTTTCAGTGACTAATAGAAGACAATCAGACCTTTGATTTCGTATATCATTTGGAATAAGCTGACTGGGAAAATTGAGAGATATGGCAATTTGAAATCGCGGGAAATTTCCAGAAGGCAGAAATCGAAAAAATTTCCTTTTGACTACGAGTTGCGTTATATCTATAAAAATCTGGCCCGTCTATAACATTTTTCTTACTAATTATGTCAAGTTTGTTTCTCGAAAACTGGCCCTCCAGGTTAAGCGGGGGAATAGAGCCCCCTCTAGCTTTTTGGCAGACTGCTCATGAATCACGCTGTATAGTGCAAGCTTTTTCAGTCATAGGTCTCTAGCCTTTCATTTACGTCAAACATGAACGCGGGTCTTGAAATATTTACAAAATTCGTTGAAGCTTTTAAGGAAATCAACAAAATTCTCTAGAGTTAGTAATCAAATGAAGAGAAAGAAAAAAAAATACGTTCTACAAGAAGAAGATTTAACTCAATGGCTCTTGTGTTGTTCTAGTTTTTAAAGCAGGGGGGTGTACTTTGAAAAAGTAAGTAAGAGGAGGAAAGTAAAAAAAAAAAAAAATATTACATCAAAACCACAACAAAATTAAGAAGAGAAAGAGGACATATTCAAGGAATTAAAGAGAAAGAAAGAGAGAGAGAGGTGTAAAAAAAGAGAACTCATAACTAGAAATGTCATAGAACTTCCTTTAACTAATTTACACAATGATTTAAAGTTTAAACAAAAATTAGTTACTAGAAAAAATTAACAATAAGAAAAAATTAAATTAAAAAAAAAAAAAAAATATAACAAACGATTACGACCAACTTAAACGAAAGAAGGAAAGCTTACAGCTTGATCAGTTGAGCTCTTGCTGTAGGGTACCGGAATCAAACGCTCTTGCAATTCACCACCTATTACCTTCAATGGAAAGAAGTAAAAGAAATATTTGGAGAAAAATGTTTTTTTTTTTCTTTCTTTTGTTTGTTTTGTCTGATTTCGATGGAGTTTTTCATTATTTTTGAGGTTAAACATTTTTTTTTCTTAATACTTTTTGTACCTTTTTGGACTTAACACATATTCTTATGCAAAATGCACTACGATAAAGTTAAAAAACAGAAAATAAAAAACACAAAGTTAGTAGAGAAAAAAAAACGAAAAATAGAGAATAGCAAAAAAATATTAGAGATTTTTGGATTTTGGACTGAGGGTTGCATATATAGTTTTTTTGCAAATAAGCCAAACTGTGTACGGTTACATATGTAAAGTTCTCAGTCCAATTTTAATTTTTTTGTCACAAAACAAAATTAATTTAGCGAATTTTTTTGTTTGTCTAATAATTTTTCAGCATAACTTACTCTGGGAGAATAAAGTACGGGGGTGGTTAAGGACTAAAAATGTGAAAATAAAACGAAAAAAATTAAAAAAAATATAAAACACAAATTAAATTAGGTAGGGGGAAATAATTACGATGGGGGAAGAATCGAACAAAAACATACCCAAATATTTTTTTATATTTTTTTTTTTATTTAATATCAAAATTTATCTCTTAATGATACTAACTGATTTTTATTTTGGTTCAAACATAAAGAGGGGGATTTAGTCCAGTGGGGAGATTCACTTAGAGGGTAGAATTTCCCAGGATCCAGGAAACATTACAACAACAAAAAAAAAACAATGAAGAATGCCGCTCACATTGCTAAAGTAATTATTATCGAACGACAAGAATATGGGGAGGCATGTGTGAAATTTGCGAAACAGAAAAACAAACAAAAAATAGGAGACCCTCCGGCTTATGTTCTAAAATGTTCTTTTGGTAAGCAAAAACACAAGGACACGTCGAATATATACACTTTGTATTCTTCACTTTCTTTTTATTCAGCTGCAGTGCAAAATATTCAATTAGGGTATAAATGACTTCAAGGGTTGCCTAGTAGAGCTATGTATTCGGTATTTTAATAAGTACCGAGTAACGATTCGGTACTCCAAAATATGTAAATATCGTTACTGGTGATTTTTTAAGGGTTACCTAGTAGAGCTGCAGCAAACCGTATGTATTCGGTATTTCTATAAGTACCGAGTAACGATTCGGTACTCCAAAATAAATGAGCGCATTCCGAAACCTAGTGACTACGTAGTCAACTCGTTCTGACTGACTGAAAACAACTAATCAACTAATCAGAACGAGTTGACTACGTAGTCACTAGGTTCCGGAATGCGCTCTATATCGTTGCTGGTTACTTTTGTGTCAGGCTGTTATTTCATACTGATAGCACTTCCTAAACTGGTATGTAACGCGTCATTCGAACGGTATACTGGGGCCTGATTTTGGGATTCGCGGTGGATCGTTTTCAATTCGACCTTTCAAATTCAAGACTCGCTTCGTATTTTCTTATTAACGAATTCGCGGCGGAGCGAAAATATTTCCAATATTTGAATAAACAGTCTTTCGCCTGTGAATCCACCAAAAAAAAAGCTGTCGAATTTCAACTCGCCAGTAGACACTTCCAATTCGCCTTCGAATTCGTTAATTGGTTGAATTTAAAACGAAGAAGGCGAAAGCGAAAGCAATAATTGAAAAAAGTCAAACTCGCTAGTAAAACGATCCGCTGCGAATCCCATAATCGAATCCCAGAGGCCTCCCTGTGTTAGTGTAGTGTGTTTCGTTTTTCTGTGTTTGTATCTGGTGTAGGTTGTTGAGCGGAGAGAGAATGCGGAATTGTGTTGTCTTCGTCGTTTTTTATGTCGTCTTTGTTTTTCTGTCTGAAAATTAATATCAAAATCATAGACGGGGAGCCGGTGACGGTAAAACTGCACTTACAGGGATTCACACGATAAACTTTGACACACTAGGCCCCATATTGTACCTATGGTTAAATAGGGAGCACTACTTTTGACCGCAGACCTAAATCACTTTTAACGAAATCTCGCAAATTTGAAAAAATTTCGCATAACAAAATCCCGCATTCTTAAAATACCTTCTTTCTAAATCACGCATTTTCAAAATCTCGAAACACGAAATCACTCATTTTTTGAGAAAATCTCGCTTGGCTAAAAAAAATCTTTCACTATCGAAATCTCGCATTACAAAATCCCGCACTACAAAATCTCGCACTTTAAAAAAAGTCAACCATTAAATATTTCAAACAGTGTATTTTTTAATAAGAAAATTTAAAGATAATTTTTTTCATTACAAACAGTCAAATTTAACAAAATATTTACTCTACAGTTCAAATAGCTCAATATGTATATTTTTAAAAGTAGGAAAGAGATAGATATCAAGCTCTTAAAATTTTCAAGTCTGGACATTGTTTGTCTTTTTTAAAAGATGGATCTTAAGACCTTACTGTGAACAACTATTCGACTGCATTGCTTCATAGTTTTGTTGCTTTTCGACTGTACCAGTTTATGCCTTTCCATTATTAGTCAATACCGTTTTCCTTTCGGTTCATGCTGAAATATGTCTGAGAAAATAAAATATTAAAACTTGAAATCTCGCATTTAAAATAAAATATTTATTTATTCGCGCGCGCGAATAAATAAATATTTTATTTTAAATGCGAGATTTCAAATTTCAGGATTTTAGTCTGCGAGATTTTAAAATTGCGGGATTTGTAGAAGCGAGATTTTGTGATTGCGAGATTCTAAAAAACAAGATTTTAGTCTGCGAGATTTAAGTTTGCGAGATTTTGTGAACAAGATTTTAATCTGCGGTCTTTCGTAGCCAACCCGGTTAAATAATATTGATCCATATGCGAAATTTTTGAATCCCTGTAGGTGGAGGTTTACTGTCACCGGCTCCCAGGATATCTCAGCTCAAACGTCTTTAAATTAACACATACACAAACTTTCTTTGTATTTTTAAACAAGAAAGTATCCTTTGTCTACCTATTACAACGGAAGTAACGAAAGTAACAAGTAACAATATTTAAGTAACGAGTATTCATGCCAAAAGTAACGAATAGGTACATACGGATACTCATTTTAACGTTACTTTGACAGAAAGTATCACTTGTCTACCTATTACAACGAAAGTAACGAGTATTCATGCCAAAAGTAACGAATACATGTCTAGTGTCTACCTATAACAACGAAAGTAACTAGTAACGATATTTTAGTAACGAGTATTCCTACCAAAAGTAACGAATACACACGGATACCCATTTTAACGTTACTTTGACAGCTCTATCACCTACCCAACACGCAAATTAGATGTTTTTTGGTGTGTTCAATATCAAAAAATGAAGAAAGAACCACGTTGGAAAGTAACTAGTAACGAGTAATCATGACAAAAGTAACGAATACATACGGACACTCATTTTAACGTTACTTTGACAGCTCTATTACCTTACACGCAAATGAGATGTTTTTTGTCAAAAAATGAAGAAAGAACCACGTTGAACGTTGATGTTTATTAAGGAATTTTTTGTAAGATAAATAAAAAAACACGCATTTTTATATAGAAAAAAAGAAAAATTAACTTTACGTAATATTCAATAACTAGTCTCTAGTGTCTAGTAATTTTTTCTTTCAGACAGAATGTGATAAAGAAAACAAAAATGCATCAATTTCGATAAAAAAAATAAAAAAAAGACCAAAGTGACAGTAGGTTATACAAGTGTTAAGAGTTAGAACAGCGCTTTTTTCTTCATATTTACATAAGCTTAAATGTTAAATGGTTTAAATTGTTTGTCGTATTTGAAGAAAAACAAAAAAATTAAATGCCTGTAAGATCCGCAACGGCGCAAAGGTTATAATCAGTTAAAAAATCATTAAACACAAAAAACTTATATATTATGAGAATAAACAAACAAAAATATTATTTCTTAAAAACAAACAATTTATATATTTTTTTGTTTTTTTTAGTTTTACAACTAATATTATTATTTTTTTTTCAACGTTAAGGTATTAATTATATATTTTTTGGTAAGTAATTAAGTAATTTCAGAATTCACAACAACAACTACAATTCAAAGAATTATTATTTTTTTGTTTAACAAATTTTTATGTTTTATTTTTTGTTACTCAATGTTATGTTTATCTGAAGTTTAAAGTTTAAATATTCGCTCACACTTCATAAATACGCGAATATTTCGTTTGCTTTGCGGTCATAAAATTAAACATTTTTTCATTTTCTTATTAATTTTAATTTTAATTTTAAGTTTTTTTTGTATTTTTTTTTTTAAGAAAAATAAAGAAGCTTACAGATCTATACTTGCGTCATACACAGAGTTAAATATTTATATAATTTATTTTTCTCTTTAAAAATCGGTTATTTTGTGAATTTAAGTTACTAACCTTTCAATTGTAAGTACAATCAGAAGAAATGCATGTTTTCATTTTTTTAATACTTTTAGTCGAATAAGTTAGAGTTAGAGCTCGGTAATTGTTTTTTTTTTTTTTGACATAAGCATGCTTTAATTTTTTTGGGTTTTATGAGTCTATTTTTTTCTTTTTTTTCAAGGAAATGTAACAGGGGGCTTGTCTTTGATATGGATAATTGTCCGTCGAATTAATTGCAGTTTTGGGTGCGAATGCATAACTTCACGGGTCATAACTTCACAAAAGGGGCATGATTTCACCTCTAGTGAATTATAATTTAACTTTTTTCGCGTGAAATTCTTATAATTTAACTTTTTTCGCGTGAAATTCTTATAATTTACCTTTTTTCGCTCGAAATTGTTTCCCACCTAAGGTTAGCAAGTGAAATTACAACTCGCGCGAATTTTTTGATTATTTTCAGACTCTCGAAAACTGAATTTCCGAATGAAGTAATTTCCAAAATTTTAAGAAACTTTGTCCTTCGGAAATTCAGTTCTCAAGACTCCGAAAACTGAATTTCCGAATGAAGCTGAGTTCCAGAATTATAAGAAACTTTGTCCTTCGAAAATTCAGTTCTCAAGACTCTGAAAAAACGAATTTCCGAATGAAGCTGGCTTCCAAAATTTAAAGAAACTTTGTACTTCGGAAATTCAGTTCTCAAGACTCTGCAAAACTGAATTTCCGAATGAAATAGGTTCCAAAATTTTAAGGAATTTGGTCCTTCGGAAATTCCGTTCTCAAGACTCTGAAAACTGAATTTCCGAATGAAGCTGGGTTCCAAGATTTTAAGAAACTTTGTCCTTCGGAAATTGAGTTCTCAAGACTCTGAAAACTGAATTTTCGAATGAAGCTGGGTTCCAAAATTTGAAGAAACTTTGTCCTTCGGAAATTCAGTTCGCAAGACTTTGAAAATAATCAAAAAATTCGCGGGATTTGAAAGCAGAGTTGTGGAATGACTAATTTCACTTGCGCTCACCTTAGGTGGGAAACAATTTCACGCGAAAAAAGTGAAGTTGATTCCCACTTTAGATGGGACACAACTTCACACGACAAAAGTGAAATTATAATTCACTAGAGGTGAAATCATTATTCATTTGAGGTGAAATTATAACTCGTAAGAGGTGAACTTCAACAATTTCACGCGAAAAAAGTGAAATTATAACTCACTAGAGGTGAAATTATGACCAGTGAAGTTATGTACCCGAACCGCAGTTTGACTGTCGAATAGGAGCCTTATTTACTGCTTTTTTAGGACACCAGAGTATAGTGCAAAATAGTGGCAGTGTTTTTCTTTATTTAAGGAAGGAATTCTAGTTTTTTTCATTTCATTTTTTTCTTTTTCTTATTTTTTGAAAAATGCACCCATGGCTTAAATCAAAAACTCCCCGTCAGTATATTCTTGAAAAGAGTAAATTTTAAAGCAAAGTTTAAGGGTTAGTCGATGATTAAAAAAAAAAAAACGAAATACAAACAAGCAAAAGAGAAAATACTGCAATTATCATTACAAAGAGGTTGGAGTGTTTACATATTTTTAGTTGTTTGTTTGATTTTTTTTTTGTTGCAAATCAACTGATTTCGTTTAAAAAATAAAAAAAATAAAAAAATAAAAAATATTAAAAACAAAAAAATTAAATATAATAAGGAAAAAAGACAATAAACAAAAAAAAAAAATAGAATTTCACATCTTTTTTTACATCCTGGTCTCCCTTAGCGGGCTATCTGGCTTGTTCTGCTGGTTTCTATTGCCATTTTTGTTAACTTGCTGTGGATCTTCATCAATATACGAAATATCTGACAAGAAATTCGATGCATTTGCTGAGGTAGCTAGATTTTGAGCGGCTGGCGAATGTTGGGGTGCCGGCTGCAAGGTATTACTATTACTTCGTCCGGTTTGCATCAATGCGGCATTGTAAAAATTCGACCCGGGCGACTGAACAAGTTGATAGCCACCAGCTGTAACGCCGCCTGTCCGTGGGCTACGTAAACTATGCAAACTATGCACAGAACGACGTTCTGTTAGATCTTCCAATGTTGATCGAAATGCACGAATAACGCGTAACTGAAACATTTAAAAATTAGACAACAAAAAACAAAAAAACACAACAAAAAAAAAAGGAGGAGTAACGAAAAACGAAAAAAATTCGTTGGTTTTTTATAAAAATATTTTTTTTTTTTATAAATAAGCAATTTTGTTACAAGTTCAAACAAAGGAACAAAGAAAAACTATGCGTTCGACTAAAATTTGGTAAAAAACGACTAAAAAAGTACATATGGAGGCGCATATGTACATCGAAATGTGGAGTTAAATTTGATTCAAAACAAAATTTCAAACGAAGCTGGATGCTAGTTCAGTTTAGCTGGGTTCAAACTTTATACAAATTTTGTTACTTAAAAAAAAAAAACATATTTGTTTCTAGCTAGCAATGGCGCCTCATTAATTTTGTTATATTGGGGGAACGGTAGGGCATAGACTTTGATGTGTGGATATAACAAGCGGATTAGATTATTGTATACCTAAGTTTTTTAATTTCTAGTAATTCATTCAACAAAGACGAACAATTAACAAAAAAAAAAAAAATTAAAAACCAAAAAATTGCGGAGGAATGCTTGTTGGGGTAGCTAGTAAAAACTCATTTAACTTCCGAAATAGCACAGAAAAGCTGTATATCTGTCTTGAACTGTGGAATATTCTAGCTGGACTGACACTTTTTTCTATTTATTCAACTTTTTACACAGAAATGAGAGCTTTTGCCTAGAAAAAAGGTTAAGTTAGAGACCTAAGGAGGGAGAAATTAAGGGAAAAAAAGGAGAAAATACATACGATCGGTACTAATTTCGAGATTTAACTGATTTCAAGATAAAAGAATGATAGACAGATACAGTTAGTGAAAAAAGCTACAGAAATTCTCATACGCGAATGCAGATGTGTTGGTTCATACGCGAGCAATAAACTTGTGTCCAACAAATCTTTATGTTTGCCAGTTTTACGACTGTTCCTACGACTTAACGACTTTACGAAGGTTGTGGTAAAAAAAGCTAAAAATGTCAACTGTATTTACAAAACGAAACAAAAGTACCTCAGAAAATGTATAAAGGATTTTTCAATCAGCGCGGGTTGATTTTGGCGCCCCCTGGCGGCCATTTTGTTTTGGTGACATCTGTCAAATCTAGACGTGGTGGCCCTTCACAGTCGACTCTTCAACGTGGCGAATTTTGGGTGTCGGGACTTGGGCCTACACCCATACAAGATCCAATTGACCCAGAAGCTCAAAAACAACGCCGTTTGTACGCTGACAGGGCTTCAAATCGTTTGAAAGAGGACCCCAATTTTGGCCGAAAGATACATCAAAAGAAAGGTCTGGCCGAGCTCTATTCATAAAAGTGAGTTTCAAGCTTCTAGAAGGCCTAATAGCCGAGATATTGGCAAAAATGTAAAAAGGAAATTTTTTTTTCGATTTCTGCCTTCAGGAAATTTACCGCGATTTCAAATTGCCATATCTCTCAATTTTCCCAGGCAGCCTATATCAAATGATATACGAAATCAAAGGTCTGTTTGTCTTCTATCAGTCACTGAAAACCGCTCTGCGAAGAGTGGGTAAGGGTTTGGAAAGGATTGCTTGCAATTCCAAGTACAGATTTCTTGCCGCTCATGTGCGGAAGGTTCAACCTCCAAGTGGTGCAGAGCGTCAACCTGACTCCGTCAGGGCGAATGAACCTACGTTTTTATTGTACATGTATCATAATCATTTTCTTTTGATACCGTGATTAATGAGACTGTACTTGAATATCATTGTGATAGAATAAGGCACTAATGAGTGTTCTTAAGAAAGTTGGTGATGCATGGCAATATGTCATGCAGTCTTCCAGTTTGGTCGACCCGGCTCCATTCTGGATAAAAGACTGCATGACAATGGACACCAGTGTTCCTCTGAGCCGTTAAGTCAGGAAGCTGGAAAACTATCCTTTTGGTTTGTACGGATGTGTGATAATTTCACACATCCGATAGAATGTATGATGATAATGTCATACATTCACAGAGTACAAAATAACAAAAGAGACTACCAGGTCTTCTGAAAAAACTGGTGCTCTGGGGTAGTTGATGCCCGGATTCTAAATGAATCTCAACTACAGTTGCGGTCGGCCCCCTTGTGGGAGTTTCAGAGTGGCTGTGGTTAACGAGAAATGCGTTCTCGGTAACTGAGTGATGGTGTTCCTTAAGCTCAGTTACATAGATAAAAACACATCTACCAGTATGGCTTTTTTTAACGGGAAAAGCAAACTGGTACTTGAGAAAAATGGAAATGGTGGAAGACAAAGTCTATGGCAAATGGGACATATGTAAAAGACTAATTTTGTGCCTTTTCCCTTATCTACAAGGCAATACACCAAAATATGCATGTAATTCATGCATATAAAATGGAGTGGATTGGAAATCAATCCACCACGAAATAGAGGCCTCAGGCCAGGTGTTCGTGTGTAATTGTTTTCATAGTCACTGAAAACCAGAACTGTCTGCGAGGACTGGTTACCGAGTTATGATCAAAAGGACATTTTTATTGGTTTCTGTCTTTAGCTGGGATTACAACCCATAGAAGGAATATCTTCCGATGCAAATATCTCGGCAACCAGGGCTCGGATTTGAGTTTGGCTTTCAGCGTTAGGCTCAGGATGATGAGAACTATCAAATATGTTGAATTTAACAAAATCTATTTCTGACGATTTTTTCGAAAAATATCATGGGCTAACCCCTTGCCAAAGTTTTGGGCCGGAAAAAAATTCTTTCAAAACCTGTCGAATGATACATCAAAAGAAAGGTCTGGCTCTATCTATCGAAATGGCTTTCAAGGTTTTTGAAGGCCTAGTGGCCGAGATATTGGCAAAAATGTGATGTGAATAATTGGCCACCAAGGTCTCGTGCGATTTGACCCTTTTCCTGTGGGGTTTCTTCAAGTCGCAGATCAAACAAACCAGAAACGATCGATGAACATAACACAGGCCATCGCTCAAATTCATCGCCGGATCTATGCGGAAAAGTCATTGAAAATTGGACCGGAAGGCGGGCATTTGAATGACGTCATATTACACACTTACGCCCTTATTGAAAAACCCTTTATATACAAAGTCGATTTGTTATCACGTTTATCATGATGTGTTCGAGTTAACTATTTTATCTAAAATACACTCATGTATTGAAAGCTAGAGCTGCAGCAAACCGTATGTATTCGTTACTTTAATTTGTACCGAGTAACGATTCGGTACTTCAAAATAAATATCGTTACTTGTATGATCTAGTTACTTCCTTTGTATTTCTGTTATTTTAAACAAGAAAGTATCATTTGTCTACGAAAGTAACTAGTAACGAGTATTCATACCAAAAGTAACGAATACACACGGATACCCATTTTAACGTTACTTTGACAGCTCTATTGAAAGCAAACATAGAATGGATGAATGATGTTAGTTCTTCTCAACATGTATCTGAGAGTTTGATACACAAAAGATTTCAAAGGAACAATGATGCAAGAATAAGGAAATGTCTCAGAGTTTGGTATAGTAGCTAGGAAGTATGTTAGATTGTGCATCATTGAAGCAAGATTAGTAAGCGATGAACAAAAACTTAAAGCAAAACTTTCATATTGACAGCGCAAAATATTCTCAACATTTAAAGCAAAATGTAAAGAAATGAGTCAAAAAATCAATACAAACAAAAAACACACACACTACAAAAGAAAAAAAAAATACTCTGAAAAGTGCAAACACAACTCAAAGTATTTGTTCGTAAAATAAAGTTTTCATATTTAACATACCAGAAATCCATTTATTTTTTAACAAATTATTTTTTTCTCATTTGATAATTTTTTATTTTTTTGTTAAATATTCTCCACAAAATACCATAAACACAAGTGTGAACAGAGTTTACTCTTAAAAATATAAAAATAGGCACAATATACATTTCTATAAATTTCTATATTTATCGATCTTGTTGCATTTTTTTTTGATGATTTGTTTTTGGTTTTTTTCATTTTTGAAGACTTACCAAATGAAAATAAAAATATTTAGCATTGAATGTGAATATTGTTGTTGTTATTTGGAATAAATGAATAAATAATTTTGTCATGTCACCAAGACCCAAATGTTTATATATATAAATGCGTGTTATATTCTTGTTCTGGTTCTAATTCTAAAAGAGAGGGACGAGGCCTCTCAAATGTATCGGTATATGAAGCACAACCAAGCCAGACGATTACAACAAACAACAAAAAAAAATGAAGAGAGGACCAGCAGCGCTACTTTTTACTTCCGTAATGTCAAGTGTTTTGGCATAAACCTAACTTATAAAAATAAAAAAATTGATAACATTATGGATTTCTGATAATAAGAAGGGCAACGGACCAGTCTCCGGACAGTTTTTATTTGTGTTTCATTCAAATCTTACTATTTTGCTTCTCAGTAGCGAATTGAAAGTAATTTTAAACATTGGTTTAATAGGATGTCTGAAGTTGTTCTAGTCTCCGGACGATCTTAAATCGAGTCTCCGGACAGTTCCACTTAAGAACTTAACACCTGTTTTCAATTGAAAGTAACTTTAAATATTGATTTCAAAGGATGAATTCTAAAACAGGGCGATTTTCTGGAGTTGTTCTAGTCTCCGGACGATCTTAAATTGAGTCTCCGGACAGTTCCACTTAAAAACTCAATATCTTTTTCACTTCAGTGTTGAGTATATGGCCATTCATTGTCTGCATTGATAAATTATTTCCTGATTGTTATTTTAGACGAAATATAAAGAAACCGAAATCGGTACCAGTCTCCGGACGATCGAAACAGAGTCTTCGGACGGCTTTGAACCTACTTCGTCATACGTGATTGCTGCTCGACTGACACCTAGTTTCTAGTTTAGATCGAAACAGAGTCTCCGGACGCCTTTGAACCTGCTTCGTCATACTTGATTGCTGCTCGACTGACACCTAGTTTCTTCGATCTAATGTTGTGTGTGTCATTTTAAATACATCAGAGGGTTGATAATGGAAAATTTTTATTCTGGAATTCTTTTGACAAGGAAATTAAGAGTTTCAAAAAGAATAATAAAATAAAACCTTGGAACTGTCCGGAGACTATTTTTTGTACCACTGTCCGGACACTTAAAAAAAATCGATTAAAAGAAACGCAAAACTCAATTTTTTTCATCAGATTGAAGGATCTCAAAATATCGACTATTCCCAGTATATTTTTCCAAAGTCTGCCACTATTTTTTTTTTTGCTAAGAAAACAGCAGAACAGCAGCGGCTACTGTATATGAGGAAAATGTTACTGATTCTGTATTCTGTTGTTTTTTTCTCCGCAAATTCTGTTTAGTTTCTCTTTTATTCCCCATAAAGGCAAAATCGTCCGGACACTGGGGCCTGCCTGTCCGGAGACTGGGGCCTGCCTGTCCGAAGACTGGAGCCTGTCCGGAGACTGGTGCCTACCTGTCCGGAGACTAGTGCAGTTACCCTACTCATCTTGTTTAGTTTCTCTTTTATTCTTCATAAAGGCAAAATCGTCCGGACACTGGAGCTTGCCTGTCCGAAGACTGGTGCAGTTACCCTACTCATCTTTTTGAAGTATGGAACTTAGGACTTTGTTCTTTTTCTGTTTTTGGCCTTCAAGTTTAACATAGTTTCAAGATGAGTCAATCGATTACAGACTATTTATTATTTACGTACTGGTACTGGTGTTATGGGAAAAGAATAAGAAGTCACCTGTTGTTTTCTTTAAAATACTCTAAGCTAAGTAAAGTAAATCAAAATTTATTTGTAAAATGTCGATACCTGAAGAATCAAGAGAATCAAGAAGGGATCTCTTACATTATGTTTCCACACAGTAAAAAAAAAAAGGGAATATGTATGCCAGGAACGCGAAGTAATTTAAAATGAGAAAGAGAGACAAGAAAATAGATGGAACAATGAAGAAGGGAGGAAGAGAGGATAACAAGAGTTTAAGGGAGCTTAAGAGAGCAACTTCCAAATACAATATTTTTGAATACTTATTCGTTACTTTGTGGGATGATGAGATGAGATAGAGAGGTAATTAAAAAAAAAGACAAAAAGTAGCAAATGATGGAATGAAACAGCTTGAATATGAAAAAAAGACAGAAAAGAATCTACCAGTCCTAAGAAAAAAAAAAAAAACTAAATAAATAGAAGTTTTCCAACGAAATATGAGAATGAGTGAGCTTATTATGAATAGAATTTTGTTGTTGTTATTTTTTTTATTATCATTTTATTACTATTTGTGTACTGATTCAATATTGAGTTTCATTTCAAATGGGAGGTAGCAAAATTCTAGAAAAAATATTCATAACAGGATTTGAAGAATACGTTCAGAAAACATAAAACAATTAGTAAGCAAACTTTTAACACTAAATGGTCTCTTACTCTGTTAATTTTCAAACCTATAGGAAGTCTTTGTTCAAGTCACAATTGCAGTCACAACAGTGTCCGACCGAAGCTTCGTCGAATTCGGCCAAAAAACCTTCGGCTTCGGTATAAAATAGGCCGAAGCCGAAGAATTTGTTTCTTACAGCCTGATTCTCCCCCTTTGTGAGGAATCACAAGTCATAAGCCCTTGTGACTATTTCTTGTGACGATTGTTGTGATTCGACAACATTTTCCGGATTCTCCCATAATCGATTCTCCCAAAATCGATTCGATAACATTTGTCGGATTTTCCCATAATCCTCACAAGAAAAGTCACAACGAAACTCACCACAGCCAAGGTGAATATGGAAATGCGTTGCCAGAATGGATTCTTTGTAACTGCAACATGTGTTTCAACGCAACATTATGATGCTCTGAAGGAGATCACAATTGCGATTGTTTTTGTGACTCTCACAAGTTGTGACTTTGGGGGAGTCACAAAATCAATTTCACCTCTTCTTATGACTTGTGAGGTATCAGTGATGATGGGGAGAATCGGGCTGTAAACCCGGCGGAAAATCGACCTTCGGTCGGACACGGTTGTTCGCTAAAGCACACAATTATACTCGGGAGTATTTACGATTTAAGAGAGAGAGACAAATATCAATAGAAGTAGCAAGACAACTCTTTGTTCAAAACTTAAAGCACAAATGTGTTTGGAAAAAATTAAAAAAATTAAAAAACTAACAACAAACTCATAATTTTTAGGTTAACTAAAAAAACACTCAACCATAATTGTTTTTTTGCTAACTTTACATTTAAATAACGAAAAAAACTATCGAATCTTGTGCATTGGGTGTAGAGATAAGAGAAAAATAAAAAAAATAACGAAATTAAAATACAAAAAACAGAAAGTAAAAACAGAAAATACAAACAAGTCCTACGTACATTTGATAAACGATTTTTGTTTATGTTAAAGACATTTACCTAATTTATTCTACAAAAGGCAGAGTTGGAGAGTAGACGTTTTGTTTTTGTTGCTAAACATGAAGTTTTGAATTTAAGAGCAAATTGTAGAAAATGCAGAGCGTAGGCGCAACTTCTTATACACACATTTTATTTCCCCAGCTGGTATATAGATACATTTGTTTATAGCTACTGGCTGTGACGATGTTCTCTTTAAGTTACAACATGGAGGTTTCTCTTCTTTAAGAGAGGCTTCTGAATTCTCTTCTATATTCTCTCTACGCTCACTTGAGGAGGCTTAGTAGCAAATTAAAGAAAGTATTGCTTATGATTTCTGTTTCTTCGTCTCAATTGATTTATTACATCTTGATTTCTCTTAAAGTTAACACTTTTCTCTTTTTTTTTTACAAATGAAACAAATTTGCAAAAAACAAACAAACAATATTTAAAAAAAAGAAAAAAAAACGTTCTACAATACTTTTTTCGTCCGCACACTCACATAAGCACGTATGGATACACATCAAGTGTATGACGATACATATGCGCATGTGTGTGTGTGTCTGTTTAACTTTAAACTTTTTGAATTTATTCTATTTAACACCGTTATTCTATTCTAATCACAAACAATTGCTTTAATTTCTAAAGGATTCTCTTTGCTGACCATTATTCTGTGTACCTTTCTCTGAAAGTTTTCTCTTTTTTTTCTCTTTATTAATTTTTTTTTATATAATTTTCACTGTTTTTTTCTTTTGTTGTTTAATGGATTTATTTAAATTTAACTATTGTTTTGTCAATGTAATGTTGCCCCATTTATTACACTTCAGTCTCTCGTATTGGTTCCGCCGGCTGATTTAAGAATATTTGAAAAAATATTTTAATATATGAATCAAAGGTGAATTGGAGAAAGCTTTTTAAGAGTAAATTTAATTTATTGTTTGTTCTCTTTTTTAAAAATGAGTTGAAAGTATTTTTGTTTTTTTTTTAGTTCGTATAAGTGGAGAGGGCAAGAAATCAAAATAGTAATTTTGGAACGATGAGGCTGTTTGTACGAATTTTTTTTTAAACAATGTAAAGAGAAATGGCATAATTAACATTGAAAATGAAGTGGAAAAATGAAAAAGAAAATTGAGAGAAACAAAACAATAAAAAACTTAAATAAAAACATCTATTAGTGGGTGTGTCTCTGGTTACACAGTATTCCGTTTAAGTATAGATTTGTGCTTTGCTTTTCTTATGTAAAATAAACTAAAATCCTAGGTCTAATAAGGGGTTTTAACTCTTTCAGTCGCGCTCTTAAATACAAAATAAAACGGTTGCCATAGCCTTCCGGAGCGACTCTCCGCCATCCTCCCCCAAATACCACAAATGTCAACATCTTGTGAAACCAATATCGCGAAATAAAAAATGTAGCCGAGACCTACATAGGTTACCAGCCACACCCGAAAGAGAACCCGTGGCATGATGATGAGTGCGCGATATTGAAAAGAGAGACGGAAAATGCACGTTTGCAGATGCTGCAACGAAAAGCAAGAAAAGAGTACCGTACAAAAAGGAAAAAGACCCTGCGAAGGAAGAAAAGAGCATCCGCAGTTTCTCAGCTCAAAGATCTGGAAGAGTCTCGGGCCAAGAACAACACTGAGCGCCTAAGTGAGCGACTCTCCGCCGTCCTCCCAAATTCCACAAATGTCAACACCAATATCGCGAAATAATAAAAAATTTAGCCGAGAATGCAGGCAGGCCCCTGCAGCCAAGCAGGAAGCATACAAAGCGGCGCTGCATAGAAGGACAAGAGCTGCTCGTGAGCACTACGAGCAAAAGAGAAGAGAGGAACTCCGGCTTCTTAGGAGAAAAAAGAGAGAGCATGAGAAGCGTCAGATCAAAGATGTTGAGAGAGCCAACAGCAGGAATGAAGTTCGGAGGTTTTATCGGAAGGTAAAACAGCTGGCTTTAGGTCATCGAGCAAGAACCGAAGCCTGCAGAGATAAACAAGGGAACATCATAGTGGAATCGCAGTCAATGCTGGGGACCACTTCTGTAGACTGTATAACGGCGAAGACGAACAAAACCCCGCCGCCGTCAGACAGGAGTCTTTTATCGGACACGATGACAGCCAACAATTCCGTGAAGAAGTGAAAACGACATTATCACGGCTGAAATCCAACAAAGCCGCTGGAGCAGATGGTCTAGCTGTTCAAAGCAGCAGACGCCGATCTAGATAGGAGCATGCACCAAATCATCGGCACCATTCGGACCCAGGAACTTCAAATCGATACCCACCACCTCTTCATCGAATTCAAGACCGCGTATGACAGCATCTACAGAGACGAACTGTATAAAGCTATGTCTAGGTTTGGCATCCCTGCCAAGCTCGTTCGCTTGATCAAAATTACGATGGAGAACTCACGCTGCTCCATCAAGGTTGGCAACGAGCTCACAGAATCTTTCGACGTCAAAAAAGGATTCAGACAAAGCGATGCACTGTCGTGCGATTTCTCTTGAGAAGAACGTCAAAACCAAAGGCACTATCTTCCACAAATCTGGGAAGAACACAGCGTGATGTCAATGGCGCCTTTGCGAGAATAGAGACAGAAGCGGCAAAAATGGGTTTATCGGTAAATGAGGGAAAAACGCTGTCTTCGAGGAAGGACACCCAACAGCGACCCGTCTCGGACAGAACGTCACAATAGACGCGTACAACTTCGAGGTAGTTGAGGAGTTTGTCTACCTAGACTTTGCTACTAACACGAGTGCCGAGATCAGACGAAGAATAACTCTGTTTCTTCGGGCTAAGAAAGCAATTGACTGGAAAAGCCCTCTCTCGAGCAGCTAAGGTAAAACTGTACAACACCCTCACTCTCTCTGTGATAAACTGACGACTTATTTTAATTTCTCTGACACAACCAAAAACCTTATTTATTCTTATCTGACAAATCGCTGGCAGGCTGTATCGTGCAATAGCAAGTTGTCCTCGTTTCTTCCTGTTAATACTGGTGTTCCCCAAGGAACAATTCTTGGACCCTTATTGTTTTCACTGTTTATTAATGACTTGCCATCTGTTTTGTCTCATTGTAAGTTTCATATATACGCCGATGATGTTCAATTATACATTTCATTTCCCATAGGTATGGTTGAAGATGCGACAGATAAATTGAATTCTGATCTAAGATCCATATACAATTGGTCCATAAGCAACGGACTCTCACTGAACCCTGATAAAACAAAAGCTTTACCCATCTCCAAAAATAAACCTTACCTGGAAGACTTCCCAACCATATTTTTAAATAATTGCCCAATTGAATTAGTTAATCACGCCAAAAACCTCGGTATAATATTTAACGATAGACTTCATTGGGACAATCACATTAATTCAATTATTTCAAAAATATATGCTTCGCTTAGAGGTTTATCTGTAGCAAAATCGTGTCTTCCAAGTGAAACAAAGCTGAAGCTTGCTAAATCACTTATCCTGCCAATTGTATCTTATGGATGTGAACTTTTCTCAGATCCTGATTCTCAGTCATTTCAAAAGTTGAAAGTAGCATTTAACGCAATTGCCAGATTTGTTTTCAACGTTCGCAGATACGATCATATCTCGTCTTATACTCATCAACTTTTTGGATGTAACTTAGAAGCTTATTTCAAGTATCGATGTTGTTCTTTTGTCTTCAAATTAATTGTTAACAAGACCCCAAGCTATTTATTTAATAAACTTAGTTTCTGTTCAACAAATCGCTCTATCTTATTGCGCTCCTCTATGTATACTTCGCTGACATCTCGCAGGCAATTTTTCGTGTATGCTGTCAGACTGTGGAATAATCTTCCCAGTCATATGAGGTCTAGAGTCGAACACGGAAGGTTTCATGAACTCTGCTTTGAGAATTTCGCTAATTTGAACTGATAATCTTTAATCTTTACTCTTCACTTTTTATTTACATTGGAATTGTGATTGCTTTTAAGTTTTAAATTATTAATTTTAATTTTAATTTAATTTTTAATTTCAATTTGTTTAATTTATGTAAAATAGTTGTTTGTATTGTAAATTTTGATTTATCAATTAATTTTATATTCTTGTATTGTATTATATCCTGTACTCTTAATAAGTTTTACTTAATGTACAGCTGTTTCATTTTTCAATAAATATCAAATAAATAAAAAAATAAAATAAATAAGCCCTCATCAACCCAGTCCTGCTGTATGGTGCAGAGGCACGGATCTTGACAAAATCGGATGAATGTGCCTTAGGCTGTTTTGAGAGGAAAGTTCTTCGGGTCATCTTTGGCCCCGTGTGCGAAGGGGAATGGCGAAGAAGATACAACAGCGAACTTTACGGGTTGTACAACGACGTGGACCTAGCCAGAAGGGTCAAGGTCCAGAGACTCAGATGGCTCGGTCATTTAGAGCGCAGGGACACCAATGCTCTGGCCCGGAAAGCCTTCGACACTATTCCCGAGGGACGTAGAAGGAAAGGAAGACCATGACTCAGGTGGCGCACACAAGTGGAAGAGGACCTCAATCAACTTGGAGTGCAAAACTGGAGACAGCTAGCTAGGGACAGAGCTGGCTGGCGGAGACTGTTGTTTGAGGCCCAAGTCCACACCGGACTGTAGCGCCACCTTAAGTAAGTAAGTATTAAAAAATTAAAAAAACAAACAACCAAGACCGAAAGAGTTAAATATAACAGAAATATGGTTAAATACTGAAAATAAATAAAGAGCGCACTTAAGCTTCTATGGTTATTCGAGAAGTAAGAAGAGAAAATACCACTGCAACAACCAAGATTCTTTGTCTATGAAAATAAACTAAAAGTAAGACTACTTGTGACTTCTTCAATTAAAAAATTACATAAATATCATGGAAAAAAAGTCTATATACACATAAAGTCATGCATTTGCACCTTAAGGCTCTTTGTCTTATGATTTATTCCATTCTCTTTTCCTTTTGTTAAAAATCAACATCTTCAGCACAGTTTTAGCTCTTAATTGTTCTCAATCTCATATTTTTTTTTCTTTTTTTCTGATGTGTTAATTAATTTAAAATGTTGGTTCCATATTTTCATTTTTAGTAAAATTTAAAAATTAAGAGAAAGACTTAAACAAAGAGAGAGTAGGTTGAGGTTGAAGAAGCAAAAGAGAAAAATGTATAGAAACAAAAAAAAATCGCAGATCAACATTAACAAAAACAATTATATTTGCCAAAAACAACCGAGAGAGTGAAAGAGAAAAAAGAGAAAAATTAAACTTCTTGTCGCACTAATAGCTCTCTTTCTGTTTAAACATTACTCTTTAATACTCTTTTTGTGTTTTTTATGTTTTGTCCAATGAATTACACAGAAAAATTGTTGGATTCGGCTGTTAGAATGTATCTGAAGCAGTTTTTTTTTCTTTTGGACGATGACAAAAACAGTTAACAAAAATTAAACTAAACAGAATACATTTAAGAGAATACACAAAACAAAAACAAAAAATACAGTTTAAATGAGTAATGAAGAGATGATACTGAGGCTAGGTGTTTTGTATTTGTATTTTGACTGAACAATGTGTGTGTGTGTTCTCCTACTAAGAAGCTAGCCCTGGGATAATAGTGGCTTCCGGTTGGGCAGATTCAAATCAAAACTGTTTTATCTAACTTGGCTTGTTGGGTCAGTTAAAAAGGAAAACTAACGCCTAATTTCTTGACAAAGTTCTAGCCCTTAGCGGATCACTTCGTACGACCCCATCTGCGGCACTAGACACCCTACTCTATCTGACACCTCGAGATCCTTCTGGGGAAATAAAACATTCCTGGAAGACGAGGACAGATGGATCGAAAACTAGTGATGGGGTTGGTGGAGGTGTGTACTCCGAACGACTGAAACTAAGTGCCTTCCAAATCATTGCAGCGTGTTTCAGGCAGAACTCTTGGCGATTAAGGAGGTCCTGTCCTGGCTCCGGATTTTCTCAGATAGTCAGGCAGCTATAAAATCCCTGGACTGTCTCTACAAACTCAATTACGGTCCAAAACTGTCGATCGTCTCTTATGGAGATGGCGCAACAGTTTAACATTCACCTTCACTGGAAGCCGGGCATCAGGTGGAATAACATAACCACTTGTCAGGCGAAGAAAAACATTTGACCTAATCTGGACTTAAAGAGGTCCTGGTGCCTGATATCTCTAAGCAGATTGCATATAAGCTCGTTAATTGGTGTCATTACTGGACACTGTCTAATAGGAAGACACTCCGCGCGACTGGGCGTATTTTCTAATGAATTCTGCAGTAGCTGCATGGATGAGGAGGAGGCAAGTTACACTCCCAACGAGCGACGGCAGCGAATGAATTTCTTTTTTGGAATCAACGTCGGCGTCTTCAGTTCCAGTTAGGCCGAACTAGTTCGACTTATTTGAAGCCCAGACCGTAAAAGGAGCGTTTTTTTCGGCTCTTGTACTTGGAGTCACATCAAGTGCCTGGTACTCCAGGTAAGGGGTTGTACGTCGGGGTGACTTCCCAACTACGTAGAAAAAGATTTAGTTGCGAAGCAACAACAGGCCTCGGAAACGGATGGATTCACTGATGACGACCCAAGGTGCCTTAATAGACCGCGTGCTGCCGAACAATTAGCGGAGACCTGAGACCCTCAACTGCTACAAAGCAGACATTACCGCTGTCCAGGAAATGCGATTGGATGGACCGGATTCGTCTCAGACTCAGGCAAAAAGTCTTGAGCTTCAAGCGAACAAATCACGATGACCCGAATCAAGGCTAAATTCGGCAACGAATCAAGGGTGCACATGCCCCTCCAGAAGAGAAAAAGGACGACACCAAAGACGATTTTCTACGAGCTGGCGGAGACTGTTGATTGAGGATCAAGTCCACAACGGACTGTAGGCGCCACCTTAAGAAGGTGGAAGGAAGATTCACTAGATCGAGTTCTAAAGGGAATTTGGAACTTTGTGAAGAAATTAGGCGCAAGTGTTGGTCATGTTTCTTCTGATTGGAAACGTCTTCTGTCTTGGAAATTAAATCTAACGAAAAAGGTTACTGTTTAGAGCAATTATGTGCCAAAGGGAAGACTACGAAAATTCGTACACAACTCAGGTTATGTTGAACTGACAATAGAAAAAACTTGAAGAAGGTGAAGGTTGGCAAGCAACTCTATGATTCTATTGAAGCAAGACTGAACTGAATCTCTCTTTAGGAATAACTCTGGTAGGATAGTCAGTCTTGCCACAATATTACGATTGGAAGATTGAAATTCTGCCTGGCATTTAACCTATTAACCTTTCCGTTGCGACCTATGTACTAATCAATCGAGTGAAACTAAGAAACAAAGCCATCATTGATAGTTTTCCTGGGTTTTCAATGGGTTTTCGCGTTTATGACGGAGACACAGTGTGGGATTTAATGTAAATTAGCACATCGACGAGTTAAACGTTTTCGAGTTTTAGTTAAAAAAAAAAAAAAAAAAAATCATAATGAAAGCTTTGAATTGGGACTGCTTCAGTTTCTTTCGAAAATAGAACTAAGAACGAACAACTAAATGGGATGAATAGATGAGAAAAGTATGAACGACATAAAAAACCTAAGAATAAAAAATTAGTGTCCGACCGAAGCCGATTCGGCCAAACCTTCGGCTTCGGTATAAAATACGCCGAAGTCTTGGTCGAAACTCGAAGCCGAAGAATTTATTTCGAGCATCGTAGTAGGCGCCGACAAAAATCAATTTTTGAATTTTTGAAATTGTTTGACGCACAAGTTTTAGTGTAAGATCGTAGTAGGCGTCCATTTTTGAATTCTTTAAATTGCCAAATTGCCGAAGTCAGTTAAAAATTGTCTGTGGAATCGGTTGGACGTGTGGTATTTGGTCTCGTGTTTTAATAAAGAATATTTTTGATCTAGATAAATCGATGTGTTTTCATTTGAATTTTTGACTAAAACTGAATATTCGGCTTCGACGGAAAATCGACCTTCGGTCGGACACTAATACAAATACAAGTTTTGAACGAAATAATTCCCAGAGGGATGCATGATTGGATTGGGAAATTGTCTTTCCTATGATAAAATTAGAGCTACTCTGTAATCCAAAATCGAAGTTGCTTTTTTTTTTTTTTTTGATTTTTTGAATGTTGAGTGGATAAAATAGGGTGTTCTTAATTATTATGTATTTTTTTAATTTTTTTTTTGGTGAAAATATTTTTAAAATTGCGATAAAAGATATTTTCAAAAATTCTATGAAGAGGAAAAGTTTTCTGTTGTTTTTTTAAATTTAATTTAAGATTAGATAATAGGAGAATAATGAATTGAGAAATAAAAAGAGACAAAAAAAAACTGAATAACTTACTTGTGTCTGTAAACGTGTTAGGCCTCGAATCCACAGAATTTGTCCCGCTCGTGGTTTTTTGTCAGAATCAATTGAATCGAAACGTTCTTCACCTAGGGTCATTGCTTCTGTATATTCTTCGGGATGACCACGTCCCCATCTGTAATTGATTAAGATTAGGTTAGGTTAGGAATAATAAGAGACAGAGAGAAAGTTTAAAAAGAGCAAGATTTCGACAACTTTGTAGTCGTTCTCTTGCGCCTTATTAACTCTATTTGTTTTGATTTTTTTGTATTTTTAATAGGAACACCCTGTGAAATGATGTGCTTAACAAAACATGCAGACATGAGAAGACAGAACAAAGTTGACTTATTATTTCCATTTTATCCTTCTATGCAAGCTAAGAACAAAAACCAACAAACATTTCTGATCATAACTCGGTAACCAGTCCTCGCAGACAGTTCTGGTTTTCAGTGACTGACAGAAGACAAACAGACCTTTGATTTCGTCCATCATTTGAAATAGACTGGCTGGGAAAATTGAGAGATATGGCAATTTGAAATCGCGGGAAATTTTCTGAAGGCAGAAATCCCGACGTAAAATTCGCCAAGTTGAAGTCTGCGAAAGGCCGAGTTCTTGTGCACGGGGCGAGGAATAAATTGCCTCGGGTTCTGCTGAATCTAATCTGACTCTCAACATGCCAACCTCCATAGAGCATGTCAACGCCCTTATAACTAGACTATAGTCTGGGCTATTAAAACTTTCTCGCCACACAAATCTCCAGGCCCTGATGGAATACTGCCTATAATGCTGCAAAATCAGCTTGAATTAGTGAATTAGTGGTTCCACGGCTTGAGAGTATCTTTAAAGGTTGCCTCTTGCTAAACCATGTCCCTTTGTCTTGGAGACAGGTAAGAGTGGTTTTCTTGCCAAAAATTGGTAAAAGAGGGCATGAATCTGCCAAAGATTACCGACCTATAAGCCTTACTTCCTTTCTTCTTAAAACCCTGGAGAGAATCGTAGAATCTTACATAAGGAGTATTCTGAGTAGTTGTCCCCTATCTAACTCGCAACATGCCTACATGAGGGGTAGATCTACAGAGACTGCTCTTCATGAGGTAGTGAGAACGATAGAAAACACGATTCATTTCAAGGAATATACCCTAGCTACCTTCTTAGACGTAGAAGGAGCTTTCAACAATGTCCTAACTGAATCCATCGCAGAATCACTTGCAGACTTCGGTGTAGAGAACTACATTAGAAGGTGGATAATATCCATGCTAGGTAATAGGAGGATTCAATCAAAGTTAGGATATTCAAGGTTCACCAAATATGCCAGCAGAGGAACACCCCAAGGAGGTGTACTGTCTCCTCTTTTATGGCTCTTGGTCATGAACAGCATTTTTGTGAAATTCGAGAGTAGTGGAGTGAAAGCGGTTGCGGACGCCGATGATTTGGTAATTCTAGTTTCAGGAAAATTTCCAAGCGTGATCAGTGAAATCACTAATATGGCTTTGAAGAAAGTAAGCACCTGGGCTGCGAGCTGCGGACTAGGTGTTAACAGTAACAAAACCGAGTTCATGCTTTTCACCACCAAAACCAAGGTACCACCCTTCACTCTACCTCGGTTAAACGGACAAACACTATCATTGTCTTCCAGTGCTAAATATCTATATCACCAAATTGAACTGGAAGCTTAACATTGAAGAACGGGTGAGGAAGGCGTGTGCCGCCTTCTACGCCTGCAACAAAACATTCGGCAAAAAGTGGGGCCTCCAGTCAAAAATGATAAAATGGACATACACAGCGGTTGTAAGACCGATACTTGTTTATGGTTCCATTGTGTGGTGGCCCGCTCTCAGCAAAGCTTACATAGTAAACAACCTTACAAAGGTGCAGAGAAATGCTTACGTAGGGATATCAGGGGCAATCAGGTCCTGCCCAACAGATGCACTTAACGTCATCCTGGACCTTCTTCCGATTGACCTCTTTATTAAATATCAGGTGTCCTGCAGTATCTTGAGACTCAAAGAAATAGGCTGCTGGAAATCTAGATCCTATGGGCACTGCAACCAAACAAGCCTTATACCATCAGACATCCTATCCACAACCACCGATTACTGCATCCCTACCCTAGACACCTCAAAGAAGTTTAGAGTCTTGCTCCCGTCAAGAATCGACTGGGAGGAAGGTGATGTGACGAAAGACTTCGACACAACTATCTTCACGGATGGTTCAAAGATGGAATGCGCTGTTGGTGCAGGTGTCTTCTGTGAATCTCTTGAGATTTCAAAATCCTATAGACTTCCCGATTTTGCCAGCGTATTCCAGGCAGAATTGTTAGCGATAAGGGAAGCTTGTAAAGCCCTTAAAAACATCCGACAGAACCAAAATGTAGCTATACTAACAGACAGTCAGGCAGCTATTAAAGCCATAGATTCTGCTTTATCATCCTCTAAACTGGTCCAGCAATGCAAAGAGGCTCTCAAGGAACTTGATATGAGCGTCACTCTAATCTGGATACCGGGCCATAGGGGCTATGAGGGAAATGAGAAGGCAGATGAGCTAGCTAGGCAAGGATCAGCCCTTCACAACTCATTGGCTCCTCTTGGAGTTGTGAAGGGCAATATCCTGACGAAATACACATCAGAAGCAAATCATAGGTGGAGTAGTTTAACGAGTTGCGTTATATCTAGGAAAATCTGGCCCGCCTATAACAAACCAAAATCAATCAATTTAATTTCCAAACCAAGGCATGACATAGCCAGGATTGTCGCTACCTGCACAGGGCATTGGCCTGTAGGGTAGCATGCGGCAAAATTGGGTATACCACATAACTCTTTCTGCCGTAGCTGTGAGAGCCAGGAAGAGGAAGAAACGGTCCCACACTTTCTATGCCATTGTCCGGCCCTGGCTAGGAAAAGAGCACTCCATTTAGGTAAAGAATTCTTCAACGGCATTGAGGAACTCGCAGATTTCAAGATCAAAGATTTGATCTCATACCTCAATAATACAAAGTGGCTTTAGCGCCTCCCGCCCCTCTTTATTTCTCCCTCATTAAATGGCACTATGAGATAATAGGCCGTAGGGTAGGAGAATAATACAACTTTATATATAGGACTGTACGTGCGGAACATACATAATCCATAACCCATTTTCAAATCCATTTAGAATCTCACGAGGTATGGACGTATGGTATCAAAACGGCGCACTCTGCGCTAATTGTGTCCTGCGCGAAGTAGGACAGCCATTTCTACCTACCTACCTACCTGCTGATTTCAACTTCCTACATCAAAAATAAGCAACGATGGTTATTACTAGTCAAACGCGGTTTGTTTAGTTAATAAATTCTCATATTTACTAGACCTTCATGTTGAACAACCAATTTACAATCTTGACACAAACTAAACAGCTTTTTTGAATCATGAATAAGATTCGTTTAATTAAGACTAAATTACTTCTATAGGTACATAGCCATGCATGCAACAATATGACATTGAGATTTATTATTTGACAAACTTTTTGTTTAATACACAATACTGTTGTAGTGTCATGTTGATTCCTACAATTATACTTAAGAATAGTTTGGTTTTTCAAGCTCTACGGTAAGTACACGTTTCAGTGATATTAGAATAACATGAGAAACAAACAAACAAACTTAAGTCAAAATAAGGAAAGAGATAAGAGAACAAAAAAGAAAACAAAACTAGTACTAGCTTCCCCAACCCCATTACCATCTACACCGATAACTCTAAAATGAAAACTGGGGTAGGTGCAGGTTTTTATTCTGAAAGCCTCAACCTTGCCAATTCATTCAGGCTCCCCGACCATAGCATCGTCTTCCAAGCTGAGATTTTGGCAGTGAAAAACGCTGATGGCGATATCACACTCGCACATCACTTTTTCATTGATAGCCAAGTAGCAATAAAAGCTATCTCTGCCACCCATATCAAGTCGAAGCTTGTTTCTTGCTGTCGCGAAGAGCATAAGGTAAGACTCTGCTAGGTTCCTAGCCACAGTAATGTGCCAGACAACGAAAAAGCGGATGAGCTTGCGAGGGAGGGCTTTACACTAGACCCATCTCTCATAGACCATCATAGAGGAATCCCAACAACAGATGGAATCTCCAAGAAATCTGTGTGAATTACAGGAAACTATGGTCTAGATAGGATAAGAAAAGATCCGACAGGATTTTAACTTATCGGCATAATTACAGGACACAACCTACTGGGCTACCGTAAGAATAAGTTTCCTACAAGTAGAGGCGTAGTCATGTGACTTCTAGTCCTGGAGCAGATAGTGCGCAAGGCAGGTGTGAGCAACAACACTATCTTCAACAAATCGACCCAACTTCTAGGCTATGTGGACGACATAGACATCATCCCTTGATCCAAGAGAACTGTGATTGAGGCCTTCATAGCGATTGAGGAACAGGCGAAACACGTTGGTCTTGAAGTGAATAAGGACTAAACAAAGGACATGCGATCAAAAAACAAAGGAACATCTGTTAAATGTCACTGTTGGTAGCAGCAATTTCGAGGTAGTTAAGGCGTGCACCTACCTTGGAACAAACATCAATCCCACAAAAGACACCTTAGTGGAGATATGAAGAAGAATTACCCTAGCGAACTACTGCTGCTTCGGTTTGGCCAAAGAACTGGGTTTAAAACTGCTCATTCGTGAGACAGTGTCCTTTGATTTTACCAGTCCTGCTCTACGGCGCCGAGTGCTGGACGATAAGTAAGACAGGGGAATTCATACTGGACAAGAAGGTTCAACCGAAAACTGTTCGAGTTGTGCCAAGATGTGGATGTAGTCCAGAAGGCCAAGAAAAGACGACTACATGGACTCGGCCACATCGTGCGTATGGACGACAATGCTCCAGCCAAGAAAGTCTTCTCATCCCAGCCCCCAGGCTGTCGAGACGACAAGGAAGACCGAACCTGCGGTACAAGTACCAAGTCACTGCGGATGCCAGAGCGCTTGGTTTCGGCGACTGGAGAGTGCATGCAAAGGACCGTTCACGAAAGCTGCAGGCTGAGATCCTTCATGGATTGTGAGCCGGATAAGTAGGCAAGTATAAGTTTCCTACAGAGAAACTTGGTCAAAAGCTTTAGAAAAGTCTAATAAGGCAAGATAAGTCGCTTGGTTGCTGTTAAAAGATTGTCGCATTGTCGTATTTCCTCCATTACATTAACTAAAGCAGTCGTCCAACTGTGTTTCGCACGGAAACCTGACTGATTTGAGGATCTTAGAGGAAGGATAACTCATTCTCCTTTGACAACTTTGGTAAACTAGCGATATGGGTCTGAGTAGGGTCTGATAAGGTTCCGATAAAATGATGAAAGTCAAAGTAAAAGTAAAAACAAAATAAAGAAATGAAATAAAACGGTTGGCAATAATCAAACAAAGTTTCAACACATCTTATTCATTCAAGAGCTTTCCAGAGCTTTCAAGTTAATTTGCTTAAGTCTTCTAGCGTTTTTACTTACACAAAATTTATTATAGAATGACACTGACAGTAGTCAGTGTTTACATTACACTTGTATTCATTTCTAGTGAAATTTTCAATTAAATTTGGTGTCATGACACGATATTTCTCTGCAGTATGTGTTCTGTATTTTGTGTAAGTTTTTGTGGGGTTTTGTGTGTTAAATTAAGAAATAAACAAAAAAACAAACAAACATTAACATAAAGCGGCCAAAATGTTAATAAGTCAAAAGGGGAATCAAAAGAAAGTCGAGTATATGTTTGTTTGTGTGTTTGGGGTATTTGGTTGTGTATCTGTGGCTTTACTTACGATAATATTTTAGGTAGTTTTCTTGTAGGCACTGAAGTGATTAATTGTCCCCAAACTAATGTTCCAACACCTAAGAATATACACCATAGCCATTGGTCTAGTGATAGGGCTTTTGTCGAGAAAGCCATTTTACCGTATTGGATAATGACAACCTGAAAGAACAAGATTGTTACTTTTCCATCAAGCTTCCAAGGCTTGCAAAGTCCGCTTACCTGTGAAATTGCTGTGAAGATCCATATTGTATAAAAAATAGGATTTGTGAAGAGGCCGCCAAAAACATTTCTTTGGCCATGGATTTTCCTAGCATTCATTTCATTGAATAACGTCATCATAACAAAAGTATTGAAAATAATAGTAAAATGTTGCGTTGGACCAGCTCCAAGTTCTTGACCACGTCCGGATTCAATATCGAGTATAAGATCACCTGTTTGTTGGCATCAAATGAAAGGTTAGAACGAAGCAAAGTGAATTCGGAGTGTCCGACCGCAGATTAGTCCTTCGGCTTCGGTCGAATGCGGCCAAACCTTCGTCACATGCCACATCGTTTGTATAGGGTTTTCCAATAAGAGGTGTTATTTTGAATAGCCCGCTATTTCGGTAGCTGTCACTTTTGAAGCTGTCATTTTTTGACATTTGACAAGTAGAAACTACGCCATTAATAAAAATGGAACGATACACGCTTCAGCAACGCATTGAAATTATGAAAATTTGGCAGAGACGGTTCGTAAAACTAAAACATTTTTGGGTCGTCGTGAAGCACCTTGTCGGACCGCAATACAGAAATTGGTGGACAAATTCGAGCTGTTGGGGACAAGTTAGTGATGTGAAGAATAAAACCCGTGCACGTCGTTCAAGAACAACTGAGAATATTGCTGTTGTAGCCCAAAGTGTTGAAGAAAACCCAGGTTTGTCCATTGCTCGTCGTTCTTTGGAATTAGGCATTCCACAAACGGCATAAAGACTTGGGTCTTAAGGCAGTTAACACAAGAACTCTCAAGCCGGCTGATCATCAACAACGTGGTGTCTTTGCTGATTGGGTCCTTGAAATGCATGGCATGAAAATGATCCGGAATTTCATCGAAAAATCATCTTGACTGATGAGGAGGCCCATTTCCATTCAAGTCCTCATAGATGGAATTCGTGAGGCTATAGAGGACATAGAGCAGCCACTTTGCGAAACCTCGTATTGGAAAACCCTTTAGTAGCCTAATATTCGGCTTCGGCGGAAAATCGACGACCTTCGGTCGGACACTAGGTGACAGAATTATACTCACCGACAAAAAGCAGTCCGAAAATAACAAATAATTGATAGATGGCTTGACCCAAAATATTTTTCATCATTGTGCGTGAAATAAGTGGTTTCGTACGACCATAGGGTTTACGAAGTAATAAATCGGGAGTTGGAAGTTCAGTAGCTAAAGCTAGTGATGCAAGTGTATCCATGATGAGATTCACCCAGAGCATTTGAACAGCCTAAGGGAGAAATTTGATTGAAAGTATTGAATTTGTCGGCCCAATCAAGGTAACCGTCACTACCTCGGTTACCTCGATCGTTCCCTGTACTCGAACTTACTTTCAGCGGTGAGTCTTGAATAGCACATGCACCAATAAATGCAACAATAACAGCGACCACATTGACAGTCAATTGAAACTGCAAGAATTTCGCAATCGAATCGTAGACATTACGTCCCCACATGACAGCTTTGACAATGCTACTAAAATTGTCATCGGTTAGAATAATATCGGAAGCTTCTTTAGCAACATCAGTTCCAGCGATGCCCATGGCAAAACCAACATCAGCCTTCTTCAACGCTGGACCATCATTTGTTCCGTCGCCAGTGACAGCAACAACCTCACGATTTTCACTCACATTGCTGTCAATAATGCCTGCAAACAGAGAGAGAGAGAGATACAATGAATGAGAGTGGTAACTCTATAAAATGTTCCCACTTGCCTTTGACTAGAGTGTATTTGTCTGTTGGTGAAGATCGAGCAAGAACTCGCAATTTTGGCCATACTTTGTCGATGAGATGTTGTTGAACCTATGAACGAACAGAAAATCACATCAAATCCAGTGTTACCTGGCGTTGGGATCAAATATACTCACATCACCATTACTATCACGAATGCGTCGGTTAAATTCTTTACCTTCGAGTATAAGAAACTCTTCGTTTGGCTTCAAAATGCCACATTTACTGGCAATCGAACGCGCTGTATTTATATTATCACCAGTTACCATGCGAACAGTGATGCCAGCTCTTTGGCATTTCTTAATTGCTTCGGGTACTTCAGGACGGACCGGATCTTCAATGCCAACGACACACAGGCATGTCAAATTGCTAACAATATTATCTTCATCGTCCCAGTTGGGTTCATTATCAATGTGAACCTCATTTATGGCCGCTTTGCCGGGCACAAAATCACGATAGGCAATCGAAATCGTACGCAGACCATCGCATGCCATTGGTTCGATGACTTCACGGATCAAACGATCTTGCATGTCTCTTGTGAATTTCTCGAGAACACCATCATGACCGTAGATGAATGCACATCTGAAAACAGAAACGTCAATCAATCTCTTGATGAACCCAAAGCGAATGGGCGCGTTCTGAATCCTAGTGACTACGTAGTCAACTCGTCACTAGGTTCCGGAATGCCCCCAAAGCGAACTTACTTTTTAAGTACAATTTCGGAGGCTCCTTTTGAGTATAATCGGAAGCCGCCATTAGGCCTAGGAATAACTGTACTCATTGATTTACGCACCGAGTTAAATGTATATACACGAGTGAATTTATCTTCCGTTATTTCATCACGTACCGTTTGATATTTACACCCAAGGGCTTGTACGAAGCCCAAAAGAGCACATTCTGTTTTGTTTCCAACTTGCATCGGCAGTTCAGTAGGATTTGGTGGAGCCTGTGTGGTGGGGAATTGTTTTACTGTTTAACTCACCAAATGTCAGTTCAAACTCACCAAAATATTTGAAGTGTAGGCTGAATTCACAGATATACCTTGAACAATGAAATTTCCCACAGTCGATGGTAGATCGGAGATTTTGGGCAGAACTTTACAGAGTTTCTCACAGATGTACGACTGAACAACAGTCATACGATTTGTTGTCAATGTTCCAGTCTTATCTGAACAAATGGCAGTGGCATTACCCATGGTCTCACAAGCATCTAAATGTCGCACCAAATTGTTGTCTTTCATCATTTTCTACAATAAGCCAGAAAAGGTCGGGTTAAAAGCATTTAATGCTCCAGAAATGAGAAACGAACTCACCTTAACAGAGTAAGCCAATGATAATGTAACAGCTAATGGCAAGCCCTCAGGTACAGCTACAACTAAAACCGTTACACCGATAATCAAATGCTTAACTAGATTATTGGCATATGTGTTCTTCCATGGTTTCTCTTCTATGACGAATGTATTAATACAAAATTGGATAATTAGAATGATGACAGTTAGAACGGCTATCGTCGAGCCAGCATAACCAATTTGTATAGCCAATTTTGTAAGCTTAGCTTGGAGCACGGATTTCTCTTTCTTGTGTCCGGAGCCTTCGGAACTGGGTGCGGCCTGAACATGGTTACCATCTGATTCGGATTTGACTACTTCATTGGGTGGTGAGCTTATGTGACTATTACTAATTGGTGTTGTACCATCATCTTGAATATTTTCAATGTTTTTATTTATTGGTAAGAGAGAGAGAGAGAAAAATGTATAAGAGAGTTTATTGGGAACGAAAATCTTAGCGTCTGTTTCACAATATACAAGTCCAAGTCCCAGTTAAGCTACTTGGAAGATGACCAGCAGTTAACCTCGAAACCGTGTCGTATCTTCCGAGTTAGAACGGATCTTTTGGAACCCTTGGACGAGATTGACTTTCGGGCGTGTTTTCGATTAAAGAGAGAAGCGGTGTGTTATGTACTCTCTTAGTGAAAGAAACCGTGTCGTGTCTTCCGAGTTAGAACGGATTTTTTGGATTCCTTGGACGAGATTGACTTTCGGATATTCTCCCAGATGGAGTTTGCGTCTAAGAGAAAGAGCAGGGCATGTGCAAAGAAGGTGAGAGAATGTTTCTTCTTCTCCTTCTTCGTTCATACAGCTCCTGCAGAAGTCATTTGAGGCTACACCGAGTCGTATTGCCTATAAGACAGTGTCTTCTAAGAGGAGTGTACTATTAGGGAGGTCTGCTTTGAGATTACAAGTCCTTAGAGGGCTTTAGGTCAAGTGACGGTGTGGCTGCGCACGTTGGTACATTATACCACCTAGAGTTTAATATCGTTGAGCATAAGTCCCTTTCAGGTGAGATGGGTATGACGGTTCCTGTGATGTCTCTGAGGCCCGGCTTCCAACAGAGGTGAATATTTAATTGCTGCGCCATCTCCATAAGAGTTGATCGACAATCGAGGGCCGTTTGAGAGTTGTTTGCGACACCGCCGTCGAGAGATTTAATAGCAGCCTGACTGTCAGAGAAAATCCGGATACCAGAGGTTGATATCACGTTTTCTCCGCTTGGAAGACGCTACAATGATTAGGTAGGCGGAATGAGGGGCTTAGATTAAGCTTTCCTGAGTACACACCGCTGCCAACACCATCATTGTCTTCCAGAATTTTTTGTCTTCCCATTCACTTCTGGATAGAATGGATTCCTGGAAGGGTCTTGGAATGGTGTAGTCTATGGACTTTGGTATAGAACCGAAGTAGTTCGAAATGATGGAATGTTGGTCCATTGAGAGGAGGCGTTAAGTTTTTACAGGTGTACTCGCTGCCACTTGTTTGCTGAAGATGTCGAGGGATGTGGCAGATGGAGGAGAGTGTCTAACGCTGGTGAGGGTGTGGTTCTCAATGCCCCGCTTATGCAGAGACATGCAGTGCGTTGGACTCTGCTGAGTTTGTCGCAGTAGGCTCTAAGTGCGTGTTGGAAGAGGTCTCTCCGAGTATTAGGATGTGTACAAGTGACGACGATAGCAACATCATCGGCATACGCAATAACTCTGTACTCTCCTTCCAAAGGAGAGGGGACAGAACACCACCTTGCTGGATGCCTCCGCCGACAGACCTTCTCGTACAAAAATCTCCCATCTTAGAGTTGATGATCCTGCTTTTTAGCATTAGATTCATCTGAGTTTAGGGTCGTCATAGCAGAAGTGATAGCAGACGGGTCAACGTTGTTTAAAGCGCCCACAATGTCCAGGAAGGCAACCATAGTGTACTCCTTTTACTCTAGGGAGATTCAACCGATTTCCCTTTGCAGTAAGCATGCTGAGACGTAGATGGTCTCTTATCCAGAGTTCCAGGGTTTTTAAGAATGAATGATGACAGAGCTAATAGGTCTTAGATCTTTAGGGTTGTCATGCGAGCATTTGCCCGCCTTGGGAATGACTACTACCTTTACTTCTCTCCATCGATCGCTGAGGTACTCGTAATATGGACCAGATCTAGACAACTTTTGAAGATCATCTCAATGATGGGCAAAGTTATATCGCTGGTAGGTAAGTTGTAGCTCAGCTGGTATCATTTGATCTGGACCTGGAGATTTCGAAACTGCTCAGAGGGAAAGTTAAGTTAATACCAGACCCAGGAGGGTTTGTTGTATTAACGGATTTGGAGCTATCTGGGAGATGCGTGTCCAGTAGCAGGTTTAGCGTTTCATTACGGTGGTGGTCCCCCAGCAGTAGTGGCGGCGGTGATACAGCCAACAATCCCGCATCATCGGCGTCTGCATCATCATCACCCGAAAAATTCAATTCGACACAACTCTAAATCATCTGGTTGTGGATTCTTTAACCGGTCGAGTTAACGTTGGCGGTATAAATCGTCTATTTCAACCCTCGCCCGAGCTTGAATTACATGAATCCGTTGTAACCGGACCACAAAATGATTCGGTCGAGTGTACGGTTCTCTGGATTGTCCGGCACATGCTGTATGACAGCCAACAGACAACGTAAACTCAAGTCCTGCTCGCCTAATAGATTCCTCAGAAGATTTTTGGCTAAACTCACTAACAGCAGGATTTAACTGGTAGGTAGTTTAAGTGCATTCTCAAGCATGCAAGATGTCCACACTTTCCGAGGTGCCAACATCGACTCGTACAACTACCTTGTTGTAGCCAAGGTACGAATGCGGATATCCTTATCAAAGCCAACACGCGAAAATGCTAGGAGGAAGTTCGACGTCAAACGGCTACAATCGCAAGAGATTGCTAGATCCTTTTCCGATCTCCTCAGAAGTCCTTTGCCGCCAGCACAAGAACCAGCGGCAACACTGCCAAGCAGCCATCAGAGATGCCGCCTCTGAAGTGCTAGGGTTTACACGGCCACCACAACGAAACCCCTGGTTTGACGATGAGTGCCGGCGAGCACATGCAGCTTAACAAGAGGGATACAAAGCGGCGCTGCAAAGAAGGACATGTGCAGCTCGTGAGCTCTACGAGCAGAAAAGGAGAGAGGAGCATAAACTTTTCAGAAAGAAGAAAAGAAGCGAAGTGAGGAGATAGAGGGATGTCACAACAGGAACGAGGTTCGAAAGTTGTACAAAAAGGTGAAACAAACCTCCAGGGCTTATACACCCCGAACCGAACGCCTGTAGAGACCATCATGGGAACATCGTAGTGGAACCGCAGTCAGTGCTGAGGATATGGAAAGACCACTTTTCCACGCTGTATAATGGTCTCCTCAACATCGGCTATTAGATCTTGTCTACCGTGCTGTGTGAACGTTTGAAGCCCTTCGTCAACAATCTGATAGGCTTCAGACCCGGAAAGTCCACCATCGATCAAATATTCACCCTACGGCAGATCTTGGAGAGAGCTAGCTAGGGATCGAGCTGGCTGGAGATGTTTGTTGGATGAGGCCCTGGTCCGATCTGGATTGTAGCGCCACCATAAGAAGTTTCTTCGCACGAGTTAGTCCATGTGCAGTCTGAGTTATTAAGACAACTGGGCATGGTTGGATTTGTCGGGAGAATCTTCCTTAATCTCGATGCCTCCGAAGAGTCTTCTATTGAGCTACAGAAGGATCTCCATGAGGGTCAGGATAGGCAGGTTGTTTAAGTGCTGGCTTTACTTCAACATTGCGAAACAGACGCTTAGACTTAGACTTAAAGTATAAGAACCAACTTGAGACTTAAGAAAAATTAATTTTAACATTTTTATTTATTTAAACGAAAAAAATTAAAAATAATTTGTTTAACTGTGGGACACATTTATATTCACATGGATTTTTCTTTTCTTTCTGTAAAAGCAACACATTTAGTTTTTTTTTTATTTTACTTGAAATTTTTTAACTTTGTATAAATATTTGTTTGCAGAAAAGCGCAAGTGGTAACAAGCTTTAAGAACTCAAACGCTTCAAAAAATTATAAACAAAATTAGTCATGCAAATTGCTACACAATAAAATCAACTCAAGAAAAGAAAAACGCTGGATATCGATGTTAAGAAAAAAAAATAATAATTTTAGCTTTAAGGAAAAAAATAGTACAGGGTGCGCCATCTAACGTTTTCTTTTTCAACTAGTGGTTGTTTCGCGAATGGCAACACTGAGCTCATGTCTGATTTGACGGGTAATTAGTTTTATCCTTCCGCTGAACGAAAATGGTTGTGTGTACGCTTGAACAGCGCTGGGAAACATGTCAACTGTGATCGACTTAGAGAAGATGCCGATTTTTCCCAAAAAATCATCTTTTCAGATGAAGCTCATTTTGATCTTGGCGGGTATGTAAACAAGCAAAATTCTCGCATTTTGGGCACAGAAAACCCGCACGCATACTTTGAAAAGCCGATACACCCAAAACGAGTCACTAGTTTGGAACAGAAAAGTACAGCTTTTTGGTGTTCATTGACACATTTGCTGTTCCAAATTGTTCTGCTTTGGTGTTCATTGAGTCTGTCTAGAACAGTTTGGAACAGTTTAGGACAGGATTTTCTGTTCCATCTTTTTAGGTAGAACACATTTTGTGTTCTAAACTGTTCCAAACTGTTCTGACATTTCTCATGCAGCTGTGCTGTGCTGTACTGTGCTGTCTTTTTTCTCGCTGAACAAAGCTACTGTTTGGTGCGGAGAAATATAAAATTTGAATTCGCGCGAAAATGTATGCGAATAATTAACATTTTTGCCAATATCTCGGCTATTAGGCCTTCAAAAAGCTTGACATGGGTTGTCAATGAATAGAGTTCGGCGAGACCTTTCTTTTGATGTATCATTCGATAGGTTTTGGAAGAGTTTTTCTTCGGCCTAAAATTTTGGCAAGAGGGCCCATGATATTTTTCGAAAAAATCGTCAAAAATAGATTTCGCTAAATTCAACATATTTGATAGTTCTCATCATCCTGAACCTAACGCTGCAAGCCAAACTCAAATCCGAGCCCTGGTTGCCGAGATATTTGCATCCGAAGATATTCCTTCTATGGGATTACAGCAAGGACAAAAACCAATAAAAATGTCCTTTTGATCATAACTCGGTAACCAGGCCTCGCAGACAGTTTTGGTTTTCAGTGGCTGATAGAAGACAGTTGGACCTTTGATTTCGTACATCATTTGAAATAGGCTGCCTGGGAAAATTGAGTGATATGGCAATTGGAAATCGCGGGAAATTTCCAGAAGGCAGAAAACGAAGAAAAATTCCTTTTGATCATAACTCGGTTACCAGTGCTCTCAGACAGATTTGGTTTTCAGTGACTGACAGAAGACAAACAGACCTTTGATTTCGATCGTGTAGGCCAGCCGAGGCAGCCATTTGAATTAAATTATTTTCCATTATTAAGCTAGAGCTGCAGCAAACCGTATGTATTCGTTACTTTAATTTATACCGAGTAACGATTCGGTACTCCAAAATAAATATCGTTACTGGTTAGTTTTTTTCAGGTACTACATAAGTTTTTAACGTACCTTAATACAACGAAAGTAACTAGTAACGATATTAAAGTAACGAGTATTCATACCAAAAGTAACGAATACACACGGATACCCATTTGAACGTTACTTTGACAACTCTATTATCAACCGGAAGGATTGTACTTTCAAATAAAAAAAAGAAATATTCAGTTAGTTAGATGGCGCCCCCGTTATAAACACAAAATATACAAATAAAAAAGCGACACAAATAAAGTACAGATACAAAAATTAAAAATATAGGGAAATCACCTGTTAAACTCTTGCTCTTCCTCGCCTTTTTAGCTTCTGCCAATGTTTTTTTTTTTTTTTTATTTAACGAATTATTGTTTATTTATGTAGCATTTAGCGGTTTGTTTTAATTTTGATGATGAATATCACACAAGTATGGATGAAGAGGAGAGGGGGGCGATCACATCATGCACACCAAATATTCATTACATATACATATAAGTGGTTTGTTTGTTTCACAAAATAAAAAGGTTTATATGTATACATAATTTTGTTTTCCACACAATGAAAGAAAAAGAAAAGATTTGCTTGTTTTAACTTCGGTCAACATTTAGGAATACAATTCTAAAATCTAGTAGTCATTGATTTTTTTTTAAAGAGAAAATTTGAAAATTACTTTTGTCTTCCGATTGGTGATTTTTTTTTTGTTTTTCATTGGGGGTGGGGGGCGTGGCCATTTAAAATGTGTGTGAATTTTATAATAAACAAAAAAAATGTCTTAATATTTTTTGATTTTTGATTTATGATTCGGCGATTGGGGGAAAAACAGTTTTAATACAAAAAAAAAAAAAAACAAAAACCATCAGAACTTAAAATTGAGCGCGAGGCTTTTAGTAAAACGATTAAACACAAAATCATAAAAATTATTTGGCATAAAACTTGCTAGGATCAATTTAAGCAGTCAACATGAAACTCTTAACAATCTATTGTTACAAGTGCAATCATTTGGATTATTTTAAGCAAAAAAAACGGTTCTTGAGCCTGCGCCATGTTCTACCGTGGGCTGTAGATAGCTTTGATCCCTAGGACCAGACGGAATCATTCCAAAAATGCTCAGACATGATCATTCTGCCTAGCTGTGTAAGGTTGAGACAGACCTCCTTCTATAGGTAGTCAAACCGTGGACGAACTACTGATGGACCCGAGTCAAGAAGAGACTACGCTGAAGTCTGCTGCATCCCTCAAAGCTTCGAGGCAATGCAGCAACTACAGATCCTCTTAAAGATTTGTGAGAACTACCGAGTTGAAAAGACCCTGCAACGCTCAAAGAAAGCTAGTTAAGAAGAGACTGCCGCTGCACCCAAGGACAGATCTGAACAAGCGAACACCAAAAGGTCGGAGTGCGAAGGAGTAGATGCTCCTGGACATAGCAATATAGAAGGGAACGAAATAGTAGATGAACTAGCTCCAGAAAAGGGTCAGAAGCAGATACAAGTAGTAGCGACCATTCCAGATAGGAGACCACTCGTCCCGATTGGGGTTCTCAAGAGGAAGATAGACCTTGAATCGAAGGAGAAAATCAATAACTCCTGGAAATCCAGGGACAATTGTGTAATCTCTAGAAGTTTATGGCCTAAGACTAATGAAAAGGAAACTCGCTGAGTAAAAGGAACATTAAAATCTTGATAGGTGTACTAACGGGCACAATGGCCAACAAAATAGGGGCTTTCGCACCCCATTTCTGTAGGAGGAGCTGTCAGGATGAGGAGGAAATAGAAACCATTAAACACCTGCCCTGTGACTGTCCGAACCTTCGAACTAACGGACTCCGTCATTTCGGGAACAGGTTTGTTGGGGAACTGGATGATCTAGCACAGGTCTCAATGGCAAACATGTGTAAGCCCCGTGTATGCAACAGTTTCACGCTGTGCACATCCCTCATCATCTAACCTAACCTAACCTTAGGTTGAGATCTATTCCCAAAGTCTGGAGAATGACAAAAGTAGTCTTGATTCCTAAAGCAGGGAAACCCTAAAGATCAACGACCAATCAGCCTATCATCCTTTTTTCTTAAGACCCTGGAAACTAACTAGAGTGGCGCGACAGCTCTTGAAGAGACAAGGCCTAAGTGGCTTACTCTCATCAACAATTCTCTGAGTGCGGGTGAAGAATTGAGGGGACCTACAATTTAACGCCGATTCCGAACGGCATGACAGATTGATACCCTTGGAAATTTGGTCAGTTCTTCGCAAGAGGCAGTGCCCGTGAAAGATGAAATAAAAACTATGGGCATTAGTAGGACTCGAAGTCACGACGTTCTGCACCTAACCACTAAGCCACGGACACCTGGAAAGCCACGAACCCTGAAAAGATTGATTGAAATTCACATCTAACTTGAAACGATGTGTCCAACAAGCGTACTCTAAGGGAAAATCAGTAGAAACAGCACTTCATTCGCTGGTACGTAGCTAGCCTAGTAGCTTTCCTAGATGTCGAAGGAGCATTCAACAACGTCAGCTACCAGGCGATCATAACAGCAATGGGCAAGTTGAAATTAGAGAAATCACAGCAACACAGAAAGCAGCACAATAACTTCCAGCATGAGGAGCTTCACTACCACCAGAGATGGGTGAATCGAGGTAGTCCTTTCGCCTTTATATCGAACATGGTAGCAAACGACCTCCTAAGTCCTAACATCAATGAAAGCAGAGGGTTTCAAGGTGATTGGCTATGCTGACGACTGCACCTGGGAAACAAGTTTAAGTGCTCTCGGAACTCCTACAAAATGCCTTAAACAGGCAAACAAATTGGGCTAAGCATTGTGGCACTTGCCTCAACACCAACAGCAGCTTTGGGTGTGCTTCTAAACCTTACACCTCTTGATATCTTCTCAGAAATCTATCCAACTACTAAGACAAGCTCACTAACGAAATTGGACTAGTCCTTGTCCTTGCTCGCGGAACTAAAGTAATACTCCTCATCCCGGTCTAGTTTCTGGTGCAGATATCTGGACCCTGACGACTTAAATGATGGAGAATGGAGACGAAGACTGTATTCAGCTAGTCAAAAACTAAAGGTGCGCCAAGTTTCATGGCTGGATATTCTGAAATTGATTGGGCAACAAAGGTGGTGGTGTATCTCGACCAATGCAGTTTGCCTGCAAATAATTGTAGCTCCTGCTTGAAGCAATTTCCCTACCCATTAAATCTACAGCTGTACAGCGACACTGACCTAGCTAGAAAAGTTAAGGTCCAACGACATAGATGGTTGGGTCATGTTGAGCGAATGGAAAATAATGCTCCGGCTCGTAGTCTTCGAATTCAACCCGGAAGGACGTCGCAGAAGAGGAAGACCCCGACTCAGGTGGAGCACACAGGTGGTAGAGGACCTGAACCATCTTGACGTGCGAAACTGGATACAGCTAGCTAGGGACCGAGCTGGCTATCTCCAGCCAAACATCTCTGTTTGTTGGGTGAGGCCCTGGTTCGACCTGGACTGTATTAAATCTACAGAGAAACAGAATTTTGCGATGGGAGGAGTCAAATGCCAAAAGGGACTGCATGTGGAGAATCTGCTTATCCTCACCGAATCTGAACATAAAATGACGAGCTGAGCAAAGACTTGCCTTCTCCAAAACGAGTGTAGCCATAAAAACTGCTTAGATCAAATCTACATACAAAAATGTAACGAAATTTCCCAAATTCAAGGAGGTCAAAACTAAGGTTGTTTAAAGGGGAGGACAGTAAATAAAAGCAACAGGACTCAAAGGCATTCCAAAAAACTGCAGTTTTAATACAAAAACAAAAACAATTTCAACTAAATTCTTCACGTCACGTATTGTTTTTTGTTTCTTTATAGCAAGCCATTACTCTATCGTTTTTTATATTTTACAAAGTTTTTCAATTAAAACCGAGAAACGAAATGAAAATTCCTAATCGAATAGGGTAGGGGTACCTTAGAGTGTTTGATTGAAAAAACTCACCCTTTTTCATCTTCTTGATTTCTTGTTCTTGTTGATCAACAGCAGCACCGAGGAGTGTAAAGATGATACCCGCTTGTGAGTTGACGCCAACAGCGGTAACAAGCATTTTACCACTTCCTTCCATGACATGAGTACCGGATAGTACCATCGGATCTGATTCGGGGCCTTTTTTGACATGGTCCGATTCGCCGGTTAGCGACGATTCATCAACCTAGAAAAACAGGTCTTTAGTGGGTTTTCCATTTATGTAGAGGCAGATCTTACTTTTAAGTCATTACTCTGGATGAGAACACCATCAGCTGGCAATAGATCACCATACTTGATCTGGCATATATCACCGACAACAATATCGCCAACAGATATTTGGCACACGGAACCACCTCGTATAACTGAGAACTTGTGTTCGCCCTCAATTCGGTTTTGCAGGCCACGAAATTGTCTTTCTTTCGAGTAGTCATTGAATGCTGTTACTATAACAACAACGATAACCGATATCAGGATAGCTAAGCCTTCTATCCAGCCATGGTGGTCGTCTTCTTCTGCAAGGACAGCTGCAGGACAGGAAGAAGAGGATATGAAATACGTTTACGAACAACAAATGTAAGAACTTACGAGCATCTTCATCGGCGGGTTTATAAAACGATAGACCAAGGGATACTAATGCAGCTACTTCTAATATAATAAGTGTCACATCCTGGAGAGCTTCCCAGACTAGTGTTAGAAATGTTTTTGGTGGTTTCGGTGGTATAACATTCGAACCAAAAGTTTCACGTCTATGTTCTATGTCAGCTCTTGATCCGCTCAAACCTATAGAAATGACAAGAGCATCAATCAAGCTCCCTAACTCATACACTCGTGGCAGGTTGGGAGAAGTGGGTTTATACGTTCCATGCCTTTGCCAAGCAGTTGAAAGGCCAGTCATCGAGTCACCGAGGCTTCCCAAACGGAGAAGCCTCATTGAATCTTTTAAGGAACTGTGTTCTCCGATAAATTGCTTAATACACAAGTTCCATGATTCGCTTCTTTGGTTTTTATCTTAAAACTAGTTGGAATAGGTAAGGACTTTGGACTTACCATCATTTGGCGATGTGTATAATTTCTTGCAAACATCGTGCACACCACCAAATTCAGTTATTTTTGCTACGCCCTCTCGACCCCTGACTTCCATGAGCTCTCGTAATTGCTTAAGAGAGATCCCATATTGCGCCGGTCTTCCATCTATTGTGGCCATTTGTTACGATGAAATCTGCAATGGGATAAAACAAAACAAACATGTTAGCGACTTTAAACTATCGGAAGAGTCAAAAATTAGTAAATTCTGATGAGTTCCAAGAGTTCTAGACTTGGCATCCCTGCCAAGCTTGCCTTCGAGCAAGAACCGATGCCTGCAGAGATAAACAAGGGAACATCATAGTCGAATCAATGCTGGGGACCACTTCTGTTGACTGTATAACGGCAACGACGAACAAAACCCCGCCGTCAGACAAGAGCCTTTCATCGGACACGACGATTCCGTGAACCCGACCTAGAAGAAGTGAAAACGACAATATCACGGCTGAAATCCAACAAAGCCGCTGGAGCAGATGGTCTAGCTGGTGAGCTGTTCAAAGCAACAGGCGATCATCTAGATAGGAGCTATGGCATCCCTGCCAAGCTCGTTCCCTTGTGCAAAATGACGAAGGAGAACTCACGCTGCTCGCATCAAGGTTGGCAACGAGTTCACGGGATCTTTCGATGTCAAAAAAGGATTCAGACAAGGCGATGCGCTGTCGTGCGATTTCTTTAACGTCAACACCAAAGGCACTATCTTCCACAAATCTGGGAAGAACACAGCGTGATGTCAATGGCGCCTTTGCGAGAATAGAGACAGAAGCGCCAAAAATGGGTTTAGCGGTAGGTAAATGAGGGAAAAACGAAGTATATGCTGTCTGGGGGATGGAGAAGAGGATACAACAGCGAACTTTACCGGTTGTACAACGACGTGGACCTAGCCAGAAGGGTCAAGGTCCAGAGACTCAGATGGCTCGGTCATTTAGAGCGCATGCTCCGGCCCGGAAAGCCTTCGACACTATTCCCAAGGGACGCAGAAGGAGAGGAAGACCGCGACTCCGGTGGCGGACACAAGTGGTAGAGGACCTCAATCAACTTGGAGTGCAAAACTGGAGGCAGGGACCGAGCTGGCTGGCGGAGACTGTTGATTGAGGCCCAAGTCCACACCGGACTGTAGCGCCACTGTAAGTACGTGAGTAAGTAAGTAATAACACCAGCATCGAGATCAAATGAAGCATAACTCTTGCGCTAATCGCTGTTCCTTTGGGCTAAGAGAGCAATTGAGTGGAAAAGCCCTCTCTCGAGCAACTAAGGTAAAACTGTACAACACCCTCATCATCCCAGTCCTGCTGTATGGTGCAGAAGCATGGACCTTGACAAAATCGGATGAATGTGCTTTGGGCTGTTTCGAGAGGAAAGTTCTTCGGGTCTTCTTTGGCCCCCCGTGTGCATTTAAGGGGAAGGGAATGGCTTGGGGGATTCTGGAAATTCTGTTAATTCAAGTTTAAATTCATTCGACACACTTCGTCCTTATGAATCGATCAATGAATGGTATTCTCATGCCACAACGCTTCAAACTAACCAAAAGGTTCAAGAAAAGCGGACGTAAAAATCCGGGAACAGTGAATCTTCCGGTACCCCCCGTACCTGTATCCTCAAAATTAGTTCCAACTAAATCACACTTTTCCGCATAAAAACTTCACAAAACACATGGAAAAACAAACATTGACCATTATTTTGGTTAATCCAGGAACCTGCTCTGAAAATTCCCGACTCATTCCCAATTCTCGGAAATAAATTATCTCCACATTCCAATGCACTCTGTGTGATTTATTTTTGTTTTCAAGCATAAACGTGTTTCCAAAGAATGAAGAAAAATCAAAAAATATGCACATTTTTTTTACTTACTCACTGCGCTTGTCATAAACAATATTCAGTTTTACTTTTTACTTTTTACTTTTAGGATAAATTTTCACAAAATTCGCGACACTTTTTTAAAGAAATTCTTCTCACTTTTCTGGTTTGCTAGGCAGCGTTCCTTTTTTTTCGGTTAAGAAATCAGCTGTTGAATAGCAAGCATTAATACACAACGAGATAGAAAGAGACAACCAAGCTGTCAAAATGCAAATTAGAATGTATGGGCCAAAGATTAGAGAGCGAAGGAGATCGGAAACTGACTAAAGTTTTACCCCTTTAATCGTGGTATTTTTTTTTCTCGTTCATTTTTCGTGCACATGGAAACCACCACGAAACCCAACTCTTCTCAATAATATTTTGGCATATTTATTTGACAGTGGTGTATACCAAGTAAATTATTCAAACACAACTATAAATTGCTTCAGTTAGTGAGTTAAAGGCAGAACTATAATTCACGCATACACGCTTAAGTGAACCAGAGAATACACACCAAGACCGTGTGTGAATTGCCTTCGATTAAAACTTGACACTAGCGCAGCGTGGTGAATAAAAAGGGTTAAAATTTACCATGCTGTGGAGCAGTAAAAATGGGTTAAAATTTTGACGTTTGCTTCAGTTTTGTAGTTTTTTCTGTTTTTGTCCGTGGGATTTAGTTTCTTGCTAACTGAAAAACGAAATAATTGTCTTTTCTTTTGAGTATGACAACAGACATAAGCTGTTTTGCAGTGTTACCACACGGAAAAAACCAACCATCCAAAATGGGAATTTTTGTTTGAGGATTTTTACTGTTGCTTCAAAATGTCAAATTAACAAGAAAAATAAATAAAACAGATTTTGTTTGTTATTTTAAGAGACTTTTCATGAACTTCATCGCTTAAAAGTTTGTTTTTATTGAGGGAAATTTCTTAAATCATGAGGGGAATTTCTTAGTTCTACGCAGAAATGTTGGTTCCTTTCAATTACGCTTCCAAATCTATCGCAGAGGCCATCGACCAGATATGTTTTTTTTTTCGTAGGAATCTCGGGCTCAAGAGACTGGCTTCTATCAGAAAAGTTGAGCTAAATGGTTTCGTCTTCTACATCCAGCTCTGATGTGGAATTGCTGATTAATCTAGTCGGAAGAATTGTAATGTATAATTTTACTTGCCGCCTCCAATTCCAATGAATTGCCGAAGGAAACTCATATTTTCTATGAGTTCCCACTCAATGCCATCGGAAGCACCACTTCAAGAAGGGAGATCCCTCTTTTTCACCTCACTGCCAAACTTTTCTCGGAGCGCCCTATCCACTTGTTCTTGCATTCTTCAACTGAAAAATTTAAGTTCTTTGGAATCTGTATTTGAAAGCTATTGAAATGCTTGGAGAGGGATATTGGTTTTCAAAGAAATTGATTCCCAAGCCTTTAGTTTTTTGTGTTTTATTCACCACACTAGTGTCAAGTATTCGCAATTCATACACGGCTTTATATATACACAGAAATGACACTTAACTTCAATAAAATGCAGTGTGTACTCAGGGTTGGAACTTCATTACTGCAATTATTGATGGTAGCTAGTTTTGTCTAGTCTTTTCCTAGTCCTGGAGAAAGAAGACCTTCTGTCTCAAAATTTGACGTGATGACTTCACTTGTACGAAGTGCTACCCCTCCCGTGCTCTATTATTATTATCTCTATGCATCGAACAGCTCAGAGCGAAATCAGAGCACAATAGAGCAACTCTGAGCACACATCGAACAAACCTATTACCTCAAGGGAATACGCTGACGTTAACCTTAGTTTTTGGGATCGTTGTTAGATTGGTAAATTGGTAACATGCAGTGCCTTTAATATTTCAAATGTGACTTTCCCTGAGTGGAAAGTCCACAGCCCACGCCCAAAATTCCACCTTGCAATTGCCATTATATCAATATTCTTCTCTCTTGTCATGTCTACATGCACTGAATTCATAATGACTCTATTTTCCTTTTTAAACTCTTTCGGTAATGATTACAAAATGAAACTGTCACCGCCTCTGACTTTTAAACTTTTATATTCTTCTTCGAACGTGGCCTATTGCCAGCGTTGGGAACCATTCCGGATGGTTCTGAAGCCATCGGCTAGGAAAGAACAAGACATGAGAAAGACATAGACACACAGAAGGAATGAACATAAACCAACGTGGTACAGACGAGGAGACAGATTTTTATTGTTTCATGTCATCGCAAAGATGGCCTCAGATAAGCTGGCAATTTTTGTAGAAAAAGAGTTGCCGAAGCTGGGGTTTGAACCCGCTTACACGCAGTCTCCACTGGCCATAGACGATGGCATTCGACTGTCACAAACTAATTTCGCTATCGTTTGTACTTTTTTGTTGTTTTTTTTGATGCCCTGCTGAACTAAGCAGACTATCATCATAACATCAATAAACAAACAAGCAATAAGCAGTATTTAGTCTAAAGACTGGCGGGCTGAGGAGAATCGTGAAGTAGGAAAACACCGACTGCGACGATGACGATGATCACCCAATCAGAAGCGATTAAATGACTAACTCTAGTGTGGAAACATTGACACAAAAACATAACAAATGACGTCATAATTTGGTATCTATTTCATGCAATTACTTGTCAACAATGTGATCATGATGATACTATTTCAGGCGGTCAGTTATACGCTTAAGAAACATGGTAAAATTTGACGTGACGTCATCGACGTATAGTATAGTTTATGAAACTAAAAATAATCAATCATTGTCGATTATTGGTAACAACGACAAATGGACCTTTCAAGTAAGACAAAATGTTGGTTAGACATTTTATATGACCCCTGTCAAAATACATGTTTTTGAATGTCCAAAAAGTGACGTTAGTAAGTAAGCTGATATGATATGAACAAAATATCAGAAAAATATTAATTAAAAAAACCTTGAAGACAAAATACCTAGAAATTCTTATCTATACAAATATTCTTGCTAACTACATCACACATATTGGAGACTTGTGGTGACTGACGTTTAAACTGTAATAAAATATCTCATAAACAACAAAAGATAATAAAGATAAGACCATTGAATTGTGTCTACATAGGAATGTACAAGCATCAAAACAAAGTGTTAACCTTGAATGGCGAAGATCGTTTCCATTATCACTAACAGAAAATTCGTGTTTTTTTGCACGACATACATATAGCCGCTTGGTGGCGCTTGGAGGATAATATATAGAGGGGATTTCTATAGTGTAGACTTTGCTACTTTTCTTCGGCTGATGAAAGTAGATATACGAAATAAATAGATAGGGTGGTGTGACAACTCTTGAGGAGCCAAGGTCTAAGGGTGCGTGCGAAGATTTGAAAGGACCTACAATTTAACGCCGATTCTGAACGGCAAAGTTGAGAAGCACTTTATCATGACAGATTGATACACTTGCAAGTTTTGTCAGTTCTTCGCAAGAGGCGGTGCTTGTGAAAGATGAAATTTAAACTATGGGCACGAGTAGGACTCGAACCCACGACGTTCTGCCTAGCAGCCAACGCACCTAACCAAATGACAGCTGTCACTTAAGTAATTTAAGTGACTTTAATTGACTTAAACAAAGCAAAGGACATTTTAAATATCTTTACAAAAAACTTACCTTACTTCTAGATAGAAAAAAAGCTCCTTCTCTCCGCTCTAAAAACGCCCCACAGTTGGCAGAATTCTTAACACACTTTTTGACACTTTCAACAATTTTCCTTATTGACACTTATTTTCCATTTAGATTCCAGAGTGTATGACTGAATTTTTCGTGACGTAATTTAAACGTCAGGCAATACAAATTTCAGCTTACTGTTTTTAGACCGAAAACCAAAAAAAAATGAATATAAATAATTGAGAATTTAATTCAACTGTCAAATGTCGTAAGTCGTAAGTCAACTAGTTGCTACTGTCATTGTCTGTGTTTTTAGCCATGGGAAATGTCAAGACAAATGTCAATGACTTTTGAAGACGATATCGGCCCAATAATAAGTTTAAAACTGTACGCTCTAACCATATTCAACTATCTGCACTTTGAGGTATTGTGATGAACGTCAGTTCTGTCACCTACATACTACCAACAACCACTACTGTTTTCCTAGACGGGCAAATATACCGTCAGCATCGACAACAACTCCAGCAATCCATGTCGCCTATCTCGAATGACGACGACACTAGGGCATCTCTGGCGTTGCCTAGCTGCGTCCAACTTTTTATGTAAATTTATTGTTTATTAACAGAAAGGCTTGCGATACATAGATTTCGCATGTTCTTGAATAAAATGGTGAGTCATGACATGAGGTAGGCTGGTGATGCTGATATAGCATGCTGACATTCTTAACAATGAAAATTCGCTTATCATTAATTTCTGTTTTCTGCCGGGTTGTAGGGTATGTTTCCAAGAGATAGGCATCAGGTTGTAGCAGAACTAATTAGTAAGATGCTGCAGGTAAGAATCACTTATTCAAATGACGTCATCATAATATCCCAATTAATTACAAAGTACCTCAAAAGGGTGTATCATAATAAATAGCTCTTCAAAAAAAATGTGTGTCATGGGAGAAATGATATCATAGAATTGTAATTTCTATACAAATTATTATTTATGGCGATGGGATAAGTTTTCAATGACATCATTGTCATAAGAAACGTAAGAAATAGCATCACTGAAGTTTGGAAATGAATATGACAGCGAAATTTACAGTGTCATGACATCAGATAAAAGCGATTTCCTTATGTCCAAACTCTTGTCTAGTAAACATGAGAGATTTCTTCCTTCGAATCATCGAAAAAATTAAAGCAAACAAACATCGGAAAGCGTACACTTTTTTTAGAAGGGCAGGGGGGGGGGGCATGGGCATCTCGTCAAGGAAGCGCGATCTAAATTGACAAGAGAACTATCACAACACAACTACGAAAACTGGATAGATTGCAAGAAAACAGAGTCTGGGACTTTCATGGCTTTCAAAAAAAATACCGTCTACAACCGCTCGAAACCCGCGTAGACCAGTTGGTGGAGATATTTTGGTTTGGTTGCTTGACCGGGGGTTCTTTCCTAAGCTTAGTGGCAGTACATATTTTTGTTTCTATTTTTGCTTAAAACAGACGAAAACAGAGAGCGGCGCGCGGGCGATATCGCGAGGACTACTTTCACACTGTATCGGCACAGAGACCGAACACACTTTTTGGATTTCCTGAACTCTAAAACCGATGCGGACTAGGAAACACTCTCGTATGTGTACAGCAACACACCGATTTCTGCCAAAAGCTTTGTTTTTATTCTCAAAATAAAACCGAATTCGCACCTTGTATCTTGAAATTGATTATGTGTCGCTCGCACTGTGGTGTCTCATTCAGTCTGAGCTGTCTGCCTCAATTTCTATTTCAGAGTAGCCAGTTGAGTTAAAATAATCATAATCACAATATTGCGCGCCCGGCATAGACACAATACGAATGCGAAGGTGCACCAACACCAAACAAAACAAATACTCTGACTGACTCTCGTTTCTCGATGAGTTTGGCTAGCTATATAGCGATGAACATTCTCATATTCTCAATGGTGTTCGGGTGGCCCCATAATAGTTTGTTCAAAATGAGGTAAGCTCTAGAGACAGAGTTGAGGCTCTGCCCTATGTTTCAGCAGCATGGTTGTGTTTATATGTATTTAAAGGGTGCGGTGCGCCTCGCCACGAAGGGTGTGGAAGTTGAATGAAGTTTGTCATACAATTCGAAGACATCTTTGCAGCATATTTGTCATCGTTATCGTCATTTGAGCCTACCCTAAATGTTTATATTGGCCAAAACGAATAATCTCATCGAATCACTCGTACACATTCAGTAGCAACAATTTCTTTTGCATTCTGCTGTTTTCGTTTTTGCTAATCGCGCATCATGTGAGTACAATCAACATTTTTTTGTTTTTTTGAGGAATTCGAAGGAAAGCATGTGAATTCTCTGAATACTTTTGGTAATGTTCAGGGTGTTCCTAATAAAGTTTCATGTCATGTCATGTATGTCATGTTCTTCAAAATATCCAAGTTCGCATACATGTACCTAAGGAAAAAGGGAAATTGTTTGAAAACAAATCGAAGGGACTTGAACTATATGTAAATACACGTGTTATGGAAATGACGTATTTCTTACTCATTTTTAAGGAAATATACATAGGGAGACGGAGATTATGTCATGATGACATACTTTGGTCCCCAGTCTTATGCAACATTAATGACAATCCTTTTTTTCTTTCACCAATTTAAGTGTCATTCTCGTTACGTTACGTAAGCATTCGTGAATAATAATAAAAAATTGATCCAATTAATTTTTGTCTTAGGAGTGAACGTCATTTTCGGGGAATTCAATGGTTTTTTTGGAGTAAAGTTCATGAACACTAAGAAACAAGTGGCAGCACTGACATAATAAGAACAAGCAGCACCACAACAAATTCAAGAATGCGAGAATGCATTGTCTCTCATAATCGAACAAAAATAGATTGAAATCAAAGTCCTACTCACTGTACTACTTGTACAGCGACATGTGCTAACTGCATTTGCAGTTGCCAGGGATGGCAACAAGTTTGAAGGAAACGAACCGAAGTAATGAATGAAGATGTTTTTGAAGGACAGAAGTTGGGTATTAAAATAAATTTGTTTAACTCTAAAATGCATGCATTTGACAGACGTAACGTAGACGTAAAGTAGACACGAGGACGTAACTAGATGAGTGAATGAATGAGTGCACAAACAGACTGTGCAGTGCAGCATAATTCGTGGGGGGTTAATGAACTACGGGTCTGGAATGTCGTATGTTTGTTTGATAACAAAAAGCGAAATGAATTTGTTGGTCAGGGGTGTTAAATTCGCACTCGGATAACTGGATGAAATAGGAAGGGAGTGAATAGGGGAGCAAAATTATACCTATGTAGTTTTCCATTGGCCTTTTTTTTGACGTTTCTTCTTCTACCTTCAACGGAACGGGTTACGATGAATGTGGCATTCTTCGGACGATTCTGTTTTCAAAACAGAAGAGTTCTTCTCTTCTCAGAAGCATTCCGTCTGTCAAAGTCAGCCCAATCAATGGAATGGTTACAGAAGACTTCTGGACTCTTCCGAATGCTTCTGGTCGCACTTGATGGATTTGTACGCTCAAAAGTCTACAGGTCTCCAAAGAGACAAATAATTTACGATCTTAAAGAACTAATCTTAAAAAAGTCATGCAATTTGGCGAGAATACGCATTTCGTCGCAACAAAGAGATAAGATAAAGAAAAGTGTATGCTTTAGAGCACAATTATCATTTTTCAGCTGAAACATTATTATAGACAAGCTGACCTTGTCTCGCTAGCCTCCAGACACGTGTTTTTGTCAAAATGCAATTATTTCAATTGGATTCAACCAACGATATGCATTTGAAGCTTTGTAGTCCGAAATCATTAAATCAATAAGTCGTGCGATAAAAGGCAAAATTCCGTTGAAAAAATTGAAAAAAACTCCGGAGGTCTTCTATCGAAAATTGTCCATGTTCCCAATTTAAAGCCAATGCCATTGAGAATTTTCCTTCTTTCTGTTTGAAAACCATTGAGTTTTCCGAATTTCTTAATCAGGAACTTTCTATTTTCCCGAAAAATCAAATTTTCGATCTTCCCATTCTACCGTAGGGTTTTCCAATTACTTTTTTTTCGCAGGAACCATTCCTGAATGCAACTGAATTTGCCATAAAAATATCATAAATATCTGTTGGGCTGTTTAGGCATCCATACCGAACATACACGTGTGTCGTTGGCTCAAAAGATACAAAATCCAAATTTAAGTTTCTCAAAAAAGATCTAAAGTGAGCACTACTGAGCACGTGTAATCTCAAGAGAGCGGCGTGAATTCCCCTCCATCGCACGTTTTACAAACAAAAATAAGCGACTACTTTAATCTGTAGAAGAATTGCATTAAGTTTAAAATATATCCAAGGGAATCGCCCGGTTGTAAGGGTTCACCAGCGACCGATGTTCCAAGGATATATTGTTTATTGCATTCAATGTATTCGCATCGTGTGAGGCAAAAACAGAAAAACCTTCACAATAAAACAATTATTTTCACTTTATGGCGCATTTCTTTTCTTCATGTTTTGTTTTGTTTGTTTAAGTTTCGATTTCCACACAATCCCTACACTTTTAGATACAATTAAACATTGCCAAAGGTAAACCAATCATTTACATCTGTGAAATAAACAATGTGGAAAATTAAGAGAATGGGGCCGGTGGGGAAATAGAAATCAATATGATTCAATGTCACCATTTTTATGAAAACCAATCATAGCCAGTTTTTCCAAACCGCATAACATGGAGCTAAGATCTCATGTGGACAAACTTTTAGGGACTTGAGAGAAAAGAACAAATTCTTAAAACCAGTGAGCCCGGACAAAAATCCTACCTATTTTCATAACCCAGAGGCTCCACAAGAGTAAAATCCAATCCAAGTTCTCGTCTGCAATCTCATCCGCAATCCAGTGTTTTTTTTTTTGACTGGGCATATTATTTCTTGCCATCAGCAACCTCAAATTGTCACATTTCACATTTGTCAGGTACATTATGACAGCACTCGACGACAATTTAAACGAAATGACATTCGAATGCCAAAAATTCTGTGGAAAATGGACGCTCACCACACAAACGTCAAATTTGATGACAGGATTTTGATCTGCTCGAAAAATCCAGACCGTGATGACCGGATCATGGACTGGATGTTGGATTGTTGGTCTCTATTGGATTATCTGATGACAGGCCGATAGTCATGTCATGTCAAGTTAAGGAGATCAAAATCTGATACCTTTTTCGAGTTTTCTAACAACCCTGAATTAGGCCCATCGTAAAAACTCGCATGCGCCCATGTGCGTTGATTTGTTCTTGAACTTTATAGTGACGTCAGTTAAATCGTTCGGTTGCTGTCACTATGATTGAGTACCGTTGGAAATCATTGGTTTTATCTGGATGAAGATTACAAAGTGGAAATTGAGGGAGGCGACGGAGATAAGAAATTGAAACTTTTAGAGTTAAGACTGTCGGACTAAACTAGGAGAAATAAAGAACAACTAGATGTACACTGACAGAACAGGGAAATTTGCCAAATTCTTTTATTGCTTACTTGAACCAACAAATGTCAAAAGAGCCGCTCCACAGACAAAGAGCTTCCCACAAGAGATTGTTTTTGAACTTCTTGACTCGTTTTTATCTCATTAACAGTTATTTCGAAACAAAACAATGTGGCTTACATGCAAATGTAGGAAAAGCAGCAAAAACTAACGGCACTATCTCTTTCGTGAATTAATCATAAAACGACACAAAAAAACACAAAAATCTGAACAAAAGATGGGTTCTGAAACCCTTGAAAACCGTTCAACGACTGATGTTTGATTTTTGTGTAAAGTTGATGCGGGGATGATAAATATTTCGCACGTTGATTTAAAATGCGGTGAGTTACGTGAGAGTCGCTTCTTGCCTTTTCCCGGCTGATGGAATTTACAAGAACACAGCAGAGATTTGCGGACAAACATGAGATAAAAATGTGTGTCATGATATTTTTGTACACAATGCAAGAGGAATAACACATTCTATCAGCAAATATTCTTATCAATACGTCTGACACTTGACAATTTTGAAATGAAAATCAGACCACGGAACCTTGTAGTCACTACGTAGTCGAAATTCAATACAAGCTTTGTGACTACAAAGCAAATCGATCGCAAACTGTCAAATAGTGACAGGTTTTACCTAGTCAAGGACTTTTGATCATAACTCGGTAACTAGTGCTCGCAGACAGATTTGGTTTTCAGTGGCTGATAGAAGACAAACAGACCTTTGATTTCGTATATCAGTTGAAATAGGCTGCTTTGGAAAATTGAGAGATATGGCAATTTGAAATGGCGGGAAATTTCCTGAAGGCAGAAATCGAAAAAAAATTTCCATTTTTGGCAATACCTCAGCTTTTTGATCATAACTCGGTAAACAGAGCTTGCAGACAGTTCTGGTTTTCAGTGGCTGATAGAAGACAAACAGACCTTTGATTTTCTACCTCACTTAAAATAGGCTGTCTGGAAAAATTGAGAGATATGGCAATTTGAAATCGCGGAAAATTTCCTGAAGGCATAGAAATCGAACAATTAACATTTTTGCCAATATCTCGGCTACTAGGTCTTCAAAAAGCTTGAAATCCACGTTTATGAATAGAGTTCGACCAGACCTTTCTTTTGATATACGATTCGATAGGTTTTGGAAAAATTTTGGAAATTTTTTTTTTGGCCAAAATTTTGGCAGTTAGCCCATGATATTTTCCGGAAAAATGGTCGAACATTTTTTTTGCGAAATTCAACATATTTGATTGTTCTCGTCATCCTGAGCCTAACGCTTCAAGCCAAACTCAAATCCGAGCCCTGGTTGCCGAGATATTTGCATCCGAAGATATTCCTTCTATGGGATTACAGCAAGATAAGGACAGAAGCAAATAAAAATGTCCTTTTGATCATAACTCGGTAAGCAGTGCTCGCAGACCGATTTGGTTTTCAGTGGTTGATAGAAGACAAACAGACCTTTGATTTCGTATATCACTTGAAATAGGCTGGCTGGGAAAATTGAGAGATATGGCAATTTGACATCGCGGGAAATTTCCAGAAGGCAGAAATCGAAAAAAAATCCTTTCGATGGTTTTTTGATTATAACTCGGTAACCAGTCCTCGCAGACCGATTGTGTTTTCAATGACTGACAGAAGACAAACAGACCTTTAATTTCGTACCTCATTTGAAATAGGCTGCCGTGGAAAATTGAGAGATATGGCAATTTGAAATCGCGGGAAATTTCCTGAAGGCCTAATCCAGGGTTGTTAGAAAAAATCGAAAAAGGTACCAGATTCCTATCTCTTTAATTATGAAAACTTTGAGTGACGAAAAGGAGTAGTTTGCAATAAAAAAGTGAGGATTTTTTGCGGTCAAATGACACTCGGTAAAAAAGAGTGCGGGAAGTGCCATTTTTTTCTTATCCAACGAAACGCACAAAAATAAATTCAAATGTCATGTGGACTGGACATACTGACGCTAAATTCTATTCAAATTCGCATAAATCACATAACCAGACGAATTATTTCATTTCAGACGATAGGTAGGTATGTAGGCAATCTTCAAAGGCTTCGAGGTGTTCACGATCGAGTCAAGCAGAATCCAAAAAAAACAAAAAAATCATTTAATTATTTGCAGAGTAGACGTTTCCTTCCAAGCGTATTTGCTTAAAAAAGACGTCACTCCAGACAGTGACGCACGAGGCACGAAAGAAGAGATATTTGTGTCCTAATCTCACCTCACAAGCTGAAAATAGACTACAATTTCAAAATTATGAAGAGGAAGACTTCAAATTTCGCACAAAAAATATTGATTGTAAGCAAAATTCATTTCAAGATAACAAAAAGTTAATTTGAAATTGAAGCCAATGGAGTCTCGCTTTGATGGATTTAAACGGTTTCCAGTTAGTTTAATTAATTTTATAACAAAATTGAGAGAAAAAACCAAAGTGAAGGCATCGAAATTTCATTGCTTGTTGTTGGTTTTGTTTATCATTTATTTTAGTAGAAACGCTCGCAACCTCTGAACAGATAAAGAATATTCTTGAATTTTGATGATTACGATCGGCGCAAGGAATTTACAGACAGCCAGACGAAAAGACGAAGGGAGAAGAACAGAACAAAACTCATTGATATTTAGAAAACAGCAAATGAAAATATGTCCGACGGGGTTAGGTGTTCTGTCTGTGTAGCCGTTTGGTATGGAATCAAGACGAATGAGGAGCCAGTCATAAAAAAAACGCTGGTTTTCGATATCGGTGTGCATTGACAGACGGTTATTTTGTCAATCGTACGCCTGTCTGTATATCTGTTAGTATAATCAACACTGGTATTCCTCAGGGCTCAGTCTTGGGTCCTCTTCTATTTTCTTTATTCGTTAATGACCTTCCTGCTTCCATGCTGATGATGTTGTTTCTCTCAATTGGTCTGATGGCATTGTTAGGTGGGTCAACACTCAGATTGAGAAGCAACCGACATATGATGCTCTTGAAAGCTTTGACAGTCCTTCGCCAAATGCAGTTAATGTGAACGATGAACGATTGATGAGGAAGGATGACGAAGAACAGGACCAGGACGTCAAAAACCTTTGGAAGAACCATGATTCTGGGCCGACGATAATGATGATTAAGGCAGTACGCACACTTTACACGCTTTAGTTTGACGTTTATGAGTTCAGACATAGGAATTTAATGCAATGGAGCTTCGACCTCACGTTTCGTACGTCATTTTACGTAACGTAAAGCCAGGTCGAAGCTACTATAGTCTAGAATATAATATAGGTACAAGGTATCAGCCTTGTGGCATGTCACGGTTATATGGAAAATCAATGTTGTTAGATCAACTTACCAAATCAATTTTGAAACAAATATTGCGTACGAGATCACCGTTTCATTTACTATGTGATTGAATTTAATTTACGACAAAGTTACAATCTGAAAATAAAAAGAAAAACAAAATTTTGGTTACACACATAGCAGACAAAAGAGCAAAATATTTGATCGAAAAATTCGAATGCTTTATTCTCCATGATTCTCAGCATTTCATGTCTCATAAAATTTCTGTTTTTCGACAAAAGGGGGTGTGGTTTAATTCAGGGTTGTTAGAAAAGTCGAAAAAAGTATCAGATTTAGACCTCCTTAATTCTTAAGACTTTGAGTGACGAAAAGGATTAGAATGGTAGGATTTTTCTGCGGTCAAATGACGTTCGGTCAAAAGGAGTGCGAGAAAGTACTTTATGGCTTGCGTCTTTTGGTTTGGGGTCATGTGGTTTGCGATCTCGCGACCCTAATCCCTCAAAAAATTCGGACCCAAAGAGACCCACGTTCGCTTTGAATAGGATAGGCTTTCCGGATTCTGATGGGGTTTGTGTCTCTTCTAGACGCTGGACAAAATTTGCAATCTGTTCAAGCAATTGTTGGCTTTTGTTTTTGTTTTCCAAGAAAAAAAAAATAGCAGAGGCTCAAACCAAAGCTATCGACCAATTTCTGATAGAGCAGCCATTGAAATTCGTGAACAGCTGATTTTTGTACTCTTGTTGTCACAGCTATTCTTCTTTAAGCCTAGTACATACTTCCTCGTGAAATGAACGTTCGCCAGTAGAGAAAGTGAACTTTTGACATTGTTCACTGGTACACACTTGTGAATACACGTTGTGAACAGCTTCAGCAACAGTTCCCGTCCATTTTGCACGTGAATTGCACGTGAACGAAAACTCTCCACTTTGTTCTCCACTCAGCTTCACGAGCACGTTCACGGGTGAATCAAAAATCGAAATTTGTATGGGTTCACGAGATGGTTCACAAGTATGTACTAGGTTTTAGTGGTATCACAATGGACCCTTGAGGTCTAAGTGAGTCAATAACATCTAGACAGCCACTCCAACCTAACCTAACCTAACCTAACCTATCACAGGTATGTTGTTCCATATACAAACATCCTAGCTCTCGAAAATAGGCCCATTTGTTCATGTGCAGTACACCAAAAGAAGATGATGATTGACCATAAGTCAAAAACGGATGTGAGGTAAGGAGGGATCCTGCTAAACTGTGGGTATAAGGTGAAGGTTGGCCGTGTTTACGGAACTCCAAAACTATCACCTACCTACCACTCTGCAATAAGTCATGGTAAGGAAGTATACATTTCTTCGTCCTTTCCTACCTCACACTCTCACAGTGCCTCACACATATTCAATTAAGGAATATAATTAATATATTTTGGTATTAAACAATGTTACACACCCAAAGCGATGGAAACAATTATTCGAAATAACAAGATAGCGTTTCTAAAAATATAAAACGGTATTGTGTGTTGACTCATCATCTTTGCTCCTAGTTCAACCGATATTTCATGATTTATTGTTGTTACAATCTTGGAGAACAATCAATATCAACGCAACGGCAACACCGCCGATGAAAATGTGAGTGCGAGTACTGCGTCTGCGAGTAGCCAGAGGGAGAGAGAGACACTACAGGAGAGTAACTTCTAAGTTTTAATGAAAACAAAAATATTTTCAATGAGAAAAATTATATTTTTGGCCACTAAATTGTTTCCGGTTTGATTTTTCCCATACAAAAATTAGAATCCATATAATCTACTAGCACAATCTGCACTACGGCTGCTCTCACACACACAATTGTAAAAATTAAACATTAAAAGCATTTCTCACGCGTTTGGTTAACGTTAAATAATTTTGGGCTTTTTTGGTAATTTTTTTATCTTTGACATACAGAAAATTTTCAAGCTTGAAAAAATATTTTGAATTTCACAAAAAGACAAAAAAACTATAACTCGCTTTTTTAAATTTTAAAAAATATAAAAAGAAAAAAAAACCTTTTTGGTGTTTTGCTTACTGGAAATGATGCTATGAAAACTAAGCAAGTACAAAACATAACACTAAAAAAAACAACATACGACCCGCTTCACCAAAAAAAAACCCGACGACACGTCTCCCTGGTTTGCTAAATATAAACCCGGGCACCAGAAATGACGAGAGCGAGAACGATGAATGACGAGCGCACCAGCAACAGCACCAACGACCAGTGTAGCCAGTACTCTACGAGCAAAGAGAAAGCAAAAGAGCACCATTGGACACTTATTCTTCTATTAATCCCATAGTCTGCCTCTGCAGTGAAGAAAAGCCTTTCGTCACCACCGTGTCGTCGTCATCATCTTAAAAATAAGTCAAAAAGGGGAAAAGAGAGGCAATATTGGCTGGCTGTCCATTTGCCAAAAAGTGGCAAGCCCAAAATATCCCAAGAAAAGCCAGAATTTCCCAACCCTAAATTTTGCGAAATGACAATAGAAAAATGTAAATTTTACGTTGATATTTGTCACTCGGTAAATGGAGTTTGTTGATGATTTGATTTTAATTTTTGAATTCAAGGTTCTCTTTGCTTTTTTTCTTTTAGAATCCTGCGCAGTCTTATCTGGCAAATTGCTAATCTCTTACTTGTTCTCATTTGCCCCCACCAGAAACCCCACTATGTGCTGTGCACAGAACTAGACAAGGTTTTATTGTTCTGTTTTTAAAGGGTCGCCCTTGACAATAAAAGCCATCAAGTTCTCATCGCAGAATGAGTTAATGTTTCGCACTAACTCTCTTTTCCTACTTTAAACATTGACTTGACATTGACAGTTGGGACTCTTATGTCAAGGAAGGAATTCCTTCAAATATTTGTTCCATTTTCCGAACAAGAAGAATTTACAGTGGCAACTCATGTCATTCTAATGGATTATGTTTAATGTTTCTGTGACGGGCATGACCTACAGCAGTATTTTTATGTAAGGTTGTCAAGCAAGAGAATAATTCAAGAGCGAAAGAGAATTGATTTGATGAAAAATGCTTCTAAGGGAAGTTTTTGTACTTAAAACACCAAAGCTACCGAAATACCCTCTGAAAAAGCTTTTTGCTGAATTTTTATCATTTCCTCGACCATTTTTTGTGTAAAAACGTGTAAAGGGTAATGTTACATCATATTTGGGTTTAGATTTGGGTTTTTTCTCTGTTTAACTTATGGGCACGTCGACGGACGACGTCATTTGACCCACGTTTTCGGAGAAATCTGTCATAAGGACATGAAACTCCTGAGGCAGAAGCATGTCCCGCTTTTTATTGCAGATTTGTTGGACCTGATGCCACCTCAAAAACTACTCTAATGGTGGAAGGATGAGATAGCAAGGGTTTAAAGGCCATTAACACACTCCTAGTCTCTTCATCGACATGCTCCTTGCTTATTTCCATTTTTTCCTTATCTAAAATAAATTACAATATTGGGTGACATATGCATACAGCATACACATTGTTCTAAAAATAGAACGAAAGTAGTTTCTACGAATTTTTCTGTTCTAAAAAATTGGCAGAGACGAAACAAACGATTTTCAACTAGGTCACAATCTTGTTGAAAAGTTTTGAAAGATGAGAGCATAAACAAGAAGAAAAAGAGAGACCGAATTCCTTTTATAGAATTCAGTCAAACGGAAACTCATTGAGATAATTTTATTTATTGCCTTGGCTGCCAGGATATGGGGGATAATGGGTGCAAAGGTATTACCCCTAGGTTTTGCAGAAGAAATACAAGAAACAAACAGGCCCAAAGCCGGTTCCGGAAACCTTCGAATAAGACCTTTTCACACCACCAGACGCAAAACGGAGTTATAAGCTATCAGGACAGAATTCAAAAACTCGAAATCTTTTCAAACCTAAATAGTAGGTTTGCTTGACATTAGGCGTTCGTTCAGAGAGAACAGAGCGAACAGAACCAGAACAAAAAGAGCTCACTCTGAGCAAAAGGAACACGCTCTGAGTTCTATGAGTTCTTTTGATCATAACTCGGTAACCAGTGCTCGCAGACAGTTTTGGTTTTCAGTAGCTGACAGAAGACAAACAGACCTTTGATTTGGCACCTCATTTGCAATAGGCTGGCTGGGAAAATTTAGAGATATGGCAATTTGAAATCGAGGGAAATTTCCTGAAGGCAGAAATAAAAAAAAATTCAATTTTTGGCAATGCCTCAGCTTTTTGATCATAACTCGGTAACCAGTGCTCGCAGACAGTTCTGGTTTTCAGTGACTGATAGAAGACAGTTAAACCTTTGATTTCGTATATTATTTGATATAGGCTGCTTCGGAAAATTGAGAAATATGGCAATTTTAAATCTTGGGAAATTTCCTGAAGGCATAGAAATCGAATAATTAACATATCTCGGCTACTAGAAGCTTGAAACCCGCGTTTATGAATAGAGTTCGACCAGACCTTTCTTTTGATGTACAAATCGATAGGGTTTGACAAAATTTTTGAAAAAAAAAATTTTTGTCCAAAATTTTGGCAAGGGGCTAACCCATGATATTTTTCGTAAAATCGTGAGGAAATAGATTTCGCTAAATTTAACATATTTGATATTCCTCATCATCCTGAGCCTAACGCTGAAAGCCAAACTCAAATCCGAGCCCTGGTTGCCGAGATATTTGCATCCGAATATATTCCTTCTATGGGATTGCAATAAGCTAAGGACAGAAAACAATAAAAATGTCCTTTTGTCATAACTCGCTAACCAGTGCTCGCAGATAGATTTGGTTTTCAGTGGCTGATAGAAGACAAACAGACCTTTTATTTCGTATATCATTTGAAAGAAGCTGCCTGGGAAAATTGAGAGATATGGTAATTTGAAATCACAGGAAATTTCCAGAAGACAGAAAACGAAGAAAAATTCCTTTTGATGGTTTTTTGATCATAACTCGGTAGCCAGTGCTCGCAGACATTCAGGGAAATTACAAAGCTGATGAGCTCGCTAAAACCGCAACACTTCTGCCCACCATAGAGTAGGAGATAACAAGTTTCGTGGTAGGGACAGTGATAAAAAGAACCTAGGCATCGAACAAACTATGGGACTGACTTTCTAACTGCAACTGAAACCTTTCGATTTCGACAAAAAGTCGTGTCGGATTCCAACCGACAAAGACACAATGTCTTGTCTTTGTCCGCTTCAGTGTGCGTCGCTCCTATACAACCAATACAACTGACACGTTTTTTTGTCGATTTCTGTTTGTTTGTCTTGTTTTGTTCACCGTGGTGGACATTTTGTCTTCTTCGATGTGTTTTGCTCCTATACGACCCCATGTATTTACTGCAACCGACACGGGCGGACAAAACTTTTTATCGTGTCGTGTCTGTTTCGGTACGTGTGTTGTCTTGTGTCCGGGGAAGACAGGACAAACGTTTTGTCAGATTTGGTGTGTTTTTACCCGCCACTGCATGTAAACCTAAGAATTTCTTTGCTAAATAACTTAAAGTCCATTAAAACAAAAACAAAAATTCACTTGGTTTGTTCTTTCTTCTATTTCTACATCGCTGACCTTATCCTACCTTGCCTTCTTGGCCTGAAATAGACAAACATGATGGCAATGACAGATGACATCATTTCTACTTCTTCTTCTAATTTACTTTTCCTAATGTCATTTATTCGGAAACGATGTCAGTGTTCCTCATTTTTTGGAAATTTACGGTGTTAACGACCTTAACTCAAGACAAAATGAGGGCAATACAGTGGGGTACAAGAAATAATTTTTAATTTTTTCTTTGAGAATAAGTAAAAAAACTCACCCGCAATTTATTAATTAGAAGCAGGGCGGCGCACACACTCGTTCTTCACGTGCAATTTCCAAAAGCCAACCTCGCTAACACTCGCATATATGATTTTTTTTCTTTCTCGTATTATTTTTGGTAGAAAATTTTCCAACACGAGAGGTAGGGGAGCGTACCCACACTCTACACGCACACACACACTCCACTGACTTACCGGTGTCTTATCAAGAACCGTTCTTTTCTTTTCACCAAAGACAATTGGAAATCCTTAATTACAATTTCCCCCCAACATGGTTAACACTTTTCTTGTTTTAAAAAAGGTAAAAAGGAGTAAAATGAGTAAACAGAAAAAACTTTTATCCGTTAGATTGTTTGTATCCGTTAGATTGTTATTTACAAATCTTGTGAAAATATTTAAACAAACAAAAAAGAAAACAATTAGTTAAGCGTTTTTCCCACTAGGCAATTACCGTTATATTAACAAGAATCAAAATTAAACAACGTTCACGAGAGAGAGTAAAATTTCGAAATCGATTTTTCAATTTTTATATTTTGAATAATTTTCGTTTCTTTTCGCTCTTGACCAATTTCCACTGTGGCTCCAATCAATGATGGACAACCAGCCTAGTTTTTGTTCCTCGCTCACACATAACCAATTTTTGAATTTTCAAAATATAAAAACGAGACAAAAAAACAAAAAAAAAATCAGAGAAATGTAGTAACCACACAGCACACACAAAGCTTATGGCTAAAAGAGCTTTTCACACACTCTAGCTGCCGAAATCCTTTTTACATGCCTGCGATGGTTCTCACTTGATGGGCTTTGGGTTTAGAATGACAAAAAAAAACTGTAAAAATTCTAGTATATACACATATTTCCCTCACGCACTTTTCTACTCTCGTCCTCAACATTTATGTAACCTAAATAAAAATGTTGCTTATTTTGTTGTTAACGGGTTCATTTCACTCTTAAACACGTTTCTCGATTTATTCACAAATTTATTAATTTTTTATTTAAGAGAAAAACAAAAAAACCGTTCTTTTGGATAAACTCGATTTTGGGACTCTTGACGAAATTAGGAACCGTTAACAAGATTTAAGTTCTCTATATACTTAGGTGTGACGTCACTCACGCTTTTGATTTTTATGTAACTACCCATTTTCGTTTAGACCAAAAAGTGGTTAAAAAATTAATTAAAATCATTTATGCCCAAGTATGTGTGTAGGTGTGAGATCCAAGCGAATTATTCAGTAAATTTCAAGAACTTTCAAGGAAAAAGTTGTATTTTCCAACAAAAAAAGCATTAAAGTAGTTAATTCTAGTAATTTGTTTATTACTCCCGAATTCCGAAGGCACGAAAATCAAAGAAAAAGCAGCAGTGTTTCTGCGGCCTGTGTCGAGGACAAAATTCAAGAATTTACATGAATTTCGCTATAGTTTTTAGGGGGGTTGGTAGAGTGAAGAAGGGGGGGTGTGAGGAGAAAAGAAAAATGTCCCTACGAGCGAGAAGAGAGAACACAGCCACGCAATAAAACAGTAAACTTTCCAGCGATTGTAACTTCAAATTCCCTTTTTGTCGTCACGTCACGTCACACAACACTACTCCGAAGAGAATTTGAGTATCTACCTTGAAAAGCTTCAGAAGCTTCTTGCTGAACTTCCATATACAGAGCTTCCTCTTGGGCACAACTCAGAAATTACAAGATTGGAAACCTACCTACGTTTTACCCTCCAAATACCGCAAATTTTCGGTTTTCCGTTACTACGTGCTTTGTATATGGATTTACCTAGTACTATCAAGAATGGTTTTCGAGCAAGCAAGCAGAGAACACACATTACAAACTAATGTAAAAAACTGTCAAACCAAGCAGAAAACCATTCTTGATATTACCTGGTAAATCCATATACAAAGACTACGTGTATGTGAATTGGGAATAGCAGAATGAGGTGGGTTTTTCATCTGACAGTTCATTTGTTTGTTTTGCCATTTCGGGTGTGTTGACAAAGTAAAACCAAATCAGACACAATGTTTGTTCTGTATTCCCCGGACACAAGTCCATTGCTCTTATGAGGCAACACACACCGAAACCGACAGCGACACGCGTCTCGTCGCGTCGGTTGCAATCAAAACATGGAGTTGTATAGGAGGAAAACACAAAAAGTCAACGCCTAAAATTACACAGCGTTAAACAAAATGGCTATCTCTGCTTATAACAAGGTGGAGCTAGAGTCGAATGACAGATTGATTATACTCGTACCAGGTTCCAGAAGGCAGAAATCGAAAAAAATGTCCTGTTGATGGTTGTTTGATCATAACTCGGTAACCTTTGCTCGCAGACAGTTCTGGTTTTCAGTGGCTGATAGAAGACAAATAGACCTTTAATTTGGTATATAATTTGTAAAAGGCTGGCTGGGAAAATTGGGAGATTTGGCAACTTGAAATCGCGGGAAATTTCCCGAAGGCAGAAAACGAAGAAAAATTCCATTTTTGGCAATACCTCAGCTTTTTGATCATAACTCGGTAACAAGTACTCGTAGACAGTTCTGGTTTTCAGTGACTGATAGACAACAAACAGACCTTTGATTTCGTATATCATTTGCAATAGGCTGCCTGAGAAAATTGAGAGATTTGGCAACTTGAAATCGCGGGAAATTTCCCGAAGGCAGAAAACGAAGAAAAATTCCATTTTTGGCAATACCTCAGCTTTTTGATCATAACTCGGTAACAAGTACTCGTAGACAGTTCTGGTTTTCAGTGACTGATAGAAGACAAACAGACCTTTGATTTCAAACATCATTTGAAATGGGCTGGCTGGGAAAATTGAGAGATATGGCGATTTGAAATCGCGGGAAATTTCCAGAAGGCAGAAATCGAAGAAAATTTCCATTTTTGGCAATACCTCAGCTTTTTGCTTATAACTCGGTAACCAGTGCTCGCAGACAGTTCTGGTTTTCAGTGACTGATAGAAAGCAAACAGACCTTTGATTTAGTATATCATTTGAAGTAGGCTGGCAGGGAAAATTGAGAGATATGGCAATTTGAAATCGCGGGAAATTTCCTGAAGGCAGAAATCGAAAAAAAATTCCATTTTTGGCAATACCTCAGCTTTTTGCTTATAACTCGGTAGGTGACGTGAAATAACGCCCAACGAAATAAGACCAAAATTCGAAGATTTGGTCTTATTTCGTTTTCGAAAACGAAATAGGGTAAGGCGAGGATGTCTCGACATGTAGGAGGTTTCATCAAACTCAAATTTCTCGCTTATTTGAAATTTGACTGTAATGACAATATCCTATATCCAACGCCAGAAAGCATGTCTTACTATTTTTCCTCTATACCGCTCAGTTACTGTCAGTGTATAACAAATTAATTCGCGTATTGTTTCTTGTGAAGAGCAGATGTTATTTTGTTTCGTAAGTTCTTAAGTGATATTTTTTTTGTATTAAGTTTTTTTAAAGTACTGTGTTGATAATAAAGTAAAATAAATAAATATTTTTTCATAATTATAACCATTAGACGTAAATATTAAGGTGAACATTTTTTGAAGAAATTTATAAATTTGCACGTGTTAAAGGAGGTTTCGACATGTTTTGGGTAGGAGGTTTAGTCAAAATGTCGAAACCTCCTCCTTTAACTCTGCTTGTAATTTTTCCTTTTTTTATATTAAAACTTTATAAATTTTCAGTAAAAATGCCAAATATCTATAAAAAAAAAGAATTCCTGATTTTTTTATAAGGAAATTAAAATACTTATGAAATTTTTTGGTAAGCAACATTATTAAGACAGTGCATATAAACGTGTTGACGAAATTCCCAAAAATGGATCTCTTTTCCGATTTTTTCGTTGTTGAAGAATATATTTTAAATAATATCTTGGAATGCAATATCACAAAGGATAATGTTAAGTACAATTGTGCAAAACTTTAACAAAATCGGTAAGGTCGAAGTGGAGATATACGGGAATAATCAGAAAATCAGCCGCAAAGTCCCTAGTATTAGAATTTCACTTCGATACAGGGCCAGTAAGGGGTATAGATAAAAATCTGAAAAAAATAGAAGATTTTTTTTTTATTTATTTGGGGACGATTGAGCAGATGTCTTCATTAATTTCCGAAAAAAAGCAAATAAGAACCACCTTAATATATATATTAAATGAAATCCTGTTCTTGTGTAACCTCATAACTCACAAACGACTGGACGGATTTGACTAATTTTTTTTTTTATTTTGTTCGAGTTAGTCTGTAGATGAAACTTAGGGAAAAAAATTTAAAATCACTAGCGGACCCGGTACGCTTCCATGCACAGACATTCTTCTGTGAATGGATAGTTTTTGAAATTTTCATGGTTAATACTGTTGTATTCAGTGATGATTTCTGTGAAAAAAAAAAATGGAAAAACCTCACGGAAGAGTGGGAAAATTGGAAAAACCAAACAAAGGTCGGGAATAAGATTTTTTGCTTGGAAATTTTTTTGTTTCAAAATGGGTTTTCAAATGGAAAAATGAAATTCCTTGGTGAAAAACTCGGAAAACTCATTGGTTTTCAAAGGTAAAATTGCATATTATTGCAGCGGTGCATTGGTTTTCAAATGGAAAACTGGAAAATTTCAAAATGGGTTATCGAATGGAAAACAGAAAGTTCTTGATAAAAAACTCGGAAAACTCATTGGTTTTCAAAGGAAAAACAATTATTGGACTTGCTCTGAAAGGCGGCGAGACGAAGTTCGCGGGTTCAGCTAGCTAATTTATAATTTAGAGACTGCTTTTTATAACTTAAAAAAACTAAAATTTACTTTATTTAAATAAGAACTAAAATTTGATTTAGAGCCAATTTTTCAATCAGCGAAACTGGCAAATAAGCTTATAAGAGCTTTTTTCGTCAGATAAAGTCTATCTGATGATTAAAAAATCCAATTTTTTATTATCTGTCTAATAAACAATATCTGCTTTTTTATCTGATGATTGAAAAATCGGCTGAATTTCTTGTTTTTTGTTTTTTTACGTTTTATTGTCGTTTTGTTTTGTTTTACTATCTATTGTTTTATTGCTTTTATAAAGTTCATTTAAACCAAAGAAAAAAATATGTATATTTGTTTTTGTTTTTTAATATATCTTTAAATTTTTTTCGAACTGTCGAAACCTCCTATGCCATGATAAAACCTCCTACTTAAATGTCGGAACCTCCTACAGAGTAGGATGTTTCGTCACTTTTTCTTCTTTTATAAATTAATAATAAACTCTGATATGGTAAGTATTTCAAGTATTAAAAATTGTTTTTGTTTAAGCTTAAACCCTAATAAAGTTAATTTTATGTAAATAGAACTTTGTTTGTTAAAGCAAGTTCTAATTTTTTGACAATATCCGTTAACGTGTCAGAACCTCCTCGCCCTACCCTAAAACCAAATTTGAAATTTGGCTTTATTTCATTTGCTAAAACGAAACTAGGCCATTTTGGTCTTATTTCGTTTTTAAATTTATATAAACTCCTGTTAAAATATTTGTCAACACTTAAACTTTTTTTGCTTATAAAAGAATTCGAGCGAATTTTCTGATTCGCCAAATTGGCCCCTTTGCAATGGCTTGGTAGCTTTTTTCCCCTTGACATCTGATCGGGAGCTCGCACAGTTTTGTTTCATAAATCTACATCCTTTTTCTTTTGTGATAGGAACAATAATTTCATGTGTAATGTATGTCAATTGAAAAACTTTGTTTACTTATGTGTTTAATTGGTGCCGTGTCATATGTGAAACAGTCATATTTCCATATTTGAACATATGGCCAATTTTAACTTTTCTAAAGTGTCAAACTACCATATGATGGCAATAATTAACATTGTAAGAGTCAGGTGGCCATATTTACTTGTCACTTTTTGGAATAAGTGGTCAATATAGAACAAATTTTGAATTTACAAGAATAGACTTTAATTTATTTAGGTACTTGATAAAAAACTTGAATTGAGAGAAAAATAATTGTCACTCGTACCGAGCGGAAAAAAATGTTTTGCCCCAGAGAGAATCAATTAGGGATGTGAAAAAAAAAATTCCGCTGCGCGAATGACGATTATTTTTCTCTTAATTTAAATTTTATATCAGGTAAATAATTTTAAATCAATCTTTGGAATTCATAATTTTTTCAATAGATAAACTCATGTAAAAATATCAACGTAATTCTCTGCAAAATTTGCAGAGAAATTGTATAAAACATCAAATGTGTTTAGAGTTTAAATACATGTTAATGTACTCATATTTACTTCATTAATGTTGATTACATGAAAGTTTGTTTAGTTTAAATTCTTTTTTTAATCATCATTTCTTCGTTATATAGGAATCTTTTTTCACTTAAAAAAGAATATTTGAAGTTATTTTTTTTAGGAAAAAAAAATGATTTGAAGGTGTCATTTGGCCATATGTTCAAATATGTCCTTGAGTGTACAAGAAATTTTATAAAGAATTCAGCTTTTTTTCAAAGAATTATTTGGCTTGAATTCTTTTTTAAGATTGCAAAAAAGCTGAAAAACTTGTTTTGAAAATTTTGGCCATATTTCCAAATTTTTTTTGGCGCAATTTCCAACTGACCTAAGAATTAAAGCCAAATTGGGGTAGTTTCATTTTTGAAATGGAAATAAGGCCGAATTTCAAATTCGGTTTTATTTCGTTGGGCGTTATTTCACGTCACCAACTCGGTAACCAGTGCTCGCAGACAGTTCTGGTTTCAGTGACTGATAGAAGACAAACAGACCTTTGATTTCGTACCTCAAAATCGCGGAAAAATGTATGCGAATAATTAACATTTTTGTATATATCTCGGCCTTCAAGAGGCTTACAACCCACTTTTATGAATAGAGCTCAGCCAGACCTTTCTTTTGATGTAACATTCGATGGGTTTCGGAAGAATTTTTTTCCCGGACCAAAATTTTGACAAGGGGTTAGCCCATGTTTTTTTTTTCCGGAAAAATCGTCGAAAATAGATTTCTCTAAATTCAACATATTTGATAGTCCTCATCATCCTGAGCCTAAAGCTGAAAGCCATACTCAAATCCGAGCCCTGGTTGCCGAGATATTTGCATCCGAAGATATTCCTTCTATGGGACTACAAAAAAAATGCCATTTGGTAAAAAATGCCATTTGGTAAAAATGCTGTTTGGTGAAAAATGTCATTTGGTCTTACTAGCGCCACCTAGGCGGCCAAAGTTGGAACTAAAAGTGCGCCTTAAATCGCCGACACAAGCGCCATCCAACAGTGAGTAGGGATACTAAAACCAAAAAATTGCCGATCTGTGACAAAAGTTGCATCTATTTCCCGCTAGATGGCGCTGGTGTCGCGGATTTTTGTCGCACTTTTAGTTCCAAGTTTGGCCGCCTAGGTGGCGCTAGTAGCATCAAATGACATTTTTCACCAAACAGCAATGGGATTTTTTACCAAATGACTTTTTTTTTACCAAAGGCAGAAATCGAAAAACAATTCCTTTTGACAATTAACCGAGTGAGTTATGCACTCGTTTTGGTTGAAGTATTTGCTATTTTTTTGTTTAAATCCGAGACACAGCAACGTTTCATGTAAGAATTGCCATACAAATTGAATTTGACGAATAAAGTGAGTTGGGGCTCGAGAAAAAATATCGTAATCGACTCTAGCGCCACGTAGTTACGAGTCGTAGGCGTAGTGAGCAAAAAATGTTGATGAAGCAGAAAATACCAGTAATGGATATACAAAGCAAGACACAATGACAAGACAAGATGATCACAACTCACCGCACCGCAACAAAAATAATGATTCCACAGAAAAGCCTTAGATACTTTTTGTTCTGTTTGTTTTGTTCAATTTCAATTGAAAACCAAATGTACTTGCTAGTTGATAGTGCTACACACTTTGAGTCTCCCTCTTAATGATAAAATGACGATCCACCGGGTGAAGAGAGCTTCAATATGAAGAGAAGCTAATCTCTATCAATCAGTAGATTAAACAATGATGCAGTAGCTTCAGATTAAAAGTCATATTTACCCCAAGATACGCCCCAATAAAATCACATATTTTTGGTTAAAATAAACTCAGGGAGCCCGGGGCAGATCGGATGTTTAAAAATACCTTTCACTTTATGCCCGGCTTCATTTGAGCGAAGAGACTTACTTAATTCACGGTATCAATGTAGTTGTAGGCTACACACTAGTCAGTAACTCGTAATTAGAAGATGGCTTATTGGATAGAGCGACAAATCTCATGTCTAAATACACTCTTGTATCTGTTCTATTGTATCTTCGTTTGTAAACCAAAACACAGATTCAATTTGGATGTTGTTGCTGTGAATTTCATGGCTTATCTCATTTTTAGTATTTTTTTTCTGTTCAATGGATAAAAAAAAGAAGAGATATTGTAAATGTCATTCTCGCATCTCAGTCAACTTGTTGGCATTTTTGCATTGGTTTGGTTTTAGAGAATAAACGTGTCTTTGTCAAGACAATTTTTGTTTTCTCTTTCTTCTCACCTTTAAATCTTGTCTTGGAAAAAGTTATTTTCGACAAAAGTTAGGCTTAAATGTGATATTGAGATCCTCCTATGCCAAAAATGTCTTGCAAGTTTTGAAAAAAAGATAAAAAATGCGCGAGTGAAAAATGCGATAAGAGCGATTAACTTTTCTCGTGAAAAAAAAAACAAGTGTTACTTAATATATTTATCTAATTAACCCCGACGCGAGATCGTTAAGGATGTTGTTCTATTTGAATGGAATCAATAGGAATTTTGTAAGGATATGGATTTCCTAACTGATCCGATATTTACGGATTTTGGTAAGTGAATCTGAAACTTGTTCCTTTGCGTCAGATACATGTTCTCTTGCAAGAAACACGAAAACAAGTTCTAGTGCGAATTTCACATGTTGTTCGCTTGAAAATAGATAAAAACGATGAGATAGAAAGTGCGGATTTATCAAAAGCAAGGTTTTTGTGGAGGCCCAAATCCGTATGAGTATCTTAAGCCAACTATTGACCACCTTTACTCGTAGGAAGGTAAATCATGTTGCTGCCATGCCTCTGTTAAATTTTGTTGTTTGATCAATAACCATGTTGTTTTTTTTTTTTGTTTCCTTGTGTCTGGTTATTGTTTTACTTTTTGCCAGGACATTTTGTAGTTCCTCAAAACTCTCCTGCTGCTTTGGGTCATGGTGTCTCCCTTATTTGTGCATTTTTGAAATTTCTTGTGTTGACAACTTTAGTGTGGTGGAAAAACAATTAAACTACGCCATTGAGACAGGTTATGTGAATTTTCCACTTTGATGATCACTTTAATCGGCGATTTAATAATTTTGTGAGAGGCGCAATAAGATCTGCACCCAAACGCCAAACGTATCCCTTCTTACAAAATTGATTAAGAAAAAGTGGGCACACAGATGCACCCAGCATGAAATTTCTGCACGAAATCTGAAAAAAACTAACCTTAACCATGGAGTAGGTATGAGTATCGGATTTGAGTGATAAGACATCTGTTCTCGTATTCGGTTTAAAAGGATCAAAAATATTTCAATTAAGTGTAAACAGTGATGAAGTGATGAAAGTCCTGGTGAACACCCGAAATGAGCACAAAAACTAATTAATAAACGTCAATTTGGTCTCTTTTTCTCACAATGGAATACGCACGAACAATAAATGGTAAAACATCTTGTTGTTTTTTTATTTTTTTTTAATAAATTTAATAAGAAATTGGAATACAGTTTCGATGCTCCCTCGCCTGTGCTTTTTTATAAAGAAAAATTGGGCTCATTTGGGCTCAGTTTTACAATTTATTGTTGTAGACCTTCTTTTCATCCCCATATTGATAGCAGTCGTACGGACAGTGGCGTTTTAAACTAAAGGCAAACTAGGCACGGGCATAGGGGCAGATTTCGATGCTCCCTCGCCTGTGCTTTCCTATAGAGAAATATGGGCTCATTTGGGCTCATTTTTAGATTCATTCCACTGATTTTGTTGACCGACCTTTTTTCCATCCCCATGTTGATAGTTGTCGTAAGGACAGTGGAGTATTATACTAAAGGCAAACTAAGCACATGCCTAGGGCCGCGGCAACAAAGGGGCGCGGGTGGAGTAATTGTTACAAGTGACAAGTTCATAAGTGGTTGTTAAGCTAACGAACTTGTGAAGTCGAATTGCACTTGCATCTTTTGTTAAAATAAAAATCGGTCCTGAGCAATTCCTCTTACAGTACAGAGTCAACTGGGTTTGCCAACTCGGCAATCGTCGGCTTAGTTTTCTTCTAATTTTGTAAGCGTTTTTGAAAAGGAATTAGGTTTGTTCGATGTACGCTCTGGGTCGCTCTGTGGCGCTCTGATTTCGCAATGAGCTGTTGGATGTCTCTTTTTTCGCCACCATGTTCGATGTGTATTCAGTGCTCGCAGGGAGCGCTCTGAATCGCCCCAAGTTTTTTTCGGGGCGAGAATTTCGCAGGTGTTCGAATCAGCTGTTGCTATACAACAAAGAGAAAAGAAAAACAGAGCACTACTAATGCGTTCGATGTGAAACCAAACGCAGAGAAATTGTTCAGATTTTTGACAGCTCCGTTCAGGGTAGTGACAAGCACCGGAGCGCCCCGGGACTGGTAACATCGAACGAAGTTCATCAGCGGATGGCAAGGATTTCGACGGATTAAGAACCTAATTTTTCTGCTTTATAAGTTCTTTCTTGCAGTTCTTGCAGTTACCCGTAGCTTAGTTGGTAAGTGCGTTGGCTGCTAAGCAGAACGTCGTTGGTTCGAGTCCTACTCAGGCCAAGTTCTTATTTCATCTTTCACGGGTACTGCCTCTTGCGAAAACCTGACAAATCTTGCAAGAGTATCAATCTGTCATGAAAAAGTGCTTCTCAACTTTGCCGTTGGGAATCGGCGTTTAATTGTAGGTCCCCTCAATTCTTCACACGCACTCAGAGAATTGTTGATGAGAGTAAGCCACTTAAGCCTTGGCTCTTCAAGAGCTGTCGCGCCACTCTATTTAAGTTCTTTCTAGATTGATTTTCGGGGCAATCCGATTTGAGAACCGAGTTACGACTCGGTTTGCATAAGAACCAACTCGAGTTAATTTGGTTTACAAAATTTACGGTTCGGCAGAGCATTAATGAACCAAATTCGTAAGATCTCATGTTGCAGATGGCCATGGCTCAGAGGATAGTGTAGTTGACTAAAACAAATAAAGTTAAAAAGAAAAAACAAAAAATAGTTCATAGGCCGAAAGGCATTAATTTTAAGATCTCATGAATTCCTTAGAGCGCCCGGTTGGGGCCAGTAAGTTAAATATAAGATTTAGATCATAAGCTAGTTTGAATTCTTTTGTCTAGTATGTAAGTAGATATAAGTGAATGAATAAAAAATGAATTTTGAAAAAAAAAAAAAAAAAGTGTAGTTGACTGCTAAGCCAAACGTTGCGGGTTCAAGCCCCAGCTTCGGCAGCAGTCTTTTTCTACAGTAATCGCCAGCTTATCTAAGGCCACTGGTGCGATAATATTAGACAATAAATATCTATGTCCCTCCTCTTTTTCCACGTAGGTTTATGTTATGTGTTCTTTCCTTCTATGTGTCTATCTGTCTCTCTCTCTCTCTATCGTTTGTCTTGTTTCAGTCCCAGCCGATGGCCTCAGTCGCCAGTGCTGCTATGTGTCTGTAGTTCGTATCATTCATGTGCGAAGTACTGTAATGTCAATGTCAATGTCATGTCAGATCTCATGTTAACTAAGTCCCCTTTTCCTTGGGCCCCTATTTCAACGCCTTTTCTTTAGGCGCGGTGCAGCGATTTCGGTCAAACTATAGCACGAGATATTTCTGTATAGGGGCGCTAGTGAGATGCTTGCGCCTATGGCGCCCTCAACGTTTAATCCGCCACTGCGTGTACGGAGAACTTTGTTTGATGGACTGAGGGTAGATTTCTTGTTTGATCAATAAAAATCAGTTATTATGGGATAGGCATAGGAATGCAATTAAAAGTATGAACTTGTCGATATGTAGGCACAAAAAACATGAAGCGTGTCGCATTTAAATGTATCTAGCTCTTGGTTAAAATGTTGCCAATTTATTACATCAATTTGAGGTGAAAAATGAAACACGCGGAGGGAGTTCATTGAACTGATGAGAAATGTTATCTAATTTGCTTGAATAATTTTGGTTGCGTTTTAACAAAAATTTCGGTCCTTTTTGCTGTGAAAGTTGCTGCAACATTTTTCTTGCTTATACCCATTCCCACTGATGTTTGTTTTATTCTCAGGCCGATCAGATTTTATAGGCGGGATTGATAATGAAGCACTGGATTTTGGCCATTTAGAACAGTTTATACACGTGGCAGTAACGACGGGTGCTAATGCATCATCACCATCGGACAACAATGTAGACAATGTGCTGGCTACATCAATTCCAAACAGCAACAAAACCAATAATGGTACATCGACTAACTCAAACTTGCCAGAGAGTCCTCCAGATTCAGGTTCGGAGCTGCCTTTTAGCCCAGTTGATTTACAGAGTCTTGCCAGGGCAAGTTCAAACAATGTTGAAAGCTCTGCACTGATTGACAGCGACAGTATATTGGGGAATCAACATGTTAAACAGCAATCACAAAGCCAGCATCATTTGTATGTTGGGAACAATGAGCCAGCGATGCTGGCAACTGCAATTCCACTGCCTCACTTACATCAACAGCAGCAAATGCAGCATAATGATTCGGCTGAGACCAGTTCATCCTCCCCCACGGCAATTTTCGGACACAATCATCATTCCAGCAATTTATTAGCAATAGATCACCATCAGCACCAGCAGCAACAATCTGTTCCTCACACAACAAGTAGTGGCAACACTGCCATGAATGAAATCATAGAAATGGAATCTCAGACGACTCCATACAATCGCCTAATAATGCTGACAGCACAGCACCAACATCAACATGTACCTTCGATCATTCCATCCGATGTTTATATGGGAACTCCGGCTCCGATCATAGACTCAACGGCAGCAGCACCACCAGTTCGCAAACGAAAACTTTCCCAAGTCGACTGCTGTGCTTCCATGATGACCATAAAACCAGAACCAGGCGCTAGATTGAGTCCAATGTGCCAACAACAAAATATCAATCCCACTTCTCCGGTCACAATAAATTTGCAACAAATCAATGTTGCTGGCAACCTTAGTGGCTCGCCTTCCCTCTCACCAACCGGCACAAGTTTGTCAATGTCCAATGATAACAATAGTCTCGATGGTGGTAGCTCAGGAACGCCAAATGCTGCAAGTTTCGTCGGCTCGAATGCGACCGACTCTTCGAGCGAATCAGCTCCAATACAATGCATTCGCTTCAGTCCATTTCAGCAACATAACTGGCATACTCTTTGCGATCAGAGCCTTCAGGAACTCACAATGGCACATTATCGGGTCGATGCCGATAAGGGTTTCAATTTTTCGGTCTCCGATGAGGCGTTTGTGTGTCAAAAGAAGAACCACTTTCAAATAACATGCCACGCCCGATTGCAAGGCGATGCGAAATTTGTTCGTACCCCGTCCGGCTTGGAGAAGATCAAATCATTCAATTTACACTTCTATGGGGTAAAGCTGGAGGCTCCAAATCAAACAATTCGTGTTGAGCAGAGCCAATCGGACCGCTCGAAGAAGCCATTCTATCCAGTTCCGTAAGTTTAACATACAAGTTTCTGAGTTTGTGTGTATAACCCCTGCTAATTCTAGCTTCTATCCCTGTAGAATTGACCTGCAGAGCCATCTGGTGAGCAAGGTGACGGTAGGTCGGTTACATTTTTCCGAAACCACAAACAACAATATGCGCAAGAAAGGCCGCCCAAACCCGGAACAACGTTATTTTCAGCTTATTGTCGGCCTGCATGTGCACACACATTCCGGCCACTTTCCAGTGGTAAGTCAGGGTAGTGAACGGATCATTGTGCGTGCCTCGAATCCTGGCCAATTTGAGAGTGATTTAGAGCTCTGTTGGCAGCGTGGCATCACCCCTGAGTCAATATTCCATGCTGGAAGAGTTGGCATCAATACCGACAGGCCAGACGAAAGCCTTGTCATCCATGGCAACTTGAAAGTTTCAGGGCATATTATCCAACCAAGTGATAGTCGAGCAAAGCAAGAGATTAGCGAGCTCGACACAGCTGTGCAGCTAAGGAATCTTAAAAAGATTCGGATTGTTCGGTATCGATATGAACCAGAGTTTGCACTGCATTCAGGCTTAAGAGCGGACAAGGACAATGAGGACGAGATAATTGACACAGGGGTAATTGCCCAGGAAGTTCGAGAAGTTCTGCCCGATGCTGTCACAGAAGCTGGGAGTATTGTCCTTCCTAGCGGGCAAGTTATTGAGAATTTCTTGCTCGTTAACAAGGTAAGCGTTCATGATTGTTGGGTTTTGATTTCTTCTAACCTTTTTGTCCGAAGGACCGAATATTGATGGAAAACATCGGTGCCGTCAAGGAACTGTGCAAGGTCACTGGATCCCTTGAGACCCGCATTGAGCAGCTAGAAAAAATCAATAATCGGCTGATGAGGATGCAAGAAATCGAACGAAGCAAGAAGAAGTGCAAACATCTATTCGCCGACGATATGGACAGAGATGACGAACTCTGTTCGAATCGAACAATCCAGATAATGATCGTGATCTTAGTGATAATAATGGCGACATGGTGAGTTGGAAAAGTCCTGGTTTACATTGCAAAGTCCTAAGAATATCCCTTCAGCTTAGCAGCAGTTTCGACTTTGTACTTCGTGGAACACAGCAAACAACGCTATATCAAGCGATACGACCGATACGACATCAGCCACCATCCGTTTACACATGATCCTCAAGCAATACTCGTTAACAGCAATTCAAATAATCCAAGGAATCTCAACTACAACGGCTATCACACCAATAAGAATGGAAAGCTTATTATTCACTCTCACACTCTCCGGCCACCTGTTGCAGCAGCTGTGGCAACTCTACCACTACCAATACATTCGTATCAGATGTCACCGCTTCTTGAGTCCGTTCAACAATCCCCAATCGTACCGTATCCGTCCGAAACTGCGGGTAGTTATCAAGGATCCCCATCCGCTTTCATAAATCCCGAGGAATATGGCAGTGCAAGCAACAATGACGAAGGAATTGACAAGTTAGCGCTTCCTGTGGTCTTGACATCCCATCTCAACAACAAAACGGCCAACAGCAAGAACAAATCCAAGTGGCCAACTTCGTCATCTTCAGACGCCACAACAACGCCGCCCATTTTGACAAATAATTTCAATGAATCTCCATTGATCGAAGATAACCTCAATGTTAGTGAGAGCTCGTCTGAGAAGATAGCCGATTCGATTCCAGTTAATCCGGATTTCGAGAACAACTCGATCGATGGAACCGACCAGAAACCTGACCTGACAAGAGGAGGAACTAAACACCAAAAATTGGTCGATCCATCGGTTGGCGAGGAAGCAATCCGACCTGGCATTGGGAATACAAATCAAAGTGATGGTGGTCGTGGAGGATCTAGTGAGAATAGTGTTCTTGAGAGAGTCGCAGGCACTGCCATAGGAGTTAGCAGCAAGAAAACCGGAGAGGCGTCGTCATCGTTGGCATTATCTGCAGCCACTGCGACATATTTTGTTGTTTACAAGAACATTCAGAGCAAAAGTATCAATGACACAATGACAGTTGTCAATTACACCGTAGAGGCTCCATCGATCACAAACAAGAGTCATGGCATTGATTCTGAGGATTCAGATCTACAGAATCTAGGCCACAACAGCGACGATCAGAATTTCTCGGAAAGTGTTACAGTACCGGCAATTGAGAAGAAAGTCGATCTAGGACCAATTGGAATTCCGGATCATTGCATCCGGATAAAGCTGGAAGATATCTCCAACTGTCAGGTGCGTTTTTTCGTTGTTTGTTTCTTTGATTTTCGTTAATTTCTCTTTTTTTTGTAGTCAGCGTGTTTTGAAGACTCCAATAGTCTAACTACATCGTCACAGAACTCCGAAAGTGACATACGACGGCTGCACATTCAAAAACAAAATCGTACGACTTCGGGAACATCGTCACTAGCAGCTGGTTCGAATAATACCCTCTCAAGTCACATTGGAGAATCTAAACCAAATTCTTCGTTTTCCAAATCACCACCACCAGTGATGGTTGGAATCTCAGCTGAACTGTCAAAATATCCTACTTCGACAGCTGCGAAATGTAATGATGATCCAGAACCCGATGAACAGGATCAAAACAACGAACGGGAAGAACTCGTGCTATCCTTCAAAGATAAAAGACCAACGCATAAGGAACCAAAACGTAAAATCGAAACAAGTGAAATCCAATCAGGCTCTCTTCAGGCTTCTTCTTCAGACTGTTCAACTGTCACACCTTGGCTCCAGGGTGACACATTCAACGTCTCGCTTGGCTGCGAGAAAATTTGCTTAAATGGTCTTAGCAACTTGAACATCACCTACACGATTCCGTTATCGAAGTTTCTTAAGGACACAAATGTTGAGCTACATTTTGTGTAAGAATCGTTTCAGTAATTAGTCGAGTTTTTTTTCACTACTCAGTAGGCAGCACTGACTCTACCTGTCAAATTCAAATTTTATGTCAATTGTTACACAAAACGTCGCAAAATTTACCTGAGGGTTGTGTCTCGGATTAAGAAAAATAGCAAATACTTCAACCTAAGAGAGTTCATAGCTCAGATCATTAGATGATCAGCGCTGTCGCCAGCACAACTGTCATTTTTTTACTGGCCTGCAATTCAAATTGTTGCCAATGGAAATTAAGCAGTGCTGTCTACTGAGTAGTGAAAAAAACACGACAAATTATACAACAATACGACGACTTAATATGCAATTCAATGTATTTCCAGGTCACCGCTTAGTTTGCATTGGACTGTGTGCAGCAACAAAGAAAAGACTAAACGTGGTGGCGTGATTTTCATAAATCCACTGAACAATGGAAAAGTATTTCAAAAAAATCAAAACGTGTCAATATTTTATTTAATTATTCCGGGCCATGGACATTTTGAGCGATTTATTGAATTACGATCTTCAACAGATTCGAATAAGGTGAGATTCTCTTATGTCATGCCATGATGTCTTGATTGATGATTGACTTTTGAATTTTCTTATAGAATTTATGTCAAGAACAAACAGATGAAATGAACATTTTACTTCAGTACAACATTAGAATAGTAAGAGATTGTGATTAGAGAATTAGTATTTAAGCAGAAAGAAAAGGGACAGCAATATATCGTTAAGTTATTGGAATGTGAAAAGTCAATTTTGTTAGATGTCACTGGTTCTGCCAAGGATGCATTCAAAGTTGCTAGAAAAACACTCGACCATACCTACATTGCATAAGAATTTCCCTTATATATAAAGTGTAGTATGAAACTTATTTATATACCGTTATTTTATCAAGATGTAAGTAATGAAAAAAACAGCTCAAAACTATGAATAAAAACACAACTTTAAATGAGACATTTTGTTGCATTAATTTGTCAATTTCTTCAAGATAAGGACAGAAACCAATAAAAATGTCCTTTTGATCATAACTCGGCAACCAGTGCTCGCAGACAGTTCTGGTTTTCAATGGCTGATAGAAGATAAAAAGACCTTTGATATCGTACATCATTTGAAATAAAATGGCTGGGAAAAATGAGAGATATGGCAATTCGAAATCGCGGGAAATTTCCTGAAGGCAGAAATCGAAACAATTTTCCATTTTTGGCAATACCTCAGCTTTTTGATCATAACTCGGTAAAATATGCTCGCAGACAGTTTCGTTTCATCAGTGGCTGATAGAAGACAAACAGACCTTTGATTTCGTACGTAATTTGAAATAGATTGGCTGGGAAAATTGAGAGATATGCCAATTTGAAATCGCGTAAAAATGTATGTGAATAATTAACATTTTTGCCAATATCTCGGCTATAAGGCCTTCAAGAAGCTTGAAACTCACTTTTATGGATAGAGCCAGACCTTTCTTTTGATGTGTATGATGATAGGTTTTGGAACAATTTTTTTTTACGGCCCAAAATTTTGGCAAGGGGTTAGCCCATGATATTTTTCGGAAAAATGGTCGAAAATAGATTTCGCTAAATTCAACATATTTGATAGTTCTCGTCATCCTGAGCCTAACGCTGAAAGCCAAACTCAAATCCGAGCCCTGGTTGCCGAGATATTTGCACCCGAAGATATTCCATCTATGGGATTACAAAAAAATGTCATTTGGTAAAAAATCCCATTTGGTAAAAAAGCTGTTTGGTGAAAAAGTCATTTGGTAAAAAATGCTGTTTGGTGCTACTAGCGCCACCTAGGCGGCCAAACTTGGAACTAAAAGTGCGCCTAAAATCGCCGACACTAGCGCCATCCAACAGTGAGTAGGGATACTAAAACCAAAAATTTGCTGATCTGTGGCAAAAGTTGCATCTATTTCCCGCTAGATGGCGCTAGTGTCACGGATTTTTGTCGCACTTTTAGTTCGAAGTTTGGCCGCCAAGGTGGCGCTAGTAAGACAAATAACAATTTTTACCAAACAGCATTTTCTGCGTTGTGTTAAACCATCGCGACCCTCTCCCCCTTGGCTGTAGACCGAAAAAATCTTCACCTGGCACTCAAAATACACAGTTATTTACCTCAGTTTCTCTTTGTATATTCAACTCGTTTTTTTTCTCTTAATTAAAGTTACAGCTTAGGAGTAAGAAAGTATTTCGATAATCGTGTAGTAATCAATTCTTGAGAGATCTCGTCAATAAAAACAATCAAAAGTACAGATCTTCAAACAAAGATACAAATAAAGATACAGATAACAACAAAGTAGGTAAAAACAGAAAAAAAAATTAAGAGAGTTTCTCTTTTCTTCTTGCGAAGAGAACGCATCAAACGTACGTTGTTAGGTTTAATTAAATAAAAGAACAAAAAACAATCAAAAGACAAGAAACAAAAAAACAAAAAACACTAAACTATTCAACTGTGACAGATTTTGCCAGGTTCCTTGGGCAATCAACATCGCATCCACGCATAACGGCAATGTGATAGGACAGCAACTGCATGGGAATGACGGTTAGAATGCCTTGCAGGCAATCGACAGTTCGGGGAATTTCCAAGCTTCTAGACGAATACGATTTCGTTTCTTCATCGCCTTCTTCACAAATGATAATCGGACGTCCCTTGCGTGAAGTCACTTGTTGCAAGGCATTCATGCATTTGATATAGACTGGATCCCGGAGTACAATCATCAGAACTGGCATCGAACCGTCAACGAGTGCCAAAGGTCCGTGCTTCAATTCACCAGCCATGATGCCCTCACTGTGCATGTACGTTAGTTCTTTTACTTTCTAGAAAGAGGTTTGAGAATCATGTGAACAGAAGACATTCTGGAAACATCTTACCAAGGCACCCTCCAAACATGTTGCGAAGTTATATCCCCTGCCCATTATCAACAGAGATTTATGCTGGTACAAGTCTTTTGCTAGTTCCTTAACCTTCGAGTCCAATGCAAGGACCTTTCGAATTTGCTTGTCCAAATTTGACAGTCCCTCAATGATTTCCTTGCGACGTTGTTGCAGTGAAATACGATCTTCACTCATTTCCAATGAAAACATGACAAGTGCAATAAACTGCGAAGTGTAGGCCTTGGTTGAAGCGACACCGATTTCAGGTCCAGCATTGATGTGAACCCCGCAATGCGATTCACGACAAATCGAACTACCAACGGTATTGGTGATTCCAACGATCAACGCACCACGTTGCTTGCAGTAACGCAATGCCATCAACGTATCCGCAGTTTCTCCAGACTGTGAGATAAAGAAGCAAACGTCATCACGGAAAATCGGTGTGTTGCGATCCAGGAAGTCAGATGCCAATTCGACCATGACTGGCAGCTCGGTGAGCTCTTCCAACAGTTGGCGGGTTGCAACAGCACTGTGGTACGATGTACCGCAACCGATGAGCATCAAACGACGACAGCGCTTGATTTCAGGAATATACTCCTTTATGCCGCCAAGGATAATTGTCTGATTGACGAAATTCATGCGGCCACGCATTGTATTGACCACTGATTCTGGCTGTTCGAAGATCTCCTTCTGCATGAAGTAATCGTAGTTGCCTTTCATGATTTGCTGGATCTCCATTTTCAAAGTTGTGATCTCACGGGCATGGGCATCGTCGACGCAACGCTTGAGACGATGTATGCTCAGGGCACCGTCCTTCACTGCCGCTACATCATCGTCCTGTGGATTGGAATATCGTAAGTGAGATTAAATGGCAAAAAGGATACAAAAGGGGTACCCTACCTCTAAGTAAATGACACGATTGGTATGCTCGATCACAGCAGACGCGTCCGATGCAAAGAAATACTCGACTTCCTTATCTTCCAGGGGCATGAATTCTGAGGTGCTTTCTGAACGTGGAAGAACTGGCATGTCACGAGCAGTACCATGTGGACGATGTTCTTTTGTTTTAGATTTTTATGTTTTTTTGTTTTTCAAGAATATTTATGGTGGGTGTTTTTTGTATAAATGTAAAGATATTTACAATAAATCGTCGGGTTGTTGTTGTTAAAAAGATATGTCGTGTGAATTTATATAAAATGTAGGCATAATACCGCAGTAAACAGCATGAATATTGTTGATAGTTATGGCAGGTAAACGAAGGTACAGGCGAATGAAGTATAATTATTTATTATAATTTCATAATAAAATAATTTATTTTCGTGTTAAATTTTATTAAAATTAATAAATTTATTTATTAAAAACCATTACCAGGGGCACCCCATTCAAATTTACGATATTAGACTTTCAAGGGAAATAGGATACACCAACACCAATTCAAGGAGGAAACAAGACACCTTTTACCACTTCCTGGATCTCATGACAGTGAAATAAACTTAGGGGGGAAAATCTTTTATAGCCGATTTTTCATCTCCAAATAACAAACTGGCAAATAAACTTATCTGGGTATTCATCGGTCGAGCGTTATTCGTTAGATTAAGTCTATCTGACGATTGAAGAATCCAATATTTTGTTATCTGTCTAATATACACTAGAATAAGAGCGTAATTCGTTGGATAAAGTCAATCTGACGATTGAAAAATCCAATATTTTGTTATCTGTCGAATATGCACTACAATAAGAGCGTTATTCGTTAGATAAAGTCTATCTGACGATTGAAAAAATCCAATATTTTGTTATCTGTCGAATATAGACTATAATAAGAGCGTTATTCGTTAGATAAAGTCTATCTGACGATTGAAAAAATCCAATATTTTGTTAAGTGTCGAATATACACTATCATAAGAGCTTTATTCGTTAGATAAAGACTATCTGACGATGGAAAAAATCCAATATTTTGTTATCTGTCGAATATACACTATCATAAGAGCTTTATTCGTTAGATAAAGTCTATCTGACGGTTGAAAAAATCCAATATTTTGTTACCTGTCGAATATGCACTACAATAAGAGCGTTATTCGTTAGATAAAGTCTATCTGACGATTGAAAAAATCCAATATTTTGTTATCTGTCGAATATACACTACAATAAGAGCGTTATTCGTTAGATAAAGTCTATCTGACGATTGAAAAAATCCAATATTTTGTTATCTGTCGAATATACACTATCTGCTTGTTTATCTGACGATCTGAGTATTCATCGGTCGAATAAATAAGAGCGTTATTCGTTAGGTAAAGTCTATCCGACCAATTTTTTGTTATCTGTCGAATATACACTATCTGCTTGCTTATCTGACGATCTGAGTATTCATCAGCCGAATAAATAAGAGCGTTATTCGTTAGATAAAGTCTATCTAACGACTGAAAAATCCAATATTTTGTTATCTGTCGAAAACACACTATCTGCTTGTTTATCTGACGATCTGAGTTTTCATCGATCGAATAAATAAGAGCATTATTCGTTGGATATAGTCAATCTGACCAATATTTTGTTATTTGTCGAATATACACTAGCTGCTTGTTTATCAGACGATCTGAGTATTCATCAGTCGAATAAACAAGAGCGTTATTCGTTGGATAAAGTCTATCTGACCAATATTTTGCTTTCTGTCGAAATATACACTATCTGCTTGTTTTTCTGACGATTGAAAAATCGGCTCTTAATCTTAATAGAAGAAAATTCATCGTAATATCGTAATATCGTATTTTTAAAATTTTTATATCTAGCAAGTTTATATACAGCTTTTTATTTTTTAGTTTTTATTCGTTGCAGCTCTTTATTTAACTACAAGTAAGGTTATGTTGCTTTTGAACCCTTCAACCAATTGATAAAAAATAAAATCGTCAAAATGTTTACCTTGGGAACTAGCGGCATCAGATTCTATCATAATATATTTTTATATACATAAATATCGTATACGATTTATTTATTGTTATTTAGTTTTGCGACAGTAGTGGTCAGGGACGAAAAAAAAAGGAAAAACAAAATATAAAAATTTAATAAAGAATAAAAAATAAGATTTTAAAACAAAAGTAGTAAAATAGTAAGAAATCTTGTACAAAGTTAGTCGTATTTTTGTAATTTTTAAAGAGTTTACTACCTTTTTTCTCAGTTTGTGGTTTAATATCATCTTTTTGTTATTTAATTCGAAGAAGTGGTTTCAAGCAGTAGGTGGTATGGTGGTACAAGAAAAAAAGGGAGTTTATAGTAGCAGAAGAAGTAGTAGTAGTAGTAACAGTAGTAGAAGTGAAGAGGTATCACACACGGGTTTTCAATTTAAATGATTATGTTTTTTAGGTAAAAACGCACACAGCATGGACATAAAAGAGGAAAAAATAAAAATATAACAAAAAAATAAAAATTAACACATTAAAATATGAAAAACATAAACAGTCACCATAAACAACATTAGTCGGGTTTTTTTCACTACTCAGTAGGCAGCACAGTAATCAAATGTCAATTGTTACATAAAACGTCTCAAATCGACCTGAGGGTTGCATCTTGGATTAAGAAAAATAGCAAATACTTCAACCTAAGAGAGTTCATAACTCAGATCATTAGATGATCAGCGCTGTCTTCTTTTCAATAATTGAAAGTTCTATCGCCGGCACAACTGTCATTTTTTTTACTGGCCTCTTTATCGACTGCAATCCAAAGGGAAATTTTGCAGTGCTGCCTACTGAGTAGTGAAAAAAACAACACGGCTATTGGCACATAGAGAAAAAACAGGAAATATGGAGCCTATTTCAAAACATCTATAGAGAAATTTTGTTTGTTTTAAAGAAAGTCAGTGAAGATTCCAAAATAATCGACAAGAAGGATCAAAGTACAAAAGACTCGAATCAGTCTCCCCCTCATTCACTCACTTTTGTACCAAATTATTATAAGAAAAAAATTAACTCATACCTTTGCCATACAAAATTGGAATGTGATCAGTTGCTAAACGAGTCTTAGTTTTGATACCAACCAACAACGGTGAGCCACGACGTGATGCAACGCATTCACCTGGGAAATGTTTGGATTTGAATGTAATAGCAAATGCACCTTCCTGTTAAAGATACAAACAGACTGTTGATTCCTGAATTTAAACAAAAAAAAACCCAAGGACTTACCATTTGCTGAATAACCTGTTCGACCAATTCTCTAAACGAGTACCCAGGATGTTGCTTCCACAGATGATGAATCAGCTTGGCCATAACTTCAGTATCAGTATCCGATTCGAATACATAATCGCGTTTTTCAAGGAATGTTTTGACATCTTTGTAATTTGTTATGATTCCATTGTGAACAACAACAAATGAATTTGTTTCATCCGAACGTTGTGGATGTGAATTTGTTTCCGAAGGGACACCATGTGTTGCCCAACGCGTATGAGATATACCAACATGGGTTTGGAGTTGTTCATCAAATGTTGGACCACTAAATTCTATTCAACATGTCATGTTATAGAGCCTCTTTGTAGCTAATGATATGAAGTACTCACTTTCAGCGATTGCATCCTCAAGAACCTTAACTTTTCCGATACATTTTACCATGACAATATCTTTGCCATCACTGGAATCAATGGCAACACCAGTTGAGTCATAGCCACGGTATTCCAAGCGTTTCAGGCCGTTCACAAGTAATTCCAAGACCTCGGAACGAGATTTTGGTGTCATATAATTAAGGTATGCGAAGATTCCTAAAAAAATATTAACATTATGTTGATGAGATTATGTAATGTTGATAAGCAACATTTCTGGTTTAACTGCCGGCAGAGTCGACCACGCAACACATTGACAAGATGTTTCTTAACAGTTTACGATATTATTACGAGGACTTGAACTGTCAAATTTACTTACCGCACATTTTGAATGTTGAAGAGATGAGTTTAAGAAGTCGACAAAATGTTGCTTAATGTTGCACAGCTAATTGCTGAAAGTAAGAAACAAATGTTATGACATTAAAACATCGCAATAGATTTGTGTTTATTTTTTAGACAAGGAATTCCTCAACTCCAATTTTGTTTTCTTTTTAATTTCAAACTTAAGGTTTGTTTACGCTATGTTTCTCAACATTTATTTGTTGCCCGTTGATCAACACTGTTTATTTAAAAAAACAAAAATCACAATACTGTCTCTAAATCACTTCAAAATTTGATTGAAACATGTGAGTTCAATTCAATTCAATATTCGCAAAAAGAAATACGAGTGTTGCATATACATTTTGAGCGCACGAACTTGCCACGTTCGTTGGAAAAATTCAAAATTGTGTAGGGACACTTGTTGAAATTTACAATTTGAACAATGAAATGTTTAAATTTTAAATAAATAGACTGACCACACGACACACGACTCACGTCCGGGAAAAACAAAGATATTTGTGTGTTTATGGATTTAAACAAACAAATTTGATATCAACAACAAGTTGCAAGTTGCCCAAATATCGTACGAACAAAAAGAACCACTCGCCTCAACTGCTGGAACCACAATGAGTTTTGGTTATAAAGTACGTTGGATAAAATATAGAGTAGAAGTACCTACGTGGGATATTTTTCTCATGGGTCTGTGTTGCGTGCATATTGCCTTTCAAGTAACACTTACAATAACAACAACAATACCAGCAACAAGAATTGTAGAAATATAAACAAACAAAACCAACAACTTTATCACAATTGAACAAACGGGATTTTCCTTTTGTTTTTGCTTTTTTTTTTATTTTAGCAACTTCTTTCTTTTTGTTTAAAGAAAAATATTTAGGGATGATGGTGTGGTAGTGAGTTAAACAAACAGTGGGGTACTTATGACAAAAAAATAAGACAAATTGAAGATCGATACACTGAAACTACAGGAACTTGTTTTTCAGGCCATTCCTAGTGATGGGTGGGTAGATGTGATTTGAAGCCCAGTCAGTGAACAAACGGCATGAACTTTGAGCTCCTGGGTCAGATGGATCTTGTACGGGTGTAGGCCCTTCTATCCTTCTATGCAAGCTAAGGGCAAAAACCAACAAAAATGGTTTTTTGATCAGAACTCGGTAACCATGGCTCGCAGACAGTTTTGGTTTTCAGTGACTGATAGACGATAAACAGACCTTTGATTTGGTACATCATTTGAAATAGGCTGGCTGGGAAAATTGAGAGATATGGCAATTTGAAATCGCGGGAAATTTCCTGGAGGCAGAAATCCCGACGTAAAATTCGCCAAGTTGAAGTCTGCGAAAGGCCGAGTTTTTGTGCACAGGGTGAGGAATAGACTGCCTTGGGTTCAACTGTCCACTTTCACGGACCGCGGCGATGTTCTCGGCCGATCTTGCGTTTTCCTTGAACGTACGGGTGTTGGTGTGTACTCCGAACGACTAAAACTTAGTCTCTCATTCGGCCTTCCAAATCATTGTAGCGTGTTCCAGGCAGAACTTTTGGCGATTTAGGAGGTCCTGTCCTGGCTCAGAGAAAACGTGATATCCACATCTGATATCCGGATTTTCTCAGACAGGCAGGCAGCTATAAAATCCCTGGACTCTGTCTCTACAAACTCGATTACGGTCCAAAACTGTCGATCGTCTCTAATGGAGATGGCACAACAGTTTAACATTCACCTTCACTGGGTGCCGGGCCATAGAGACATTCCAGGAAACTGCAAAGCCGACGAACTCGCCAAACATGGTACAACATTACCCATTAAGCCACAAATGGCTAATGTTGGTATACCAATCGCTACATGTAAACTTTTGCTACAACAAGATGCTATTAAGAGAACTAACATATAAGCTCCTTAATTGGTGTCATTACCGGACACTGTCTAATTGGAAGACACGCTGCGTGACTGGGCGTATTTTCTAATGACTTCTGCAGAAGCTGTATGGATGAAGAGGAGGCAGTTCTTCACCTCCTCTGCACCTGTCCCGCTCTTACTCATAAACGTAGGATTCACTTAGGGGAATACTTCTACAATGATCTAAACGATCTCGAACACATTAACATAACAAATCTTCTACGTTTCGTAAGGAACTCTAATTGGTTTCAATGAGCTTTCGAAGAAAAGCCTTCTTAGATTCATGTGGTATCACAATGGGCCTTTGATTGTCTACTATGAAGGGCCACACCGTCATTTTAACGTGCTGTTCAATCGCGTAAGTTGCAATGAAGATTTGGCATAAACAACTGAATAATAAACAGAAGATTTGACAGATGTCACCAAAACAAAATGGCCGCCACGGGCGCCAAGAAAAACCCTATAGAATGCCCTTCTACGTTACTTATTGAATATCAACATAAATTGCTAGAGTTCAAAAATTATCCAACATTTATTTCATTCAGTCCCACTGTTTAGTTGAAATAATTGTCATCATAGTAAATTCCATTAGAAATTAATTCATTCTTAGACGTGGTGATTATTTACTCATCAGGTACAGGTTAAGTTCTCCGACATGTTGCTCAACAAACAATATTTAGAAACAGCTTGACAAACTTACACAAGAAAGTCATCGACATCTCTCAAAGGAGTCTTCTCTTCCTTTGTCCTATGTACAAACAAGACCCACTGCAATAGCTCCTAGAACAACCCATCTATATAGAAAGAAGTGATATCATAACCTTTTGTAGGAGGTGCATTTTCTGCACCACAGAGATATCTCAAGTCTTATCAAAGCGATTTGACGTCTTTGTTTTCATCGAGTTCGATTGATCAAAGACAAGACTGCTGAAGAGTTGGCGATATAACTTGTTTGGTGTACAAAATGCCACGCGCACAATCAGTTTTAGGAGTAGAGCATGTTACTTAACCGCTATACTCCACTGGTTATTTCATCTCAGTTTTTTTTGTATTCAAATTAATCAGGAATTTGTATGCCTTCGATGGAGAAGGCTGCGCATATTAAATTTATGCACAAATGGAATACTGGTCTAGGCGCGCTACTGTCAACTTGGCTTAGAAGATCAACCAGTTCCATAGAGTGACTTGTGTCTTTGTTGTTAGGTGTTTATGACAAATGTCAGTTAATTGAACCCAAAATTGAACTTTTTCAATTGATAGGAAAAGTGAGAGTGATTTTGTATGAGAATCTGTTTATGTAGAGGTAGGGCTACGTTGAAGTCTTTTTTTGTTGGCTTGTATTAAGGTCAACGTGTTGATCTCTTACGGTTACCTGGTTTCATGGCTTTTTGTTTTCGCAAAAAGATTGATTCCGAGTTCGAGTAAACTGAGGCGTGGATTGTGTGTTTTATAATCAGTCTGGTTTATATCTGGTTTTGACTTCTGGTTTTTTGCTTCTTTGTTTTTCTTTGCCAACAAATTTTGTCGTGGCGAGGCTAAGACAATAATTCTAATGCAATTATGACTGGCATTTGATTACAGAGATAGCGAAGAGCTCATCTCATCTCAATTAAATTGTAAATTACTCGTGAAATGTTTGTTTTGGAGCAAACAAAGTAGTTGGAAGGCAGAAGGAAGTATGTGACGTGGTCAATCTTTTGGTATTGCATCGTCAAAAGTCCCATTCGCTTAACTGAATTTTGGGAATGCATTTAAATTCCTTATTGCAATACTTTGACATTTACAGCAGTTGAAAGACTTGAAGTCAAAAGAATGCCAAAGAGCATGACCGTATACTTTCGGGCGTACAGAGGACCAAAGCGGGAACTTGCTAGTTTTTTTCGGTTGAATTTATCCTGTTCAGAATCCTGAGCATGGATTTGTCCAAAATTTACCCCAGTGTGCGATATGAACGAAGGCATCTTCTGTCCAACTTTTGGAGGCCAGGACCGTATACTTTAGGAGGTTAAAAAGTTATAGTCAAAAGGAAATTTGTTTCGATATCTGCGAAATTTCCCGAGATTTCAAATCGCCATATCTCTCAATTTTTCCAGTCAGCTTATTTCAAATGATACACAGGCCTGTTTGTCTTCTATCAGTCACTGAAAACCAGAACTGTCTGCGAGCACTGGTTACCGAGTTATGATCAAAAAGCTGAGGTATAGCCAAAAATGGATTTTTTTCGATTTCTGCCTTCAGGACATTTTCCGCGATTTCAAATTGCCATATCTCTCAATTTTCCCAGGCAGCCTATTTAAACTGATATACGAAATCAAAGGCCTTACTGTCTTCTATCAGTCACTGAAAACCAGAACTGTCTACGAGCACTGGTTACCGAGTTATGATCAAAAAGCTGAGGTATTGCCAAAAATGGAAATTTTTTTCGATTTCTGCCTTCAGGAAATTTCCCGCTATTTCAAATTGCCATATCACTCCCAGCCAGCCTATTTCAAATGATGTACGAAATCAAAGGTCTGTTTGTCTTCTATCAGCCACTGAAAACCAAAACTGTCTGCGAGCACTGGTTACCGAGTTATGATCAAAAGGACATTTTTATTGGTTTCTGTCCTTAGCTTATTGTAATCCCATAGAAGGAATATCTTCGGATGCAAATATCTCGGCAACCAGGGCTCGGATTTGAGTTTGGCTTGCAGCGTTAGGCTTAGGATGATGAGAACTATCAAATGTGTTGAATTCCATCCATATCCATTTTCGACGATTTTTTCGAAAAATATCATGGGTTAACCCCTTTCCAAAATTTTGGGCAAAAAAAAAAAAAAATTTCCAAAACCTATCGAATGTTAAAAGGAAAGGTATTATATTAAATGAAGGTTTTTTGTCATAGTTTTCCTTCGAGAGTAATTAAAATATCTATTATTCAAATTATTATAACAAAAAATAAAAAAATTTCAGTTGTAAGATATAGTGAAATATCATATCTCTGAGCTAGCTGCGTTATAAAATTGTAAAAGCCTCTATCTATGAAAATAAAAATTATCTATCTATCTAAAGGAAAGGTCTGGCCGAGCTCTATTCATTGAAATGGGTTTCAAGATTTTTGAAGGCCTAGTGCCCGAGATATTGTCAAAAATGTCGCATACGGTCAGGGCCGTATACTTTAGGAGCTACAGAGGTTAGAGATGGTTGCAAGTTCCTTAATTGCGATAAAGAGGATGAAGCTTAAGAATATCCTGCTTGGCAAAGTGACAGCTCAGGGGAAAAATTGATATTGTTTTGTTGCTTCACTCACGTACACTGTAGGAACATGTAACACCACTTCCTGTACCTTCTTATTCAATGGTGTGTGAACAGATTTCAAGGTTTTAAGAACTGACAGCTGAAAACTCTTGTGCGTCAACAATAAATTTATCGTTCGAACAGAGAACAGCGTTTCCGGTATTTCAAAGATAAATGTTATCAAAATGAGACAAAAGCGAAACACTGCAACACGACTGATAAGCCTAGGTGTTATTTGATGAGGCAGAGAAAATTGAGGCGGAGATATTCAAAGGATCACTTCAACGCATAAAAAACAAAAAAATCCTTTTTAGACCCATGCAGAAATGAAATGGATAATTTCTTGCCAAAGCCACTGTTTATCTCATGTAGAAGTAGATAGAGCTTTTTTAGCGTTTGTCTTGAGAAATATCACACAAAGCTTCCACTTCCACATCTTTTGTTTATCAACACGTTGCACATCGGCGGCATTTGTGTCGTGTCAAATGGAAAGCTTGTATGTGAAAAAAGCAGCGTGTGTCAATCTGTCAATTTGGCAGGCAATTCGATGTAGCAAACAGCTTTTTGTTTACGTGTTTCTTCTAACCCAATAAATGTTTCACAACTTTGTTTCAAATTTCAATAAATTAAAGAATTGCACTGAAGAGTAAACAAAAAACTCACCAGAAAACGATGGTAACAATTTGAGTTTGGGGAGAGTTTTGGTGTAAAAGCGCCGCCTAAGTATTTTATTTTAAGAATTGTTTTTTTTTTTTTTTTTTTGAATGACGAGCATACACATGAGTATCACAAGTTCACAAGGAGAGTAGTAAGATCAAGGAAAGATTCTGGGTTGAAATCAAATATTAATTAAACGGTAAACTTATCAAGAGAGAGCGAAATATTTTCATTGTGAGTATCGCGCGTGAATGAGACAAAAACGAAAGCGAACACACAAAATTGTTTGCTGTTGCGAGCCATCAGCTTTATTAATTCTAAAAACTCTCCATCCAGTGTCCGGAACTTCAGAGTTTTTCCAAGCGTGTTGCGGAGATACCTACATGAAGGGTTAAAATACAAAAAAAGTGGAAGCTCAAAGAGACATGGAATTAGGAGAATTATCGGTCATGCGTATAAGAAATTTACAGTGAGTTGTTTTTCTTTTTGTTTTTTGTTATCAGAAAGAAGCTTTTGTGACGCTGTGTTAACTGGCTTGACATTGGGCGCGTTCAGTTTGGCCTTAGATAGCCGCCTATCCAACTCGATTTTCATGAACGAGTTCGTTAGCTAAATTTGGATAGCTGTGAAAACAAGGGTACAAAATTGAGCCGTTTTCGAATTTCATCGGCTTTCGTTTTGCTTCATAACTCGGTAACCAGTAACAGACCTTTGATTTCGTACATCATTTGAAATAGGCTGGCTGGGAAAATTGGGAGATATAGCGATTTGAAATTGCGGGAAATTTCCAGAAGGCAGAAACCGAAAAAAATTTCCGTTTTTGGCAATACCTCAGCTTTTTAATCATAACTCGCTAACCAGTGGTCGCAGACAGTTCTGGTTTTCAGTGACTGATAGAAGACAAACAGACCTTTGATTTCGTACATCATTTGAAATAAACTGGCTGAGAAAATTGAGAGATACGGTAATTTGAAATCGCGGAAAATTTCCTGAAGGCATAGAAATCGAACAATTAACATTTTTGCCAATATCTCAGCTACAAGGCCTTCAAAAAGCTTGAAGGTCATGTCAATAGAGCTCGGCTAGACCTTTCTTTTGATGTATGATTCGATAGGTTTTGGAAAAATCTTGGAATTTTTTTTTTTTGCCCAAAATTTTGGCCAGGGGTTAGCCCATGATATTTTTCCGGAAAAATGGTCGAAAATAGATTTCGCTCAATTCAACATATTTGATTGTTCTCGTCATCCTGAGCCTAACGCTTCAAGCCAAACTCAAATCCGAGCCCTGGTTGCCGAGATATTTGCATCCGAAGATATTCCTTCTATGGAATTACAGCAAGATAAGGACGAAAACCAATAAAAATGTCCTTCTGATCATAACTCAGTATACAGTGCTCGCAGACAGTTTTGGTTTTCAGCGACTGATAGAAGACAAACAGACTTTTGTTTTCGTATATTACTTGAAAAAGGCTGGCTGGTAAAATTGAGAGATATGACAATTTGAAATCGAGGGAAATTTCCTGAAGGCAGAAATCGAAAAAAAATTCCTTTTGATGGTTTTTTGATCATAACTCGGTAACCAGTGCTCGCAGACTGTTTTAGTTTTCAGTGACTGATAGGGAAATCGTTATCCGGGAATTCGATTACCAGGAAAACCACCCCAACCCAGGAATTGCAAAATGGGAAAGAGTTGAATGGATGGATACAAAGAGAAACACAAAAAACTGTCAGTTTATTTGTTTTATTTATAAAACTATTGTCTTGGTCTATAAAACTTAAATCTAAGCTAGAAAATAGTTAAATCTAAGGCAGCAGAATTCGACTTAACTTAAAAAATTATCTGCAATAAGACTATTAACAAAAAGATCAGTTTTCGGATGAAAAAAAAAAAATATTAACATAATACAGATTCAGATAACTTTTGGTTTTGTTGTTTTTGCTTAAATATAATTTATAAATTATTTAAAAATTGTTTTTTTTATTGAAAAATGTACATACAACCACATGATTCAATAACCATGTTGGGAAATTTCATAAGTGTTGCTGTGTTATTGCTATCCCTGAAGAATATCTCAAGAGATGAGTACTGATTTGCTGTACAACATGGTATCAGTTCCAAGGGTTTTTTCCCAGCAGTATCTCGATGTGAAATAACTTTCTGCAAACAGAAAATAAACAAAAATAGAAGAAGTGATTATTTTTTTTTTGATTCATGAAGAGAAACACGCTTAATTGACGTGATATTTTCTATGCGAGATAGTGTCAATGGTCCTAATAATAAAAATAAAATCCCTCACCCCCATTTAAGCCTAGAGGCCATTTGTTAGAGTCATGATTACGAAATGATCTCTGTTACTACGTATTGCTTTTTTCTTAAGAGAGAATCTGTTATGCTCTTCAATTTGAAAACCATCAGAGCGCAGAGCAACATCCGAAAGGCCAAGAACCTGATTTTTTCAGAATTTTTGTTTACTTAAATGGAATTTGGACTTTTGTTATGATTGTATGAAGTTTTTTTATTTCAATTCATGGATGGTCCTCAATTTATAGATTTTTTGTTTTCTTCTCTAATGTGTTGTCATCTTAAGACTGGGCGCGTTCTAGTAGTTAATCTTTGCATGTATGAAAGTACTGTCAATTTATTGCGTGACATTTGGGATGTTGCATACGGTTTTCGGCTAAGAAGTAACGTGAACTGACTTTGACAGCCAGGAGCATAAAGAATTCTCAAGAGGAAATCAATATCAATCAAGAAAAGTTACTCACTCTCATCAATGAACTATGATGTGTTGTTGTTTGTGCTATACTCGCCGCTGTCGAACAGGATCCTCTGCAAAAATATGCGTCATAGCCTCTGGGACTAATTATCCAATCGCCCCAACCGATCTCATCAAATGAGATGTACAACTTCTCACGGCAGCATTCGGTAACGCCGTTTGTACAATTAACACTGCGTTTTTGTCGCGAAACACGACGTCTATTCTGTGTATCGATCATGATGAATGGTCGATAGTCCTTATCTGTTGAAACAAGAGCATCAGGTGTCTTAATTTCGCACGATTCACAGGATACATGAATCAAATGGCTGAGTTCATGGATTCCAAACCATCGCTTGATTGGCCATTCGATGTCGATCTTCATCCAGCCCTCTACAAAAATACAAAAAACAAAATTACAACAATTTTAGATCAAAGTTTAAGGCCTGCTGAGAATATTGCAATTCAATTTTTTGAGATGATAGCAATATTGTTTATCAATTGTGATTGTGGGTGGAGCAAAAAGCGGTTATCACTACTTTTATGACACGAGCACATTTTGTTCTAGATTTATGGGTTTTTCATGAGTGTTATTTTATTAAAGCCCCGAATGCAAACAACAATTAAAAAAATAATTGAGATGAAAAAGTCGTCTCTGGGGTCATTCGACTTTCTGGACGAAAGTCCAAAACAACTCCCGGACTTTGAGTAAAAAGAGTATTGATAATGTCAAGTTGTTTTTTTTAGACACAAAAGACTTTGTCAGCTCACCTTGCACATCGACTGATTGAGGTCTGTTTGTCTTCTATCATCCACTGAAAACCAAAACTGTCTGCGAGCACTGGTTACCGAGTTATGATCAAAAGGACATTTTTATTGGTTTCTGTCCTTAGCTTATTGTAATCCCATAGAAGGAATATCTTCGGATGCAAATATCTCGGCAACCAGGGCTCGGATTTGAGTTTGGCTTGCAGCGTTAGGCTTAGGATGATGAGAACTATCAAATGTGTTGAATTCCATCCATAGCCATTTTCGACGATTTTTTCGAAAAATATCACCCCTTTCCAAAATTTTGGGCAAAAAATTTTTTTTTTCCAAAACCTATCGAATGTTAAAAGGAAAGGTCTGGCCGAGCTCTATTCATTGAAATGGGTTTCAAGATTTTTGAAGGCCTAGTGCCCGAGATATTGTCAAAAATGTCGCATACGGTCAGGGCCGTATACTTTAGGAGCTACAGAGGGTCAAAGGGGTATCATGATGGTTAGAGATGGTTGCAAGTTCCTTAATTGCGATAAAGAGGATGAAGCTTAAGAATATCCTGCTTGGCAAAGTGACAGCTCAGGGGAAAAATTGATATTGTTTTGTTGCTTCACTCACGTACACTGTAGGAACATGTAACACCACTTCCTGTACCTTCTTATTCAATGGTGTGTGAACAGATTTCGAGGTTTTAAGAACTGACAGCTGAAAACTCTTGTGCGTCAACAATAAATTTATCGTTCGAACAGAGAACAGCGTTTCCGGTATTTCAAAGATAAATGTTATCAAAATGAGACAAAAGCGAAACACTGCAACACGACTGATAAGCCTAGGTGTTATTTGATGAGGCAGAGAAAATTGAGGCGGAGATATTCAAAGGATCACTTCAACGCATAAAAAACAAAAAAATCCTTTTTAGACCCATGCAGAAATGAAATGGATAATTTCTTGCCAAAGCCACTGTTTATCTCATGTAGAAGTAGATAGAGCTTTTTTAGCGTTTGTCTTGAGAAATATCACACAAAGCTTCCACTTCCACATCTTTTGTTTATCAACACGTTGCACATCGGCGGCATTTGTGTCGTGTCAAATGGAAAGCTTGTATGTGAAAAAAGCAGCGTGTGTCAATCTGTCAATTTGGCAGGCAATTCGATGTAGCAAACAGCTTTTTGTTTACGTGTTTCTTCTAACCCAATAAATGTTTCACAACTTTGTTTCAAATTTCAATAAATTAAAGAATTGCACTGAAGAGTAAACAAAAAACTCACCAGAAAACGATGATAACAATTTGAGTTTGGGGAGAGTTTTGGTGTAAAAGCGCCGCCTAAGTATTTTATTTTAAGAATTGTTTTTTTTTTTTTTTAATGACGAGCATACACATGAGTATCACAAGTTCACAAGGAGAGTAGTAAGATCTTTGTATATGGAATTTATAGTATTTTCAGCCTCGAGAATTTTTGGTTGGAGAGTCGTCCCGTCTTGGCGCTGTCAGTTTTTCTATATACAAGATTTTAGTTCTGTATCGCGTTCCGGACGTCGCTGTTGTCGATTCACGAGGCTGCAACTACTATAAATTCCATATACAAAGGTAAGATCAAGGAAAGATTCTGGGTTGAAATCAAATATTAATTAAACGGTAAACTTATCAAGAGAGAGCGAAATATTTTCATTGTGAGTATCGCGCGTGAATGAGACAAAAACGAAAGCGAACACACAAAATTGTTTGCTGTTGCGAGCCATCAGCTTTATTAATTCTAAAAACTCTCCATCCAGTGTCCGGAACTTCAGAGTTTTTTCAAGCGTGTTGCGGAGATACCTACATGAAGGGTTAAAATACAAAAAAAGTGGAAGCTCAAAGAGACATGGAATTAGGAGAATTATCGGTCATGCGTATAAGAAATTTACAGTGAGTTGTTTTTCTTTTTGTTTTTTGTTATCAGAAAGAAGCTTTTGTGACGCTGTGTTAACTGGCTTGACATTGGGCGCGTTCAGTTTGGCCTTAGATAGCCGCCTATCCAACTCGATTTTCATGAACGAGTTCGTTAGCTAAATTTGGATAGCTGTGAAAACAAGGGTACAAAATTGAGCCGTTTTCGAATTTCATCGGCTTTCGTTTTGCTTCATAACTCGGTAACCAGTAACAGACCTTTGATTTCGTACATCATTTGAAATAGGCTGGCTGGGAAAATTGGGAGATATAGCGATTTGAAATTGCGGGAAATTTCCAGAAGGCAGAAACCGAAAAAAATTTCCGTTTTTGGCAATACCTCAGCTTTTTAATCATAACTCGCTAACCAGTGCTCGCAGACAGTTCTGGTTTTCAGTGACTGATAGAAGACAAACAGACCTTTGATTTCGTACATCATTTGAAATAAACTGGCTGAGAAAATTGAGAGATACGGTAATTTGAAATCGCGGAAAATTTCCTGAAGGCATAGAAATCGAACAATTAACATTTTTGCCAATATCTCAGCTACAAGGCCTTCAAAAAGCTTGAAGGTCATGTCAATAGAGCTCGGCTAGACCTTTCTTTTGATGTATGATTCGATAGGTTTTGGAAAAATCTTGGAATTTTTTTTATTTTTGCCCAAAATTTTGGCCAGGGGTTAGCCCATGATATTTTTCCGGAAAAATGGTCGAAAATAGATTTCGCTCAATTCAACATATTTGATTGTTCTCGTCATCCTGAGCCTAACGCTTCAAGCCAAACTCAAATCCGAGCCCTGGTTGCCGAGATATTTGCATCCGAAGATATTCCTTCTATGGAATTACAGCAAGATAAGGACGAAAACCAATAAAAATGTCCTTCTGATCATAACTCGGTATACAGTGCTCGCAGACAGTTTTGGTTTTCAGCGACTGATAGAAGACAAACAGACCTTTGTTTTCGTATATTACTTGAAAAAGGCTGGCTGGGAAAATTGAGAGATATGACAATTTGAAATCGAGGGAAATTTCCTGAAGGCAGAAATCGAAAAAAATTCCTTTTGATGGTTTTTTGATCATAGCTCGGTAACCAGTGCTCGCAGACTGTTTTAGTTTTCAGTGACTGATAGGGAAATCGTTATCCGGGAATTCGATTACCAGGAAAACCACCCCAACCCAGGAATTGCAAAATGGGAAAGAGTTGAATGGATGGATACAAAGAGAAACACAAAAAACTGTCAGTTTATTTGTTTTATTTATAAAACTATTGTCTTGGTCTATAAAACTTAAATCTAAGCTAGAAAATAGTTAAATCTAAGGCAGCAGAATTCGACTTAACTTAAAAAATTATCTGCAATAAGACTATTAACAAAAAGATCAGTTTTCGAATGTAAAAAAAAAATATATTAACATAATACAGATTCAGATAACTTTTGGTTTTGTTGTTTTTGCTTAAATATAATTTATAAATTATTTAAAAATTGTTTTTTTATTGAAAAATTTACATACAACCACATGATTCAATAACCATGTTGGGAAATTTCATAAGTGTTGCTGTGTTATTGCTATCCCTGAAGAATATCTCAAGAGATGAGTACTGATTTGCTGTACAACATGGTATCAGTTCCAAGGGTTTTTTCCCAGCAGTATCTCGATGTGAAATAACTTTCTGCAAACAGAAAATAAACAAAAATAGAAGAAGTGATTATTTTTTTTTGATTCATGAAGAGAAACACGCTTAATTGACGTGATATTTTCTATGCGAGATAGTGTCAATGGTCCTAATAATAAAAATAAAATCCCTCACCCCCATTTAAGCCTAGAGGCCATTTGTTAGAGTCATGATTACGAAATGATCTCTGTTACTACGTATTGCTTTTTTCTTAAGAGAGAATCTGTTATGCTCTTCAATTTGAAAACCATCAGAGCGCAGAGCAACATCCGAAAGGCCAAGAACCTGATTTTTTCAGAATTTTTGTTTACTTAAATGGAATTTGGACTTTTGTTATGATTGTATGAAGTTTTTTTATTTCAATTCATGGATGGTCCTCAATTTATAGATTTTTTGTTTTCTTCTCTAATGTGTTGTCATCTTAAGACTGGGCGCGTTCTAGTAGTTAATCTTTGCATGTATGAAAGTACTGTCAATTTATTGGCATGACATTTGGGATGTTGCATACGGTTTTCGGCTAAGAAGTAACGTGAACTGACTTTGACAGCCAGGAGCATAAAGAATTCTCAAGAGGAAATCAATATCAATCAAGAAAAGTTACTCACTCTCATCAATGAACTATGATGTGTTGTTGTTTGTGCTATACTCGCCGCTGTCGAACAGGATCCTCTGCAAAAATATGCGTCATAGCCTCTGGGACTAATTATCCAATCGCCCCAACCGATCTCATCAAATGAGATGTACAACTTCTCACGGCAGCATTCGGTAACGCCGTTTGTACAATTAACACTGCGTTTTTGTCGCGAAACACGACGTCTATTCTGTGTATCGATCATGATGAATGGTCGATAGTCCTTATCTGTTGAAACAAGAGCATCAGGTGTCTTAATTTCGCACGATTCACAGGATACATGAATCAAATGGCTGAGTTCATGGATTCCAAACCATCGCTTGATTGGCCATTCGATGTCGATCTTCATCCAGCCCTCTACAAAAATACAAAAAACAAAATTACAACAATTTTAGATCAAAGTTTAAGGCCTGCTGAGAATATTGCAATTCAATTTTTTGAGATGATAGCAATATTGTTTATCAATTGTGATTGTGGGTGGAGCAAAAAGCGGTTATCACTACTTTTATGACACGAGCACATTTTGTTCTAGATTTATGGGTTTTTCATGAGTGTTATTTTATTAAAGCCCCGAATGCAAACAACAATTAAAAAAATAATTGAGATGAAAAAGTCGTCTCTGGGGTCATTCGACTTTCTGGACGAAAGTCCAAAACAACTCCCGGACTTTGAGTAAAAAGAGTATTGATAATGTCAAGTTGTTTTTCTTAGACACAAAAGACTTTGTCAGCTCACCTTGCACATCGACTGATTGAATGGCTATTGGCTTCACTTTCGGTAGATATTTGGAATTATGACCACCCTGTTCGACTTCTGACACGACAATTGTCTGTTTTAGGAGATCTTTTGAGTTCCTCTTTTTGAATATCCACAAAACTGCTTTACTAACATCGATGTTTTCCAGGTCTAGGTCATCGATTTTGAAGGAGAAACATATTGAAGGCTGACTTAGGTGGTTGCACTCTTGTTTTTCTGCAAGAAAATCAAAAAAATGTAATGAAAATGTTGCCAGGTCTTCTTTTAACCCGTTGGATTAAAGTTTGTGACAGAATTTGGAACCATTTGGAACTTTATTGTGGTAAAGGGTTTTTCAATTGGCGCGGGTAGATTTTGGCACCCCGTGGCGGCCATTTTGTTTCGGTGACATCTGTCTAATCTAGACGTCGACTCTTCAACGTTTAGTGGCCAAATTTGAGACGATCGGTTGAGTAAGCACCCGTACGTTCAAGGAACGCAAGATCGGCTGAGAACATCGCCGCGGTCCGTGAAAGTGTACAGCAGTCTATTCCTCGCCCCGTGCACTAGAACTCGGCCTTTCGCAGACTTCAACTTGGCGAATTTTGCGTGGGGACTTGGGCCTACACCCGTACAAGATCCAACCGACTCAGGAGCTCAAAGTTCATGAGCTGACTGGGCTTCGAATACAGCAGAACCCGAGGCAGTCTATTCCTCAAGAGCTCGGCCTTTCGCAGACTTCAACTTGGTGAATTTTGCGTGGGGACTTGGGCCTACACCCGAGCTGACTGGGGCTTCGAATCACATCTACCCGCCCCTATCAAAAAACCCTTTACCCAAAAGGCTTCACAAAAAAGGAACTCACCTCTTTCTAAGAATATAAATTTTTTACTAGCTCTCGCATAGTAATCATCCAGGTCTTTGGAACTCTTTGGCTCATCCAGATGAATTGTGGTTTCTTCATAAATTGGCTTTGGCATTCCAACTGCCGACACATTAGGCTTATCTTTCAAGCGGAGTTTCTCTAAAATTTGTCTCTTTACAAACTCAATGCGCAAAAGAGTGAGTTCCTCTTCACTCACACGAACATTTTGTTGATTCGTTGACTCGCATTTGGGGCATTTGATCGTCGGTGTCGCACTTTTAAGTTGTTGCTTCTGATGATGATGATGTCTTCGACGTGATTCAGGTCTCACATCCAGATTATTGTCATGAATATCAAGATCGTCTTCATGTTGACGAACATCAGGACTTGCAACATCAAAATAGTCTTCTTCTTGATTATTATTACTGTCACTAAGTGAAGGCTTATTTAATTCCCTATTGACTATGTACCAGAGATTTGGTCTGTTTGGACGTTCTTCTTCTGGTTCTTCTTGATTTTTTGATGGGAAACCATCGATGTGACGGTTTCCTTTGTTCATTTTCATTTGATCGTGTTCGAGTTGAACGCCGCCACTTTGTTGGTGAGAATTATGTGACAGCTGATGTGATGGATAGGGATATTGTCGATGGTTGTTGTGTTCACGATGGACATTTTGTTGGTCGCTTGTTTCTAGCGATCCTTGCTTTTGGGGACGTAGATGATGATGAGTGGGCTTGTAAGCGTCTGATCTGACAAACATTCTATTGTTGATGTTGGTGCATTCTAAGGCTACGCTAGCCAGGAGGACCAAAGTAATGAAGTATTTCACCATTTCTGTAGCTTCGTTTCTAATAATTAGATTTGTTATTCGTTTAAATAGCTGTGCGTTTAAGGACTAGTGGAAGTGCTGTTGCGTGTATCTTGGATACAAAATGTTGCGTTGGATAGAGTCTTGACTATCTCTTAGGGAGCATCGATATATTAATTGTAGCCTTTAGGTTTTTTAGGAGCATAGATTTGATTATTTACACAAATTCACCACACTTTCAGGTGTCAATTCAGCGTCGGCATCTATGAGAGAAACAAGGACAAGGAATATTAATTTAATTCTTAAGAATTCACCAAATAATTTCATGATTTGCAAAAGAAAACAATTCATGTTGGATGAGATAATTTCATAATCGTAACGGAGGCCATGGTGTCAATATTGAATTCAACAACCAGATTATTTTTGCTCTCAACTTTCCTGATGTGCATTTTGTGGGGAAATTTTCATCAGACAAGTTCAAGGATTGGAGAAAGCTTACAGGAAATAGGTTCCCTGGCATCAGAAATCTTGACTGCGAATTGCATCAGAATTTCAACAATAGTGTTGCGGCAACACTGTTGCCCCATATGGGGGTGGTGTAGTGATCACGCGGCCGATTGGTGATCGTCATCTTTTCATCCCGAAAGTATTTACCAAAACGCACAATAACAACATAAAGTTGCGTCAGAAAAACTAACATTACGTTAACTCGACTTTGGTCGGCTTAAACTGGCAAATGAGCAGCTCTCGTTCACCTCAAAAGCTATTGCTAAAAATCTCTTCTCTTCTTAGTTAGGAAACATTTTGAAATGTGCTATTTCTCACATCCCTCATTTCTGTTGATTTTTGACGACTCTATCACTTTTTTCCAATATGACGGCACGTGCACATCGATCTTAATCACAAAATGTTACACACGATGTAATAGAAGAGGAAAGCCATTCAACTTTACAAAATTGCAAGGGGGAGAAGTCGTAGTACGTAGATACATAAATGTATTTCTTAGTTACGCAACATTTTTATTTCATCAGAACAATTTTTGAACTAAAAAGTTTCTAAACATGACTTTTGACATCAAAAGGGAGCGGGAGAGTTCCATTTGTAAAATTAAAATTAATCCTAAGCTCGTTCGCGTGGAAGTTCATTGATAAGCCGAGATAGGTACAAAATGAAAAAAATAAAAATGTTGATAAACCGCAAAAGTGTGTGTCAACTTTTTTGTTGGTTGGTGACACTGCAAGAATTTTTTTTGTTTAAACTCAACTTTTATGCCCAACAGGAAATAAATTGCACTAATCAGCTTTGGCAAACGTCAAAAAAGTATTAATGCGTAGTTATGCTTATGTCATCATGTGATTCCTTTCATCATCATGTTTATAAACAGACAAAGACTGCTATCAATTTGACGATCAGTTATGCTGCTAGATTAAAAAAAGATCTCCTGATCTTGAGTTATCAGTTAATCAATCCCTCTGGCGGCGCGGAACATGCTCTTAGCAAATACTCAACATTCTTCAACATGTTTAGGTACATAGAATATTCTCATCGGTTTAGAGATTTCTGGTTGAATTTCTGGTAGAGATTTCTTGTTGCTGATAGCCGTATGCTACGTTACGCATACGGAAAATTGATTGTAGTCAAATTTAATAAGATTGAAACTCAGAATCGATCACATATGGAAATCGTGACAGCTCTTGAAGAGCCAAGGCCTAAGTGACTTAGTCTCATCAACAATTCTCTGGGGTGCGTGTGACAAATTGAGGGGACCTACAATTTAACGCCGATTTTCCGAACGGCAAAGTTGGAGAAGCACTTTTTCATGACAGATTGATACTCTTGGAGGTTTTGTCCGTTCTTCGCAAGAGGCAGGGTCCGTGAAAGATGAAATAAATACTTAATGGGCACGAGAAGGACTCGAACCCAAGACGTTCTGTTTAGCAGCCAATGCACCTAGCCACTTAGCCACGGGCGGCTGCTCTGCGTTTTGACTTACCCTTAATCCGAGAAGAGTTAAGATTTATTCTAAATCAAAGTACTTCGCTAAATCTCGGATTTAGGGTCTCATTTCTTGATTCTAGTTAAGGGTGCTGTTCTGTAGTATTTTTGACAAAGGGGCCAGTCGTAGCTGTCATTGAAATCCATCCGGAAAAAGAGAAACATGAGGAAACTGAATTTCTCTAACCGAAACAACAGATTCGTATCGTATGTCGATTTTCATTGGACGTCTAGAAGCATTCGGAAGAGCCCAGAAGTCTTCTGAAACCGTTCCATTGGACTGACTTTGACAGACGGAATGTTTCTGAGAAGAGCAGAACTCCATTGGACGTCTAGAAGCATTCGGAAGAGTCCAGAAGTCCATTGGACTGACTTTGACAGACGGAATGCCTCTGAGAAGAGCAGAACTCTCATCCGAAGAATGACACATGCATCAGAACCCGTTCACTTGGAGGTAGAAGAAGAAACGTCAAATTAAGACCAATGGAAAACGACGTAAAATTTCATTTAAGTTCTTTTTTGGGAATATCTGTCAAATTAATCATCTTTTTCTGTCAGATGCGATGCACAACTGTAACGTAACGTAACCATATTTGTTTCTGAGGAATTCACTGGGCAATTGAACCAAGCTCTGAGGAGATTATATTAAGAATCCTCAGATTTACTTTTAACTAAATAGGGAGGGTAGTAAATTTCATCTTGATTATGCTCCTGTCAAATGTCAAATGTCAAATTGAGCACTGATCTGTTTATATGTGTGATGTTGGCTTAGCTCAACGATTCGACGAATTTCTAAGCCAGAAATTGGATGGACTGGCTACTCAGAGCAACAATTTTTGTAAATTCAAAAGCTTATAACCAAGGCCGTGTGCGAATTGAGTTAAAAAGTGGTTTAAATTTGACGTTTGGTTAAATTTTGACATTTCGCATTGAATAAAATGCGGTAAAATTTGACTAGCTGCGGAGCAGGTTAAAATATGACAGTAGCGGTTAAAAATTCATCCATTTTTAACCACAATTCATCCAATTCGCACACGGACTTAAAAATGAAAATTTTAGGGGTTAATCCAGTTGTCAAAATTCAACTAAAGTTCATCAATAAAATGATTAAAAATATAAAACAGAATCTCCGTATATATCTCTTCAAAGAATTATGCTGTCGATAGGCATATACGTTTTTCTTTTTTTTAGAATCAAAACATACCTAAGAAACTGAAGTAGAATGTACCTCAAGTTATGTCAAAGTTTTCGTGACCATCACTTAAAGTTAAAGAGAGTAAGGCTTTAGCACAATGTCCTTTTTCTTGATTTAAAATGTTTGAATCTGTAAACTGCCTCGAAATCACTTTTTCTTTTTCTGATCGTTTTTTTTTTCGTTTTAGGGTAACTTCCTCGCGAATTGAAGACGACTGTCGACTATAAGACTAGAACGAATTGACTTATTCGAACAACTAAGTATGCGCCTTAATATTGATAAATCGAACTTGTGTGGTGTTCTCTTCTCTCTTTAGAAAAGAATTTTAAAAAATAAAATAGCTAACTGCCCATCGCTTAGTATTATTAATGGCTGGGGATGCGAAGCCGAAGAGATTAGACCAATGTACAAGTACATATGTGTTCAATTCAACTGTCAACTTTATCAGTTTGAAAAATTGTTTAAGAGAGAAAACGAATGCCATTGAGTTTCTCTTTCTCTTATAAACTTGTTAATTATTATTATTTATTGTTTTTGTTAAGTTGTTGCGGTAGGACATGATCTTACCCTCAAGAGAATTTATGTTTGGTAGGATTAGGAGAGCTTTAATAAACAATAAGGGGGTTTTGCTTTAATCGGAGTTATTCTAAAGAGAGTTTCTATCACTTCAAACAATCTGAACTCTTTAAAAATTGATTCGCTGATTCACGGACTAATCATGGGGCGACGAATGTCTTAAAGTCCAAATGAGTTAAATTTTGTAGTAGGTCCATTGCAGAGGGTTCATAAGTCCATAACATCTAGACTTTGAACCCTTTTGGACGACATTTGGAACAGTTTTCTCTTACTTTACCCTAAGCACAGGAAGTTTTCGATTATCGACATCGATTGTCAATATTACGTGACTCGTAAGTAGTCTGGACTTTGCGAATTAATTTCAGCTACAAACATGATGCGTGATAATTTCCACAAAAAAAAAAAAACAACTTTTGTTTCAAGATAAGAAAAAGAGAAATGAGCTTGTAAATTAAGCGACGCCGTACGCCATTGAGTAAAGTCCACTTTATGTGTCATGCACCATATGAATGCAAATTTCAAGATAATTCCCCTTTAGTCTTTAGTAATATTTTGTTCATAGATAAAAATTGGTTGAAATCGTTTTGAATATGAAACAAAGAATTCGACGCTCTAAAGAGTGGATGAGTGTTGAGTATTTGAGTCTAAGCGTCATAGAGTTGGTCCAGCCACTTTGTCACACGTGAAAACTCGTGAATTTCAATGACAAATTCCCGCCAGGAAAACATTCTTGGAGTGGATTTGTTTAGTAATCTAGCTGAAGACCAATTTCCTGTTCAAACTTCCTGGTTTCACAGATGACAGATGACAGATAGTTTCGTCCAAATACCTACAAGTTGTCGGCTAATAGTTACAAGAACATCACCTGGTTCCAAAGATGACAAATGTCACAAAACCTCGATTATTTTCGATTAAATGCCTCAACACCTTGGAAACTATCTTATCTGTGACTGAAGAGCATCATTTACAACTGGTTCGTTCATATGCTAAACGTCACGCTACCTTGCCGATACAGATAGAATACAACATACTTTTAGGATCTTATAAAAACCAGAAGACAGAACAGCAAATTTTCCTTGGAAAACAACAACAATTTGGATTGCCAGTAAAAAAATGACAGTTGTGCCGGCGATAGAACTATCAATTATTGAAATGAAGATGGCGTTGATGCGTGTAAAAACTTTTAGAACTCTTTAGTACAAATGGTTTTCACAAATGTCGGTCGTTTTCCATTGGTCTTTTTTTGACGTTTCTTCTTCCACCTCCAATGGAACGCGTTATGATGTATGTGTCATTCTTCGGACGATTCTGTTTTCAAAACAGAAGAGTTCTGCTCTTCTCAGAAACATTCTGTCTGTCAAAGTCGGTTTCAGAAGACTTCTGGACTCTTCCGAATGCTTCTAGACGTCCAATGGAGTTCTGCTCTTCTCAGAAACATTCCGTCTGTCAAAGTCAGTCCAATGGAACGGTTTCAGAAGACTTCTGAACTCTTCCGAATGCTTCTTGACGACCAATGGAAAACGACATGATTTTTATTTCACCACCAATTTAACTGCCAAAATTATTCCCCTTTGGTGAAAAGACGCGGATTGAAAGAGTGTATTAGCGAAGACACGCACACATCTTTGCAATTTGTAATGTCGTTTTCCATTGGTCTTTTTTTGACGTTTCTTCTTCTACCGCCAATGGAACGGGTTATGATGTATCTGTCATTCTCCGGACCATTCTGTTTTCAAAACAGAAGAGTTCTGCTCTTCTCAGAAGCATTCCGTCTGTCAAAGTCAGTCCAATGGACTTCTGGACTCTTCCGAATGCTTCTAGACGTCCAATGGAGTTCTGCTCTTCTCAGAAACATTCCGTCTGTCAAAGTCAGTCCAATGGAATGGTTTCAGAAGACTTCTGGACTCTTCCAAATGCTTCTGGACGACCGATGGAAAACGACATTTGTATATTAATTTGACAGATGTGCATACGTCATGCCATACTGAATTTTATTTCACCACAACCACTGCCAAAATTATTCCCCTTTGGTGAAAAGACGTGGATTGAAAGAGTGTATTAGCGAAGACACGCACACATCTTTGCAATTTGTAAATTTTAGCTGCCATTTTGACAGCTTTGTTTCCCATCTTCTTACTCTATTTGATCTCTGGTCATAACCTTGCAGACATTGTATTTCTGTTACCTAGTACCCGCGAAATGAAAATCGATCCTAGTGCCATCTTGAGATCTGGCGCAAGAGCTATTTTTTTTACATAGTTTGATATTGGGAAAAAAAAGCTTTTGCGCCAGATCTCAAGATGACACCACAATCGATTGTCATCTCGCGGGTACTAGCTAGATGCTTGCAGACTAGAAGACGTAAATTTGTATTTTAACAAAAAATAATAATTAATTTAGTATTGCAGAGCAATTGTATGGCGGCAAATTGTTAATATATGCATTTATATGGATATGATCCTGCTTCATCTTGTTACAACAACAAACATCAAAAAAGACTCCTACTTTGCGCGTTTTCTGCAGCTGCATTCCATACTTGATACACGAATTTCGGGATTAAAAGGCTAAAACAAGGCAGTTTCTCATCGTTTGCCATCCAACAGAACAAAAATGCATTCTCAAAGGACTTTTAACGCGATATTAAGTGATAAGTGTTCCATGTTCCCCATGTTCCCCATGTTCCTGTTTTGAACAACAACCAATTGAATTTTAAGGACTTCTTCCAAAAGCCAAGCTTCACACAATATGGAGTCCAAAAAGAACGACAAATGTCTACGCAAAGCAGCAAATTCAACAACAATCAGCAGCTCAAACACGAGCTTATTGCATTCCTACTTGCAAGATTGCCAACAACAGCCACCCTCTCCAGCATCGTCATCGACATCCCAAACAACCGGCGATACGACATTTGAGCCATCCATCGATATGATGGTCAACGATTTTGATGATGAACAAACTCTTACCGAGGAAGAAGCTCTAGCTGAGCTAGAAGCGAAAGATCCAGCCGATGAAATCGAAACACTCCATAAGGAAAGTGAAATGCCCTTGGAAATGTTGTTGGCCCATTACAGGCAACAGGATTACCGAGAACCAGTGCCAGTGGCTCAGAAACGCCACAAACGTAAGAAATCCGGAAAAAAAAACAAACAATCACGTTCGAAGCACCAATATCATCAGCATCAGCACTCCCCATCGAAATCAAAGAAGTCAGTTGCTTCATCGTCTTTGAAGAGCAGCCAATCCGATGGTAATTCTGAATCTATCGATGAGATAATTGTCATCGAAGAGAGTGAAGATGAAGTGGAAATTTTGAAAGTCGAAAAAGCTGATACTGATGCTGGAGGCGATGGAGAAGACGAGGTAAATGATGATGGCGACGACGATGAAGAAGCAGAATTTGAGGATTATACGTTGGAAAAAACCAAATTAACTCCCCTGGCTCTGCTCTATCCCGACAAGTACGCTCACATTCATGACAAAATGGACGAAGGTAGGTAGGTCTGGTTTGTCTTGAAGCGATTTTGACTTCTTTTTAACCCCAACAGACTGCTCGGACGACTACGACGATGATGATGATTACGTGAAAAAAACCATAATGGTGGGTAGCGCCTATCAAGCTTCCATACCGATTGGACTGTCAAAGTACGGTGATGTGTTGCCCTATGAAAACGAGGACAAACTCATATGGGAACCATCACAAGTAAGCGAACAAGAAGTCGAAGATTATTTGATTCGAGTGAAGGAACTGAAATCATCGCCAAATCTGTCAACACAAGACGATGAGATTCCATCGTCGTCAGCGTCTGTAACATCAGAATCAGACGGAAGTAACACAGTCAAGGATGATGAACAGGTAACATGCGCTTATCCGCCACTGTTTTGTGTAACCATCGTCTCTTCCTTTCAAGGCCCTGCACCTCCTGGTTCAATGTGGATATAATTTCAAGGAAGCCTTACGTCGCAGACGTTTGAACGCAGTTCCTTTGACTGGAACAATGAGCTTGTGGTCGGAAGAAGAGTGTCGGAATTTCGAGGAAGGTATCCAGAAATTCGGAAAGGATTTTCGAAAAATTCGACAGTTGCAAGTTCGGACTCGATCAATTCGAGAACTCGTCCAATTCTACTACCTTTGGAAGAAAACCGAACGTCATGATCAAGATTTTGTCGATTCTGATACCATCGATGTCATGGATGCTTATTTGGACTTCGATGAACGCGACACTAATGGTACTGCAGCTAAACCTACTTCTTCCTCCTCCTGCATCTTATCGAGTGATTCATATGGAATAGGTATGCTCCTCATCTGTCAAAAGCTTTTTTTCATCTCCTTAACTTTCAGCGCAAGATCAACCACCTAAACGACATCTTGGCAACTTTTCCATCATGAATGAAACCTCTTCCAGTGTGCATCCTAAGAAGACAAAAAAATCCCATCGTCGACGAAGTAGCAGTAGTCTTCTCTCCGGCACCAAGTCCAAACATCATCATGACACTACGTCGTCGTCGTCTATCGTTTTTGACAAAACATCCTCGTCAGAACCAGCATCAGCATCGGCATCGACTAAAACTTGGCGAAACAATAGTTCCTCTCCTTTGTCCACCCACAACTCGAGTGCTGAATCTTCCTCGTCATCTCCACCGTTGTTTCTGACGTCAACAAATAATCCAAAGCAAAAATGATTTTTACTTAAATTCCAGACAAATACAAATACAAGTCCAATAAATAATCTATTTACACTTGCATATGTATGCATGGCTGTGGTGTCAAATATTGATTTTTATGTAACTTAAGATTTTTACCGTTAATTTTATGTAAGGTTCTGAGAATCGAACTAAGTTTGCTTGATATGTTTACTCGAGAGTTAGTTTCGTTTATGAAAACAAAGACAACTGTCAAACTTTGAAAGAAAAATATATGTGCGACTTGCAAATTTGCAATTGAAATTCTTATAGTTCTCATCATCCTGAGCCTAACGGTGAAAGCCAAACTCAAATCCGAGCCCTGGTTGCCGAGATATTTGCATCCGAAGATATTCCTTCTATGGGATATCAGCAAGATAAGGACAAAAACCAATAAAAATGTCCTTTTGATCATAACTCGGTAACCAGTGCTCATAGACAGTTATGGTTTTCAGTGACTGATAGAAGACAAACAGACCTTTGATTTGGTACCTCATTTGATATAGGCTGGCTGGGAAAATTGAGAGATATGGCAATTTGAAACCGCGGGAAATTTCCTGAAGGCAGGAATCGAAAAAAATTTCCATTTTTGGCAATACCCCAGCTTTTTGATCATATCTCGGTAACTAGTGCTCGCAGACAGTTCTGGTTTTCAGTGACTGATAGAAGACAAACAGACCTTTGGCTGGCTGGGAAAATTTAGAGATATGGCAATTTGAAATCGCGGGAAATTTCCTGAAGGCAGAAATCGAAAAAAAAATTCAATTTTTGGCAATACCTCAGCTTTTTGATCATTACTCGGTAGCCAGTGCTCGCAGACAGTCTTGGTTTTCAGTGACTGATAGAGGACAAACAGACCTTTGATTTCGTGTATCAGATGAGATAGGCTGGGTGGAAAAATTGAGAGATGTGGCAATTTGAAATCGCGGTAAATTTCCTGAAGGCAGAAATCGAAAAAAAAATTCCATTTTTGGCAATGCCTCAGCTTTTTGATCATTACTCGGTAACCAGTGCTCGCAGACAGTTCTGGTTTTCAGTGGCTGATAGAAGACAAACAGACCTTTGATTTCGTTCATCACTTGAAATAGGCTGGCTGGGAAAATCGTGAGATATGGCGATTTGAAATCGCGGGAAATTTCCTGAAGGCAGAAATCGAAAAAAAATCCCTTTTTAGTTTTAATTATTTTGTTTTGTTTATTTTATCTATTCGTTTTTCAAATTACATACATTTTTTATTTGATTTGATATTCTCGTTTATTTATATTCGTTTTTTTGTGTTCTGTTAATTTCTAGAGAGTTTTCTTTATACATTAAAACAAACTTAGTTCTCTAATAGTGTTTTTCCTTTTAACTAGTATTTTTTATGTAAGTGATTACTCGATTAGCTATTTTTACTACAGTCATTTTTGGTTTAACTTAAAACTCTGGTTAATTTTTTTAAATTTAAGTCGATTTTTTCTACTTTTTATTGTATGTATATACACAGTCGATTAAATGAATAAACACGGAATATCGTTTATTAACAAAATAATATGTTTCTACTGTTTTCACATTAATTGTGTTTTTTAACATTTTTTAATAAATTAGTAATAAAGGGTCCGCCATCTAAGGTTTTTTTTTGAACTAGTGATTATTTCGTGAATGGTAACACTGATTTGACAGATAACTATCCATTGTATTTCTATTTAGCTAGTACCCGCGAGATGACAATCGATTGTAGTGCCATCTTGAGATCTGGCGCAGTGCTATTTTTTTTGCATAAGTTTGGTATTGAGAAAAAAATAGCTTTGCGCCAGATCTCAAGATGGCACCACAATCGATTGTCATCTCGCGGGTACTAGCTAAATAGAAATACAATGGTTCTATCCTTCCGCTGAACGATTATCCTTACGCTTGAACAACGCTGGGAAATATGTCGACTGCAATCGACTCAGAGAAGGTGTCGCAGAGCTGATGTCGTTTGGCCACCTCTGAGCTGCGATTCGACTATTATTTGTGGGGTGCCGTAAGAGATAAGTGTTATGCCGACAATTGACGCCTTAAAGGACAATATCCGTGAAGCCATTGGTGAAATACAGCTCCACACATTTTCAAAAAAAAAAAGTTATTTGGCGGACCCTTTAGTTGTGTTCGCTAGATGTTTATACAGATATTCAAGTTCTCTTAAATTTTAGTTAAATTTCTCTTAACTTGTGATTTTTTTTTCAATCTAACATAATTTCTGTTAACGTTGCAATAAAGATTTAATTTTTGTCAGTCGAAATGTGTTCAAACAAAACTCATTTGCGCGATGTACCTTCAAAGTAGTTTTGAATGCTTCCGATTCTTCTTCAACCCGACTTGACTCTCGTTTGTGTTCTCTCAGGAGAAGGCATGGATATAATAATGAAACATCAATAGTCGGTTGAACCATGTCCATGAATCTTAGCTTCTTGAATCATTCATGGTAGAAGCAAGTTCCAGCCTAGGATAAGGATTAAAGGGGCGAGCTTAAATGAACAAAGTGGATATGTCAGGACAAAAAAATCTAAAGAAAATGAAAAATGTAGAAACGGAAGCAAACAGCTACTGAATGATGGCATTCTAGGAAGACAATGAATTTCCATCTCCGCATGAACAATGTGTCCTGTCCCTGTCGCTGAATGCTGAACTGCATTGCAAGTCCAGAATCAGGGATAGAGTAAAAAACCAGCAGCAGGATGCTTTTTTTCTTAGTTAATTCCGTGAGTGAACGAAGGCCATAATCGCTTCAGCTCTTTTCGAATGTCAAGTCAGACATCCCACTTCTGAAAAAGTGTGTTTTTGATGAAAATTGAAACGTTTGAGGTTTAAGCACCTCATCATCTCATTCCAACTACAAACTAGTGCTTGCATGATCAGCTCAATGCCGAATACGAGTCCTTGAACAAAGACAAGGAGCAGATTAAGGTGACGGTTCGTGATTTGCGCAGCGAAAATCGTGAGCTGAAGGAACGTTCTCAAGGTCTGGAGAAACAGCTGGTCAAATTGAAAGCACAAATCGCTGCAATGAAGCCGAGTGTCGATGATTTGGGTATCTTGCGCACAGAACACTCGCAAGTTGACGGACGACTTCCGCAGTTTGTTCGCCACAAGTGATCGTTTCAAGAACGAATATAAAAACATTCAGGAACAGTACAAAATGATTCGAGCTGAGAACAGCCGACTTAAGTTGCAAAACACCAGGATTTCAGGCGAGTTGAACGCTAAGACCGATCACATTAAGAGCATGGAGGTTGAGTACCAAAGGCCATTCAGCGTTGTGAGATGCTGCTTCAGATGAACTCAGACTTGGACACCGATCGCAAGACCCTTATGGACAATGAATCACAGCTTCTGTCGCAATACCACGAGCTATTGACGCCTTCACTGGAAGACAAACAGCATTTCCACGAAGAAGAGAAAAGCTACACGGACAAGGTCAACAATTTGAATCGCCAAAAGGAGAAGCTCGAGGAGAAAATTATGGAACATTATAAGAAGTCCGAGAATTGTGTTCCAAGAAAAAAGCCTTTGCCAGCAATCTCGTTCGCAGGGTTAAAAAAGCAAGCTCAGACCTGAAGAACATTCTTCCCAGCAGAAATCGACGGTCATGGGTCGGTGACACACGATTGACGCAGTCTCAATTTGCCATTGGCTCCGAGTCCGGCGTCAATGACAAGCTTCATTGTTTCCGACACACCCCTCCTACAACGAAATGTTGCAATGCGTCAAAGTTTGCAACGGCTTGAAGCACCCGATGTAACTGGAAGCAGCCTGTTTTAGTTTGTTTGAGGAGCTACAAGCCTGCCATGTACCCAGGAGCAATCCAAGAGCAAATGCAAGACCATGTCTAATGGCGTTTTTCTTTTTTACCTCCGAGCAGATTGGATCAGATCACGGATGTATCAAAAAAAAAATCTGTGTTTCTTTTTTAGCTCGGATTAAATCGGAGCTAAAAAATTTCATGCTCTGAGCTAAATCTATTTGCTCAGGATAAAATGATCGAGCAAATAGAGCAGATAGCTAAGCGAAGACAACAACCGTAATCTGATCTAATCTGCTCGGAGGTAAAAAAGAAAAACGCCATAAAGCTCTAAAAACGTGCTCTTTTGATTGCTTATGCCAGTGCGTGCTCAAAACCCAGTCAGATGGGATTTTGAGTTTGGAGTTTGAGCATTAGGTTCAAAAAAGGCCGCTATTAACTGCTAAAGTTCAGAAATCAATCAAGAACAATCAATACGTTGACGACCTAATCGACAATACAAGCTCAAAGGAAAAGGCTATACAGCTGAGTGAAATTTCCTTCGTACATTTGCAAGGAGGATTTTTCATAAGAAACTGGATCTCCAATTCGCCTGAAGTTGTTAAGGCAATGAAATCTGAGCCTGCCGAACAAGTGGACCTAGCTGTTGATGTGGAACTGGGAACCAAGAAGGTCCTAGGCATGGCATCTGATTGCTTAACCTACAAAATCAATGCCAGTGAAAACCTTTCTGATGTTCTTTCCGGTCATCGTCGTCCAACGAAACTAGAGGTGCTAAGGATCTTGATGACAATTTTTGATCCATTAGGCCTCCTAGCACACTTCCTCATGTACGTTAAAGTCCTTCTGCAGGACATATGACGGTCCAACATAGGATGGGACGAGGAGGTCAAAGATCTCGAAAATGAAAAATGGCTGAAATGGATTCGCTTCCTCCCAGAAATAGCCAAATTTCGTATTCTAAGATGCTACATCGCCAACAATTCTGACCCGAGCACCGAAAAGCAACTGCATATATTCGTGGATGCAAGTGAAAACGATTACGCCACCGTTGCATACCTAAGAATCGCGAATGAAGATAATGTCACTTGTGTTCTCGGCGGCGTTAACACAAGAGTAGCTCCGCTAAAAAGCCTTTCAATCCCGAAACTTGAGCTTCAGGCAGGCGTACGGTTTGCAAGGACCATTAGAGAATCTCACACAATCAAAATCTCTCAGTCATTCTTTTGGTCGGACTCTAAAAATGTCCTCAGCTGGATCAGGTCAGATCATCGCAGATATAAACCATTCGTAGCCTTTCGCGTAAGTGAAATATTAGATCCGACTGGAAATGGATTCCTACCAAGCTGAATGTTGCTGCCGAAATCACGAAGTGGCAGAGATTACCAGAGTTTAAGGCAACCAGTCAGTGGTTCACTGGTCCAGAATTTCTCTAACTACAGCCAAGTCTTTGGCCAAACGAAATACCTTTTGAAAAAGCTACAGTCGAGGAGCTAAAAACATGTTTTGTCAACTTATACCAACTGCACCGTGAAGACAATTTCCCAAGCAACCATGTTTCCAGCTGGAGACGCCTCTCAAGAACTGCAGCATACGCCTTGCGTTTCATAGGGAATACTAGTATCAAGCGATACGAAAGGAGGTTTGGTATAATCCATCAGCGGAAGAAAGGACACCTCGTATGGTCTTTTACTTCGTTCCTTTGAAGGACTCAGTTTTTTTTTGTTCAAAATGACTCATTTTTTCAGCTGCGAGGACTCATTTAAAATTCGACATGCGGCAACACTGGCCAAGGAGTTAAGAAGAGCGAGAGAGTGACACATGAAGATAGAGATAAAAATAAGACATAGAGAGCAGAGATTTAAAAGACTGCAGTACTTTGGTAATGCAGTCAGTAAAGTTGCAGTTGAAAGTAGTTGAAGTACCCAAGTTCGTTTGAATTCACCCTGTAACAGAATCCTGTGTATGGATTCGTCTAATAATTTACCCCAGTTTGGGAAATTTGGGATATGAACGTACGCATCTGCTGTTCAGAGGCCAGGGCTGTATACTTTAGGAGCTACAGAGGGTCAAAGGGGTACCATGATGGTTAAAGCTGGTTGCTAATTCCTTAATTATCATAAAGAAGATGAAGATGAAGATGAAGAAGATGGCGCTAGTGCCGCAAAAACTTTTGAAACTAGTACTTCCAACGAGAAACAGATGCAACTTGTGCCAGATATTGGCAATTTTTGGTTTAGTTCCACTACTGCCCGCTTGGTGGCGCTAGTGTTGCGAAATTTGCCATAAACTAAATGATGTTTGCCCTTAATAACTTATGTTAGACTGATTTAAATTAATATTCCGTTCATTGAACAAAATTAAACAAAAGATAAAGTATCTACATTAATGAAATTGAACAAAAAATCAACAAATTATTTACAATGTCATCCTTAATTCTAATTTTAAATATTACCAAGTTAACATGAGGAATTATAATGTTTATAAACTTTTATGTGATACACCTACATGCATAGGATGTAACTGATATACAGTCAAATGGTTTTTTATTTATTATCTCATTTAATTAGTCGACAATTTCCGACATAATTTCTTTTACATGTACACATTGTGTCAAAGGATGTGTATTCCACAAATATACATTTACATTTATATATCGTCCTTACAATTACATATATATTTGGTTTGAGTTATTTGATTGTGAATGAAAGTGTATGTCTTAGTCCTTAGAATTATATATTTTTCATCCTTAAAGGATCTTAATGTGTAATACGTCTTTCAACTTCATCAAGCCCTCCTGTGCTCTGCCTCACTGCTGTCAACATCAGTTTGTTGTTTTAATGAAATTTATTTTCAATTCTTGTGCGCTAGTGATGGAGGTGTCTGACTGCTGAAGTCATCTCGGCTGATAGAAACGATCCATGGACGTCGCTTGTGATATGATTGATTGCTGGCATACCGCTATCGATAACACACAAAAGATAACAATTGCTAAATTTGATGGGCTCGGCACGCCACCACTTGTTTGCATGGCAGCAGGATGTTCGCCTTAAATAAAGAAGAAAAAATGGATTGAAAAATGTATAGGAGGACATCTGTGCATGCAAGGATGTGAGTTTGCTTACCGTTCAAAACGTGAACTTGTACTGAAGCTGGAATAGCTGCCGCCGGAACACAGGTGTAATTTCCTGAATCTCTAAATGATGCACGCGTCAACATAAGGCGACTTGTTGTGCCAACATCGGTTTTTTCTGTTTCTAAGCTGATACCACCGCGCACTGAATCGAAATCAACTACAGACGATCCATGATACCTAAGGAGGGAAAAAGGCGAAACTAGTTAACAGATATTACATTCACTCAAGCGTGTTTCAGTGGGCTTAATTGTCCTTAAAAACAAAGGACAATGGTTTCCAAAAAACACCCACACCCACACCCAACCCCGAAACCACCTGCCACCCCCTGTCTATCTCATTCAGGTAGAGAAAGACTGATTGTTTGTTTTTTCTCTCATCAGGTAATTTTTTTGAGTGATGGTGGGAATGTCACATATGCTTTGCAGCATAAATCCCCATCCTTATCATCCCCATCCTTACCTATCATTTACCTCAACTAGTTTGAAGTTGGTAATCATTCTGCTTCGTAGTTCGTTCGTACGTTTACCCCTAAATTGGAAGATTGGCGTTACCTTCACTAAAGCGCACCATACACAGTTCAACTCAATCGTCAACTGAATCAAATCAAATGTAAATCAACCTGTGTGTGGCCTTGTCATTTCATCGATTTGACAGTTGAATGGTTGGTTGAAGAAAAATCAAAAGATTTTGATTTTTTGAAGTTGAATATAAAGTCCTTCAACTGAATTGAACTGCATGTGGACGAGTTGATTGATTTGCTGTCAAAACACAGATGAGTTTAAAAGGGAGATGGAAACCAAGCTGACAAAATGACAATGCCTACAAGCTATGGACCATAGTAACTGCGATAGTATGCGTGTTTTTACCAATACTATCACAGGAAATATGGTCCTACCACCTCATTTTTGTTGCTGTTTTTTCACAGACACGAAGTAATAGTAAAATAAAATTTGAGGTATCTTCTCTCTGGTCAAAACAGCATCAGTCGAATTTTTGAATTTAAAGCAAGTTGAAGCAATGCGTTCCAACTCAGTCTATGCAGTGTGTGCTCGAACACAAACCTAGTTGACAACTCAGTTTACAATCGAGTTGAAATGTGTATGGGGCACTTAAGGACCAATGTGTGCATAAGATGGATTTTATTTTCTCATCAATAAGTTTTATCCTTCAACATGTGTCCCTTCCTTCGATTTTGAAAGGTAGGAGCTCCCTCACCTACATAATATGAACAAATTGGGGACGAAATTTACATTTTAATCAAAATTCTCCCCTGGACAACCCCTTACCTGTGTACATCTACAGTCTACGAGGTATACATCGTTCTTAAAGTTTTTATAAAAAGGATAGGGGTTTTATTTGTAGGTGAGGGTTGCCGAAGCATCTCAATTAAGAGTGTTCCGGAATAAAACTGAAAACTCTACTGTACGTGTGTATGGCATCGGCAGGACCGATTTAAATGATTTCTAAGAACAGCTGAACCGATTTGCCTCAAATTGGTGGGAAAGTAGCTCAGAACCAGTGGTGGTGTTCGACCCCTGTCCCTCTTACATGCCCACACCCCATTCCGGCGCTTTAGTCCTGTAGAAAAAGTTGAAAACTTACCATGAAACAGACGATGCATGAATATTCACTGAGCACGCTAATGAAATAGTACTGTCGCGTTTCACATGAACCTCCGTCGATCCTAGAATTTTTGCTCGAGCAGCTGAAATTGAAAAAAAAAACGAAAAATGTTCAAAGGTCACTATATCAGATGTACATAGATTGAAGTAAAAATTACATAGAAATTGAGTTCAAGGAGTAGCTACGTACATTTTAATTGAGTTTGAGGCAGTAATATTGAGTCAATACTATGGAAGCGAAGCATGCAACAAAATAAAACGCAAAAGCATCATGCAAAGAACTAAAATTGAAAACTCAATAATTATGACTAAGAATGAAAAAAATATATTTATTCTCTGACCTTTGACATCGTAGTACTGGGGCTCAGAATATTTTTCTCTAAGTTCGGCCTCAGCTGGAATTAAAATAAAATAAAATTGCAAGACTTTCAAAATCGTTCAAAATCAACTACAAGTTTTTTGATAAATTTTACTTTTTTACTTTTTAAAAGTTTTTTTTTTTTTATATTGAAAGAAATATTTTGAGCCAAAGTACTAGATATTCTTGGTTTTTTTTTCTTCATTCTTTCACTTTAGCTTTTTACAGAAGCACAGCATACGAAAGTGAGTGCTGAAAAAAGATTCGCGGGAAAATGTAAGCGAATAATTAACATTTTTGCCAATACCTCGGCTACTAGGCCTCCAAAAAGCTTGAAACCCATGTCAATGAATAGAACTCGGCCAGACCTTTCTTTTGATGTATGATTCGATAGGTTTTGGAAAAATTTTGGAATTTTTTTTTTTTGCCAAAATTTTGGCAAGGCCCATGATATTTTCCGGAAAAATGGTCGAAAATAGATTTCGCTAAATTCAACATATTTGATAGTTCTCATCATCCTGAGCCTAACGCTGAAAGCCAAACTCAAATCCGAGCCCTGGTTGCCGAGATATTTGCATCCGAAGATATTCCTTCTATGGGATTACAGCAAGATAAGGACAAAAACCAATAAAAATGTCCTTTTGATTATAACTCGGTAACCAGTCCTCGCAGACAATTCTGGTTTTCAGTGGCTGATAGAAGACAAACAGACCTTTCATTTCGTACATCATTTGAAATAGGCTGCATGGGAAAATTGAGAGATATGGCGATTTGGAATCACGGGAAATTTCAAGAAGGCAGAAATCGACAAAAATTTTCCATTTTTGACAATACCTCAGCTTTTTGATCATAACTCGGTAACCAGTGCTCGCAGACCGATTTGGTTTTCAGTGGCTGATAGGAGACAAACAGACCTTTGATATCGTACATAATTTGAAAAAGTCTGGCTGGAAAAATTGAGAGATATCGCAATTTAAAATCGCAGGAAATTTCCTGAAGGCAGAAATCGAACAAAATTTCCCTCTGCGAAGAGAATCAATTTGGGGTGTGAAAATAGAAAAATTCGCGCGAATTCTGTCCCCAATCCAACAAAAAAGTGCATATCATATTGCCTAATTAAACCTAAATCCTAAACCTTAAAGCTTAACTGGTGAAGGATGCACAGAAGTATTCACATTCATCTGAAAAAAATGTGTCTTCTTGTGTGAAAACGAATACGATTGGAATACAAAAACGAAAGCGAAAATGATAAGCCATAAAAAGAAAAAAAACGCTTTGTACGTATTTTTGATCTCATACCAATACAAATGTTTCATTAATCCTGTATTTCGTTTTTTTATTTGAAATATTCTGTTTTTGATGGCAAAACCCAGGACTGTTTAAAGTATCCACTCCTCAACTGTTACTAACTCTGGAAAATTCATACAGTGGCAGGTATGTAAACCATTACGATTCCCTTTGGATACAGATGATGTAGAATTCCATTTCGTTTCTGAGGATACTGTTGCCCCCTTTGCCCCCTTTGTCGTTGCTATGAAAATCCAACTGTGCGGGGATTTATAACATGCGCCATCGAAGGCGAAGAGAAAAAATGTCAGCATTCATGAATCACTCATAAAAATGTAAATGTATCTCTGAATGCTTTGAATGTGTATTGAAGATTTGGATTTTGTTGCTGTTTATCTAGTTTTAAGCTAAAATGTATCTATGGCTTCGGCTAGTTTCTTCATCACACCCAGAAGGCAGAACAGTGTGGGGGACTTTTTGTTTTTTTAATTTGACTTAGACCCAGCTTATTGTTTTTCTCTTGTGAACAAGTACAAGGTAACTGTGTATCTCCCATCATGAATATCTCGTATGGCATCGGCCCTCAACCACAAATAAATTCTACATGTCACTCAACACTCACTTGCAGAGCGATAAAACAATTAAGCCATGGTGTAGTAATCAGTTGCTTTACCCTACCCCTCCTGGTGGCAAAAATGCAAAACATTCACATACCCTACCCCCATTACAACCACGAACACCCCACCCATCCTCATCGTATTTCAGTCCATAAACGAGAAGTGACGAAATTGCAAATTAAGCTCTAAGCACAAAGGGACAATACTGAACGTCGCTTCGTCGTCGTTAATGGTTAACGATGAGGTGAAGCTTCTGCTAGGTATGTTGATGAAAAATAGAGGGTTTTGGCTTATGTCTGTGTTACTGCTCAAACCTCCTTTTAATCATCCCTTTCCCTTTCCTCTAAGAGGAAGTTTCACTTCAGCAGTCATTGGCTGAAAACAAATTATGAATCGAATACATTGAGGAGGGGGGGAGGGGGTTGTGTTCTAATGACTTTTCCGGCATTCTCTTCTAACTAAAAACACACCAAATCAGACAAGACGTCTTTTAGTCTTTAGACAAAAAATCGTGTCGGATTCCAACACACCGAGGCCGACAAAGACAAGACTTTTTGTCGTACGATAAATAATCGTGTCGCATTCCAACACACACCGAGTCCGACAAAGACAAAATGTCTTGTTCTTGTCGGGTTCGGTGTGTGTTGCTCCTATACAACCCCATAAATTTACTGCAACCGAATCGGACAAGACGTCTTTTTGTCGTACGATAAATAATCGTGTCGAATTCCAACACACACCGAGGCCGACAAAGTCAAAATGTCGTGTCTTTGTCCGCTTCGGTGTGTATTTACTGCAACTGACGAGCGGACAAGACTTTTTATCTTGTCGTGTCTTTTTCGGTGTGTGTTGCCTCATAAGAGCAATGGACTTGTGTCCGAGGAAGACAGAACAAACGTTTTGTCTGATTTGGTGTGTCCTTAGCCTTACAGTACTTTGTATTTCTTTCACATTCAAGATGTTTTAAAAATAATAAGATTTGATGTTGAATGTCAGACAATGACTCACAGTGTGAACAGCGAAACAGCAGTGATTCTTTTCTTGAGACCAAATCACTGTTCCACTGAAGTCACGTATGTAGATTGATAGCTCACCTGTCACTTCTAAAAATTTTGCCAAATTTATCTTCGGCTCTGTATTGACCTGACATTCATAAATGCCACTGTCCCTCTGCTGAGCATATTCGATTTTCAAATCCCAGTCATCGGTGCCCGGTGTGTGAACAACTGAAAAACGCTGATCACCAGTGTAGGTGTAAATGTTTGTTGTTAAAATGTGAAGATCACGTTTTCGCATCCAGGATACCTAAATATATTTTTGTTTGTTGGCCAAAATGATTAAAAATAATTGAGTGATGGAAACATACCGTTCGATTTCCCTTGTTTTTAACTCGACACTTGAGTATTGCGGTTTCGTCAACAACTGTTGATACATTTCTCGGACTGATATCATCAAAGTATGGACGTTCTGAGTCAAGGTAACCTGAAAAGAGATGATTAAGAATAAAAGGTCTATTAATGTCTTATCCTAGGGCAATCAAAAGGCAAAAAAACATGTCCCAGTCGAAGAAAAGTCCCAGTATTCTTGCTAGCAACAAATTCTATCACCTGAATCGAAAGCAAGACCAAAAGTATTTCGATTTCGTTGTACTTAGGGGAGGGCACTCATTTTTATAAAAAAGAAAAAAACGGAAAATTTGTTTTTCGCATTCAGAATCATTCTACTCTTCGCCCCCCCCCCTCCTCACACTGCTAGCTCGTCGAAGGGAATAATCACAAACAAACGCACATCATTATCCGCATCCATGCGTGAGATACAGTTACAAACTTTCCGTGTATACGTGTTGAATAAATTGTGTTTGTCCCACTCCCAATCAGTGCAGTGCTGTCGCTTTCAAGAGTAGTAGGTATTTTTCGGTAGCGTGGAACATCGACAAAACGAAATAAGGATGAATTCGAACAATTTGGCAGTAGTTACGTCTGTGGGTAGGTGACCCCCGAAACGAGTAAAATACTACTATAGTAGCAAAAACGACAGCATTGGCATTGGCGCAACATAATGAAGGACGACATCGAGTGGTGTGGCGGACCACATTTCGTATTAGGATTAAATGTCATATAAAAATAGTATCGGTTTTTATTCAGAGGCGAATAATGCTCCTAAATAACTGTAATAATAATAACAATAATTCAGGACTTATGAGCAAAAAACAACGCTGACAACCAACGCAAAAACGTCGCGACGCATTTAGGGAGGCTTGAGGGCGGGTATATAGCATTGGAATGTGTCCTTAAGTTTTCTTTCTATTCGGCCCCGTATGGTGTGTGGGTATCGAATCGAGTGAATGATGTGATTCTGGCCTTTTATGGTATTAACTTGGAAACACTAAAGAATCATCGTGAAAAGGCCGCTGATTTGCTTTGTTTAGATTTTTATCCTGATTTAAGCAGAAATTATTCCTTAATTTACGATAGTTATTCTCTATCTCTATCTCTATCTCTATCGACTCTTTGGATGCGGATTCGTCGTGGGAAGCAGACTCGGGCAAAAAGTCTTGAGCTTCAAACGCATCACGACGATCCGAATTAAGGCTAAATTCGGCAACATCAGCATGCCCCACAAAGAAGAGAAAAAGGACGACACCAAAGACGAATTCTACGAGCTCCTCGACAAAACATATGAGCAATGTCCTAGCTATGACATGAAAATTGTCCTCGGCGATTTTAACGCAAAGCTGGGAAAAGAGGGACATCTTTGGTGGATTAGCCTGCACGACACCACTTCCCATAACGGATTCAGGCTGATCGGTTTTGCTGCAGGGCGAAATGTTGTGGTAGCAAGCACCTGGTTCCCACATCTCAACATCCATAAAGGTACATGGATATCTCAGTAGTCAGTATCAATCAACTGTCAACCAGATTGATCACATTGCGATCGACGGAAACATTCTAGATGTTCGAACTTTCCGAGGAGCCAACATCGACTCGGACCACTACCTCGTCGTAGCCAAGCTAGTGCTACGAATATCCCGACAACGGCCAAAACAAGGAAATGCTACAAGAAAATTCGACGTCGGATGGCTACAATCGCCAGATCCTTCTCTGAGCGAGTGTCAAGTAACCTCTTAAGGAGTCCTATGCCGCCAACATCAAGTATCGAAGGCCAGTGGCAACATTGCCATCAAAACAGCCATCAAAACGAAACCCCTGGTTTGACGAAGAATGCAGGCAGGCAGGAGGTATACAAAGCGGCGCTGCAAAGAAGGACAAGAGCTGCTCGTGAGCTCTACAAGCAAAAGAGGAGAGAGGAATGCCGATTTTCTCAGGAGAAAAGAGAGAGAGCATGAGAAGCGTCAGATCGAAGATGTTGAGAGAGCCAACAGCAGGAATGAAGTTCGGAGGTTTTATCGGAAGGTAAAACAGCTGACTCAAGGTCATCGAGCAAGAACCGATGCCTGCTGCAGAGATCAAGAAGGGAACGTCATAGTAGAATCGCAGTCAATGCTGGGGATTTGGAAAGACCACTTCTGTAGACTGTATAACGGCGACGACGAACAAAACCCCGCCGTCAGACAGGAGCCTTCTATCATACACGATGACAGCCAACAATTCCGTGAACCCGACCTAGAAGAAGTGAAAACGTCAATATCACGGCTGAAATCCAACAAAGCCGCTGGAGCAGATGGTCTAGCTGCCGAGCTGTTCAAAGCCGCAGGCGACGATCTAGATAGGAGCATGCACCAAATCATCTGTCGAGCTGGCTGGCGGAGACTGTTGATTGAGGCCCAAGTCCACACTGGACTGTAGCGCCACCTTAAGTAAGTAAGTAGTATTCTCTATCATCAAATCAATTAAATCATGAAGTCGTCAATTCGTATTGGAATGGATTTGCTGAGGCTATGAGCATAACACTGAGTCAATTTTGTACCCTCTGCCTCTTTTCGTTGCGTTGGTGGTTCCTTCATCAAGGTGCTTTCCCAATCGCGTATTTTAGTGTGGAGGTGCTTTTCGGGACACTACGACGAATACTCGTCTTATTGTTTGAATTTTCAAATCTACCGACTAGTAAAGGGAGCCCTAAGGGAGCCCTAAGGGAGCTCTTAAGCGAATCTATATTTCTACACAGAATAGATGATTGCTCAAAGAATTATACTCAGCTTGGTGCCGCCAATCAACGAAAGCCGGCGGTGGTTACGATCAAGAATTTAATTCCTGTTCGCAATCAATGTAATGTCCTGCGAACTAATGAAGAGAAATATGAATTAGCATTCAGGGTCACGACAAAACCTCCTCATACCTAGGGAAGTTTTGAAAAATGAAGTCAGATTTACTGAATCGAATATTTTTGGAATTCCTTGCTGTTTTTTTAAGCAGATCCTTGCGAAGCGTAACTTCATGTCAAAAGAAACCTTTTTCCCCCAGCTTTCACACAGGATAAAAACAAATTTATCTGAGAAATAAGGTTTCACTCGTTGCCATTTCGTTTGAAATTCAAAACAAAAAAATAAAAATTCTTATTCACGGCTTATTCTAAAGCGGATTATTCATCTCACAAATGTAAGTAAAAACAACCCTTTTAAGGATGACGGAGAAGGAGATCCAAACATAAAACACCGCACCGCTATTCACTTTAGCAGTTTCGAGGACGACGGGTGGATGGAGCTGTTTGTGGTGGTGGTTTCGTATCAAATAAAGCTTTTTAATAATAATTAAAAAAAAAAAAAATACAGACCCGCCCGTCTGAGGCTTTAGAAATTTAAATATCTTCCAGGAAACACAAGCTGTTCGACTGCGGGTGTCGCTCTAAAATCACGAGAGAAAAGAAAATATCCTTTGCACTTGTGCTTTCTTGTTTATTTTTACATTTTTTCATTTCTATCTCTGCGATGATTTAGGGGAACAAGTAGTGAAGAATTATTTCTTTTTAAATTTAATTTGCAACCGCACTTTAGTGCTTTGAATAATTTTTACGATGATGAATGAAGATGGATTGGGTATGGAAGGCGAGGTAGAAGTTATTGAAGTTTCAAAAAGTCCTAAAAGGTAAGCACTTATCATTGTTAGGAGAATAAATGAACCTAACGCTGCAAGCCAAACTCAAATCCGATCCCTGGTTGCCGAGATATTTGTATCCGAAGATATTCCTTCTATGGGATTACAGCAAGTTAAGGACAAAAACCAATAAAAATGTCCTTTTGATCATAACTCTGTAACCAGTACTCGCAGACAGTTTTGGATTTCAGTGACTGATAGAAGACAAAAAGACCTTTCATTTCGTATATTATTTGATATAGGCTGCTTGGGAAAATTGCGAGATATGGCAATTTGAAATCACGGGAAATTTCCAGAAGGCAGAAATCGAAAAAAAATTTCCATTTTTGGCAATACCTCAGCTTTTTGATCATAACTCGGTAACCAGTGCTCGCAGACAGTTCTGGTTTTCAATGACTGATAGAAGACAAACAGGCCTCCAAGAAGCTTGAAACCCATGTCAATGAATAGAGCTCGGCCAGACCTTTCTTTTAATGTATGATTCAAAAGGTTTTGGAAACATTTTGGAATTTTTTTTTTTTACAAAATTTTGACAAGGGGTTAGCCCATGATATTTTCCGAAAAAATTGTCGAAAATAGATTTCGCTACATTCAACATATTTGATTGTTCTTGTCATCCTGAGCCGCACGCTTCAAGCCAAACTCAAATCCGAGCCCTGGTTGCCGAGATATTTGTATCCGAAGATATTCCTTCTATGGGATTACAGCAAGACAGAAACCAATAAAAATGTCCTTTTGATCATAACTCGGTAACCAGTGCTCGCAGACAGTTTTTTTTCAGTGGCTGATAGAAGACAAACAGACCTTTGATTTCGTGTATCATTTGCAATAGGCTGGCTGGGAAAATTGAGAGTTATGGCAATTTGAAATTGCTGCAAATTTCCTGAAGGCAGAAATCGAAAAAATGTCCTTTTGACTATAACTTTTTAACCTCCTTAAAAGGACATTTGGTTTGTTTTTCTTTAAAGCAGGGATATCTTAAAGCTTCATCCTCTTCATCACAATTCAGGATCAAGCAACCAGCTCTACCAGTTTTCTGGAATATGAATCTGCTTCAAAAAGGACTAGAGGCAATTTGATAGAAATTTCCTTTTTATGGATAATTATTGAAAAATTGAAAACGAGAAGTAACAAGACATCAATATCCAATTATAAATTGGCTTCTTTTCTTGATAAAACTCCTTAAACGAGACATGCCAGACTACAGTTCACGCATAAAGGCTCTGTTTCCATAAATAATTTAATACGATATTTTAAACAGGCGTAGGATATCCTGCCTTCCTAGCCTCTTTTTTGTTATTTTTGAGTAAACATCGTCCATCCCATCCCCACTAGCTGGAATTTATTATACAAAAAATCTTACAGTTGGGTACTTACTTTCATACTTTCTAAGGACTAAGGAGTCTCTTATATTTTCATCATCTTTACTCATCATAGCAAAAGTTCCCCCGGTCCTTTCTTCTACAACGAGTGAATCTTTTATATTTTAAACGCTATTTTCCCATAACTTTTCTTGTTAATAACCAAGTTTTTTTTCAAAGTAAATTACAAAGCAAAATACAGACGTATTCAGAGGATGTCTTACAGAAGCAGCAAACAGAGGTACGAGGGATTGAGATAAAAACGAATCATCGAGAAAAGAAATTCTTTTCATAAACCATAGCAGTCGCTCGTCTCTGTGTATTTATTTTAAGACTTTTTCGTCCTGTCTGAAACGTTAGAAGAGGGAAAACATAAACAAATTCTTGAATAAATTAAAAACTGTCTGTTTTTTTCCGTCGTTTTGTCAATTTTCATTTAAAAACACTTTGACAATGCAGAAAACAACACAACCAGCGTCCGAACGAATAAAAGTCCTTGAAAAGCATTCTTTTCCCAATAAAACACTTTTTTGTTTCTTGATTGAGTTAATCAATCAAATTTCATCAGGAAACTGTTACATAACCCAAACGGAACGGAAACGGTGGCCAAACCCATTCAACAAAGCAGCGTATACATACGGCAGGACCCCCCCCTAAAAGATGAGACAACAATAATGTTATGGTAGGCAGATGTGGTCACAATATAGTCATCATTTTTATTATTATGCCAGCCTCAGCCAGCACCCCTCAGCGACATGCGTCTACTCGACAGTACACAACTCTTCTCATTCTACACTTTTAACGATCAACATTTTTAATTAAATTTTGTAGACAAATGATTAAAACGTAAAATGATGCTGCGACTGCTTGCGATGTCGCATCCCGTCGGCACTCCTTTTTGGGTTTCTCATCAGCAAATCAAATACGTAGATGGGCTAGCGTTCATGGGTTGGTTTTGGTATTAAAAGCGGTAAGCATGAAAAAAATATGTGTACATAAGGATAATGACAGCGCTGTATCTCTCACCGACGGCTCAGACGTCCTTGCTTCAAAGGATTTGGTTTTAACCAAAAAAACACGTCCTTTTCAACGATAGGTAAATATCGCGCCTCACTGCCCATTGAATTTGAATTTGCACGATTCGTTCTCGTTTCTATCGCACAAGAATGTAAGTCGGTATAAGTCGGCATGTCTAAGGAAGGCACCGCAAAAGTGCTTCCTTCGTTAGAAAGGCATCTCCTTGTGCAAATTTGAGTGAGGTCGAACTTTTGATTTTTCTCTGATTTTCAATCACGCATCCAGGATATTTGAGTTGCAACCCGGATGCAGAATCAAAATCGAAATACAAACCGAGACCAGAATTTGAATCTTGTGGGTTAGTGCTGCTTTCGTATGTTTAAATTTCCTGAATTTGATATGCAGGACATCATAATTTCCGTTATGCTCACTCTCGTGGTCTAATAGAAGACGACTCGTGTCTTTTTTTGACCACAGGTTCTTGCAAGTCGACTGCCATAAGTTTTCATTAATTTGGTGTCACTTGGGTGGGCCAAACACAGGCGTGAAGAGGCGTCCTGTGCTGCATGGTGCGTTCGCACCTTGAATGAAAACGAAGGATACAAGAAATTACCCAAGGAATTTCTATTAACATAAAATACTTTGGGAACTAATGTCTCCCCAGAGACAACTGAAATTGGTTTCGACCAGGAATTGAATTTTTGACTACTGCTGGCTCTGCTTGCGGTTTGACAGCTCAAAAACAAGAACAAGATGGAAATTCCCCAGTGGAGCTGAAAATGAAAAATGAAACAGAATTTAGAGGACTCACCATTTACTGCGGATAACGTTGAAGCGTCAACATAGTGATGGAAACAGAGCGTCATATGAAAAAGGAAATAGATAATTGGCCGCAATTTGATTGAAGTTCCCATTTCCTTAAAATCTGCTCCAATTTGTGTGGCTTTGTCTCTCATTTTTTGACTTGTCCTTGTCCCTCTTCTGGGCTTCTACCTTTGGGTTGGAAGTGCGTTCTTGTCCTTTCAGTCCTTATTGCCTAACATGCAGTACAAGTAAGTTTCTTGCTGGAGACGTTGGCGTTGCTGCAGGTAACTCTCTAGAGAGACAGTAGATTAAGTCAATCCATGGGATGATAACCTTGATGGTATTGCATCTGGCATTAACGAAGGACGACAGCTGATAGCATTTTTGCTGCTTCCTTTTTTAAACGTTTTTTTAATAACAAGTTTGGTTTAGGAGTTGGTTGCTCTAATGATCGATCGGTGAATGGCTTTTTTGGCATGCATCTTGTAGAGAAGAGAAAGGGCAAGTCTGCAAAGAGAAAAATATATGTTTTAGCATAAATGAAAACTACTTTATCCTTAAACAGTTAAATGATATCAAAACGTCAGCCACACATCATCCTCTGCCCACCGGCGCAGCGCCTCATCGATGGCGCCCAATGCCAGCAAGCAGGGGTCATTCATAGAATTTCAATATCATAGCATCCCCCTCCCTTTCATCCCTATCGTTCGACCATTCCCTTTCGTGCCAAAGCCAAGAAGGCAGAAGCAGATACATATTATTATTATTATTTGGGATTTTTTTTTTGACAAAATCCCATTAATGGCACGCAATGAAATTAATTTCAAGTGAAACACCAATAAATCGCTTTAATGAAAAAACGCCACGTTATTAACTTGGAAAACAGCAATAAAATTGTTTTATCGCATCTACTTTAATACCAAAAACCATGACTTTCCATACCCCAGGAATTGCCAACCATTTCACCATTTACTGGACCCCCTGACGCCCTTACGTTCTCACCAAACTCTCAACGTTAATGAAGGCGTACCTTATGGTTGGTTTTGTTTCTGTTTGTTTGAAGTGATAGCTTTTTATGGGGGGGGGGGGGAGGTGGGTAAACTGATTATTTTCATAACGCTAACGGCGCCAGTCTGACTGGCAGTAAAATGTTCCCCCTTTGGTTAATGTAGTGATGTTCCCATTACAGCAAAGTTTCGATACCTTCTCGTTGGAGTAGTACTTTCGTCACTACTCATGAGTATCGATGCCTAATAAGTTACTGATCAGAGTTTTAAGGACTGCAGTCATTTCGCTACTTTAGTTGAGTCACGAATACCTATACGCATCTGTCTGTCTGTCCAACTTTCAGAGGCCAGGGCCTAATACTTTAGGAGTTAAAAAAAACACGTATACGCCCGAGTGTACATTTTCATTGCATCCGTAGTAATATACGAAATCTCTGGAGTTGTCCAATCATTTACTCCAGTGTTGGATATGAATGTAGGCATCTGCTGGCAAACTTTTAGAGGCCAGGACCGGGTACGTTAGGAGTTACAGAGGGTCAAAGGGGCGAATACACGCTGTAAGCGAATAATTAACATTTTTGCCAATATCTCGGCTACTAGGCCTTCAAAAAGCTTGAAACCCATTTCAATGAATAGAGCTCGCAGAAGACCTTTCTTTTGATGTATGATTCGATAGGTTTTGGAAAAATTTTTGAAATTTTTTTTTTTTGGCCAAAATTTTGGCAAGGGGATATTTTCGGAAAAAATGATCGAAAATAGATTTTGCTAAATTCAACATATTTGATAGTTCTCATCATTCAGAGCCTAACGCTGAAAGCCAAACCCAAATCCGAGCCCTGGTTGCCGAGATATTTGCATCTGAAGATATTCCTTCTATGGGATTACAACGAGCTAAGGACAAAAACCAATAAAAATGTCCTTTTGATCATAACTCGGTAACCAGTCCTCGCAGACAGATTTGGTTTTCAGTGGCTGATAGAAGACAAAAAGGCCTTTAATTTCGTACATCATTTGAAATAGGCTGGCTGAGAAAATTGAGAGATATGGCAATTTGAAACCGCGGGAAATTTCCAGAAGGCAGAAATCGAAAAAAAATTCCATTTTTGGCAATACCTCAGCTTTTTGATCATAACTCGGTAACCAGTGCTCGCAGACAATTTTGGTTTTCAGTGGCTGATAGAAGACAAACAGACCTTTGATTTGGTACTTCATTTGAAATAGGCTGGCTGGGAAAATTGGGAGACATGGCAATTTCAAATCGCGGGAAATTTCCTGAAGGTAGAAATCGAAAAAAAAATTGTCCTAAAGAGGATTAAGACTATCCTTATCCTGCCTTAAATAAAAAAAACCAAACGGAATATTTTCGACCCTCAGTTGCTCCTAAAGTATACGTCGTCGCTGGCTCTTGATGCGCAAGTTTTATTACACATTTTAACGCAATTCACACACGGCCTATTATCGTCTTGAAAATTCAGAAAATCTCTTCAATAGCAGCAGTTATTGTAGGCATTTCCTAGCCAGTGGCAGGTAGTTACATAGTAATCAGGCGTACACATTGCACAGGGCGGCGGATGGGCGATGTCAGAGCCTTCTTTCCTATACCCAACCCACCTATCTGTTTCACATTATTTATTTGCTCTGCCAAAAGTATGCTTCGTGTTCGAAGCTAAATGCTGAACGCTGATAGTCATTAGGATGGGATTTCCTTATCCGCTTTCTTCATACTGGGGCTCTTGTTTTCCGTTTCATTTCTATTTTGCAGACTTTGCGTTTCTGTAAGGCTGAGAGGCGAACGAAAAAGAAACTTAAATCTAAATGTCGACATCGACATCAGACAGTCTTTATATTGTCAGTGCTTCTCTTTCCTTTGGCTCGCTTCTCTTTCTTGCTTCTTCAAGGGGCTTTTTCTTTTTCTGAATGGCATTGATTTAATGGATTCTAATTGGAATTCATTGAAGCCTGATTCCGTAAGGCACACTGTCATTATCATCATCACCATCACATCATCCCCCAATCTACAGAGGAAGGTAGGATCGATCCGAATGTATACCTACTGCTAATTTACACTATGTGCGTCGTCCATATCATGATACCGGAGCGTGTTAGGGACTCCAGTTCATTTTGCTTACGAGTTTTTTTCCTTTTCGCGAATTAAATCCAGTTTAAGAAGACGAACGAAGAAACGGAAATGAATTAGACTGCTGGCAAAGGAGGCCATTTGTTAAAATGAAACTGTTTGATGTTTCGCTGAGCTAAAAGTTCCAAGCAGTCACGATTTGCTCGCTAATGTAATTTCATACTTGTTTGCCTCTGCATAGACTTTTATAATTAAAAAAAAAGAAGGAAAATTGAGTTGTTAACTGAAAACAACATGAAAAGATATTTAAACAATTTTATGGCTTTTTCATTTGAGGAACGGGGGTTGTTTGGCTTCGGGAACGCTGTTTCTTCCTCTGCTTTGACATCTCAGCTTCAGGGTTGAATTTTTAAAGAGTTTGATAAACAATCAAAAATATGGCACTCTATCACTGTCTTTTACCCTTTGAAATCCCTTTTCCTTTTCTTAGCAAAAATTGATTCAGTTGAACAGTCAGGACGAGGAGGAGGCTGACTTTCTCTTTTTAATGTTTATTCTCTAAATGATGTGGGTGCTGTCATCCTTTGATGTTTGTGTGATAAATCGATGAGATTCTGTGAAAAATTTGTTTCTTTTTTTATTCACCAAAGGACCAAACAAAAACGGAATTAAATTCAATTAAACTTCGCTTATAGACTTAAGGTAAGCTAAATTAAATGATTTTTGACCTAGTCATGGTTTTTTGTTCATAACTCGGTAACCAGTGCTCGAAGACAGTTCTGGTTTTCAGTGGCTGATAGAAGACAAACAGATCTTTGATTTCATACACCATTTAAAAAGGCTGGCTGGGAAAATTGAGAGATATGGCAATTTGAAATCGCGGGAAATTTCCTGAAGGCAGAAATTGACAAAAATTTTCCATTTTTGGCAATACCTCAGCTTTTTGAACATTACTCGGTAACCAATACTCGCAGACAGTTGTGGTTTTCAGTGACTGATAGAAGACAAACAGACCTTTGATTTGAAATATCACTTGAAATAGGCTGGCTGGGGAAATTGAGAGTTATGGCGATTTGAAATCGCGGGAAATTTCCTGAAGGCAGAAATCGAAAAAAATTCCGTTTTTGGCAATACCTCAGCTTTTTGATCATAGCTCGCTAACCAGTGCTTGCAGACATTTTTGGTCTTCAGTGACTTATAGAAGACAAACAGACCTTTGATTTCGTACCTCATTTGAAATAGGCTGGCTGAGAAAATTTAGAGATATGGCAATTTGAAACCGCGAGAAATTTCCAGAAGGCAGAAATCGACAAAAATTTTCCATTTTTGGAAATACCTCAGCTTTTTGATCATAACTCGCTAACCAGTGCTCGCAGACAGTTCTGGTTTTCACTGACTGATAGAAGGCAGACAGACCTTTACTTTGGTATATCATTTGAAATAGGCTTGCTGGGAAAATTGAGAGATACGGTGATTTGAAATCGCGGAAAATTTCCTGACGGCATAGAAATCGAATAATTAACGTTTTTGCCAATATCTCGGATACTAGGCCTCCAAAAAACCCATGTCAATGAATAGAGCTCGGCCAGACCTTTCTTTTGATGTATGATTCGATAGGTTTTGGACAAATTTTTGAATTTTTTTTTTTTTGGCCAAAATATTTTTTGGCCCATGATATTTTCCGGAAAAATGGTCGAAAATAGATTTCACTGAATTCAACATATTTGATAGTTCTCATCATCCTGAGCCTAACGCTTCAAGCCAAACTCAAATCCGAGCCCTGGTTGCCGAGATATTTGCATCCGAAGATATTCCTTCCATGGGATTACAGCAAGCTAAGGACAAAAACCAATGGAAATGTCTTTTTGACCATAACTCAGTAACCAGTGCTCGCTGACAGTTTTGGTTTTCAGTGATTGATAGTAGACAAACAGACCTTTAATTTCGTATATAATTTCAAATAGGCTGGCTGGGAAAAATGAGAGATATGGCGATTTGAAATCGCGGGAAATTTCCAGAAGACAGAAATCGAAAAAAATGTTTTGACTATAACTTTTTAACCCAGAGCTGAAAAAAAGATTCGCTTGGAAGCTAAGGAGTTTGAAGCTACACGAAACTATCCATACAGGATCTTTATTCATAAATTAGGCTTCTTAAGAAAAGAAGGTTCATAAAATCAGGAACGGCAAATAGTCAAATAAATTGAACTGCCATGAACAAGGATTTTCTTTCGCCTTTTATTGTTTTTTTTATTTTTCTAAAGAGTGTGTGTTGTCATTGTCACATACCTAGACACATTGTGTTTCTTTTTTTCTTCAATTTGTGGGATTTTATTAATTTGCGATGGGTGTCACGTTTTTGTGAGAGTTTTCGTTCGACTTAATTTCTTGTTCTGTTTCGAAAAGATTAGGATTTAAACGTTTTCTCTGTCGCATGCCGTTGGAATTGTAATAAAATTTCTCTTACTCGGGTTTAAGTGTCTGTTTGGGGGTGAATTTCAACACGATTGAATATTGAAATTAAAGATGCGGTTCAGGAAAATTAAAACACCAAGTCACAAAGTACATACAGAAGTACCTACGTCTTACCAGATTGGAGGTTAAGAGAGTGAATTAAAGAGTGGCTTTGTCACCATCTAGTGAACATCATTAATTGATATTTTGTAGACTCGAAGTATCTACATGAATAAGCAATGAATTATGAAACAGATACCTAGGTTTTTTACACAGAGCTTAAGTCTCTCCCACAATTCCCTGAACAACCATCGTTTATTCCACCAGATTCCCTACATTCTTTCAATACAAATCTCTCGAAAGGCCTCTTTATCCTTCGTCCATTTCGATATCCATTTGTCTTATCATCATATAACTTGAGAGCACACGGAATCGGTTTTTATTTACTTATTCGTTTCTAGTCAATGTATACCTTACGAGTGGGTAGTTCCCCTATTTATCATTTTACGAGGGCAACAAAGCTTTTTCTTGCTTTCTAAAATGCCGCTAAAAAAAAGGATACCTACTCTACACGCTCAGGACTTCCTTCAATAAGAAAGAAACTATGCGAAATTTTAACCCAACAAAAACATCAACCTTAAATCCGAACATTTACCTTTTGTTTCTAGGGGCAACACAGTATAAACAATAAACGTAATATGGTATGTGTGTGTACATCCTTGGGTATACCCGTATACCGTTTATGACAAAAAAGTAACAAGGAAACTGTGTAATAGTAAAAAGTTCTTTAAGCAAAAAGAAAAACATTTTGGGAAAGGAAAGGATAACAAAAAAGAACCATAAGCAAAAGCACTGATCAGAAACAACAAGATTGGGTAACCTACCTACTTTTTACCCTCCGAATACCTCAAATTTCATTTTTCCCTTAGTTCGTGGATGTGAGTGTTTGTGAAGTGAATAAATGAGAAAAAAAACAGCAAAAAAATTAAGGTGGGTTCTGTCCGATTTTACAAATTCATTTTGATTCATTCGTTTGTTTTTTCTCGGCGAAAATCCTTGATCGAACCCTCCTAGTGGGTGCCGGGCGGACAATGTCACCACAGTTTGGTCTGTAGGTGTCAGACGGTGATAGCTAAGGTTAGATTGGATCGCTGTGTGATTCTGGCTAGCACAACTCTCAGAAATCCTCTCTCACCATAGATCCAAGGTTCCTAGTGTCAGTTGTGGTGTGAGCTAGTAAATCCGTGCCCAAAGGTTGAGGGATAAAACAACCATCAACTAGCTCAGCCGGAGGCCTCTGGTGGGTATGCTGCTCTGCCGAAGGTGACCTTCTTTTCCGTCTTACTCGTGGGAATCAAATCGAACCCCTTCATTATGTCTTCGTCCAATTTATGTGTAAAACTTCCATCCATCGAGTCTGAGGACGAACGTCTGGCTTCTAGCCAGGATACAATTGTAAGTAGCTCAGGGGAAGCCAGAGACACTAGCACCTCAGAGCAGGCTACACTTAGAGGCAACATGGGAGGTACTAGTACCCCTGCCCATATCTTCGGGTAGCAAGGCTCGCCAAAGCAACGCTACCAAGCCCAACAAGCACTCTCCCACGGATCAGCTCAGGATCATGTACAGGAAGGTCACTTTCATTCTTGCCAAGATTGCCGAGAATGAAAAAGCCGGAAAGGTACATGAGCCGACAAAATAAAGTACCAAAAAATTGTTGAAGAATTCTACAGTCGTGAGAAGAGTGCGGCACCCAACAAAATCGAAAAGACCACCAAGAGGAACAGGTCTCTGGAGGAGGAGAAGCCACCTCAAAAGAGAACCAAGCTTGGTGGCAGCAGCAGGAAAGAGACTCCGAGGGTGACAGCGTAACCGCGCGGCTTGAGCGAGATTGTCAGAGACAACCTCCAGGTGGCGACTGTAGATGAGCTCTCCACAGGCAACAGAGCTTTGATGTAAGCGTGGAACTCAATCGAGGCCAAGCTCTCAGAACATACATAGGTTAGGTTAGGTTTAGGGGCTGACAGTTGATGTTATCACCGTCACACTTAGATCAATACAGATCCATTGTGATACCCGCGAGTATTGCTACTCAAGCTAATAAGAAAAACCTATGTGTTCAGTTAGTCAAGCCATTTAGAGGCCTTGACGAAGTTCAGGATGCTAGTACCTGGCGTACTAGAGAGTTCTTCTAAATCCCCGGAGAAAAAGTTGCCAAGCAGTTTCTTCCTTAGATGGGAAAGTGCGGGACAGTGACACAGAAAGTGCGAAGTGTCTTCATGCACCTCCTCGTCACCGCATCCTCTGCATAGATCATCTGAACTGATTCTCATCTTTTTCATATGATAACCTAACAGATTATGTCCGGTGATTATGCTTACAAGAGATCGAAGTGATCCCTTGTGTAGCTGCATTTCCGTTTTTTGTTTGTTAAAACAGGGCCAGATCTTTCTTGTTGTGCCGCAGGTGTCAAGAAGATTCCACCTTTCATCGGCCTTGATAGTTATTCTTTTTGAGATTTCCTGTTTTATATAACAGGTAGGGGTGCTAACTAGCTGAGCTTGGCTTACGTCAAGCATTGACCCTAATCTTGCTAATTCATCGGCTTTCTCATTGCCTAGTATATCGCTGTGGCCCGGGACCCAGCAGAGTCTAATGTTGTGTTGTGCGCCAAGAACCTTAAGCTCTTCGCGGCAGCATGAAACAAGCTTTGATTTTACCTCAGTTGCAGTAATCGCTTTTATTGCCGCTTGGCTATCAATGTAAAAGGTGATATCAGCTCGTGGTATCGCCATCATTGATACCTTTTTAGCAGCTGTTGTCACTGCCAGGACCTCCGCTTGGAAGACGCTACTGTAGTCTGGAAGCCTAAGCGAGGCGGCTAACTTGAGAGATTCGGAATAGAAGCCTGCTCCTACACCAGTGTCCATTTTAGAGCCATCAGTATAGATAGCTATTGACGACTCACTGGAGTACGGTATATTATCTATCCATTCCTCTCTGCTTGGGATGGCAGTCTGGAATGGTTTGTGAAAATCAAGTTCGGGTGTTTTATAGTCTTTTGTAGTACTATGACCCATAACTTTATGAAGGATCTGGGCATGTCCTATGGAACTATTTTTCCAGACTTTAGTTTGACTAAGTCTCAGGGCACTTTTGGCCGCAGATTCTTGAACAAAGAATATGTATAACTTCCAGTCCCGCAGTTGGAGTGGATCTCATTGCCCCCGTAATGCCAGTGCACGCCAGTCTTTGAACTTTTGTTTTCAGGTTCGTGCTCTTTTCTAAAGCTTTCCACCATACCAAATTACCGTAGGTTAGTATTGGTCTAATTATTGCCGAATACATCCATCTGATAATTTTAATGTTTGGTCCCCAGGTTTTCCCGAAAATTCTATTGCAGGAGTAAAAGGCAGTCGATGCCTTTTTGAATCTACCTTTGGTGTTCAAGCCCCAGTTTAGTTTTTTATCTAAGATCACACCGAGATACTTTGCGTGATCGGAGATCTTAAGAGGGCAGCCTTCAATTGAAGGCATTTTAAAATCAGGTATTTTGCGTTTGTTAGTAAACAGCACTAGTTCTGTTTTAGCTGGATTGACCGTCAGCCCACAGTTCTTAGTCCATTTGCTTACCAACGAGAGGGCGTATTCTGTTTGTTCACTGATAGTGGGTAGGAACCTGCCAGTCGCTAGTAATGCAAGATCATCAGCGTAGGCTACTATCTTTACTCCACTTGATTTCAATTTAGAGAGTATGCCGTTCATGACAAGAACCCAGAGTAGCGGTGAGAGAACTCCACCCTGGGGGGTGCCCCTGGATGTGATTACTCGCACCCTTTCCTCCGCTAGTTCAGAGTTAATTTGTTTTTTTCTGAGCATACACATTATCCACTGCGTTATTGCCTTTTCGACTTTGTGGTCATCCAAGGCTTGCTTCACTGTTTCGTTCTTCACGTTATTGAAGGCTCCTTCAATATCCAAGAACGTTGCAAGGGTGTATTCCTTGTCATTCTATGACGCTGACAACACTGTGCATTGTGCAATGCTGTTTCAACGCTTTTTCCTTTAATGTAGGCATGTTGAAATTCCGATATATAGTCCGGTTTCAGGGTACTTCGGATGTGTATATCAATAAGCCTTTCAAAAGTCTCAGAACATACATCATCCATAACCCATTTTATTCACTGCGAAGTGTCAAAATTTAACCAAACGTCAAGTTTTAACAGTGGTTAAAAAGTGTTTTGACTGAATTCGCATTGTGATTCCCCCATTAGAGCGAAATTGAAAGATTTTTGCATTCCTCTGCATGGGGTTATATTGGTGATGCATGTGACCAAGTATAAATGTGTACCTAAGGTTTTAAGCTCGTTTTCTTTTTTCTTTCCTTGAACCCTTAGGAAATACCAACACCTGGCATCCATTTATGGACAATGGTCACCAACAGACACCAAACATTTAATCCAACTTCGAAGCAATTTCGTCGTAGTGGAAGATAAAATAATCGCACCATACTTTTTTTGAATTATTGATTGCTCCTAGAGCACATCCACACACACCGGAAGAATGGAATTGTTTTAAGCCTATCCTATAAGGCTATGGAGGGAGATTGTTGACTTGTTCTTGTGTGAGTGATTTTTTCCCAAGAGGGAAACTGACAGATGCGTACATACAAGGATCTCCTCGCAAATTCCAATTGTGCTGATGCTGATCCAAAAAAGAAAAAGAAACGATGTCGGAGCAGGTTTTATTTATGTGTGTTTTTATGATGACCATAGCGGATTTTTTTACGGATATCCTTCAGTATCCTGACCCAACCAAACGTGTCAGTAAACCCCCTTTTGACGTGCAGCGATTTGTGTGTCCACGTGCGTCGTCGGTCGTCCTCGTCGTTGAGTAGAATGCATTTCCGTTTTTAAACCTCGTATGTATGCAAGCTGTCAATATCAGAAGTACATCAGTAATAGTGCAAACATTTTTAGAGGACCCTACCCCAAGTTCAGGACGACGACGAAAACGGTTGAGGTTGAGATGGACGGACGACGTGCATTTGTTTGATATAATTCCTCTTTTCTTTTTTCTTTGAAAAAGGATAGTGAGAGGTTGCAATGGCGATGAGGACTCGCTACCCGCTGTCCACATCTTGTCTCAATCTTAACCCAACCTGCACGCCCTGCACAATGTTCCTGAATTACCCAGTAGATAAAAACAGGACACATTAATATAAACTGGGTACAGGACAACTTTTTATGTCAGAAATTAAGTTCTACTCTCCAAGAACAAGAGCTAGAAGAGGTCAGAACCTAAGGGTCTTGTATGTGCGTTTAGGTTCCAGAGATACGAACTAAAGGGTAAGCGTAATCTATTCAATAGAACTAATTAAAGACATCTACCCTTCCAAATGTCGATAAAATATAATTTTTGACAATATTCTGGATACATATCCATTTTAGGATTATATTTCGATACGTCGCTCGTCATCGTCGTACGTAACATAATCTCCAAAGAAGCTTTAACTACTTTGAAAAAGGATAAAGGATCAGACCGGGTGGTGGTGGAGAACTTTCTAAAAATACATACGAAAAGGATTGTAGATTTTGTAAATTGAAAGAAGAAATAATTTATTCAATTTGTAGTTTAATGAGTGTGGAAAAATGAGGAGGACCTAAGCTGCGTACTGGCTGCAGCCAACGTCGAAGTAGAACCCAACCAAACCCATTGCAGAGAGAGATAGAGAGAAATAGAGAGAGAGAGTGATTTAAAGGGTTAAGGTTAAGGATGGAAAACGAAATATGTAGGCACATTAAAAAGCTTCCCACAACCAAAACAACTACCAAGACTGCCGCATTTCGATGCTTAATATGTGAAATAGTTTTATCTTTGGGAGCAAAGAAGGTGGCTCCTTAAGAAAGATAGAAGGCAAACAATTGGAGTCAAAGAATACTGCCAACTCGACAGCACATAAATTCAGCCTCAGAGGATATAGAACATACAAGTACAGGCACGTCGTCCTTGTAAATAGTTTAGCGAAAATATCTAATAGCCTTTCTATACAATCCCGGGACGCTGTTTGTTTCTCAAAAGGATGTGCATGTCAGCGTTTAAAATTCGTTCTTAGGCTCTTATCTTGAACTTGTTGAATGTAATGTCCTTTTCCTCTTTTTTTCCCAAGAATCTTGAGCAAAAGTTTTTCGAGAAGCCCTTCAATTCATTTAGGCTAAATAAACACTTAAGAAATGACAGGAATCGACAGCGACAGACAGCCAAACTGAAGAAGAAAAAGAACCAATACCTACGTAGACAGGTTTTTTGGAATCATTCGCCGGTCCCCAGTTGACTTTTTGATAACTATCTAACGAACATCGAATTAAAAACAAAAATTAACAGCCTGACTCTCCCCCTTGTGAGGAATCACAAGTCATAAGCCCTTGTGACTATTTCTTGTGAGGATTTTTGTGATTCGATAACATTTGTCGGATTAATCCTCACAAGAAAAGTCACAACGAAACTCACCACAGCCAAGGTGAAGTAGATTAAAATACCTTCAGGCTGCCCTCTCAAAATCTATGATCACGCAAAGTATCTCGGTGTGATCTTAGATAAAAAACTAAACTGGGGCCTGAACACCAAAGATAGATTCAAAAAGGCATCGACTGCCTTTTACTTCTGCAATAGAATTTTCGGGAAAACCTGGGGACCAAACCCTAAAATTATCAGATGGATGTATTCGGCAATAAAATTAGACCAATACTTACCTACGATAATTTGGTATGGTGGAAAACTTTAGAAAAGAGCACGAACCTGAAAACTTTGACAAAAATCAAAGACTTGCGTGCACTGGCATTACGGGGGCAATGAGATCCACTCCACTTCGGGACTGGAGGTTATACTCAATTTAATACCCCTAGATCTCATTGTTCAAGAATCTGCAGCTAAAAGTGCTTTGAGAATTGAGACTTAGTCTCGAAAAACAGTTCCATAGGACATGCTCTGATTCTTTTCAAAGTTATAAGTCAAAGTACTACAACAGACTATAAAATACCCGAACTTGATTTTCATAAACCATTCCAGGCTGCCATCCCAAGCAGGGAGGAATGGAAAGATAACATACCATACTCCATTGAGTCGTCAATAGCTATCTATACTGATGGCTCTAAGATGGACACTGGTGTAGGAGCAGGCTTCTATTCTGAATCTCTCCAGTTAACCGCCTGGCTTAGGCTTCCAGACTACAGTAGCGTCTTCCAAGCGGAGGTCCTGGCAGTGACAACAGCTGCTAAAAAGGTATCAATGATGGCGATACCACGAGCTGATATCATTTTTTACATTGATAGCCAAGCGGCAATAAAAGCGATTACTGCAACTAAGGTAAAATCAAAACTTGTTTCATGCTGCCGCGAAGAGCTTAAGGTTCTTGGCGCACAGCACAACATTAGACTCTGCTGGGTCCCGGGCCACAGCGATATACTAGGCAATGAGAAAGCCGATGAATTAGCAAGATTAGGGTCAATGCTTGACGTAAGCCAAGCTCAGCTAGTTAGCACCCCTACCTGTTATTTGAAACAGGAAATCTCAAAAAGAATAACTATCAAGGCCGATGAAAGGTGGAATCTTCTTGACACCTGCGGCACAACAAGAAAAATCTGGCCCTGTTTTAACAAACAAAGAACGGAAATGCAGCTACACAAGGGATCACTTCGATCTCTTGTAAGCATAATCACCGGACATAATCTGTTAGGTTATCATATGAAAAAGATGAGAATCAGTTCAGATGATCTATGCAGAGGATGCGGTGACGAGGAGGTGTATGAAGACACTTCGCACTTTCTGTGTCGCTGTCCCGCACTTTCCCATCAAAGGAAGAAACTGCTTGGCAACTTTTTCTCCGGGGATTTAGAAGAGCTCTCTAGTACGCCAGGTACTAGCATCCTGAACTTCGTCAAGGCCTCTAAATGGCTTGACTAACTGAACACATAGGTTTTTCTTATTAGCTTGAGTAGCAATACTCGCGGGTATAACTATGGATCTGTATTGATCTAAGTGTGACAGTAAAAACATCAACTGTCAGCCCCTAAACCTAACCTAACCTAACCTGGTGAAGTAGATCACAATTTCGATTGTTTTTGTGACTCTCACAAGTTGTGACTTTGGGGGAGTCACAAAATCAACTTCACCTCTTCTTATGACTTGTGGGGTGTCAGTGATGATGGGGAGTAGTTTTTTGTATCCCTTTTCCTATAAACCTAACCATAGGTGATGGAATCATTGGTTTTGAATCCTTGGAAAGTGTTTCGCGTAATCGACCTTCACGTCCCGACTGCTAAAATGTATTTGTTTCGATACGTTCGTAATTGCAGTTTTGATTTCACATGATGCTGAAAGGATACAAGAGAAAAGAACAACATCTCTCATTTCAGGACGATGCATGGTGATGATAGGGTAGGTATACTAAAATCCTGAATGACAAAAGATACTTCAGGACAAAAGGCAAATGGCAATTGTACAGTTTCGATAGTTGAAGCAGTCGGTTTGTCCGGTGCCGGTTCGTGGTGCAGAAAAGTTGAGACGTGGTAAACGTGAGCTCCATATAATTCCAATAAACAGGGGAACAATATGCCAAATGGAGCTGCAGAAATATTACTTCATACAATGGGGCACAGGCACAGCGACAAACAACAAGAAAAATTGAATCACACACAACAAACTGAAGCAGAAAAATAAACTTGACAAAGCGATGGTACAATATGTTGCTGCTGAGGTATGAGGGTTGGCTGGAGCCATACCGTCGGTCGCACGTCAAAATTTAATGTTTTGGCGATGTTGGATGCTGTTTGGTACTCGCGTAGAGTTTGCTTCCTGGCTCTGTAGTGCTGCGCCATGTTTTGTTATGTTTATGTGCCATGCATACTGGTGCCTGTGTGTTAAGCAATTGAAGTGACGAGAGCAGAGGATGTTCATGGGTATAGCGCGTGTGAACTGTGTCGCGTCGCATCGCAGTTGTAGAAAAATATGTACCTAACACTGCACTCCTGCTTGAGCTACCGGTACAGGAACCCAAGTAATACTTTTCCTGTTTCAGGCGTGTTTCATAGGTTGTTTTGCCAGTTCGTTGGATGAATTGTGCTGGTGGGTATCTGTTGTGTTTGGAAAGGATTATGTCGTGACAATTGCAACCGAAGTGAAGTGAGGCTAACCTGCAAGTATTAAACGATTCTTGACTTCATCTCTGGTGGAAAATCCACAAAACAACTTCGCCAGTCTAACAAATATTCAATTTTCTGGCGAAGACTTGTGCTGTTTTAAAACAAAAATTAATCTTAAAATTACATAATAATATTCAATCTAAGTGGCAGCTCCGATTTTGTATAATGTGCCCACCTCTAAGTATTTGTTAAAAAGTCAGGAGCTAGATAGAGGTTCAATTTAACAGGCAGGTAGGGTGTAGGTAGGTTTATTAAAGTAAACCCTAAAAACAGGATTCACTTTTATCCTTTTTGGACGGAGATGGGGTTTTTCCTTTTTTCATTTAAACAGTTTTTTGTGCTCTTGTGCTTCACTCTAACGCAAAAAAGGGTTTTCTCGTTTTTTTTCGTTTTGTTTAACTTAAAATTATTATGGACGATGACTAAATTTGGGAGAATTTGTTTTTTAAACATTTCTGTGTCACCATCACCAACACAATAAATACGGATACGTAGACTGGGGTTTTATTAGCTTAGGACGAAAAATGCGAGTTTATGTCAAGATTTGCTTGGCTGTTTTTTCATAGCTTGTTTGCTTGTTTTTCGACAAAACAAAAAATTGTTTTTTTAACCCCAAAAATATTGAAAGTGTTTTGGATATGTTGATACTTTAGATGGTCTTGAACACTTGATTTGGAGATGAATTTCTGTATACTTTGTGGCCAAATCAAATGTGCGGTACAGGGATGAAGGAGTAAAGGACTAAAGGAACATGAAAATCTGTGAAAAGAAGGCAGGCAACGAATAGCTAAGCAAAAAGCTGCTATTCCTGAAATAGATTTCGCTAAATTGAACATATTTGATAGTTCTCATCATCCTGAGCCTTACGCTGTAAGCCAAACTCAAATCCGAGCCCTGGTTGCCGAGATATTTGCATCCGAAGATATTCCTTCTATGGGATTACAATAAGCAAAGGACAAAAACCAATAAAAATGTCCTTTTGATCATAACTCGGTAACCAGTGCGCGCCGACAGATTTGGTTTTCAGTGACTGATAGAAGACAAACAGACCTTTGATTTCGTACATCATTTGATATAGGCTTGCTGGGAAAATTGAGAGTTATGGCAATTTGAAATCGCGGGAAATTTCCTGAAGGCAGATATCGAAAAAAATTTCCACTTTTGGCAATACCTTCATAACTCGGTAACCAGTGCTCGTAGACCGATTTGGTTTTCAGTGCCTGATAGAAGACAAACAGACCTTTGATTTCAAACATAACTTGAAAATGGCTCGCTGGGAAAATTGAGAGATACGGTAATTTGAAATCGCGGAAAATTTCCTGATGGCATAGAAATCGAATAATTAACATTTTTGTCAATATCTCGGCTACCAGGCCTCCAAAAAGCTTAAAACTCATGTCAATGAATAGAGTTCGGCCAGACCTTTCTTTTGATGTATGATTCGATAGGTTTTGGAAAAATGGTCGAAATTTTTTTTTGCTAAATTCAACATATTTGATAGTTCTCATCATCCTGAGCCTAACGCTTCAAGCCAAACTCAAATCCGAGCGCTGGTTGCCGAGATATTTGCATCCGAAGATATTCCATCAATGGGATTACAATCAGCTAAGGACAAAAACCAATAAAAATGTCCTTTTGATCATAACTCGGTAACCGGTGCTCGCAGACAGTTTTGGTTTTCAGTGGCTGATAGAAAACAAACAGACCTTTCATTTCGGTTTTCATTTGAAATAGGCTGGCTGGGAAAATTGGGAGATACGGCGATTTGAAATCGCGGGAAATTTCCAGAAGTCAGAAATCGGAAAATGCCAATATCTCGGCTACTAGGCCGGTTTTTTGATCATAACTCGGTAACCAGTGCTTCTAGACCGATTTGGTTTTCAGTGCCTGATAGAAAACAAATAGACCTTTGATTTTGTACCTCATTTGAAATAGGCTGGCTGGGAAAATTTAGAGATATGGCAATTTTAAATCGCAGGAAATTTCCTGAAGGCAGAAATCGAAAAAAAATTTCCATTTTTGGCAATGCCTCAGCTTTTTGATCATAACTCGGTAACCAGTGCTCGCAGAAAGTTCTGGTTTTCAGAGACTGATAGAAGACAAACAGAAATTTGATTTCGTACCTCGTTTGAAATAGGCTGGCTGGGAAAATTGAGAGATATGGTAATTTGAAACCGCGGGAAATTTCCTGAAGGCAGGATATACTTCATCCTCTTTTTCCAGGTACCCCTTTGACCTTCTGTAACTCCTACGATATACAGTTTTGACGTCTGAAACTTGGACAGCAGATGAGTACGTTCATATCCCACACTGTGCTAAATTATTGGACATATCCATACATAGGATTCTGTACAGATCGATTAGGTATTATCGATCAGAACCTGACCCTTTGATCTGTCCAAGTAAAAAAGAGCTGGTATCAACGAAAAACCATTAAAACCAAAACTCACCACGTCACAAGAAGAAAATTGCCAGTGCAGACAGCGATATCCTTTTTTCCCTCAGACGACACTCCAACAATAACTTGAAATTAATACTCAAATCATCCTGCTTAATGACTCATTTAATTTGCAACTGATTTATGTTTTTAATTTTATTTGGCTTGATGGTATTTTTATTCGTTTAACATATTTCACTCACACCACTTGACTCTCTCTCACAGGATATACATTTTATTTGAGATTTTAATCAGAATTTTTCTTTATAAATTATCACCATGGCATTAAAACAAGTACACAAGGACGAAAGTGAAACACTAAGCGTTTATGTCGTTGGTACCGCAAAATGACATCGTATCACGAAAACCTAATAACAGTTAAAAGGATTTTATGTGGATTTTCTAGCGCGCGCAAAAACAGCACCCAAAAGTATAGAAGGGTACCGCTTTAGTACGCGTATTTATGTGTGTGAAGGGCAAATGGGTGTCGAACGTCAACTCAACGCCTAGAAACAGAAAAAAAAACACCAAAACCAAAAAAATGTGGCTTTCTTGGCGCGGCGGGAGGTATGAAAGGACGAAAAACACCTGAACAAATCTCGCGCAATCACAAAATTCTACAGCACACGTTTCGCGAATTTAGGCCAACATAAACTATACATGTCGTTATGCATGTATTTTCCTTCGTTGCGAAGGGTCTTCACGAATACGAACGAACGAAATGACACAAACGGATACGGATACAGATAAAAATCCATTTCTTGTGCTAAAAGAGGATCAGAAGAAAAAAACACCAACAAATTAGAGACATTCGATTCGAGGAATAATTTACTTGAACAAAAAAGGACCAATATCCTTGGTAACATTAAACAAACAGGAAAATCAAAAATGGACGAATGTCGACGTCGTCGTCGAGGAGTACTTTTCAATTCTGCTCCCAATTGACTTTTTCTTTTTCACAAACTACCTAGCCGACCGGAAACGGAATACATTTTATATAAGTGACGGGATGATAATGATTACCCATCCGCAAACGAGATTAGAATTCAATTGTTCAAATAAAGTCCAGACTAGAGCCGACAAACACACACACCAACACTCTATCCAGAGTAATTTTTCAGTACAGGTGAATTAGGGGTACGGGTACACCATAACCGTAACACTACAAGACAGGACACAGGACAAACAGAACAAAAAAGAGAGAGGAACTCATAATAACTTTAACAATGTTCTAGTGTTTCACTGATGTTTGCGCGAACTTCCGTGACTGCATATTCCACTAGCAAACGGTCCAAAGGCTCACATCAAACTGTGTGTGTTTTTCAAGAACGAATATTCCCTTCCTGTTGTTTTTTTTTTATTTTTGAATTTTGAGAGAGAAAAAGAGCAGGACTCTCTAGTCTCTAAAGTCTAAATTCTTAAGCTGAGGCTGACGACGACGAGTGACGACGGACGGCTACGGCTACGTGAGGCGCAAGGCCCATGGAGTACAGACCAAATAGAGAAGCAGTTTTGCCACTTTTCAAAGCTGAAGAGAATTCCTCTCTTTTTCTAATTTTTTCGTACCACTGCGAGACGACAGATACAGATACCAGCACTAAAAAAAGCAACAAGGCTTTTGATTTTGACTCTTGAGTCTTGAGTTACCAGTTTACCAGCGAGTGAACAGAGCTCAAATTGATGGAATGAATCAAGAAATACATATTTCATGGCTTGTATTCAATTTGAAGTTGATAAAAGTTTTGAAACGTTGACGTCGCGAGACGTAGGCGTGCGTCGTCGTTGCTTAAAGAGGCTGGGAAAAGGGATGACGACGAGACGGTAGCGGAGGCTGAAAGTTGACATTTTCATCATGGTTTTTGCTTCAGAATTTGTTTGAGTTGGGTTAAGCGATTGTTACACCACATATTGCAATGAAAACCCTAACATAATTTCTTGGTTGATGGTATTTCTTCTTCTTCTTGTTAAACCATCGTACAGTAATTTGCTTGCGAACGACCTACGGCAACGCACGCGACGTATGGTGTTTAACATCTCTCTACGGATGGGGGGTGCCTCTGGACATAAATGGAAATACAATGGAAGCTTGTCTTATTCCTTTAAATAGTCAAATGAATTTTTGAACAAAAATAAGATTAAAGGGCCTCTGAGCACTTGGGATTGATTTTATTTGGAAGTGTGTGTGTGTTTTTTTTTCGCAATTATAGCATGGCATACAATTTTAAGGAAAAAGGACACCGGGATAATTGAGATCCAAATTTAATTTCAAGCACTTAACGCGTTTTGTGATGTGTCTCCTTCCAGGACATGCTTTTTAGATGACAAAACCATAGCACTTGAAAGTGTTCTCAGTTTTTTAAAAGAGGCAGTTCCCTTGAGGCATATTCCAACCCCAATCCAAATCCCCTTTGGTAAAAATTCTGTTTATTGAAAAAAAGTCATATGGTAAAAAATCCCATTTGGTAAAAAAGCTATTTGGTGAAAAATTTCATTTGGCAAAAATATGCTGTTTGGTGCTACTAGCGCCACCTAGGTGACCAAACTTGGAACTAAAAGTGCGACAAAAATCCGCGACACTAGCGACATCCAACAGTGAGTAGCGAAACTAAAATAAAAAATTGCCGATCTGTGGCACAAGTTGCATCTATTACCCGCTAGATGTCGCTAGTGTCGCGGATTTTTGTCGCACTTTTAGTTTCATATTTGACTGCCTAGGTGGCGCTAGTAGCACCAAATGACATTTTTCACCAAACAGCATTTTTACCAAAACGTAATTTTGGTAAATTTAATATTTTTGAAAATGTTATTGTTATGAAATTTTGTTGAATATCTCTTCCTGATTGGTTTGTTTGTCCTTAAAAGGACATTTGGTTTTTTTTCTTTAAGGCAGGATATCCTTGAGCTACATCCTTTTTATCACACTAAAGAACTTGCAATCAGCTCTACCAGATAAAAATGGTTTTTTGATCATAACTCGGTAACCAGTGCTCGTAGACCGATTTGGTTTCAGTGGCTGATAGAAAACAAACAGACCTTTGATTACGTATATAATTTGAAAAAGGCTGGCTGGGAAAATTGAGAGATACGGTAATTTGAAACCGTGGCAAATTTCCAGAAGGCAGAAATCGACAAAATTTCCCATTTTTGGCAATAGCTCAGCTTTTTGATCATAACTCGGTAACCAGTGCTCGAAGACAGTTTTGGTTTTCAGCGACTGATAGAAGACAAACAGACCTTTGATTTCGTATATCACTTGAAATAGGCTGTCTGGGAAAATTGAGAGATACGGTAATTTGAAATCGCGGAAAATTTCTTGAAGGCATAGAAATCGAATAATGAACATTTTTGCCAATATCTCGGCTACTAGGCCTCCAAAAAGCTTGAAACCTAATGTCAATGAATAGAACTTGGCCAGACCTTTCTTTTGATGTATGAGTCGATAGGTTTTGGAAAAAAATTGGAAACATTTTTTTTTTGGCCAAAATTTTGGCATGATATTTTTCGAAAAAATGGTCGACTAAATTAAATTCTAAATTCGACATATTTGATTGTTCTCGTCATCCTGAGCCTAACGCTTCAAGCCAAACTCATATCCGAGCCCTGGTTGCCGAGATATTTGCATCCGAAGATATTCCTTCTATGGGATTACAGCAAGATGAGGACAGAAACCAATAAAAATGTCCTTTTGATCATAACTCGGTAACCAGTGCTCGCAGACAGTTTTGGTTTTCAGTGGCTGATAGAAGACAAACAGACCTTTAATTTCGTGCATCATTTATTATAGGCTGGCTGGGAAATTCAGAGATATGGCAATTTGAAATCGCGTGAAATTTCCAGAATGTGTATTCAACTGAAAATAACCATCAGGTCGCCCTTTGGTCCTCTGTAGCTCTTAAAGTATACGGCCCTAGCCTCTGAAAGTTGGACAGCAGATGCGTAAGATCATATCCTACACCGGGGTAAGTTATTGCAAACTTAAAGAAATTTTCGTCTGGTTTTTCGACATTAGCTTAAATGGTCATAGTTTGGTCTTTAAAACCACCTTTCTTCCTTTACTTCTCTCAAATCAAATGAAAGCATGTTTCAGTCAATTGATTTGTAGATTGATATTGAAAAGTGGCAACACTTACCAATTATCATCTCTTTCTTCTCTTCAATAGGAACTTGCGCAAAGGAACTTAAAATATCTGGGTACATAAAAGAAAAACAATGAAATGTTTTCCTTATAACAAGCGAAAATCAAAATGAATTCATTTATTCATTTAAAAGTCCTTTAAGTCCTTGTTTCAATCAATTACAAACTCGGAGGATGTTTTTGAACGCTCTACACTTTAATCATAGAAAAGCCTTTCATTGTGTTTCCTTTAAGAGACTTTAAAAGAGCAATGCACGGATTCGACTCGAGCATAACATTAAGAGACGAAGACATCGAGAGTTACATTACGAGATTGAGCAACCCTGCCGTTATATTATTTGACACCATCATCGTCTCAACTACTTTTACCGCCTGACACCAGTAATACTGCCTGCATTATATCTTTTTTCCCTGCTGAAACAGTTTCGCCTAGCGTGATGTGTAGAAGCATCATCTACTCTAGCTTGATACCAATACCACCCGAAGGTGGGAGGGGGGGGGGGGGTGCTATATAATAACGAAGAATGTGCTGAATCTACTCCGGGGATTTTGTATTCCATAGAGTGGTGACGATGAAGCACTTTGTAACTGAGAGTTCTCCCATAGCTGTCATTTTGAGTACAACGACAATAATGATGATGTCCTTGTTGCCATTCTTCGTTCTCGTTTACATTTTTGTTGTCCTTCTTCTGCACTTGTCCTAATCCTTCTTAAATTTTATATACAATCGCGGATTTTAAGTATTTCTTTTCACATAGCTTGAAATTGCTGCATTTAATTCTTTCCATCCCCCTGCCTCCTACCCTACCACAATTCCCTCCCATGATATCCTTCTCGCGTTATTTTTCCCTTTTGGCGAAAGAATACCCAGCGATTTGTTGAAAATTTAACATTTTGCAGGATGTTAGGAGTAACGACGTTTTTTCTGCTCGATTATCTCGCGAACCACTCATCGTATTGCCATGAAAATGCTCTCATTCGACGCGGCATTGCCTTGGTTCTTTTGTCTTGACATGACGAGGATGTACCTATTGTTGTCGCAACACAGTTGGTTATGGATATAGGTCTTTTAAGTAGTCCTTTCGCAATGCTGGCTCCAAGAATTTTGCCAGGGAATGAATATCCTCATCCAGCTTCAAGCTCAGTCCAGTAGGAAAAAAACAATTAGTGTTCTTGCGCAAGTCCGAGATCCATAAGCAGATTTCTCCAAACGCCCGGCCCCGCCAACTCTAGAGTTCTATGGATATTCATGGAAAGCGCCCATAAAAAGCGAGCGAGGTCAACAAATCCAGGCAACGAGGACGCTAACAAAATATCTACAATTCCACATACAACAAGCGGACTGAAACGTGTCGTGCTAATAACTATTTGTTTTCAGCACCTAACTCCTCTATGGAGTCAAAACGCAAAGTTTGATGTTTCCTGATGGCCTAGACTTGATGCAAATGCCTGAAACTGCCACGCAATCATCAGTAATTCCTAGGAAATTTAAACTTCAAAGAGAATTCTAGGGCGGGCGACGACAACAACGGACTTATAACGGAACCGAGGTGTTGTCGGCTTTGGACTCGTATCTCACATTTTTCCTGATGATCTCACTAACTGATGAGGTGCTATATACAAAAAAACCAGGACCAGGGCACATAAAGGAAATGTGGTCAAGTGAGTCCAAAAACCTTCCTTTCCTTTGCCACCCTTACGACCCAGTGCTTATAGGTACAGTGGGCCGATCCGGGCAGCCGAAAAGGAAGGGTGTTCAGCTTTCGTCGGCGTGGCATGCTAGCATAAGCCAGTCCTAGCTCGTCGGAATGGGGGGGTTCTTGCCAACGAAAGAGTGAACGGTCGTTACGAATTTCATGCCGGATTTGTGTTGAAATGAAACGTTCGGGTTCAAAATTGCAGAGCCCGATCAGTCCTTAAAGCTGGATTTTGATTCCTTGATTTAAAAAAAAGGTCTTCTTACAAAATCTTCCCAGTGTGGAGAGCACATGATGTTGCTGGCTCTCTGAGGAAAATCCCACCCACATATCACAAGGATACATCCATGGCTGCCATGTCCTCAATTTTGATGACAGCCCCTAATGCTAGAAAAGCACAACAAAAACAAAAAAAAGAAAGCTTACAGGGTCATTGATGCTGTCTTCTCAACTTCTGGTCACATCGTTACATCCACCAATAACGTCTTCTAAAATCCGTTCATACTAAGATCAATTTCCAAAAGTAAAAAAAAATCACCTCAAAGAAAATCCAAAACATTTCTTTGATCCGCAGTAAAAATTAAAAAAAACTTTATAGATTCTCTTTAATCTTGTTCATCAAACAAATTTTATTAAACAAAATCTTAACCTAACAAAAAGAATATCATTTAAAAATAATTTAACTTTCAAATTCTAACGCCTCTTTCAATAACTATTCCGACTCAGTTCAATGAACTAGAAACATTATTAACACAAGGTAAGTTAATGTAGGTCAAGATCAATATTCCAAATCAATACAATAGAGGAACTATGAGATTTCTAACCCATTGCATACATTAGGGCGTAATTTCTAAATATTCTTTCGTTTTTTTTTTATTGCTTTATCTATTATTACGAGTCCGAAAAAAGGTGTATAAAATAACGTTACTTATTTTTATTAGAAAAGGAAAATTTAATGTTTGTTTTATGCATTCATTTAATATGAAAAATTAAAAAAAAAAAAAACGACACACATCTCGGCTCACCACAATTCTTTTAAATTGAGTACTTTTACATTGAGTACTTTTCGTACTCTTCTTTGAGCGCCATTTGTAAATCATTTGTTTACGGAGTTACGGAGTGTGTGTGCAATAAATGTATTTAAGTGAATTATAATTTTTTTTTTAATCAAAATCATGAATAGAACTTACCCCGATATTTTCCTGTGAGGTGGTGCACCGCATCATAGGTTTATCGTACTTTTGTTTACCTTTACGTACTTAAACTCTGTGGACATTAAGTATTATTGATTATGAAAAAAAATTAAATTCACCACTTGAGCATGTTTAAATAAAGTGCACACACGCACACAAAAGGTATCTGAAATGGGATTTCTTCTTATTTTTTTTCTTTATATTTGAAACTTTAGATTAGGACTAATAATCAGAATGATTGTGGTGGAAAACAAAGGCAAATATCTCTATTTATAAGGAATGGTGAAAATAGGGCAAACTTAATTATTAAGATTGATCTTTTATATATGTGCTTAATGCATGAATAATAATTGAATCTGTTAAAGCTATGAATATATTTCTACTAATTAAACTTGAATGAAAAAAAAAAACTTGAACTGGATGAAACTGCTGTTGGTGATGAATTCGATGATGGGGATTAGGCTGGCTGGTACTGGTGATGCTGCGATTTTACTTTGCTATGCGGTGTGATGACTGTACTTTAATGTCTGGGCAATTTAAGTTACTCTTTTTGTTTTTCTCGCTTTTTTTTTTTTTTTTTTGTTCGTTCTTTTGATTGCGGTGTTTTTTTTTTTTATTTAAGGTTTGTGTGGGTGATTTATAAATATTGTGTGGATGAGTTTGCTTGCATTTTTTTTTATATTCTATTCTTTTAACTCTTGGGGCTTATGGGCAAATCACTATTTGAGACGATCACTTGGGTTTTCTTTCTTTTTTTATGGTTTTTTTTCGGTTTCTATATTTCATAAGGTTTTTGGTATTTTTTTTTTCAAAAGGTTCTAGATTATAAGGTTTTAACAAATTCTTTGCTGAATATTTTACTAAAATGTCCATCACGTTTAGTGTTAAGTTTTATATTTGTAGTTTTTAAGTTATTAGCGATATTTTTCGATTCGTTTTTTTTTCTATATTCGAGAACACTCTATTTTAAGTTTTATTTAGTATAAATTTTGTGTTTTTTTTATACTTTATTTTAAACTATAATTTTAAGTTTTAACTATACAAAACTAAACCACGTTGAAATTATACTTGATTCCGATCGCAAACCGTCAAAGAGTCGAAGCCACCTGCACAAATTTTCCACACTGACTACTCTATTGTAGGCTGCGTCTCCTATTTATAGGCGATCGCAGCAGCGTCAGTGATGCTCGCTTTGTTCGAAACTTTTCGAACGAAAACCTTCTAGAAGGAATGGAAAGCCTTTCCGGAAGTCCCTCTCCTAGCCGCAATTTAAACTGAAAAATTACACTCTTGACACTAAAAATCATTTCAAACTATTTTAAAAATAGGTGTGACAAAAGAATAATTTTTCAGTTAAAAACAACCAAGAAAAACCTTCCGAGTATAAAAATTGCATTAGTATGCGTTAGTGGATATCATTTTTTTTCCTTCGTTCGAAAACAAGCTTAAAAATACTTGTGGATCACAAGTACTTACTCTCCTAATTCAGCCATTTGAGAGCTAATTCACCACACCATCGCGATATTCACCATTACCTTTTTATTTTACGCACGTCATCATCCAAATCATCACCTTCCACTGTCCACACATCAACCTGAACATCATCGGTTACAAAAAAAAAATATTTGAACTTGAAACTAGTTTGTAAGATCGTATTGGTTCCTGCCTGTGGTAAGCAGTATAACAGTTTGCATTGGCTGTTGCACTTGAATGTGAGAAAAAAAAAATTTAATGAAAAAAATTGAAAATGATTTCAAGGCGTTTCCTACAACACTTTTTCATTTGAAAGTGGCACGAATCAAATGGAGAAGAAAAGAAACGCTAATAGTGAGAGAAAAAAAAAACAAAAACAGTCGACCCACGCCCGAGAATAAGTCTCATGTTCAGACTTTAGCTAGCTGGGTGTAATGATTACCTTTTTATGTCTTTAGAGTGGAAAACCCCTAACGACTTTCCAACATCATCTTCCAACTCATAGAGGTTGTTCCCAATAATCCCGACAATCTTGGCCTTCGTGAACTTAGGACACAGTTTGGCATTTATTCTCTTCGTGGCATCGCTCAAAACAAAATTTCTTTTAAACACTACATCGCCAACTTTGTACGAAATGTTTTTACTTCGTGTATTATACGCATGTTCGTACTTTGAATGAGCCTTTTCGAGAGAATCCTTGATGGCTGAATGAATGATATGCATTTTTGAGGCTTTTGGTATTAAATCTATTTCTGAGTTGTTAACACAACCCAGTTTTCTTAATAGTTCAAAATCCGAAGCATGTTCTACCATTCTTTGGCCAAACAATGCCTCGTAAGGCGATATACCTATTGCAGAATGATTAGCTGATCTAAGCGCAGATGCTATAGCTGGAAGGTTGACGTCCCAATTTCTCTGATCTTTGCCAATGTATGACCTAATGGCCGCAAGAATAGAACGGTTAACCCGCTCACTGGCATTGGCTTGAGGAGCATATGACGCAGTTCTAATGTGTCTGATACCAAAGGAATTTAATAATTTTGCAAAACTTGAACTAATAAATTGTTTCCCGTTATCTGTTAACACAGATTCCGGAATACCAAACAAACAAAGGATTTCTTCATTCAGGAATTTCGCGGCTGTTTCTGCTGTAGCTTTTCGCAAGGCTTTAATGACGACGAATTTCGTGAGTTGGTCAAGCGCGATGATGATGTAGCTGTTCCCGTTTTTAGATCGAGGATACGGTCCGAGGAAGTCCATGTACAGATGTTGGAATGGACGTTCAACTACGAAAGGCTTTCCCATCGGTAGCCGTTGTACTTGGTTCGTGGCTTTCGACATCTTACAAACCTCACACTTATTGATGAATGACTTGACCTGAGAAGCCATATTTGGCCAAAAGAACTGCTGACGAAGCCTATGTAACGTTTTTCCCAAACCACCATGAGCCGCTCGAGGTGGCCGATGAGCCAGAGTAATCAGACGGTCGGTCAACTGCGATGGAATCCATAACTTCCAACATTGGTCGTCCTCAAAAGGATTCCCTGTGCTGTGTTTGACCTTCTTGTACACGAAATTTTCCGAGACTTGAAGGTCAGGCAGCTGATCTTTTTGTTTTGCGATGTTGTCAATGATCGTAACGTATTCCTCAGATTGAAAACTGGGATCCGTTAGATCTATGTGCAGCACATCAGGATATAACTCCGATTTGTCATCGAGCTTCAATTCGTCGGCTGCATAGATTCTGGATAGCGCGTCAGGCACGACATGTTGAGAACCTTTTCGATGCTCAATATCGAAGTCATAACCTTGCAGTTTAAGACTCCACCGAGCCAATCTTCCGTTGAGGTCCTTCTGGTTCATCAGCCACTTTAGACTAGCATGGTCTGTTACTACTGTAAAGTGATAACCTTCTACATAGGGACGAAACTGTTCAATGCTCATCACCGCAGCTAAACATTCACGTTCAGTGACTGAGTAATTAACTTGAGCCTTATTGAGTTTGTGAGAATAAAAGAAAATGGGTTTTTCGTTGCCTTCCTCGTCTTTTTGACACAAGACTCCTCCGATCCCTGTTGACGATGCATCACATAAAATCACAAAGGGTTTGCTATAATCAGGATGAATAAGTATAGGTTCAGATGTTAGAATCTCCTTGATTTTCTTGAACGACTCTATCGCTTCACTACCGAATTCAAATGTTTTCTTCTTTTTCAACGTTTCTGTAATCGGTGTTGCTAAAGTGCTATAGTCCCTAACGAATCTTCGATACCACCCAGACATACCGAGGAATCTTCGTACCTGTCTCTGATTTTGTGGGATTGGAAAATCCTTAATGGCTGTAACTTTGGCTGGATCTGTTTTCAATAATCCATCACCGACGATATACCCTAAATATTTCAATTCCTTGAAACAAAATTTCGATTTTTCAAGGTTAATCGTTAAACCAGCAAATTTAAGCCTTTCCGCGACAATATTCAGGTAACGAATGTGATCTTCAAAGGTGGGCGAAACTATAAGGAGATCATCCAAGTAAACAAAAACGTTTTCTTTTAATTCATGTGGTACCACTTTGTCCATCAATTTGCAAAGGCGTTGAGGCGCATTACAAAGACCAAAGGGCATTACCTTGAATTGGTATAACGGACGACCCGGAACCGTAAACGCAGTCTTTTCCCGTGAGGATTCCTCCAACGGTATCTGCAAAAAGGCGTCTTTCAGATCCACGCTAGAGATATAACGTGTATCTGAAATACGACTAAGCAAAGCTTGAATATGAGGCAAAGGATAGGCACTTTTCTTCGTTTGCTTGTTTACTTTCCTGAAGTCAATGCACATCCGGTTTTTACCCGGTTTCCGTACAAGGACGACAGGAGAGCTCCAAGGGCTATTACTCTCTTCGATTATACCCATTTCCAGTAACCTATCCAATTCATCATACAAAAGCTTCTGAACCGCAGGAGAAACAGGATAGTGTCGTTGCTTGATCGGTTCCGCATCCCCCGTATCGATTTCATGTTCCTCCAGCGTTGTCTGACCTAAGCCAAGTTTGGCATAAGACGGGAACATGCTGATGGCTGTTTTAAGTTTACTGAACTCTTCACCTGATAGCTCACGCATCTCCGAAGATACATCGTGACTCAGAGAGATTTCGGAAATGATTTGTGGTGCGATACCAAAAGTCTTCCAGAAATTGATCCCTAGATACAATTTCTGTTGCAGTGAAGGGACAATATAAAATTCTATACTTCTTGTTTCGTTCTTATAAGTGACATCAACGTTAAGTTTTCCGACTATGGATTGAAAATTTCCATCCGCCGTCTTTACATGGGATAAGAAACGAGTGTAAGGGATGTTGTGATTGTTCAGATAATTCTCGCCATCCTTGCCAAGGCAACTAATTCTTGCGCCACTATCAAGCAAACCAAGCATACTTTCGCCGAAGAGTTTCACAGGGGCATAGGGACGAGGATCATCCGCGCAACACAACTTTGTTGAAGCAATACACTTCAAAATCGCTTTCTTTTTCTTTGCTCGTTCTCGAATCCTATTTATCCTAGCAGACACTTGGGGTTTCGGAGTTCCGAAAATTCTTTCCCTGGCTGCGAAATATGCAATTTTCCTATCATGAAGGGATTTTAATGGTCGTAACTTTCTTTCTCCTACCTCAGGTTTCATCTCTCGTTCATCGTTCTGTCGTTTTAAAATTTGTAAAGGTGGTTCTAAATCGGGGTTAAAATTTGAAATTGAAGGTCCGGTGTCTATTGGCGTGAGCAACCCACCCCGGAAGATGGTTTGCTCTTGCGAGAGTTTTCCGAACATTTGACACTCGTGCACTGAGGAGAGGTTGTTCCCTCTTTACCACATCTGTAGCAAAACAAGGACCTTTGTGGAACTGGACACTCTGTGTAACTATGTCCTATATTCCTACAGTTCCAACATATGTATTTGCTAGTATCTCGGGAAATTTGCAAGGCTTCAACCGTTTCTGACGCTGGAGTGCTAAATTGGTTTGGTACTTCAACTTCACTTACATGTCGACGATAAGGTTGAGACACTGGATCTCGAAGCTTGTTCCTATTTTGGGCGTTGATGAACTTTTCGAGACTTCGACAAACGTAAACCACTTCATTGAGATTCGTGGACCTAAAAGTTACTAGCAATTCACCCATTCGGCTGTTAACGTTTTGTTTCAACAAACTAATAAGCTCATGATTTGGCTTAGGATGAAGCAACCTGGTGTTTATCTTCTGAATGTCCATAAAGAACTCATCGAAGGTTTCGTTGTGTCTCTGTCTGCGATCATAGAGCTGCTTAGACAGCTCAGCATCGGTCTCAAGTGTATGGAATTGCTCCATTAACGCACAACGAAGTCCAGACCAATCTACTCTAGGGTTGGACTTAAGGAATACCCAGTACCAAGTGTCTACATCTCCGCCAATGAATTGGTGGAAATGCAATACAATTTCTTGCCATGTGGCACCGTAACAAACCCTCAGACGTTCTAGCCGAAATATAAATTCATCCACCGTCATGTTTTTGTTATCATACCTCAATCCCCATTTGTGGAAGCTATGTACTCTCGGATATGGCTGGGATGGCAACGTTTGTCCAGCGTGATGTTCTACTGGAGGAAAGGTATCATCAAGATTCATGTTCCTAACCCGCGATAAGAATTCATCGGCACTGGGATTGAGGTTTGAAAAACCCGAAGATCCGCCTACACCTATGTGATTCTGCATTGCCGGATTAGGCCTACTCATGGGTGGTTGTCGTCGGTTTACATCGTACTCGGGATCAACGGAGGGAGTAGTTTTGGACATGGTCTCGCGAATAATGTCGGCCATTTGTTTTTTCATTTCGACCCTATTTGCTTCTAATTCCCTGCGAATGACCTGCAAATCCTCGGCTCTATTAATACCTATGGACGCCGTAACTAAACCTTGGATATAAGCTGGTAAACCTACATCGTCAACGCTTGTTCTGGGATTCTGGGTTTTTGACAAATTTTGGCCTTCGCCTGATCCTGATGGTTTGTTCGGATCAATTTTGTTGTTGCCACTCTCGGTAGAACCTCCATTGTTGTTGTCACTGCCATTGTCTTGTCTAACAGAGACATCCTCTCGTCGCATTCCCGAATCTGAACCGGAAACCTTAGAACTCTCTACATTCTGGCTCGCCATATTGACCCTTGCTGAAGTCTTACCAGTTTTCTGAAATCCGCGACCACGAGTAAAACTTCCCGATCCACGACTTTGACCACGGTTGCCAGAATAATTGCCCCAACCTCTACCTGAGCGCAAAAGATGATATTCGCCCGATGTCGGCATAAGTTAATTCCAAATCTCAAGCAATAAAATATTGGTAAGGACAACCCAAATTCGGACAAGTTTGTCAAAACCAAGAAAATGAAAAAAATAATTTTGGGAAAATGAAAAAAACAATATGAGAACTTAAAACTACGAGAAAGAATACGAAAAAGAAAAAAAATTGAAAGATTTTCCAAAACGGAGAAAATACTAAACTAATAGTATAAGAAAAAATGTTAACTCAATATAACTACTGAAACGGAAATCAAAATTGAAATACTAATAAACAAATGTAAATAAATGTAAATAATGATTTAATTGTTGTTTTTTTTTTTCTTGCAAAATAATTTCATAAAAAGTATGGTGGATGTGACGAATGATCCACCAGAAAATTCGAGACTCATAAGGTTTTATGTTTTTATTTTAAATTCAGTCACACTGGGAAAAACATTTGTAAGGGATCCATGTTTGAGAAGATAAAGTTTGATTTGTTTTCAAGATGTTATTGCCGAAGTAACTTTAAGGTGATATTGAGTTTGGAGAAATTAATCTACTCGCAGCTGACACAGAACGTGCTTCAAGAGCACATACCATCGGTCGACATAGATTTTTCTTTCCAACTGCTAAACTGAACAAAATTAAAATAATAAAACAGCTATAAATTCGACAGAGCCAAAAATACGGATTTTATATAAAATTTTTTTGTTAGCGGAAAACTAGGGTATTGATTTTGTCAGAAGTGAATGATTGTCGCAACAGACCAAACAAGGAATAAACTTCGAACTCATTTGCTGGACGTCCGCTCATCACTTTCCAACTCACAAATATTTAAATAAAACATTACTCAATATCGGCTATACAAAATCTCAAACATTGTCGATCAGAACTGAAGAAAAAAAATGTTTAAAACAATTTTTCGAAAATCTATTGATTACAATAGAAATTACTCAAATTTCTGGAAGGAATAATAAGGACTAATCGGGCCCCACGTTGGGCGCCACCTATAACGGAACCGAGGTGTTGTCGGCTTTGGACTCGTATCTCACATTTTTCCTGATGATCTCACTAACTGATGAGGTGCTATATACAAAAAAACCAGGACCAGGGCACATAAAGGAAATGTGGTCAAGTGAGTCCAAAAACCTTCCTTTCCTTTGCCACCCTTACGACCCAGTGCTTATAGGTACAGTGGGCCGATCCGGGCAGCCGAAAAGGAAGGGTGTTCAGCTTTCGTCGGCGTGGCATGCTAGCATAAGCCAGTCCTAGCTCGTCGGAATGGGGGGGTTCTTGCCAACGAAAGAGTGAACGGTCGTTACGAATTTCATGCCGGATTTGTGTTGAAATGAAACGTTCGGGTTCAAAATTGCAGAGCCCGATCAGTCCTTAAAGCTGGATTTTGATTCCTTGATTTAAAAAAAAGGTCTTCTTACAAAATCTTCCCAGTGTGGAGAGCACATGATGTTGCTGGCTCTCTGAGGAAAATCCCACCCACATATCACAAGGATACATCCATGGCTGCCATGTCCTCAATTTTGATGACAGCCCCTAATGCTAGAAAAGCACAACAAAAACAAAAAAAAGAAAGCTTACAGGGTCATTGATGCTGTCTTCTCAACTTCTGGTCACATCGTTACATCCACCAATAACGTCTTCTAAAATCCGTTCATACTAAGATCAATTTCCAAAAGTAAAAAAAAATCACCTCAAAGAAAATCCAAAACATTTCTTTGATCCGCAGTAAAAATTAAAAAAAACTTTATAGATTCTCTTTAATCTTGTTCATCAAACAAATTTTATTAAACAAAATCTTAACCTAACAAAAAGAATATCATTTAAAAATAATTTAACTTTCAAATTCTAACGCCTCTTTCAATAACTATTCCGACTCAGTTCAATGAACTAGAAACATTATTAACACAAGGTAAGTTAATGTAGGTCAAGATCAATATTCCAAATCAATACAATAGAGGAACTATGAGATTTCTAACCCATTGCATACATTAGGGCGTAATTTCTAAATATTCTTTCGTTTTTTTTATTGCTTTATCTATTATTACGAGTCCGAAAAAAGGTGTATAAAATAACGTTACTTATTTTTATTAGAAAAGGAAAATTTAATGTTTGTTTTATGCATTAATTTAATATGAAAAAAAAAAACGACACACATCTCGGCTCACCACAATTCTTTTAAATTGAGTACTTTTACATTGAGTACTTTTCGTACTCTTCTTTGAGCGCCATTCGTAAATCATTTGTTTACGGAGTTACGGAGTGTGTGTGCAATAAATGTATTTAAGTGAATTATAATTTTTTTTTTAATCAAAATCATGAATAGAACTTACCCCGATATTTTCCTGTGAGGTGGTGCACCGCATCATAGGTTTATCGTACTTTTGTTTACCTTTACGTACTTAAACTCTGTGGACATTAAGTATTATTGATTATGAAAAAAAATTAAATTCACCACTTGAGCATGTTTAAATAAAGTGCACACACGCACACAAAAGGTATCTGAAATGGGATTTCTTCTTATTTTTTTTCTTTATATTTGAAACTTTAGATTAGGACCTTTGTATATGGATTTACCAGGTAATATCAAGAATGGTTTTCTGCTTGGTTTGACAGTTTTTTGACAGTTTTTTACACAAGTTTGTAATGTGTGTTCTCTGCTTGCTTTGACAGAAAACCATTCTTGATAGTACTAGGTAAATCCATATACAAAGATTAGGACTAATAATCAGAATGATTGTGGTGGAAAACAAAGGCAAATATCTCTATTTATTAGGAATGGTGAAAATAGGGCAAACTTAATTATTAAGATTGATCTTTTATATATGTGCTTAATGCATGAATAATAATTGAATCTGTTATAGCTATGAATATATTTCTACTAATTAAACTTGAATGAAAAAAAAAACTTGAACTGGATGAAACTGCTGTTGGTGATGAATTCGATGATGGGGATTAGGCTGGCTGGTACTGGTGATGCTGCGATTTTACTTTGCTATGCGGTGTGATGACTGTACTTTAATGTCTGGGCAATTTAAGTTACTCTTTTTGTTTTTCTCGCTTTTTTTTTTTTTTTTTGTTCGTTCTTTTGATTGCGGTGTTTTTTTTTTATTTAAGGTTTGTGTGGGTGATTTATAAATATTGTGTGGATGAGTTTGCTTGCATTTTTTTTTATATTCTATTCTTTTAACTCTTGGGGCTTATGGGCAAATTACTATTTGAGACGATCACTTGGGTTTTCTTTCTTTTTTTATGGTTTTTTTTCGGTTTCTATATTTCATAAGGTTTTTGGTATTTTTTTTTTTCAAAAGGTTCTAGATTTTAAGGTTTTAACAAATTCTTTGCTGAATATTTTACTAAAATGTCCATCACGTTTAGTGTTAAGTTTTATATTTGTAGTTTTTAAGTTATTAGCGATATTTTTCGATTCGTTTTTTTTTCTATATTCGAGAACACTCTATTTTAAGTTTTATTTAGTATAAATTTTGTGTTTTTTTTATACTTTATTTTAAACTATAATTTTAAGTTTTAACTATACAAAACTAAACCACGTTGAAATTATACTTGATTCCGATCGCAAACCGTCAAAGAGTCGAAGCCACCTGCACAAATTTTCCACACTGACTACTCTATTGTAGGCTGCGTCTCCTATTTATAGGCGATCGCAGCAGCGTCAGTGATGCTCGCTTTGTTCGAAACTTTTCGAACGAAAACCTTCTAGAAGGAATGGAAAGCCTTTCCGGAAGTCCCTCTCCTAGCCGCAATTTAAACTGAAAAATTACACTCTTGACACTAAAAATCATTTCAAACTATTTTAAAAATAGGTGTGACAAAAGAATAATTTTTCAGTTAAAAACAACCAAGAAAAACCTTCCGAGTATAAAAATTGCATTAGTATGCGTTAGTGGATATCATTTTTTTTCCTTCGTTCGAAAACAAGCTTAAAAATACTTGTGGATCACAAGTACTTACTCTCCTAATTCAGCCATTTGAGAGCTAATTCACCACACCATCGCGATATTCACCATTACCTTTTTATTTTACGCACGTCATCATCCAAATCATCACCTTCCACTGTCCACACATCAACCTGAACATCATCGGTTACAAAAAAAAAATATTTGAACTTGAAACTAGTTTGTAAGATCGTATTGGTTCCTGCCTGTGGTAAGCAGTATAACAGTTTGCATTGGCTGTTGCACTTGAATGTGAGAAAAAAAAAATTTAATGAAAAAAATTGAAAATGATTTCAAGGCGTTTCCTACAGACTTCCGGCTACGAGGGTGCCGGGCGATAATGCAGAGCCATCTCATCAGTGAGTAGCCAATTTATGTAAGCTGTGCCGTGCCTTCCTGATATTTCTGCACAACAAATTTCGAATGCATTTGTTAATTCGCCACATATGGAACTCAAACTCCACAAGGACCGGTGTATCGTTGTTTTGATGTTCGGTACAAGTACAATCCCGGAAAAACCCGTAGGAGGTTGTTCTCGACTCCGAATGATGACGAGCTTCCTCAAATCAATGCTGCGTCAGTATGAGATCCATCACATTAAGGAACATAGCAGTAATCACCATAGAAGTAATCACCACGCAGGCTGTGGCAATGCAACGACAACTTATGGTACGTTGGCGATATATTGGCCCTGTCCCTCGTAACACGACGTAATTGCTATGTCGACAACAGAGTAGTCTTTTAGTCTTTTTGACTAAAATGCATTCAATAATGAGTCAGTACTTTTGAAGGATTCAAGGACACAGGCGACAGAATCCTCTTAAATTTTATTATTTATCGAGTGAACTCCTTACACTTACCCCATTTAAAGAATGTCCAGTTCTCTGCACTAAACTTCGATACCTAAGTGGAGTGACCACATTCTAACAATCAATTTTATTGTAACATAACTTGGCAAGGAGTCTTTTATATCACAGAGCTTGAACATATTTGAATGGGTTTCATCCACGATTGTCACCGTAAAAATTGTCCTGCCCACAAGGATATATGCGAGTGCTTGCAAAATGTGCGGGCGATTGTCCGAAAGGGGTGGGTAATTTATTACCAAAGACAAGATGAATAGTTTCCCTTTTTTGCCTTTTTCTATTTCCGGTTTGAAATTTTTTCTTTTCCAAATTGAAATTATGTAGGGACTCGCCTTTGTCCTTTGCTTTTCGTGCGGTATCTGGGTTGTTTGCGAAACATAAACACAAAAAGCCGGAAACAACTATCGTTGGAATTAATAGTTTTGTGTTGATAATAGATTTTGTTAAGCGCTGCCATTGCACAGCTGAGCGGACGGACGGGGCGGTCGACTTGGCGTGGAGCTGCATTGTTTAGTTCGACCTTTGGGTAAGAAAGGAAGTAGGAAGGATCAATCTGAGCAGATCACGGATGTGCCAAAGCGAAGCTCTGAGCAGATCATATCCAATGTCCCCATCCAGTTCTTGTCTCAATCCAAGTGGCCAGCCCATTACAGGACTTAAAAGGTGCGAGCCTTGTGAGGCTTTTCTCCTATAATTGTTTCACAAACTTCTGAAAAACTGAACGATGCGATGGCAAACAGTAAAGTGACTCAATTATCAAGCAATAAAACTGTTTAGTCTTTCAAAACCAACAAACAAAACTCATGGATTAAGGACTCACAAACAGAAAATGCTAATTAAAAATGTTAACCTCCTCCGCACCGGCCGGCCGGCGGTGGCGCTGCTTCACCTCCTTATAATGAAGGAATTTATCTGTCCAACTTGTTCAAAAAAAGTTTAAAGAACAGAAGAAGTTCAAGTGAAACTTCTATCCAGTTTTGTTCTTCATTTCAAAAAGAAAAACAAGCAGAAAAGGAAGAAGTTAGATCCTTGCTACTGGGGAGGTGTCGAAGGTGGGCCACCCCCGCCAGCTATTCACGCATTTACACGATTATTACAAAAGTTCAAATGCGGAAAATCAAACTTTTCACCTCATTAATTGGAAAAATACTTAAAATATCTTTCGTTTGCTTGTTTAATTGGGAAAACAATTTACGTCGAATTCAGAAGCAGGGATATCATCGTTCCAATTCGGAGAGCGATTTTGAATTCACCCTGTACAGATTTGTCCACTAACTTACCCCAACGTAGGATATGGACGAACGTATCTACTGTCCAACTTTCAGTGGCCAGAGGCGTATAATTAAGGAGTTACAGAAGGACAAAGAGACTTTGGTTGACAAAAACAAAAACAAATAAAAATGTCCTTTTGATCATAACTCGGTAACCAGTGCTCGCAGACAGTTCTGGTTTTCAGTGACTGATAGAAGACAAACAGACCTTCGATTTCATGCCTCACTTGAAATAGCCTGGCTGGGAAAATTTAGAGATATGGCAATTTGAAATCGCGGGAAATTTCCTGAAGGCAGAAATCGAAAAAAAATTTCCAATTTTGGCAATGCCTCAGCTTTTTGATCATAACTCGGTAACCACTGCTCGCAGACAGTTCTGGTTTTCAGCGACTGATAGAAGACAAACTGACCTTTGATTTCAGAGCTCATTTGAAATAGGCTGGCTGGGAAAATTTAGAGATATGGTAATTTGAAATCGCGGGAAAATGTATGCGAATGATTAACATTTTTGCATATATCTCGGCTATTAGGCGTTCAAGAGGCTTGAAACCCACTTTTATTAATAGACCTTTTATGGTCAGACCTTTCATTCGACAGGTTTTGAAATAATTTTTTTTCCGGCCCAAAATTTTGGCAAGGGGTTAGCCCATGGTTTTTGTCAAAAAAATCGTCGAAAATAGATTTCGCTAAATTCAAAATATTTGATAGTTCTCATCATCCTGAGCCTAACGCTGCAAGCCAAACTCAAATCCGAGCCCTGGTTGCCGAGATATTTGCATCCGAAGATATTCCTTCTATGGGATTCCAAAAAAATGTCATTTGGTAAAAAATCCCATTTGGTAAAATTGCTGTTTAGTGAAAAATGCTGTTTGGTGAAAAATGTTATTTGATCTTACTAGCGCCACCTAGGTGGAAAAAGTTGGAACTAAAAGTGCGACAAAAATCCTCGCCACTAGCGCCATCCAACAGTGAGTAGGGATACTAAAACTAAAAATTTGCCGAGCTCTGGCAAAAGTTGCATCTACTCACTGTTGGATGGCGCTAGTTTCGCGGATTTTTGTCGCACTTTTAGTTCCAAGTTTGGCCGCCTAGGTGGCGCCAGTAACACCAAACAGCATATTTTACCATATGACATTTTTCACCAAACAGCATTTTTACCAAATGGGTTTCATTGCCAAATGACATTTTTCACCAAACTGGTTTTTTACCAAATGAGAATTTTTACAAAACAGCATTTTTACTGCAGAGTAAATTATGGGCAATTTCGACCAAAAAAAACCATGAGGGTAACCTTTTGACCCTGCGTAGCTCCCAAAACGTTACAGTTGGGGTAAATTACGGTTGAATTCGACCAAAAAACATGAGCCAAAGCGTAAAAGTGGGGTAAATTATGGGTAAATTCGACAAAAAAAAAACCTTTTGACCCTCTGTAGCTCCCAAAACATAACAGTGGGGTAAATTATGGGTGAATTTGACCAAAAAACATGAGGAAATTTGTAACAGTGGGGTAAATTATGGGTGAATTCGACCAAAAATCGTATTGTTCTGAAATTTTGTTGTATATCTCTTCCTGAATTTTTGTTTGTCCTTAAAAGGACATTTGGTTTTTTCTTTCAAGCAGGATATCCTTGAGTTTCATCCTTTTCATCACATGTAAGGAACTTGCAACCAGCTCTACCAGATTTCTGGAATATGGATCTTCTTCTTCTGGCTTCGAAAAGGACATTTTCTGAAAGTAAAAGGAAAAATTTAAATTTTAAATTTTAAAAAACTGGTAAATGAACAGTGGGCAGGTATCTACTTAACAGGCCGACTCCACTAGAGATAATTTCTCTCAGAATACTCATCCTGACATGAAAAGTCTAATGGAGTCGCGTTGTAACAACAACAAATGAAAACTTGTCTTTAGACTTTTCATGTCAGGATGAGTATTCTGAGAGAAATTATCTCTAGTGGAGTCGCCTGTAAGCAAAACAAAACAAAAACCGAACAGATTGTAATTTGTAAGCAATACAAGAGTGACAGCATAGCGTCTTGGCTTCTAGGTAGTCGAGGACGTAAAAACAAAAACGTCAAAGGTAAGAAGAGCCGAAAAGTAGTCCCTTATGCAATTTTCAAAATTAATGTGCTGCCATAAATCATGACTCAACACAATAAGCCATCAAATTGTCGGCTTGTTGTTTATGCAAGAGGCTAAAAGGAAATCGCTGCTTGCATATAAAATATATACCACACACCCCGTCAGATCCTTTTAACATTAAGAACATAGTCAGACATAGTAGGGTGCCGGTACCAGTCTCCGGAAAAGATTACTTTCCTTAGTCCTATTAGTGTTTCATTCACTGGGGTCTCGCCGGAGACTGGTGCCGCTACCCTATACATTTTTTTCCCAATAAAATATTTCAGAATGTGTGTACGTGCGTGCGTGTGTAGTTTGACACTATACCGTTGACGATTGGGGGAAAAAAAAAAACGAAATGGACGTCAAGATAATTTGTACACAAGTCGGGAGGTGCGGAAATGTGAAAACGATGGAAAAATCCTACGATAAGCAGGAAACCTTCAAATAATCAAACAGCTCCCTCATTCTGCTCACAAGGACGAACACCGAACCATGTGTTATAGGTTTCTAGGTCCCAAAACGGCCACAAACAATCATTCGCACCTCACCATCACCGCCACCACGCACCGCTTTCTTTCTTCCGTCAGACAGAAATGGCTTCACCAAAACTGGCAGTTTCCAGTTCCCGCATAAAAAAATTGAAGATAAACCCCAGGACACAGCGAGGAATACAACAAATCTGAATAATCAATCAACGAATGAATGAATAAGCCAAGCAGAAATTACCATAATGCCGACTGAACCAATTTAATCAAACATCGACTTCAATATGTTCATTCATCTATCAAAGGTTCCCCAAGGAACTATAAAAGTAAACAACATCAGGAACAAAGAACACACATTTTCCTTCCTGGGCATGCCAAAGAACAAACCAGCATAAGGTCCTGATGAAACCGAATCAAATTCTTTCTGCATGGATGTTATACGCGCTGTGACTTAGCATTGAAGTGACGTCAGCGGATGTTAGAAGAATTTCATAATCGATTCATGAACTCTTGACCTGGTCAAGAGTAAGGACCAAAAAAGGACTCTTTTTCATTTAAATCATAAAAAGAATTTGCATAAAATTAGATTAGCTTTTTTATGCAAATAAATAAACACATCCCAGTCCGTTTACCCCCCATGATGTAAACGTAACATATGCGCCATAAAAAATGTAACAAAAAACCAAAGGCACTCACCACAACGAAATACTCTGGTTACTCCTTCAAAGTTATTATTCGACATTCCACAGGACCTTTAGATATAAATTTTGATGCGTGCGGTACTTTTTGGTTTCTTATATTTTTTAATAAAAAACCATGAAGCATGAGTCCATCCTTTGGCTATAAATAAAATGATAAAAGGACGAACGGACATGTCCACTAAAATTCACAAAAAATGTTAATAAGAACGTTCAACAGGAACAAAGCGGAATTTAAGGGAAAACTGCTGGATATGAGATTAAGGAATCATTTCTATGAAAGGAATCTGGGCTTAAAGTGTATCTTTGAAGGCTAGCTGTCTTCAGTTTCGCACGCCAAGTTGGTTCAGGTCTTCTACCGTCTGTGTGCTCCACCTGAGTCGCGGTCTTCCTCTTCTGCGACCGACACGTCCTTCCGGGTTGGATTCGAAGACTCTAATTTCATACATCATTTGAAATAGGCTGGCTGGGAAAATCGAGAGATATGGCGATTTGAATTCGCGCGAAAAAATTAACATTTTAGCTAATATCTCGGCTACTAGGCCTTCAAAAAGCTTGAAACCCATTTCAATGAATAGAGCTCGGCCAGACCTTTCTTTTGATGTATGATTCGATAGGTTTTGGAAAAATTTTGGAATATTTTTTTTTTTTGGCCAAAATTTTGGCAAGGGGTTAGCCCATGACAACAACGTATTTGATAGTTCTCATCGTCCTGAGCCTAACGCTGAAAGCCAAACTCAAATCCGTGCCCTGGTTGCCGAGATATTTGCATTCGAAGATATTCGTTCTATTTCGCGCGAAAATGTAAGCGAATAATTGACATTTTTGCCAATATCTTGGCTTCTAGGCCTTCAAAAAGCTTGAAATCCAGATCGATGAATAGAGTTTGACGAGATTATTCTTTTGATGTATCAATCGATAGGTCCAAGCTCTGGTTGCCGAGATATTTGCATCCGAAATTATTCCTTCTATGGGATTACAACGAGCTAAGGACAGAAACCAATAAAAATGTCCTTTTGATCATAACTCGGTAACCAGTGCTCGCAGACAGTATTGGTTTTCACTGGCTGATAGAAGACAGTTAGACCTTTCATTTCGTACATCATTTGAAATAGGATGGCTGGGATAATTTAGAGATATGGCGATTTGAAATGGCGGGAAATTTCCTGAAGGCAAAATTCGAAAATGGCAATATCTTGGCTACTAGGCCTGCAAAGAGCAGAATCCTGTGTATGGATTTGTCCAATAATTTACGTTCAACCAATACCCAGCCTTGAGTTCATGATATTGAATTGTTGGAATAATACAAAATCGCATTGAGTTATTTAAAACGGAAGGAAGGACGACCATACTGCAGTAATGGCTCTTTCCACATTTATTTAATAGCGTTTTTTTTTGGTAATCCGGAATTGTACACAGAACTGTCCGATTCCGGATTCCAAACGAACAGGCAAACACATTTTTTTGCTTCTGAGGGTTGAATGGTTGTGTATTTGTGAATCCTCATATGAAGAATCTTAGATGACATGACATTGTTTTTATTTCCTTTATTTGTAAACATGGCAGCGAGTACGTATATGCGAGTGTGTGCATGTATGCGTGATTCTGTTTTTGATTCTGACTTCAAATTCGGAATCGTTTTTCTGTTCTATTCAGAACAAGAACTGTCATCTTGTGCCAAGTGAACGAGTACAGGACTGTTCGGAACAGTTCCGGACGACCAAAAAAAAACGCTATAAATGAGCGAGTCATCATTTCCGGCGAAATATTTCCATTAATCGGGATGTCATCATAAATTGTCGATAAAAAAGCTTTGAACTGGTCAATTCAATGCGGGAAATATGTTCGGTGTAGTTTGATTGCACCCTTCCTCCGTCCAACACTCAAATAAGTCCTTCCACTAAGCACACAGGACAACAAATTAGATTATTAATATGCGTCCATATGTGCCCAGCCATTATTTACTCAATTTACAATCAATTAAAGGCAAACACTCTGAGAAAAATGTTTCAATCTCCTGGGTAATAACAAAAAAGAAAAGAAAGAAATTTGTGTTTGTGTATCAGTTTGTCTGTCTGTCTTGTAGACAGATATAGCCACCAGGCAGGAGGATAGAGCCTGCTCCTGAAGATAAATTGTTAAAAGTCCTTGTTTGCTTGCTGACACCACACCGTTCTTATCACAGAAACTCCCGTCACGCTGTTGTCATTGGCCCGGTGAGTGTGGAATTAAAAAAAGAAAACGACTACCTTCAAGAATAGAAGACTACCTACAGCCCTACAGCTACAGCTACAGCTACAGCCTACAGCAGCGAGAAGCATTTTTGCTGTTGAAATGATTTTTTTGTTGTTTTGTATTCGATTATTTGATAGAAGAGGTTAGGAGGATGCTTCTTTTCGAAGTGATGATGTTGATGATGGGAAGATAAATCGATTTATTTATTTCGTGCTGCTAGATTTTGGCAGTTTGCTCATTCTGTCTGTGTGTCTTGAGTGTGTTTCTTTTTTGTACACATCATTTGACCGATTGAGGGGGTCGAGCATCGAGATAAAATATAATCTCGCTTAAAGGCTAGCAGGAATGTGTTTTTAGAGCAGTGGGGGCTATCCTGTGTGATATCATCACAAAAAAGTGCCGTAACACAGTATGACACCTAGGGGTGACTGCAGTAAAAAAATATTTATCTTCGGCTTCTTTAAAGCCATAATATCGGCAAAAGGGATTCGATAAAAGGTACCAAGGGCACTTAGCTTGTTTGGACATTCTAAATACAAGGAGAGAGCTTTCTCAAACAAAAGGGATATCTTTGCAAAACAAGCAGCAACAAACTGGGGATAAGGAAGCAAATAAAAAAGAAGAGAAAGAAGTGGTCTAGATATTGATTGATTGAATGGTTATTTGCATAACAAAACTATCGAGTGATTTATGATATGGAACCTCTCGAAACTTGAAGGCCAAAAAGGGTTAACACATCTCTACGTCTGCACCTCTATTCAGGGAGAATAATGTTTGAGAAAGAGTCGAGTCTCCAAAGCCTGCAGCACTTACTTATCCGGCTCACAATCCATGAAGGATCTCAGCCTTCCATAGTGTAAAGGTCCCTCGCATGCACTCTCCAGTCACCGAAACCAAGCGCTCTGGCATCAGCAGTCACTTGGTCCTTGTACCGTAGGGTTCGGTCTTCCTTGTCGTCTCGATTCTGGGGGCTGGGATGAGAAGACCGGACCAAGCCAATGTAGTCGTCTTTTCTTGGCCTTCTGGACTACGTCTACATCTTGGTGCAGCTCGTACAGTTCTCGGTTGAATCTTCTTCTCCATTCGCCATCGTCGCATATGGGACCGAAAATCCGTCCAAGAATATCAATTCCCGTCTAGCACACGGCGCCGCCGTAGAGTAGGACTGATTTTGTCTTTCGAGTGAGGAGTTCTGAACCCAGTTGTCTTGCCAAACCGAAGCAGAAGTGGTTCCCTAGGTCGTTTGTGGGATTGATGTTTGTTCCAGGGAAGGTGAACTCCTTAACTACCTCGAAATTGCTGCTACCAACAGTGACGTTTTGTCCTAGGCGGCGGACAGATGTTGCTTTGTTTGTTGATAGGATGTACTCTGTTTTGTCCTCATTCACTTCAAGACCAACGAGTTTCAATCGCTGTGCAGGCCTCAAGCACAGCTCTCTTGGATCGACCGATGATGTCTATATCGTCGCTGGGTGGGGCCCATTACATCTGAGCCCACTATGACAAGAAAAATAAAAGAAAACAGAGAAAACTACTCAGTGGAGCATTTTTCATTCTCTTGTGCTTCCAACGACGTAATGTTCTTTTAGTGGAGGAGATGAGTGTGTTTGTTTGTTGGATTTGTATCCTGATTGCAAGACAAATAAAAATATGAAACACAACCAAAACTTGTCTCTAGATAAATGGACGCAATTTATGTAGAAAAACAAAAAAACATGATAACCACATATGGTTCTCGAGCTAAACATCTTAACGTGCTATGTATTGAAAGTCATTTGTTTCGCACTGTAATGTTCCCTATGTTTAACGCAGATGACATTTACATAAGTAGTGTGACGGCAGTGGAGCGGGCGAGAGTCTTGAAACGGAGATCAGGAAGCGGTTAACGAGGGCAAGACCAAGTTAATGCTGTCAACAAGAAAGGACCACCATCTCAAGGACTTGCTTCGGAGCAGGATAAGTTTGACAAGATAGGTCGAGAGTTTGGAGTCCTAGAGTGAATCATAGATTGGATTTAGAGTCTCGAAAATAGAAAACTGCAAGCGAATCTTTTTTCCAGCACTCGGTTAAAAAGTTATAGTCAAAAGGACATTTTTTTCGATTTCTGTCTTCAGGAAATTTCCCGTGTTTTCAAATTGCCATATCTCTCAATTTTCCCAACCAGCCTATTTCAAGTGTTATACGAAATCAAAGGTCTGTTTGTCTTCTATCAGCCACTGAAAACCAGAACTGTCTGCGAGCACTGGTTACCGAGTTATGAACAAAAGGACATTTTTATTGGTTTTTGTCCTTTTTTTTGTGCACCTAGTGATACAAATGGTACGTCTTAAATTTTCAATTGCTTCAACGAAGTGAAAGTACCACTACGACAATCGTAGTCTACTAGTCTACTTGTATATTAAAGTACGGACATAAAGTATTCTCCTCCTTTTGCTGTTTTCTGAAGCTGCTTACGACAATGGCAACAACATCAATTTTTTGTATAAAAAGCTTTACAGTCCTAAAAGCCCAATTTCACCATCCGCTGAGTCGTCGTCGTCGCCACATCATCATTATTTCATCACATCACCACTGACACTCATCCGAGCCATCATCTACCCCTTGAACATCCATTATCCCAATGCCGCTCGGCTCATGCCAAGTTAACCAAGTCCTTGAGCATTCAATCACCGAATAAAATTCAATACAGTTGGAGCATTAAATCGGCGAGTTTACGATTTGTTTAAAGGTTTGTGTGGTTTGTGTGGGAAAAGTTAAATAGCCACACTTAAAGGGTTTTTCAATAAGGGCGGGTAGATGTGATTCGAAGCCCAGTCAGCGAACTGGGTCAGTCAGTTGGATCTTGTACGGGTGTAGGCCCTAGTCCCGACGCAAAATTTACCAAGTTGAAGTCTGCGAAAGGTCGAGTTCTTGAGGAATAGACAACCTCGGGTTCTGCTGTACACTTTCACGGACCGCTGCGATGTTTTCGGGCGATCTTGGGTTCCTTGAACGAACGGGTGTTGGCTGATTGTGTACTGAACCGGTCGTCTCAAATTTGGCCACCAGACGTTGAAGAGTCGACTGTGAAGGGCCATCACCTCTAGTTTGGCAGATGTCGCCACGGGGCTTCGAAATCTAATCGGACAATTGAAAGCCCCTTTATTTCCAGAAGTAGACCTCAAAGGATGTTGGTTCCATTGTACGCGGTCAATCCGTAGAAGGGTGTGCAAAATCCACCAAATCTGAGGACCAATCCCAATACTCTAGTCGGTCTACCATATCTATTTCTTCGTCGTCGTATTTTCGGTGTTGATGATGTCCCTTTAGAAGCAGGCGACCAACTGTAATCGTTGTTGTTTTTGCTCTGCTGCGTTATTGTTTTATTAAAACAAACAAATGTGGGGGTGGGCTAGGGGTTCGTTCGGGCATTGATGGGAGCAGAAACACAAAAACAAGAGCAAAAAAACAACAATAACAATAATTCAGTGCTCTCCATCCGGCGGAAAGTACTTCAGATTGCGATTTTTTTTTTGTAGTCCTTAGTCCTTCTTGGTTCTCTGCCGTCCATCTAGGGTGTCCTCATTAATGCACAGCTAACAAAACTATGCTGCTCTGCTTAGCTTGAAAACAGAATGAACAACCAGAAAATAATAAAATCTTTTTGAACAGTGCGACACCCACACACATACACAATATTGCTATACTCGTGTATTTATTGTTTTTTGATATTTCTAAAGAAGAAAGGACAAAAATGGAAAAAAAAACTAAACGCCACCGATGCGTTAGGTGGGGACTATGGCAAACGAACGAAGGACTATGGAAGTTGGTGTGATAGGTGGTGGTTTTTGTGCTCACTCCAACAGGGACGACTCGCCACCATTGAAATTGGGCAGACAACAGTTCCTTTCTCTTATTGAAGACGTGGAATACATTGAACATGAAGCCATAGCTATCGATGTAGATCTTAAAGCAAAATCTGAGTCTCAACTGGAGTTCCCTAAAAATTAATTATAAAACGGATCGAAGGCCGTCAATTAAAGCACATAATTGGACCAATAACATTTCCTACCAGAACAGTCTTCGACTGTAGTCCTACGTGCAGTGACGGACAACTGGAGATGACATATCGTTCAGCTGGGCTCTTACATGGGGTAGGGGAAGCATTTAATACTTTTGCTGGTGAATTGCCGCACAATTTCAATAAGATAGCTGCTCGTCTTCCGAAAAATAAACCACAAATAACAATATTGACTTCGTTTGAGAGCACACCAAGTTGCGAGTTTAAAGTTTATTGTCCCGCAATTATAGTTAAATTTTAATTAAATAAATTAACATCCAGGACCTTCACCGTTCCACACTGTAGATGTCTCCTTCTTCTTCTCTCGAATAAAGTGGATTTAGTTGTCTTCATTTTATTTCTTCCTTTGTGGACAAGTTGTAAGCCTCAAGGTTCAGTTTTTGAATGGAAATACCCTACCCATGTTGCGAGGCAAAGGAATGATGAAACTGGGATGGAATGTTCGACATCGGTAATATCGTCCTGTTTGATTTGTTTATGTAAAATTGTGTGTGAATCTTTTTTGACAAGAAAGGGATTCTTCGGGCAATGAAATTTCATTTACCAAATAGCGTGACATCGACATTTTTTTTTTTTTATAATAAACACGCACTCAAGGGCTTTTATCATACCCTTTATATGCCAAGAGCACAGTGCGAGCATTAGGGAAAGGATAGGGGATGTAAAAGGAGGTGCCGGTGAACATTGGTTTTAAATTCTTAAACATTACAATGACTGGGGAAGACAGAGTGTGGAAGAGAATTCCACATTCGCGTAGTACGGCTAAAGAATGATTCTCTGTACTTTACAGTACGTCCGAAGTTGGGCTCAAGGATGAACTGATGGGCATTCCTGGAAGCGCGAGTATTACGGTTGAATGTCTTAAGGGGAGGAATGCAACTGGCTATTTCACTAGAGCATATACCGTTGAAGTATCGGTAAAACAGGGTGAGACATGAGACATTACGACGATGTTCTAGAGATGTAAATGACTCAACGATGGTATTGTCACCAATCATTTTGAATGCTCTTTTTTGGATACTGTCGAGAAGACTTAAGTACGTCACTGGAGCACCAGCCCAGTTGAGTTGTTGTTTGTTGTTGTTGTTTCCCGATTTGTATGAATTTCGGTATTGTCCCGCCTCCCGCTGAAAAACCATAGTGATCAGCCAAACAGGTATCAAACTGATGCGCAGCACTTAAACATAATCCCGACTGTTGATTTTTGATGACGTGAATCGAATTTCGAAGCACCCTGCTGAAGAGAAAGCTCATCATCACCATATCATCAGTGAACCTCCACCAAAATTAGGCCATCGAAATATTTCGGTTCCTTTCGTAAATCACTCAAGTATCCATGTAATCCTTCAGGATCATTTAGGTTCAATTTCTTCTCATCAGAAAAAATTTCCTTTAATCGAATTTGAAATAAGTAAGTATTGAAAAAAACCTCTAATTGAAACTTACAGATTCCAATCCCGATCTCGAACATGAAAGAAAAGGGTGTTCGAAAATAGGGTTTTGTCTTTTTTCACTGGTTCCTATTTCCGAACACACTTGTTCGGAAATAGGCAACTCGGTAATATTTAGTTTCCTTTCTTCGAACAGTCAAAAATCATAGCATAATTTTACTTTTTTTCATTAAACAATTTAAAATATCAATAATCTGACATACTTAATTATTTTAAAACGCTGGGAAAAGCATTTACTCAAATATTTTTCCTTCAAAACAACTTTACAGGGAGTCCAAATCTAGTTTTTTTTTCCTGAAATTTTTTTTCAAAACCGTATCGAGGGAAACCTACCACTGAACTGTATTTTTTCCAATCTCAAAATATATTAGTTTTAATGAAACGTTTTACCTATTTGTAAAGAAAGAATGCACATAGGTTTTTGTGAAGTTTTCATTGCGAAAAACGTTAAAATAACGAAACTAGAACCATATTTCTCAAAAGTGTTCGGTAACTGGGGACGTTCGGTAACGGGTGCCACTACCCTATATGATTGTTCTCGTCTCGTCCTGAGCCTAACGCTTCAAGCCAAACTCAAATCCGAGCCCTGGTTGCCGAGATATTTGCATCCGAAGATGTTCCTTCTATGGGTTGTAATCCAAGCTAAGGACAAAAACCAACAAAAATTTTCTTTTGATCATAACTCGGTAACCAGTGCTCGCAGACAGATTTGGTTTTCAGTGGCTGATAGAAAACAAACAGACCTTTGATTCTGTACCTCACTTGAAATAGGCTGTCTGGAAAAATTGAGAGATATGGCGATTTGAAATCGAGGGAAATTTCCTGAAGGCTGAAATCGAAAAAAATTTCCTTTGACTACATTTTTGCCAATATCTCGGCTGTAAGGCCTTCTAGAAGCTTGAAACCCATTTCAATGAATAGAGCTCGGCCATCCGAAGAAATTCCTTCAATGGGATTCCAGGTTTCCATATCCAAGACCGACAACACTGAGAACCCGACTTATATGAATGTAGGGCAAGGTTGGTTCACCAATTTGTTGGCTGATTCCTAGAGTTTTTATCCCTGATTCATGCTTGTTTGTCGTTGCTTGGCTGCTTCAGCTCCTGAGTAGGTACCTGCTGCTGCTTTCCAGTACTTTTGTCGCCAGATATTCCTTTTTGTGCCTCGATGATGATCCACCACTTTTCAACTCATTGAGACCAAGGTCATGCGTTAACCAAATTGCAACAGTCAAAGAAGGTGCGGTTGCATAACTTAAGATGGGAAATAATTTCACCTCCAGAACTTCATCTTCTGTGTATAGCCAAAGGATGGGGTAAACAATTGTATGTACCAAGGTCAAAGGAGAAAGTTTCACTTCACTCACTCCCACTCTCCATTATTCTTTACCTAAACTAAATGGCGATTTTCGTTTTGCAGTTTTCCTCTCATTTCACTACGGGCGGATAGGATGGATATTGGAAGTTCTTATCTCACCACACTTCCGAAATTGGGTGATGGAACCTAAGTATCTTTATCTACCTATCTATCGCTGTCTATAATGATACTTACTCTCGACACAACAACAACAATGGCTCGATATGAGCTCCTGAATGAAAGACGTAAACCTAGATCTTTATTCTTAGGTAGATATATGCTTAAAGTCTCTTCAATGTGCTCCCATAAAAATTAAGGACTTTGACAACCCACAGTGAGAGCTTTTCGTGTATATTTGGTATGGCAGATGGATGGATGGATGGCAGGGGTTGAAATTGTTCGTATTTTTTTGTAGCTGCAAGCTTCATCGTTAAATGTTGATGGCCTTAAGTTGTCCCGTGCGTGTCGTAGACCGAGCTCACTCTGGAAGTAACAAGGAAAATAATTTTTTAAACTCTCCAAACTGCAGGCAACTTTCCTATAAAAAAAAAAAACTGGAACTTACCTTAGTTTTACACGTTAGCTCGCGTCGCTCTGTCAATTTTCCAACACCATAGGCTTTTACTTACACAGGAGTACCTAAAAACCTCTTGGTCTTAAGGAAACAAAGTCTTAAATGAGAGAATCTTGAAGCCAATTAACTTTTCATTAACGAGGCAGTTTTTATAGGGGGAGAGTGCTGGTCATAAGATGCGAGGTCGACGATGTTAAAAGTCTTTTCTTGTCCTGATTTTGCTCAGGGTTTTGACTACCAAACTTCGTCATTTAAATGAAATAAGTGAAAGCCCTTAAAATTACGCGAATATCTTAGGTTGGAGTGGCTGTCTAGATGTTATGGACTCCCTTAGACCTAAAGGGTCCATTGTGATCTCCTACCACTTAAGAAGTTACTCATGGGAGAGTAAGAGAGAGATCTTGTGTCCATCGTTGCCAGTTCACTGGAATTATCGAAGAAGGCACTACCGAGATAGTTCGTGCTTCTGTTGGAGAGTGCCGGAGGCATGTACATTGAAGGTGTTGGACTGTTTCCTCTTCCTCCTCGTCCAGGCGAAGCTTCTGCAGAAGTCATTTGTGTAGAACCCTAGCCTCAAAGCATGTCTGTCTACCTATGAGGCAGTGTCCTGTTATGACTCCCCTTGGGCAGCTATACAACGATTTTCGATGCTTCGTAACATTTCTGGAACGCTTCGACTGGGATGTCCGCGAGTATACCCTCGTCACGGCCGCCTGGATGTCCTCAATCGACTCAAAATGGGTTTCTTTGACCATCAATTTTCTTCTAGGGAACAAAAAAAAAGTCACAGGATGACATATCGGTTGCAAACAGTCTTCTGCGACGGTCATTCGATGCTGCTTTTTCCCCCCGAAAGGTTCCTTGGAACCATCGTTTCATCCCAAAATCGTCGGTTAAAACTTGTCTGACTGTTTCACGGTTCATACCCAGTTTCGACGCCAACATTTGAACTGTTAAACGCCGATCAGGGCACGCACACGCTGCGCATTCGTGTCAGTCCGCATCTTGACTGGTCTCCCGCTCCGCGCCTCGTCTCCCACGCTTTCACGGCCCTCCTTAAACTCTTTATGCCATCGAAACACCTGGGCACGACTAAGAGCACTATCAGCGTACGTTTCCGAAGCTGTTTCGCCCAATTTGACGCCAAAATTTTATCGCGACGCGTTGCTCTTGATTTCGTATTTCCAGTTTCGTGACGAGCACCGCGAACAAGCTAGAGCGATGGCAAATATATCAATGGAGAGGGGGAAGGATGCCGAGAGAAGGGAAGGTCGCAGGATTACGGCAATATAATCAGTCTCATTACTTTATTGTCATACCTCGTACATTATTTTGTCTGCTCAGGGAAATCAAGCCTTTTGACCGTGTCAGCTCTATGCAGGCAGGTGGTACCCTGTCACTATCTAACAAGTGGTGTTCCTATGGTATGTCCTTGTCTAACAGTAGGCAGAAGTGTTTCGTTTTTGGTGAGCTCATCGGCCTTGGAATGTCTCTGTGGCCCGGCGACCAAATGAGCTGTTCCGTCATCTCATTCAGAGCTGATTGACAGTCGAGGACTATAGAGAATTTGTGGAGACAGACGTGGGTGATTTGAGAGCGGCTTGGCTGTCCGAGAAGATTCGAATATCCTTGCAAGATAAAACGTTTCCTTTGAGCCAAGATAGTGCCTTGAGCTTAAGACTCCTTGATGTCATATGGGAACGAAATTGAAATAATCCGACACCTTTTTGCTATTTACACAGGACATTAATCAATTCCCCTTCCAAAGCGCAATAAACATAAAACATTCATTAAATAACAGGATGGAAGCGAGCAATTCAAAAACCTTCAAGCAGAAACACTCTTTTTTTGTAAACGGCGGCGGCGGGGCCAATAACTACGCAAAAAAGCTGTATTTAAGGTACCAGGACATAACAGAGTGAACGGTATTCCTTGAACGGAAAAACATTACCAAAAAAATAAAAGTAATCCCTGCCAATATAAAATAAATAATGTCGATGATTGTGTGTGCCATTTCCCCGCAATAAAATGTTGGAAAGAAGCAAACGAACGAGAGTATCTCCACTTGAGCATAAATTGTGTGTCAATTTGTTTCTTTTTCTCGACGCAATTTTAAAGGCTGTTTCCCCCATAAATCACTCACGTATTAAAGACACTGCCACTCAACTTGTAATATGAATTGAATAAACCTAAAAAAATTCACGACAAAAAAAAGGACGAAGAAGTCTCCAGCGAAGTCGAAGAACGAAGATGGACAAAGATGACAGGTTCTCTATGCAGAAGATTTTATCGGTGGGAGTCCAAATCTTTGGCAGTACTGAAAGAAATAAGAAAGCTGAGAGAAACTAACAAGGACCTTAAGTCCTGCTACCGGCTGTACTGCTACTGAAGTGTCCACAGCCAGGTTTATAAAAGGTCAAGGTTAAGAACTCAAGAAAACAGTAATAAGTGCTTGGAGTCGAGTCCTTGTTTGTCTCAATAATTTCGAATTTTAGGGAAAACATTTGAAGACTTTGGCTCGGGGCCAGAAAGGACCTTTTTTCAGATTAAACGGGTCATGGGAAATGATGAGGTGTCAAGTTTTTCTTCGCGTAAAATGTTGCAAACCCTGAACGAGTTTGTGCTGCTTGCTTGAATTGAAAACTCTGAACGAGTTTTGTTATTTGGCTGATCAACTCTGAACGAGTTATCGTAGGTCCTTTTTGCTTTTGTATTGAACTCTGAACGAGTTTTGTAGCTTGGGAAATCAACTCTGAACGAGTTTTCCTAAGTCCTTGTTGTTTAACTCTAAACGAGTTGTATCCTTAGCACTCGCTTGAGGCTTCTTCCGACAATGTTTCAATGAATCGAGTAAAAACAGAAAAACTTGACACGTCAAAATTTCAAAAAGGGGCTAAGCTAAAAGGCTTGGTGTGTAGTTCGTCAAAGTCAAAAGGTTTCATCTATGAGTTAACTTTAAGGGAAATTTCGACAAGTTTGGAATTGTCTTAAAAAATGTGAGGAGATGAAACCAGTTAGAAAGGCAGAGATAGCTATGAGAACAGTGAACCTTTGGGATCAGACTGATAAGGATCAGGAAGTGTGATATCCTTGGCGATACGAGGTCAGGGACTTTGAACCCTCAGCGCAAGTGTCCAGCAAGTGTTTTGTTATCAGGGAGCCATATCGATTCCTTACCGCCAGATCATTGCTTACGATATTATGGCGGCAAGGGCACGAGTAGCTATGAGACCATAAAACCTTGGGATCTGATGGATCGGGTTTCAGGGAGTGTGAGCCTGGTGATGCGCGGTCGGCCGAACACTATGTCCCCTCAGCCACAGCGTCACTTAAGTGTTTTGAACTCAGGGAGCTTTATGGTGAAAAAAGGTCAAATTGTGGGAATTTGAATTTGGAAGAAACTTTGAGTCGTCCTTAGTCGTGTGGCGATGTCCAGGCACTTGTTACATTTTCTACTTGACATTTATTGAAAAAGATGAAAACCACCTTAGCTGTAAACACGCTATGGCTAAGGCAATGGCTACAAGGTAAAAAGCTGAAAGAAACTTCGAGAAAGCTAAAAACGTCCTCCTGCCGACCATACCTAACCTCATTTCAACTAATCTATGCTATGAATGGGCGTAGAAGTCTCTAGCGAAGTCGAAGGATGACGATGCACAAAGATAACATGTTCTGGAATCGTTGGGAGTCCAAAGCCTTGCCAGCACTGAAAGAAATGAGGAACTTCGAGATCTGACAAAAACTAACAAGAAGCTAAAGTCCTGCTGCCGTCCACAGCGAGGATTGTAGGTAAAGGTTAGCCGGGTAGAGATCCAGTTGTGACTCCAATCTAAAAACCAAACGAAAACCTTGTCAGCGCTAGCAGATGATTAAGTTGAAAGTTAGAAGCAAGCAAGTGAAATTAAGCCCTAGCAAGCACCATCGATGTATTTTTCAGCTTAGGAAGAAAGTAGGAGGGAAAAAACTGTTGAACACTGAAGTCTTTTAACTGCTTGAAGCTTGAAGTCTTCTAACTGCTGGTTCAAAGACCGATTACGGCGTTGGTAAGTGGAAACAACTGAATCTCAGACTTCCCAATCGATGTAGTGTGTCCCAGGCAGGAGTAATGGCACTATCGTGGCTCAAAGAAAACGTTTGATCTTGCAAGGATATTCGAATCTTCTCGGACAGCCAGGCCGCTCTCAAATCTCTCGTGTCTGTCTCCACAGACTGTCTCAAATAGTCCACGACTGTCGATCATCTCTGAATGAGATGACAGAAGAGTTCAACATGCACCTCATTTGGGTGCCGGGCCACAGGGAAATTGCAGAGCCGATGAGCTCACCAAAAACGGAACACTTCTGCTATTATAGCTTGACCGAAATCGATGCACCGTGCGTCCGTTTTTTATGAGTTTTCTAGACCGATTTTCGGGGCGATCCGGTAACATTTAGAACGAAATATCCCTCTAGCAACCTAGATTCGTACCTTATCTCTCTATTGAGCCATTAACATTCAAATTCCATCGGCGGATGGCAGAGATTTTGACGGATTAAAAACCTCACTTTTTCCGCTTTTTAAGTGCCTTCTAGATCGATTTTAAGGGCAATCCGAGTTGACTCGTTCAACTCGAGTTGGGCAAACCGAGTTGCAACTCGCATTATTTATTACTTGTTTAAATCACTGCACCCGCACTCCCCACTGTTGCCTCGCGTCCCTAGACGCATGCCTAGTTTGCCATAAAGGATTAAGGAATATAATATTAAGTACATACCTGGCTTACAATCACCTATTTAATCCACCATATTCTTCTTTTTCTCCATGAATTCTCGTCAACAGCTTCCTATTTTCACCAAATCCACCAGGCAATTAGTTGTTCAGCTTTCCCTGTTTTAAATTCGGTAAAAAATCCCATTGGGAACAAATTTAAATGATTTAAAATTAAATTCCACCATCACTCCACTTTTTGTCCATTTAAATTAATTATTTACCTTTTCACTCACTCACTTTCACATTTATTATTTTTATTGTTTAATAAACAAAGCGAAAATTGTCTACACTTTTTATTTAATTTTATTTGTCAACACTGCGATTTTTTTGGAGTTTACTCCTTTAGAATCGTTTCATATATAGACCCCGGTATGAAAAAATTATGGATAGTAAAATCAATCATTGAAAAAAGCGTTATAAAAATTGACTACCAACGCTTTTTTTTAACTCTTAATAACTTTTAACCTACTGGATCGATTTAGATGAAATTTGGTAGTAAGATAGACTAGAACCTGTGGAAGGGTATTTTTTAAAGCAATAAAAGGGGTTGAAAAGGTCACAAAAGGTTGAAATGTTAGGTCAAAGTTTGTATGGAGGTCGGTTAGGTTAGAAGTTTAAAACTTATTTGTATGGCTTTTGACTAAACATAAATAAGTAAGACATTCAAAGTTTAAAAAAAATTAACCGAGGGGGGGGTGAAAAGAGGGGGTAAAAGTTTTAGTGCCATTTCGAATCTATTTTATTGAACAGAGATTTCAACGTAAAACGGTGAAATTTTCACACATGATACAGAATTTCATGCTCTTCAATTTATTATACTTTAATTATAACGGTAACTCATTAATATGGCCAGTTAAGACATTTTCACATAAATTGGTATATAAGTTTTAATCATATAGACTGGATGTTGAAATTTCCATATGTCTAATCTACATGAAATAACGGTGATTTTGATTTTGCCAAAATTTGATCGATGTGCTTCGATTAAAAGCGTTCTATCGTGCGTTCTCATAAGCGGATCTACAAGATTAAGGGGCCAGATTCTATAAAAAACGAAACGAAAGCGAACGTTCGTTTTTCAAAAACGAAAGAAATTATGCGAAAACGAAAATTTGAATTCTGTATCGCATTTCGTTTTTGGTTGAGTAGGGTAGAGACGGCACCCTTCGACAGTGGGGCACCTTCGACAGTCACTATTATATCTGTGTGTAGACCTTTAAAAATTCTGTAAAAAATTGTGGATGTGCCTTTAATCATGCCAAACATATGTCAAAAATTTCAGCAGTCTGGCTTCAAATCCCGCCAAGTTGGGATGTAAAGCATTTTTTTGGACCACGTGCTATAATTTTCAGGGTAAGTTCTTAAGATTTTCGTAGTCGTGTTTTAAATTTTTTCTAGCAGTGAAGTTGTTTTTTATATACAATACTATGTGTTTATTTATATTTTTAAAGCTAATTTGATAAATCTTACTTTGGGAAATAATAAGAAAAAAAAAGTAAAATAACATCAAGTGGGGCACCTTCGACATTCTTGTCTGGGGCACCTCCGACAGACTCTCTCCTATGTTTATCCATCACAAAAATTAGTTAATCCTCAAAATATTTATTCGATTGTTAAAGAAAATGGTTCGAGTTTATAAAAAAAAAGGCTATGAAAAAGGCACTTACAGATGTCATCAATAAGGTGGAATCACACAGTTCAGCAGCGGCAAAATATTGCGTAAAAAGGACTACCCTTATATCTCTTTATTTATTTTTTGTTAAAACTATTTTTTAAATACAAATAATTTAAAAATGAACTGAATTCTTATAGCAAACTATATCATGACTTTTATATAAAAAATACTAACATTATGATGCATTAATTTTCAAGAATGTGCATTGCTGTCGAAGGTGCCCCACGCATTGTCGAAGGTGCCCCACCCTGGGGCACATTCGACAATTGTCTACTTTTTTTTAATAAAAAAAAAAATAGTAAACATTTTTTTAAAAACCTAAGGGTCCGCCAATATGTTGATAAAATCATAAATTTAATAAAAAAAAATTAGTTTTTGAAAAAAATAAAAAAATAAACTATGATTTTGTGTATTTTCTGTTAAGGTGTCGAAGGGTGCCGACTCTACCCTATTCGTTTTTGCTTCAAATCAGAAAAAGTTTGTTGCCTACTTTTAGGATATTGACAGTTGTAAAATATTGTGAGAAATGAGAAATAAATTTTAATCGATACTTAAATCTTAAGAAAATCGATAATATATACATGATTTTGGATATTAAATGAGATAAAACAAAGAAGAAAGCATACGTATTTTCTTTGTTAAAGATTTCAACTTCAATTTTGACCGTTTCTAAGTGAAAAAACACATTTAACAACGAGATATCAATAACTGAAAAAATATCGATAGAAGTAAAATTTGAATAAGAAAAAGAAATCGAGAACACTCATCATTATTATTATGGCAGATTGAGTGACTGCTAATTTTTGTTTTTTAAATTAAATGTGGCCTGTGTGCAAGGAACTGCACCTCCAATGTAAGTGCATATATTAAACATTAATTTTAAAAAAATCAATCATTTTGTATTATGTTATTATATTATAGGACTTCCAACACAACAGCTGCGCAAAAAGAAATTTTGCTAGAATACATGAACAAGTACCCGACAATGGCGACAAACAGTCCCGCAGAGAACCCGGGAAGGGAAAATTGTAATAAACGCTGGGAGGCACTAGCCGAAAAACTAAATTCGAATGGGCCCCCCATCAAGAATGTCAAAGCTTGGAAAAAGGTAGGTTAATCCTATATAGTTGTTATAGACTTAGCTACTTAAAGAGATGTGCCTGATATCTCTTAGCAGATTGCATATAAGCTCGTTATTTGGTGTTATTACTGGATAGGACACTGTCTAATAAGAAAACACGCCGCGAGACTGGGCATATTTTCTGATGATATCTGCAGAAACTGCATGGATGAGGAGGAGGGGAAACAGTTCCTCACTTCCTCTGCACCTGTCCTGCTCTGATTCATAATCTTATGATTCACTTAGGAGAATTCTTATATAATGATTTATAAACGATCTTGAATACGTTAATATAATTAATCTTCTACGTTTTCGTAAGGAACTCTTATTGATTTCACTATCGTTTTCTTTATCGAAGCCCAAATTTGGACAGAGCTTCAACTTTTCGCAAATTTGACGCTCTGTCTGACTCCATCCAAAGAATTGTATTCTTGTATCCTCACACTGAAATCGTTATTACGGGCGATTTCAATGTAGGTACACAATTCTTCGTGGCTTCTCCATTCGGGCCCGACAACACCCGAAGGAACTCAGCTTGTCACTGAGACTACTCGAATATCGGACATTGATGGCCAAGCGGAAAATACTCTTGACTCGTCACTATGCTTCCTCGATAGTGACGTAGACCTACTCGCATGTCTGAGCTAGTGCTCCAGTGTTTTTTTTTTACATCCATGACAGCTTCTTTAACCAAACCTAACCTAGCTAACCTAACCTATAGTTGTTTACTTATAACCATTTAAACTTGATGTTCAATTTAGACATGGGCAGACTACAAGCACAGGACGAAAAGAAAACTTGCAACAAATAAAAATTTGCTCACCAAAACTGGAGGCGGTCCATTTCAGAAAGTGGAACTAACTCCCTTTGAGGAAGCTGTGGTGGAGTTGGCCAAAATAAAGGCGGCGGTGTATGGTATATGTGACGTCAAAACCTTTAGTGGAGAGGTTTGTCAACCGCCAGAGAAACCGGTTGCAAGACCTTCCTCGCCGTCGTCATCTTCATCATCATCATCAATTTTGGAGTCAGAGCCAGAGGGCAGTGTAGAAGCGCTCATCAGAACACTCACAAACGAAAAGAACTTTGAGGCGTTTGAGCATGGCACTGTCCCAGAACTTGAAGATAATATTCCGTCTACTTCTCATGCTCCTCTTCCTCTTTCTGAAGTTCCAAGGAAAGTTCAACACACAAGACCTAGAATAGTGAAGGACAAGCTTGAACTGTTCAAAAACTCGGCCAGTTCAAGTGAAGTGTATCACAAAAAAGTTTTAGATATCTTGTCCGAGATGAGGGAACTAAAAAGGGAGGAAGTACGAATTTTGAAAAACCAAGCTGCCGACAAAGTACAATACCAGAAACGAAAAATAAGTATTGGTGAACAGCAACTTAAAGCTTCTATAAGACAAAACGAGTTGAAGGAAATGGAGCTGGGTCTAAGACCGAAATCTTAGTTCGTTTATGCAATTTAAATGTTAAATAGCTTAAAACTTTTGAATTATGATAGATTTTATTTTTGTTTAAACAATTGTTTTATAATTTTAATAAATACAAAACTTCAAGTTCTTTGAACCAAGGAGAGTTTAATTCTGTTGCGCATTTTCTCTGCAGCTTTTTTTAAGGACAATCTGTTATTATCCTCAGCTTCCCAATGGTATGGAGTGTTATCCTCACTAGCTGTTTCGAATAAGGGAACTTTATAATAGACGCAAATGTTGTGGAGTGCAGCACATACATTGACACACTGCGCAACTTTTCTTGGGATGTACCGACTTTTTCTCTCTAAAAGTAAACACCTCCATCTGCCTATAAAAAATGTAAAATAAAGATTGGTGTGATTCTTGTTTTAAATAGTGGAATAACACCTTTCAAAATGCCAATACATCTTTCATTTATGTTACGTGCTCTGGCGAGGACTGTATTGAAATGTATTTCGCCATGACCTCTGGCCATTCTATACGGTGTTAGGAGCCAGGGTTCCAACGGATACCCACTGTCACCTTAAAACGTTTAATTTGAAAATAATTGCAACAGATTTATATTTGAAAGTAATACCTAGTAATTTGGAATTTCTTCTAATACGCTGATTGTATCTTGATTCGAATTTGTTTTTAATACCCGAGCTGCTCCATACAAATGAATCGTGAGCAGCACCCCCATATTTAGCACAGACTGCAATTATGCGATACTTGTGATCATTAATCTAAAAGGTACGTAGGGATGTAAAAGGTTAATTATTTCAAATTCAAATAATGTCTACTATTTTGTTTATTTACAATCATTGTGTTAATGCTGTGATATCCCTTTCGATTGTAGAACATTTCTTCATTTTCGGTCGGCCGCATTAGGCCAACGTGGGTACCATCGACGCAACCGATTACTAAAATTTTGAGAACCGATTAGGTTTATTATTTGTTTTATTTAATTATTTCCTTACCACCAGGTATCTTGTATTTAGTGTAAAAATGTTGTTTCGTTGTCTCTTCCTCGAATTCCGATGGCCACTTAATCCACTCTCCACAAAATTGGTCTTCAAGTGCTTTTAGGCACTTGAAAGAGTGCTCTGCGCAACAGGGCAAGAAAAATCATTCCCAACAAGATATTGGTAAGATCCTCCACCCAAGAGTTCTAAAGAAGTGCAGAGCCTCAGAATTGGAGGAATATATATGTAGTGCGTGTTCCTTATTTTAGGCGCAAGTTGTCCAACACATATTTGAACGCACTTTTATTAAGCCGAAAGCGTTGAATAAAGCTAGAATATTAATCAACGGTACATACTTTATACTAGTAATTAGTGTAAATATTTGTAACTCACTTTTTATCCGGCAATGTAAACGGATCGGAATGGTCCCTAAGATTCCTTCTCAAGGATCTTAAGTTAAGAGTTTCAGCCCCTTCAGCACCTTCATCGCTTTCTTCGCTATCACTCAAAAACAACGTCAAATAGTCTTGCAACATTTTAAAAATAGTTAATGTTGATGTTTTTTATTAAAATGTTGACAACAAACGACAGAAAACAAGAAAAACGACAACCAATTTGCTTTCGTTTATTTTTTTTCGCACAGACGAAAAAAGTTTTCGTTTTTCAAGTTATATGAAGCAAATCGTTCGAAAAAAACGAAAAAACGACAAACAATTTTCTTTCGTTTATTTGTTTTCGCACAGACGAAAAAAGCTTTCGTTTTTCAAGTTATATGAAGCAAATCTTTCGCACAAGCGAAAACGTTCGTTCGTTTTCGCCTTACTTATCTAGCCCAAGGTCTCTTACGAAGCACAAGCCTTCAGGCTTTAATTCCATGTAGAATTTATCGACATTCAATTCCATTTTAAATGTAATAGTGCATGATAAATGTGGGTTAAATTGTATTTTCATCATTAATTAATGAGAAGTTGATAAGAAATGTTACTGTTCTGAAAATGTAATGATGCAGTTTTGTAGATTTTTTCATTCTTTACAAAAAAGTTTATAGAAGTTACTCCATTGATTCATTCAAAAATACGTAAGAACGTTTTAAACAAAGTTGTTGACATTCATATTGCTTACCATAAGTATTTAAGTATAATATATTTTATCAAATTATTGTGAATAGATGTATGAATATATGAATTCAATCCTTTGCGTATTATATATTTTAAGGTAATCAAATCATTCTTATTGAGTGAACTCCAGTCGCGCGTCGGAGCTGACACGTACAATTTTTTTTTTTTCTTATCGATCACCCGCGCACTATTAGAAAATGCTCTTTCTCGTTCAAGCACTCACGTTTCACGTAACACTGACGATTAAATCGCGAAAAAACCATATCGACTTAAGCTTAAGCCACCCACAAACACGTATATGTAAATGAACGAGAGAGATCATGTTCATGAGCAAAATACTAATCCACTCGCGCAGCTTTAGTTGGGCTGCTTGTGGGTGGGTATGGAGCTTAAATAAAGTTGCTGGCTTATGTCGATGTGTGTGTGACGCTTGTTAGCTTGAAGTGGGAGGAGAGATTAAGCAAAGCTGCTCGCTCACTGGCTAAGCCTGACTGACTGAGATTTTTTTTTTTTTTATGATTTCTATTGAAATGAGTTATTGTTTTTTTTTTTTTTTTGCTTGTGGGTGGGTATTGATTATGGAATGGAGCTTAAATAAAATTGAGGAGAAGATGCTGGCTTATGTCAGAGTGTATGTGTGAGGCTTGTTTGCTTGAAATGGGAGGATAGACTAGGCTAAGCTTCTCGCTCACGGGCTGAGCCAGAGTTTTTTTTCATGGCAAATATTGAGTTATTGTTTTTTTGTTTCTTTTTTTTAATAAAATGGGATTTTTTTGAGGGAAATTAATATTTTTTTGCAGTTTCTGGTTGAATTTCTTCTTCTGCGTTACAGTTTGAATGAAAACTAGTGAAATATTATTAAAAGCGAAGGTGGTGGCCGTAAGGACAACATGCCATCTCCGACTCCGGACATGAACGCAATTTATTTAATTGTTTTCTAAAAAAAAAAAAAACCTTCAGAGGATGTTTTTTGTCGTTTTTCTTTATCATCCCTGGTGTATCTGTTCAACTTCCGTCTAAGTAGATTTAGTTCTCTCCTCTAATCTTACAATCAGGATCAGGACATTCCGATAAGGGGGCTCGTAGCCAGCAACAGTGTAGGCGAGTGAGTGCACGGAGAAAAATCAGCCACTTTAAAATAAGGTGATGGTAATCTTAATACCAATCTACTTAACACAACTGGACTTCATATCGAAACAAATGGATTCCGTTTAAACTCTCTTAGATTTAATTAAGTTCATCATTTCATTCTCAAGAGAATTTTCTGCTAAAACAAACCATGCTTTTTCCGCTTAAAATTAACTGACTTCTCAATAATTCTTTGTGTTAACTTATTGATTCAATAAAATTTTCTTGAAAAGGTGCATCATTTTAAATTAAGTTGATAATCTCCTTAAACAAAAGTCGCCACTTATACATGCAGTGATAAAAACGTTCCATGCTACTGTGCAAGAGGATTTTTGCAACAACAAAAACAAAAAACAATTCCAATCAACCCATCTACCTATGAATTTTAGAAGAGAATCATTTTAAACTAATAGCGTTTTTTTTTTGGTAATCCGGAATTGTACACAGAACTGTCCGATTCCGGATTCCAAACGAACAGGCAAACACATATTTTTGCTTCTAAGGGTTGAATGGTTGTGTATTTGTGAAACCTCATATGCAGAATTGCAGATGACATGACATTGTTTTTAATTTCTTTATTTAGGCGTTTTTCTTTTTTACATCTGAACAGAGCTTGAACTGTCAAACGAAAAGTTGTGTTTCTTTTTTAGTTCAGAGTGTTCAGAGCATCAAAGTTGTGTTACTTTTTTCGTTCAGAGCACTGATTCTGAGTGTTCAGAGTTCGACGGCACGCTCAGAAAAAAGAGACCGAGCGTAATGAACGAAATGCTGAGCGCAAGCGTGTTTTTCTCAAAACAATTGAAATGGTGGTGGAAACAAGTCGCTCAGGCAAAGATGATTAGTTTTATTTTGAATAATTATTTAATTATTTTATTTATTAATGAAAAAATGTTAATTTCAGCTTTCAAAAATACGAAGGGTCGATGTCTGAACTAAAAATGCTCAATTGCATTTCAAAATGAAATCCGAGCGTTCAGAAAATGTTCAGAGCTTCATTTGTTCAGAGCGTGTACAGCAAGCTCTGAACACTCAGAGTTCGGAGCTCTGAACTAAAAAAGAAAAACGCCTTTTGTAAACATGGCAGCGAGTACGTATATGCGAGTGCGTGCATGTATGCGTGATTCTGTTTTTGATTCTGACTTCAAATTCGGAATCGTTTTTCTGTTCTATTCAGAACAAGAACTGTCATCTTGTCCCAAGTGAACGAGTACAGAACTGTTCGGAACAGTTCCGGACGACCAAAAAAAAACGCTATAAGGTGAACATCTTAAAACTGAATTTTTTGTTGCTTTTGGTTTTGTCTTTGCAACAGTATGCATGTTCATGTTTATGTAGGTACGGTAGCCAAACTAACGGATTTTTCATTAAATGAAGTGGTGACTCTCTATTTTAAGGAGATTTCCACATTAATTTAAGTTGTGACTCCTTTTTTTATAAGACAATTTCATTGTTTTTGTTAGTTTTGTTGCATCTTATACTCGTTCGGTAGACGCATTGTGTTTTTATTCTTTTTCCAGTGCAGTAAGTACAGTTCGTTGATTGCGATTGCGACCGCGATATAATTTGTTGAAGTTTTATTAAATAACTTATAAAATAACTTAAGTGACTAAAAAAGTTGGAAAATAATGAAGAAAATATGATATATCAATTTGTTTATACAACTGGCGATAGTGCAATCGAAGGCCTTCTTTCTGAATGGGGTCTAAGTGAAAATTCGATTGCACTGCTTCATGCGCAGGGAGTCGATCAAAATATACTCTGCAAAATGGAGCGTCATGATATTGAAGTACATTTTTCAAAGGTGAATTTAGATTTTCGGGAATATATTTTGTTTAAAGACGGATTGTTAAATTGGCGCATTTCACAGGTAAGTAATAAAAGTTTACTTTCTGAGGGGGGTGGTGGTGCGATCTAACAAAAATATTATTTTTTTTATTCGAAAGGTTTTATTCATTTTTGACAATATTTTTGTTTTTATCTGATTTTAAGGGCAAACCGTTGTCAGGACCAAGTATAGTTGATTGAGACACACTCTCAATGTCCAAATCTGTTACAAGTTGGCTGGATAATTTAAACCAGTCTTCATCACCCTTAACTTCTTCTTCTGAAACACTGAATCTCATAGATGTACTGAATATCGAAAGTGTGTTACAAAAAACGATAAAAGGGCAGATCATAATTGAGTTTTACAAGAAAAATAACATCTTGGATAATAAATGTCAAAAGGACTTGGTCCAATGCATAGTAGACGAGTGCCTAAACAAGAGAGTTGTCTTAAATTACAAATTAATGCAACAAAGTTCAGAAAGTATTGTTAGACTTTTTCCAACGGAGAAAAAGGTATGTATAATTTTTTACTTGCGATAAACAACGTACTTTAGAGGGCAAGATTCTTAAAAAAGCGATCCAGTTATGCCTATTTTTTTAAACTATCTTAAAAAATCATATTGATATTTAAATAAACAATTGTTAGGAGACATATTATATGCCAAGGAAGCAAGGCTCAAAAAATCCAACTGGAAAACTTCATTCCAAGTGGGCGAATAGTAAAATTCGCATTAAGTTTGTGAAGAGAACTAAGCCCAGCAGTACTGCGTCCACATCCCACAAAGAAGGCCATACTTCCGACTCCGATAAAGACAATTGTGATGAAGACGGTATTTTTTTTAAATTATTATATGTAAGTGTTCCAACTATATACTTATTTCATTTCATATTTATTTATAGATGAGTTAGACCAATGTATTATCTGGTTAGCGAATCATGTTGCTCCATGGGAAACTGTCCTTGATAACTGGAAGAAGACAAGCAAACTTCGCATTAAATCTTTGAGGAATAATGAAAAATCATTAGGCGAATTGCTTAAAGATTGGCCGCGTTACAACGATGAATTAGGATATTCGTTGGTATGTTGATATTTGCTGCACTTAAGATGTCAAACTCTTTTTTTTCAAAAGAATTAAACGCTTCAAAGCCTATCAGGTTTAATATTAATGATCAAAACTATTTTTCAAATTTAATTTGTTATGATTGCGACATATCAGATTTGCCAATGGAACAATCAAATCAGGTTGTTTTCAAAGGTATTACTTATAAACCTGGTTTTATTTTAACAAAATGCTTGAAGTCATCAAATTTTGTTTCTGAAATTGAAAATCTTTTACCAAAAAGTGAAGAACTTTTTTTAATTTGTAAAAGGTGGAAATTAATTAAATATCTCAATCATTATTTGTCTTTTGAAGTAGGGGATTTAGATGAAAATTATTGTGCAATCAATATAAAAAATGTGGATGGACCACCTATTCATTTTTATTTTTTAAATAACGGGCTCAAAGTTGTTCGCCCTAAGCTTTATTTTTAAGAAATGTAAAATACTCTGTAAAACTGTACTGAAGTAAATAAACTCTTTAAACTATAAAATTACTTATATTTTTGGAAATTTTGCAGCTTATGAACAATATATTTAAAAATGATTTGTTTGTATTTTAAGATTATTAAGATCACATTGCAGAAGATTTGCTGCTGTGATCTTTTAATTTAAACTCCAAACTTTAAATGGTTTAAAAGGTAAGACTTGTTAAATTTTTGTTGAAAAAGGAAACTGAAAGGAAAACAAAAAAATTATGTTAACATTTCATGCCCATATAAATAGGATATTCGACACACTAAGATCAGTTCCGTACCTATATATTATTGTATGGTAATGCAAAATTAAATAATCTTTTTTAAAATTGAAAAAAAAACAAAAACAAATTTTTGTAAAATCTACTGGAAAACTCATGATTTTTAAGTGGTGAACATCTTACTTTAAGAAGAATGAACTTGAAATTAAGAAAAACTTCATTTAAATTTTACCTAGGAGAAGTCTAAAAAGAAACAGATTTTCTTGTAAAATATATTCGTAAACGTGTGATACCAAAGTGTGAAAAATCTTAGTTTTAATTGAACGCACTTAAAATTAAGATATGCTTCACTTAATATCAACTTTCAAAAAGTCTTAAAAAAATGTGATTAGAATAAAATCAATCGGAAAACGGCTTGTTTTAACGTGGAAGATACATTATTTGTATGCAAATGCATTTCAAAATAAGATGTTTTCGACTTGATAAAATACTCAAAAGAGAATGATTTTCTTATAAAACTAAACGGATTCACCTTGAATATAACTTTACCGAAATCAAGGTGATTTGTCGAATTGCTTTAAGCCGAAAGTCCGCTTGGCAAAAAACCATGCAGAAATCCACTTAATTTAATACAGATTCCAATTGTTTTTAGCAAGTCTTTTTTCTCCGTGTGTGTAAGGAAAATGTAAGGAAAAGTCTCTTTCAAATGCAAATGCAATAAATCCTACGAATCCACAACAGTATGACAGGATTTATGGCCACAGAAATATTTTTCTCCAAATTAACCAAAGGAGCAAATGAAAAGAGACATGGCTGTGGTTAGGGAGAAAATGTGGGGGGATGGACTTGGTGGGCAAATCTAAGGAAGGTAAGGAAAATCCGAAACCCATCGACTGATACATCAAAAGAAAGATCTCGTCGAACTCTATTCATCGATTTGGGTTTCAAGCTTTTTGAAGGCCTAGAAGCCGAGATATTGGCAAAAATGTTAATAATTCGCATACATTTTCGCGCCAAATAGAAGGAATATCTTTGGATGCAAATATCCCATCGACTGATACATCAAAAGAAAGGTCTCGTCGAACTCTATTCATCGATTTGGGTTTCAATCTTTTTGAAGGCCTAGAAGCCGAGATATTGGCAAAAATGTTAATAATTCGCATACATTTTCGCGCCAAATAGAAGGAATATCTTTGGATGCAAATATCCCATCGACTGATACATCAAAAGAAAGGTCTCGTCGAACTCTATTCATCGATCTGGGTTTCAATCTTTTTGAAGGCCTAGAAGCCGAGATATTGGCAAAAATGTTAATAATTCGCATACATTTTCGCGCCAAATAGAAGGAATATCTTTGGATGCAAATATCCCATCGACTGATACATCAAAGGAAAGGTCTCGTCGAACTCTATTCATCGATCTGGGTTTCAATCTTTTTGAAGGCCTAGAAGCCGAGATATTGGCAAAAATGTTAATAATTCGCATACATTTTCGCGCCAAATAGAAGGAATATCTTTGGATGCAAATATCCCATCGACTGATACATCAAAGGAAAGGTCTCGTCGAACTCTATTCATCGATTTGGGTTTCAATCTTTTTGAAGGCCTAGAAGCCGAGATATTGGCAAAAATGTTAATAATTCGCATACATTTTCGCGCCAAATAGAAGGAATATCTTTGGATGCAAATATCCCATCGACTGATACATCAAAAGAAAGGTCTCGTCGAACTCTATTCATCGATCTGGGTTTCAATCTTTTTGAAGGCCTAGAAGCCGAGATATTGGCAAAAATGTTAATAATTCGCATACATTTTCGCGCCAAATAGAAGGAATATCTTTGGATGCAAATATCCCATCGACTGATACATCAAAGGAAAGGTCTCGTCGAACTCTATTCATCGATCTGGGTTTCAATCTTTTTGAAGGCCTAGAAGCCGAGATATTGGCAAAAATGTTAATAATTCGCATACATTTTCGCGCGAAATAGAAGGAATATCTTCGGATGCAAATATCCCATCGGTTGATACATCAAAAGAAAGGTCTCGTTGAACTCTATTCATCGATCTGGGTTTCAATCTTTTTGAAGGCCGAGAAGCCGAGATATTGGCAAAAATGTCAATTATTCGCTTACATTTTCGCGCGAAATAGAAGGAGTATCTTCGGATGCAAATATCCCATCGACTGATACATCAAAAGAAAGGTCTGGTTGAGCTCTATTCATTGAAACGGGTTTCAAGCTTTTTGAAGGCCTAGTAGCCGAGATATTGGCAAAAATGTACCTTTGTGTTCCGCGTTCCAAATCACCGCCTTCATCGACATCTTCGTATAAACTCCTATGTGAACTGTGCCGTAAACGTGCTATAGCGTAAGAGCCAGTGGGCGGCTACCTATATGTATTTTACCAGACTTAAGTTTTCGCACACAGAGACTCTTTTACCCACCATACATGAAATCGGGGTTCACTAAGCCGAAAGTGGTGGACCCGTGTCAAAATCAGGTGAGACAAGTGTCAAATTTTGGTGAAGTGTGAAACCATTTGACCACGTCTGTCGTTTGGAAATTTTGAAAATATATCATTATTATTGGCGGAAAATAATAATGGCAGACGATTATCACGCGGATAACAGTGGGGCAGACAACTATTAAAGTGTCAAAAATGTCGAATGTTGAAAGTATTTGACCAGGTCTGCCATTGATATATTTTATTCCTCATACTCTTAAGGCCCGGTGCACACACGCGATTTTTGTCGCGGCGATATCGCAACTTTTCAGTGCACACTTGCGACATTTACCGCAGGTTTCAATCTTTACTTCGAGTTTGTATTTAAACAATGGAGGTTTACAGGAAAAAAAATGTTTTCGCGTACCTCGTGCATAAAAATTATGTTCTTAATAAAAAGAAACGACGTCACTGACGTTAATGGCAAACAAAAGGACTATTTTATTCATCGTTTCAAAATAAAAGACAAAATCCTGAACATTTTTTTAACATTTTTCGAATGAGTGTAAGATCTTTTGATGAGTTGGCGGTCAAAGTTTCACCAAAAATCAAAATAAAAATCAAATAAAAAGAAAACAGCATCAAAATCATCCATATTTTCCCTTTCAATTTGATCAAAACTCGCGGTAAAAATCGCATGTGTGCACTGCACAATAGAAAACAATGTAAAACAAGACACACATGCGATTTTTGTCGCCGCGATATCGCAGAAACTTTTGCGACATTTTACCGCAGAAATGTCGCAGAAGTGTCGCTGCGATATCGCAAGTGTGTGTGCACCACTCCATTTGATTGTGAGTACCTTATGTCGTAAAAGCGATGCTAGAACTTGGCTGGGCACTACCGTGCCCTTTGATATCGCAGCGATATCGCCGCGACAAAAATCGTGTGTGTGCACCGGGCCTAAGAGCTTATATTTCTCACGGCAGACGTTTTCATGTTGGACATTGATCAATAGAATATAAAGTATGCATAGGCTTCACAAAGCTATATGTCTTCTTGTTGAAGATTTATGTTGTTTTTCGCATGAAGAGGCGGACACAAAAATAATCTATCATGCTTGTAGTATCACAGAGCAGTCCAATATTGTAATCAGAGCCTCTGATACCGATATTTTAATAATAATGTTAGGTAATATGGCACGACTAAAAAACTCTCAATCAAATATTTGGATGCTTTATGGAACAGGAAATAATGAAAGGTATATTGACATCACTAAAATTTATAGAGAACTTGGTGAATTATTATCCAAAAGTCTAATCGGGTTCCATGCGTTCACTGGATGTGATTTTAATCCCGCTTTCTTCAATAAAGGAAAGAAAAAGCCTTTTACTTTATTAAAAAAAAAAGTACTGATTTTCAACGAGCGTTTGGTACACTTGGTGAAGAAAATTTAAACGAGAACCAGCTACAAGACATATTCAACACTATTCAGCGTTTCACTTGCCAGATTTACAACGCTAAAAAATCGAATGACGTAGATGATGGAAGATTCCAGCTATTCGTCAGCAGCTATAAGGCCTCAGACGTCCATGAAAAATTCAACAAAAAAATTAAAAATTTCGATGCAAGCTCAATACCACCATGTAAGAGTGAGCTCTATCAACAATTTTTAAGAGCCCACTATATCTCCTCAATATGGAAAAACGCTTACAAAAAGCAACCAACAATGATGGACCCATTGAAGTTCGGTTGGATTGAGCAGGACAACACATTTGTCTTAAAATGGTTCGAGGGTGATCAACTTCCGAATTTCGTTTGTGACTTAATCACCAATGTTCCTGGTAAGCTAATGAAGAATCCATTCTTTATCGAACATGTTTATATATATATGTATTTTACCAGACTTAAGTTTTCGCACACAGAGACTCTTTTACCCACCATACATGAAATCGGGGTTCACTAAGCCGAAAGTGGTGGACCCGTGTCAAAATCAGGTGAGACAAGTGTCAAATTTTGGTGAAGTGTGAAACCATTTGACCACGTCTGTCGTTTGGAAATTATGAAAATATATCATTATTATTGGCGGAAAATAATAATGGCAGACGATTATCACGCGGATAACAGTGGGGCAGACAACTATTAAAGTGTCAAAAATGTCGAATGTTGAAAGTATTTGACCAGGTCTGCCATTGATATATTTTATTCCTCATACTCTTAAGGCCCGGTGCACACACGCGATTTTTGTCGCGGCGATATCGCAACTTTTCAGTGCACACTTGCGACATTTACCGCAGGTTTCAATCTTTACTTCGAGTTTGTATTTAAACAATGGAGGTTTACAGGAAAAAAAATGTTTTCGCGTACCTCGTGCATAAAAATTATGTTCTTAATAAAAAGAAACGACGTCACTGACGTTAATGGCAAACAAAAGGACTATTTTATTCATCGTTTCAAAATAAAAGACAAAATCCTGAACATTTTTTTAACAATTTTCGAATGAGTGTAAGATCTTTTGATGAGTTGGCGGTCAAAGTTTCACCAAAAATCAAAATAAAAATCAAATAAAAAGAAAACAGCATCAAAATCATCCATATTTTCCCTTTCAATTTGATCAAAACTCGCGGTAAAAATCGCATGTGTGCACTGCACAATAGAAAACAATGTAAAACAAGACACACATGCGATTTTTGTCGCCGCGATATCGCAGAAACTTTTGCGACATTTTACCGCAGAAATGTCGCAGAAGTGTCGCTGCGATATCGCAAGTGTGTGTGCACCACTCCATTTGATTGTGAGTACCTTATGTCGTAAAAGCGATGCTAGAACTTGGCTGGGCACTACCGTGCCCTTTGATATCGCAGCGATATCGCCGCGACAAAAATCGTGTGTGTGCACCGGGCCTAAGAGCTTATATTTCTCACGGCAGACGTTTTCATGTTGGACATTGATCAATAGAATATAAAGTATGCATAGGCTTCACAAAGCTATATGTCTTCTTGTTGAAGATTTATGTTGTTTTTCGCATGAAGAGGCGGACACAAAAATAATCTATCATGCTTGTAGTATCACAGAGCAGTCCAATATTGTAATCAGAGCCTCTGATACCGATATTTTAATAATAATGTTAGGTAATATGGCACGACTAAAAAACTCTCAATCAAATATTTGGATGCTTTATGGAACAGGAAATAATGAAAGGTATATTGACATCACTAAAATTTATAGAGAACTTGGTGAATTATTATCCAAAAGTCTAATCGGGTTCCATGCGTTCACTGGATGTGATTTTAATCCCGCTTTCTTCAATAAAGGAAAGAAAAAGCCTTTTACTTTATTAAAAAAAAAGTTTCAACGAGCGTTTGGTACACTTGGTGAAGAAAATTTAAACGAGAACCAGCTACAAGACATATTCAACACTATTCAGCGTTTCACTTGCCAGATTTACAACGCTAAAAAATCGAATGACGTAGATGATGGAAGATTCCAGCTATTCGTCAGCAGCTATAAGGCCTCAGACGTCCATGAAAAATTCAACAAAAAAATTAAAAATTTCGATGCAAGCTCAATACCACCATGTAAGAGTGAGCTCTATCAACAATTTTTAAGAGCCCACTATATCTCCTCAATATGGAAAAACGCTTACAAAAAGCAACCAACAATGATGGACCCATTGAAGTTCGGTTGGATTGAGCAGGACAACACATTTGTCTTAAAATGGTTCGAGGGTGATCAACTTCCGAATTTCGTTTGTGACTTAATCACCAATGTTCCTGGTAAGCTAATGAAGAATCCATTCTTTATCGAACATGTTTAGATTAGTTTAAAATTTACTTTTTACAATTTTCGTTTTATTTTTACAGAACCCAATTCGATGGATGATGAAGACGATTCGTTGATTACAGTGACTATGATGAAGAAATAGAATGATAAATTATACTTCTATGTATATATAAATGTATATATATTGTAATGTGAATAATTATTTTTTGTTTGCGGAGTACCTTAATACTTCTGATTTCTCGTAATAAATCTACATTGTTATCAACTTACTTATGTAGTTCAGTGTAGTACAAACTTTAATTTCGAAAGATTTACTTTATTGCCAGCTGCACTCAATTTCGGCTGAATTAAATGCCATTCAGGGCTAAAATTTTCACTTTTATTATTTAGGAGGCGAAAATAGTAAGTATACGCCAGAGAGACTTGTATTAAAAAAGGTTTGTATTTGAGAAACAATTCTTGTTGTCTTTTTGTTTGTCTGCCATCACCCATAAAAAAAGGTCAATTTCCTTTTTAATGGGTTAAACATTTGTTTTTTTTTTTTTGTAACAAGAAAACGGCTGCGAAATCTATTCAAAATGTTGGTTTTCTTAAGTAAGTGCACTCAGTATAAACCAGCGGAAGGATGTGTGAATCTGACGTAGACTTCAACTTGATGTCGACGTTTTCAGTACAATGATGACAATCTTGTAAAACAGCGAAAGAAATACATCCCCACCCGACCGGAAAGCATCTAATATTTTATTATCTATTGATCAATGTCCGCCATGAAAACGTCTGCCGTGAGAAATATAAGCTCTTAAGAGTATGAGGAATAAAATATATCAATGGCAGACCGGGTCAAATACTTTCAACATTCGACATTTTTGACACTTTGAAAGTTGTCTGCCCCACTGTTATCCGCGTGATAATCGTCTGCCATTATTATTTTCCGCCAATAATAATGATATATTTTCAAAATTTCCAAACGACAGACGTGGTCAAATGGTTTCACACTTCACCAAAATTTGACACTTGTCTCACCTGATTTTGACACGGGTCCACCACTTTCGGCTTAGTGAACCCCGATTTCATGTATGGTGGGTAAAAGAGTCTCTGTGTGCGAAAACTTAAGTCTGGTAAAATACATATAGGTAGCCGCCCACTGGCTCTTAGGCTACTAGTGTATTGGGAAGAAAGTAGTTTATCCCTAGACTTATTGCTTCAAAAGTGAAAAGTCCTGTTGCTTATGTAAATTTGTTCGAGAGATGAAGAGTCATCACTCATCACTTAGGCGATAGACATTCACCCATAAAACTTACACAACATTGACATATTGACATACGACACAAAGTAGGCATCAAACGAGCCATTTTTACTGCATAGGCAGAGTAAGGCCGCTCATCACTTGTAAGTGCTTTCAACCATCCCCCTATTGCGAAGGCGAACCCATGCCTGGTGACATGGAAAATATGAGTTGCTCTCTGATATTTTTAAGTAATACAAAGTCGCACTAACAAACGACCGGTGCCGGTGGTAAGCTTAGGCCTTCATCATACAAAAAAGTCCTAAATCTACCCCAAAGAAGAACAAGCAGTTCCACCCCCTCGCACTCACTTGCACAAAGTCATTAATTTGTGATTCCTTTGTGTCTTTTTGTTGCTGCTAATATGAACATCGCATTTTTGTCGTGTTCAACTTTAGTCATTACTCTGGGTACATGATGAGGACGAATAAGGATATTTAATTTACTCCCCACAAGTGTTCTCTCGCATGTTGGTTGCTGGTTTCAATTTCATGTTTGTATTCTTTCATTTTATTGTATTGACTGCGGCGGAACGCAAAAAACTTCATGCAATAAGAGTCTTTAGGCACAAAAACGTCCTTTTCCCTTTGAATTTCTCTTTTTATGTTGTTCCTGTCCTTAACTGCTTGAAGCATTGGTTCAAACTCGTGATTGTGTTGATTTTAATTATAATTTTAAGAAGAGAGATGTGTGTCTTTTATGGCCTCAGGTTGTGTGTCTTGTGTGCCGCGAGATTGAATTTTAAAAACACAAAAAATTATAAATTAAAATTGTTTGAAGTAAATCGCGTGTAAAGGCAACGCAAAACAACGCAAATGGGTGATAAATGCCTAGCTAGCTTCATCTGCCTTCTCATATCCCTCGTCATAGCCCTATGGACTGGTATACAGATTAGACATTAGAGTGACGCTCAGCTCATCTCAAGTTCCTTGAGGGCCCCTCTGAATTGCTGGACCAATTTAGAGGATGATACAGCTGAATCGATGGCTTTAATAGCTGCTTGACTATCGGATATTTTTAAGGACTATACAAGCTTCCCTTGTCGCTAACAATTCTGCCTGGAATACACTGGCAAAGTCAGGAAGTCTATAGGATTTTGAAATCTTAAGAGATTCACAGAAGATACCTGTACGAACATTCATTCTTCTAATTCCAGCTTCTAACCATCCGTCAAAATAGTTTTTCGTCACATCGCCTTCCTCCCCAGTCGATTCTTGACGGAAGCAAGACTCTAAAGTCTAAACTCCTTTGAGGTGTTTATAGGGTAGGGATGCAGTAATCGGCTGTCAAAACCCTGTTTGTTGGTTTGTTTGTACAAAAGCAAAACAAAAATCTAACTGAGGGTTGTGTCTTGGATAAAAACATAGCTTGAACTTCTAACCTTAATAACCCAGACCGGGGTAACCCATATGGGTTTGTGAGGGTAATAAAACGCAGCCAATGTCTCAAGATGGCGCTACAACCGATTTTCCATCATTTCGTGCAAAAACAAATTGAAATGGTTGGAATCTCCACTCCTCGCACTCAGAAATGGAAAATACATTTTTATTTCATGCACCAACCGGCAACCAACAACCGGATAACAGATGTGGACACGAAGCACTGTATGCTCAACCGGAGACGGAGATTGAAAATAGAACGAATCGAATACACATTTAAATGAATTGTACGGGTCGAAGCACAGGATAAAAAGATGGAAAACGGTTGTAGCGCCATCTTGAGACAGTTTCTTACATGAGTTGGTATTTTACTGGGTAGCAGTGTTACCGCGGGGACACTATAGTGCCAAAAGGGACTCATTTTTTTTAACTTGACTCAGGGACTCACAAATTTTAGATTTGGCTCATTTTTTACGAATCCAAGTTTCGTCTTATTAAAAATAACTCATCTTTACTCTGAAGTCAATGTTAATTAATATTTTCTAAAACTTGGTTCCATTTTGTAGAGAAAATTAATTTTGAGATGAATGGAGAGTGTAAACGTAGGTTTTTGTTTCTTTCCTGAACACCTGAACTCTGTTTCAGCATTCAAAAATTTTCTTTGATTCACTCATAAGGCTAAAAACACACCAAATCAAACACACCAGATCAGAAATCAGTCGGATTCTAACCCACACCGAAAATGACAAAGACAAAATTTCTTGTCTTTGTCCGCTTCGGTGTGTGTTGCTCCTATACAACCTATACAACTGACACGTTTTTGTCGATTTCTGTTTGTTTGTCTTGTTCACTTTGGTGTTTGTTTCTTCATAAGACGGTGTATAATTTAAGGCGTTGACATTTTGTCCGGGACTTTTTGTCTTCTTTGGTGTGTTTTGCTCCTATACAACCCCATGTATTTACTGCAACCAACGAGCGGACAAGACTTCCCAGCAAACATTTCTCTTCATAAATGACTAGAAAACGATTCACTAAAGTGAAGAAAACATCCGGATCTGAATTTATTTTTGATCCGATTTGGGTCCATCCTCGTAGGTTGCGAACCACATTTTTGAATCGTTTTAATGATTAATTTTCGACTCGGAAATCCTTCATTGAAATGGAGGCACACAAGCGATTATATATTCATTTATGTGGATAATAATATCATCTTTTCTGAGCCAAAAATCGTTCATATTAGTGGATGCGCACAAGTACCTTACATCCATTTAAATGAAGCGTGTCTGAAGCGAAAATTAATTCAGTTAAGACCTGTTCCTTATGCAGTTTATATTTACTTTTTATTCGTAAATCCTTCAGAAAAATGTTAATATTGAAGCAGAAAGAAAAGTACATATATTCTTTAGTTATTTCATTCAATTTTATTTTTAGATTAGTTTATAAAAGTCAATCACATTTTGATTTACTTTTAATAAAAAATTATTACAAAACAATTAAGTAAAAAAAACTTAAACTTAACAAAAATATTTCAAAAATTCAGAAAACTGTTAATATGTATCTACCACTTTTAATTAATTATATTTACACTGTTTTTTTTTTCTCACAACACTTTAATAATAATTATTATTATTATTTACACTGTTTTTTTTCTGTATACTTATTCAAATTTCTTAGTTCTCACTTATTAATTTTCACTTTAAGTCACAATAAAAGAACCTCTTCACTCTACGTAAACTTGATCAAAGTGAATGTTTTCATTTAGATTTTGAAATCTTGTTGCGACAAGATCCCGTTATCATGTGCATGTCCCATATGCAAGAATAAATAAGAAAAGAACGAAAAAGATTCTGGTGAAGACCAACAATTTGCTTATAAACTTAGAATAAGGATTTGCAATTGATCTTTTATGAGATATGCTTACTTGTGCACATTCAGTTTTATTCAAATAAGTGAATGAAAACGGAATGACAGATTTTTTATTTTATTTTTTATATCCTTTTTTGGGCAAGTTCAGAAATCCTATGCCTATATGAATCATTTTTGGTGAACAAAATCTGAACCTTCAGAAAAATGTTTGCTGGGTTTTTATCGTGTCGTGTCTTTTTCGGTGTGTGTTGCCTCGTAAGAGCAATGGACTTGTGTCCATGATTTTTTGTCGAAAGACGAAAATACATCTTGTCTGATTTGGTGCGTTTTTAGCCTAAGGGCGCTTTGTTAGAGTGAAAGCAAAAACAAAATTCAAACCATATGATTGTGAATTGCAACTTCATATTCTTCATATTGTAATATTCGGCTTGGTCCGACAATTAAAACTTATTCACTTTTTAAATAAAACACAAATTCACTTGATTCAAATCACTCACAAACTTATTTATTCAACACTTTCAATTATAACTTTTCAAACACAGTGTACTTTACTTATCGCAGTTCACAATCAACTATATCGTTTCGATTTCGAATCGGGTATATATAGTCCTGATAATGGTTCTAGAAACTACTAAACCGAATGTTCCAGAAGTTCTCTTTTTAACCACTAGATGTTGCCCCTCATTTTTAACTGTTATACACATAAGTGTTTACTACTACAATTAAACGATATTAAGTAAAGAGAGTATGTACATTAAATAAACAAGAGATACAGAGTAAGTAAAGAGAGTAATGAAAAGTGTGTACATTAAATATAGAAAGAGATACAGAGTAAGTAAAGAGAGTAAGAAAAGTGTATACATTAAACAGAGTGTAAGAGATAATAACGTATACACATTAGACATTGCAATAGAAGGAGATACAGAGCGTATGAGATAAAATAAAGTGTATACACATTACATTGCCCCCTCCTTAGGATTGATCGTCCCGAACAAATCCATCATCTTCATCACCACTGTAGCGATGTAGTCGGTCGCGATGTACGACTTTAAGTTTACCTCTGACTCCTTTTTGTATCCGGTACACGACGTCGTTGATTTTGCTAATCACTGTATATGGGCCTTCCCAGTCCCGTTGAAGTTTCGGTGACAACCCTTTTTGTCGATGGGGATTGTAAAGCCACACTCGATCTCCTGCTTGGAACTCTGTTGTTGTCGCTCGTATATCGTAGCGTGTCTTCATTCGGTCACTGAACATCTTCATTTTTGACCTGGTATCGTCGTGGATCTGAAGGAGTCTTTCTCTCAGGTCATCCAAGTAGACATCCTCGGCTTGCGGTTCCGACGTGGGACATCCAAATTTGATTTCGCTCGGCAGTCTGATGTTCCTTCCCATTAAAATCTCAGACGGTGTATGGCCAGTTGAGCTATGTCTTGCACTTCGATACGCCATCAAAAACAGTGGAATGTGTCGATCCCAATCTCGCTGGTTGTCGTCCACAACTTTGCAAAGATGTTCCTTCAGGGTTCGGTTGAACCGTTCGACCATGCCATCAGATTGTGGGTGGAGTGGTGTTGTTCTTGTCTTCTTAATGTGAAGAAGCCCACAAACTTCCTGGAATATGTTTGATTCAAAGTTCCTTCCCTGGTCGGAATGCAGTTCTAATGGAACACCGAATCTGCTCACCCAGTTGAACACAATTTGGTCTGCGACTGTTTTGGCTTCTTGATTCGGTATGGCGTATGCTTCAGGCCACTTGCTGAAGTAATCCATGACGACCAGAATATAACGATTTCCATTATTTGTTTCCGGAAATGGACCCGCCACGTCTATTGCAATCCTTTCAAAGGGTGATCCGACATTATACTGCTGCATTTGGCTGTGATTCTTTTTGTTCGGGCCTTTGGTGGCAGCACAGGTATCACATTTTCGGCACCACTTCTCGACATCTTCCCTTGCATGTAGCCAATAGAATCGTTGTCGAACCTTTTCTAGCGTCTTGTTTACTCCTAGATGGCCTCCCGAAACTCCATCATGCATCTCTCGCAGAACGTCCACAATCTTCGATCTCGGTAAGACTAGCTGCATTACATAGGACTTTCCATCTGCTGATTCCCATTTACGTCGAAGGACACCCTCTTGGACATGCAATGAGTCCCACTGTGCCCAATAGGCCTTTAGAGCCGGACTTCTGTCGGAGATATCGGCCCATTCTGGTTTTTCCTGGTGTTCCTTGCATGCGAGGATGGGTTCAATATCTGGGTCCTCTTGTTGAGCCTTCCTCAACTCGTCGTTGCTCCAGCCATAAATGGGATCGGTTCTGGTTCGTTGAACAGTAACCACTTCTTTTTCTTCTTGGCGTCTGCAATGCTTACAGTCTTGCTTACATGGTCTCCGAGACAGTGCATCAGCATTTGAGTGAAGCTTCCCCTTCCGATGTTGAATTTCATAATCGTACGTCTGCAGCCTCTCAATCCATCTCGCCACTTGACCCTCTGGATTCTTGAAATTCAAAAGCCAGTTTAGTGCTCCATGGTCGGTTCGGAGAAGAAACTTCTGTCCATAGAGATACTTATGGAAGTGCTTTGTTGCCAAAATCAGTGCAAGAAGTTCTCTTCTGGTCACACAATAGTTTCTTTCCGACTTTGAGAGTACCTTGCTGTAATAGGCAACCACCTTTTCTTCGCCATCATGTACCTGTGACAATACAGCACCAATCCCGACATTGCTGGCATCAGCATCAATGATGAACGGTTTTCCTGGAGTCGGGTAGGTCAGCACTGGTGCATTACACAAGCGTTGCTTGAGCTCTTGAAAGCTGCGCTCGCACTCACCTGACCATTTAAACTGCTTTCCCTTTTCCGTTAGCTGATGTAGACTCTTGGCGATCTCAGCAAAATTCTTGACGAAGCGCCTATAGTAGGTGGCTAGACCCAGAAAGCTTCGGAGTTGATGTTTGTCCTGTGGTGTTGGCCAATTCTTCACGGTGTCAACCTTATCAGGATCCGTCTTAACTCCTTGGGATGAGATGATATGTCCCAGGTATTTCACTTCGGTTTTGAAGAGTGAATACTTTTCTGGATTGAGCTTGAGGTGGGCTTCTCGAAGTCTTTGAAACACGGCTCTCAGATTTGTACAATGTTCGTCAAATGTTTTCCCGTATACGATGACGTCATCCAAATAGACCAGGCAAGATTTCCAAGTGAGTCCTTGCAGGACGCATTCCATAAGGCGCTCAAAAGTCGCTGGAGCATTGCACAGTCCAAAAGGCATCACTTTGAACTGCCACAATCCGTTTCCTGTCGAGAACGCTGTCTTCTCTTTGTCTTCAGGATGGATTTCTACTTGCCAGTATCCACTTTTCAGGTCCAAAGTTGAGAACCATTGTGCTCCTTCCATTGCGTCCAGAGTATCGCTGATCCTAGGCAGAGGGTAGCTATCTTTCTTGGTCACATCGTTCAACCTTCGATAGTCCACGCAAAAGCGGGTTGATCCGTCTTTCTTCTTTACCAGGACCACTGGAGACGCCCAAGGGCTTTTTGAGTTTTCGATAAGACCCTCTTCTTTCATGGTGGTTATCAGTTCTTCAACCTCACCTTGTTTGGCTAGTGGAAGGCGTCTTGCAGGTTGACGAATCGGCTTTGCATCCCCGGTGTTGATTCGATGTTGAACCAGTTGTGTTCTGCCATATTTCCCTTGCGATGATGAAAAGATGTCTGCAAATTCTTCGAGGAGACCTTCTGCAGTTCTTCGTTGTTGTTGGCCAAGATTAGAGGACTCGAGAATGTTCGTCTTTATGGAGTTCAGCTCTTTGGACTTCAATGTTTGCCTTGGGTCTTCTTCGCTGATCCTTGTTATCGCTGATACAGATTCGCATTGTCCGACAATCTCACCTTTTCTAAGCTTAACTTCGTACGGCTTGATGTTGAGTATTCGTACGGGAACCATGTTCTTTACAGGTCTAACAAGAGTCTTCCCAATGGTGACGTTTTGGGAGGACTTTACAGATGCTGGTTCGACCATGAGGTTTCGATGGCTGCCAGGCTTACCTTTCAATTTCGTCCACACGAATACTTCTGAAGAAGCAGGCAAAGTCAGATCTTCTTTAATGACGGTTTTCACAGATAGCGAGGTCTCATACGAGTGAATCCCATAGATCATCGGAATCTCGATGTTTCGATATTTCAGGACTTGGTTCCCGATGTCCAATATCACTCCGTGATCTTTCATGAAATCGACGCCGACAATGCACTCGTCGCATATATCTGCTACCAGGAACAGGTGAGAGAATTCTAGCTCTGCCATCCGGATCTTAAGACGTACCTCACCATAGACTTTTGCGGATTCTCCAGTTGCAGTCCTTAGACGATAGCTATTGGTGTTGTGGAGCCATGTCTTCTTAACGAGGTCCTGCCGTACAATGGACGCCGTGGCACCGGTGTCGATGGTAGCCACACATTTGTTGCCGTTTATACTTGCTTCCACGGTCAGGCTCTTGTTGTCACGTTTCGTTTGAGAAACCTGGATGGTGTTTCTGTAGCTATCGGTACTAGAAGCCAGCTTCTGTCCCTCGAAATTGGTGGGGTGGGAAACAACTTGAGAAGCAACATTGTTGGAGTTACTTTGACTTGTTGAGTAAGTTCTGTTTCCACAGTGTTGGCATGAGGTTCGTCTTCGCGGTAATCTGCACTGTCGTTGAAGATGCCCAGTCTTGTTGCAGTTCCAGCATCGTGCTGGTCCGTCTCGCTGACTCCTTTCCAGAGTAGCCTTCTGACAAGAGCATTCTTGGACTTCCAATTCTCTCACGCGATGCACGTTTTGGGATGCTTGTTCTGCGGCTTCCATTGTTAGAGCGAAAGCCAATGCTTCTGGTAGTGTTTGCTTTCCGGCAGTGCGAATAGCCCTTTGGAGATTTATATCGCCCACAGCTCTCACAAAGGCTTCAACAGCAAGTTGATTTATTATCTCGTTGCCAGCTGTTGGGTATGCCAGGTGGACTAATCGCTCGATATCTGCCTGAAGCTGCTGCAGAGTTTCACCTCTTTTCTGTGCCCTGTTGTTTAGTTGTACTCGGAAGACTTCTGTCATGTGGCTATCCCCAAACCGCTGTTCGATTGCGTTTACCAGAACTTTGAAGTCACCGTTCTTCTCTGCTGGGATGGTTTGTAGCAGTTCAGCAGCTGCTCCTCTCAAGGCAAGCGTAAGAGCAATGTATTTTTCGTCATCGTCCCAGCCGTTTGTTAACGCTGCTGCTTCAAACTGTTTCTTGTAGATTGACCACGGTATCTGACCATCAAAGCTTGGGGGATTCACTTCTCTCTTTCTTGAGCACTCACCAGAAGGTTCTCGAGCTTTCATCTTTCGCACTTTTTCTAGTTCGCTTGTAATGGTTTCGATCTGGTCGTCTATTTTCTTGAAACGTGCATTAGTCGTTGAATTTTGTTTTTCGACACGCTCATCGAGAGTATTGATTTTGTCTTCGAAGTCCGCAAACCTGCCTTCTAGCAGATTTTTCTGTTCATCAAACCGATCTCGAACGTCATCCCTTTGAGCTTGTAGTTGTTCCAGAACATCATTCTTTTGAGTTTCTAGTTGCTTGAGGACATTTCCTTCCAGTTGTTTGAGGACATTCTCTTGCTCGGTCTTCTGCTCGTTTCTTTGAGTTTCTAGTTGCTCCAGAACATTCTTGTTTTGAGTTTCTTGCTTCTTTTGATTCTCTTCAAATTTGGCTAGAAGAAGTGTCATCATGGTAGATAAGTCAGCAGTTGCATTTACCTCTTCCGATTTTGCTTCCACTTCGAAAGCAAACGCATCTGGGTCTTCATTTTGTTCTTCCAGATATTCCTGTAGCCGTTTTACGAGTTCGATTTTATATCCTGCCGCACTTAAGCCACGTTTGCTTAATTCGGCCTTTAGCTCAGCGACAGTTAAGTCTTTCAAAACTTTACTTATCATTTTTTTTAACTTCACTATTTCACACAAAATAGTTTAATCACTGTTCACTGTTTTATTCTCAATAAGTTTTAATCCCTTATTCTGACACCAATGTAATATTCGGCTTGGTCCGACAATTAAAACTTATTCACTTTTTAAATAAAACACAAATTCACTTTATTCAAATCACTCACAAACTTATTTATTCAACACTTTCAATTATAACTTTTCAAACACAGTGTACTTTACTTATCGCAGTTCACAATCAACTATATCGTTTCGATTTCGAATCGGGTATATATAGTCCTGATAATGGTTCTAGAAACTACTAAACCGAATGTTCCAGAAGTTCTCTTTTTAACCACTAGATGTTGCCCCTCATTTTTAACTGTTATACACATAAGTGTTTACTACTACAATTAAACGATATTAAGTAAAGAGAGTATGTACATTAAATAAACAAGAGATACAGAGTAAGTAAAGAGAGTAATGAAAAGTGTGTACATTAAATATAGAAAGAGATACAGAGTAAGTAAAGAGAGTAAGAAAAGTGTATACATTAAACAGAGTGTAAGAGATAATAACGTATACACATTAGACATTGCAATAGAAAGAGATACAGAGCGTATGAGATAAAATAAAGTGTATACACATTACAATATGTATTATTAAAATGAACTCTAAAAAAAACAGAAGGGACTCATTTTTTTTCAAAAGGACTCATTTTTTCAACCTCTGGGACTCATTAAAATTTGAGCCCGCGGTAACACTGCTGGGTAGATACCTCATTTTTGAAATTCATCTTCGTTTGTTTACAATGGAAACATTTCACACACTTCAGACGTGTGTACTGTATGTGTGTCTGCCATGGTGTTAAAAATCTTGTGTTGCCACTTTGATTTTCAATAGCAGCTCTTAACCTTTCTCTGGTTTTTTGATCATAACTCGGTAACTGGGCCTCGCAGACAGATTTGGTTTTCAGTGGCTGACAGAAGACAAACAGACCTTTAATTTCGTATATCATTTTATATAGGCTGGTTGGGAAAATTGAGAGATATGGTGATTTGAATTCGCGGGAAATTTCCTGAAGGCATAGAAATCGAATAATTAACATTTTTGCCAATATCTCGGCTACCATGTCAATGAATAGAGCTCGGCCAGACCTTTCTTTTGATGTATGATTCGTAAGGTTTTGGAAAAATTTTGGAATTTTTTTTTTTTTTGGCCAAAATTTAGGCAAGGGGTGCCCATGATATTTTCCGAAAAAATTGTCGAAAATAGATTTCGCTAAATTCAACATATTTGATTGTTCTCGTCATCCTGAGCCTAACGTTTCAAGCCAAACTCAAATCCGAGCCCTGGTTGCCGAGACATTTGCATTCGAAGATATTCCTTCTATGGGATTACAACGAGCTAAGGACAAAAACCAATGAAAATGTCCTTTTGATCATAACTCGGTAACCAGTGCTCGCAGAGAGTTTTGGTTTTCAGTGGCTGATAGAAGACAAACAGACCTTTTTTTTCGTATATCACTTGAAATAGGCCCGCTGGGAAAATTCAGAGATATGGTGATTTGAAACCGCGGGAAGTTTCCAGAAGGCAGAAATCGAAAAAAATGTCCTTTTGACTATAACTTTTTAACTGAGTGCTGAAAAAAGGATTCGCTTGCAGGTAAAATGAAGATGATAATTTTGACTGTCGTCGCCGCAAAGTTACAAGCAGCGAGATAGCCGTTTTATCTTAATACCAATCTCTGTGAACCTTATATCGCTCTTTCCTCATCGATTCTCATCATTCCTCATCGGTCCGCTTTTAATTTTGTCGATCGATTTCAACGCCCCCATTTGAAATTGCTTCTATTTATTTTTTGTTCTTCCCGCATGTTACGGAACACACCTTTCAAAATAAAGTGATGGACATCGGTGTTTCTTTTTGTCTGGCAAAAAAAAAATACAAACATCAACTTCAAACCGATACGACGAGGAGGACGGGGTATGGGCTATTGTCTGATCTCTGATCTTAGAAAAAACAACAAGCAAATGGACTCTTAACGAAAATTATATTAATTTAACCCCAAAAGATGCCGAATAATGCTAAGAACCATTCATTGAATACACTGCGCCTCGTGGTCGTAACAATGACGATGACGGGGCGACCTAAATTTGTATAAAGCCAGCAAACTGAGTGGCAATGAGCATTGAATTAATACAAACAGAACGATCGGATAGGCGAAGATTGGACGACAAAAGCGCGTTAAGTGTTGCGAGCTTCTTTTAATGCCTTCGCACCTTTTCCAATAAAGGTGGAACCAAGAGGCACCTGCCTCTAAAGGAAACGACCGACGGAGAGCTAAATTGCCAAACATTTCATCCATTAAGATTTCCTATTAATAAAGAAGAAACACCCACACAACACTATCGAATGGACATCTCTCTAACGGCAGGCACTCAAGACATCTTTTCTTTTTCTCTGTTTTTGTGGATGCTTCTCAACAAGTTGTGGCAAACCCAAGCCACACAGAAAAGACCTCAACAAGCGTATACTTTTCAAGTGCTTTTATAATATCAGATTTGTAAGTAGAACAAAATCGCACTTGACAAGAAGAACCTTAACGTGCGAGTGGAACCTCAGTTTGTAGAGGGAGCATGGGTCGTAAGGAGATGTTGCAGATGGTGAGCTCTTGGACCAGTTTATTCATGAGAGACGAAATTTTTTCATGGCCCCCTTAAGTCTCATGACAAAAAGTTTAGGTATAACCTGAAGGGGCCTCACTCTGTCACTGTTTCTCAGGTTTGTATGTTGATTTGTTGTTAAACAAGCAAAATATCAGAAGAATGGTATCAAACCTCAAGAGGTTACACTTAATCAAACTCAAACTTGTTTGCACTTCAAAGTATATTCTTTGGGGTTCAGTGCTATATGGTATGGTGCCGGCCGTCCCACTGCCTCTCTGGTGGGTCAAGGATTTCTAAGAAGTCATGAAGATTCTATTGTTCATTGCCTGATTTCTTGACAAATTTCCAGCCCTCAGGACTCATTTGAGTTCCAAGTCAATTCTTCACCAAGTTCTAAGGCGTTAGATCCTCGAATTCGAATTCGTTTTGAATAGGAACCGGAAGAGTAGATATATCCATACAAACGGGTGTTTTTTTTCGAGGTATAGAACTTTAAGTTGGCATAACTTTTCAAGACGGCGCCCGATTTGACAGCTGTCAAGTGATTTATTCTCAGTTTGGTTTGGCAATTCATCATAGAATAGACTCACGCCTGAACAACGCTTGCAAATTGTGCAATTTTATCTCGAAAATGCGGAATACGTATCGCGCACTACGTCCATTTTATCGTCGACAAAATCGTCCATCAGACCAGTTAACCATGGAACGTTTTCGCGCAACATTTACTCTAATTGATAACTCGCATCCCTTGAGACGCCGCCGTACGGTGCGTACAGAAGAAGCTATTGCTACTGTGGATCGAGCGTAGCATTGAGGAAGACCCGAATGAGTCCATCCGCCATCGAGCACAGGAATTAGATCTGTGTCCATCCACTTTATGGAAGATTTTGCGGAAGGATCTTGATTACAAAATCCAACTCGTGCAAGAATTGAAGGTAAACGATCATCAAGCAAGGCGTAGATTCGTCGAATGGGTCCAAAACAAGATGGCCGTTGTTTCCGATTTTCATAAGCGAACTTTGTTTAGCGATGAAGCGGCGCCCTTCGGGTTGAATGGCTACGTCAACAAACAAAACTGCCGAATTTGGAGTGAAGCTAATCCTCAAGTGTACGTCAAAACACCGGAAAAACTGACTGTTTGGTGCGCTTTATAGACTGGTGGATTCATTGGTCCGTATTTCTTCAAAAACGATGATGGCCACAACGTTACAGTCAATGGTGATCGGTTTAGAGCCATGATTACTAACTTTTTCATTCCTGAATTGAACAATCATGATGTGGTTACAACAAGACGGCGCTAAGCTCGTGCCACAATCGATTTATTGAAAGACACGTTTGGTGACCGCTTAATTTCACGTTTTGGCCGTGTTATTGCCACAAATGTTTAAAAAAGTCATCGAAAATTGGACGTCCAGCTTGGACTACATCCGAGCCAGCCGTGGCAGTCATATGCCAGAAATCATATTGCCACAAGATTATCTTTCGAAAAAATACAAAATCATGTCAATCGAATATTCCATCGCTGTTTTATTGCAATTTAAAGTTCTATACCTCTAAAAAAAAACACCCTTTCCTACAATTTCATTCTGAATAGGTATCGCCTTTCACTGAGAGACAGCAGCGCCTATGAGGTAGGCTTACCCTCCTTTTGATGTGTCAAGTATTCAAACAACAAATAGGTACAAACCGTGGCTCACAAAAGAAACCCATGGAACGTGCGTTACTTAAAGCAAATAGCCAACGCAACGTAAACACGCATTCGTTTTTTTATTTGTTTTTTGTCTGTCCACATCTTGGAGCAACAAAACTTATTGGTGTTTCACTTCAGTTTTAAATGGTGCAAGCGATCTCTGTCGATACTTCAGTCGTTACAGGCCAAAGACCAGCTTCGATCATAACAAAATGTAGAACGAAAAACATAGCAAAATAGAGACTGTGTACTTGTGGGGCACTTGTAACTTGGGTGGTGCACTCACGTGAAGTCCAACTACAGTCCAGTCCCAGCTGCCATTCATAGAGCACACTTCTTCGTTTTATCGATTGTCCTCCTTGATTTTGCGGGGCATTTGCATGTCTTCGCATAGATATCGTTGTGTTCTGGATGGTGCCTTGCCCTATTCGCTGGCTTTTAACTGGGGTTTTGTCAGTTTGGTTTTAGTCAATGAGACTTTTGACTGCAGTCAATTTGACTTTAAGTCAATTGACTTCTTTTTAGTCAGAATCCTGTGTATGGATTTGTCCAATAATTTACCTCAGGGTGGGATATGAACGTACGCATCTGCTGTGCAACTTTCAGGGGCCAGGAACGTGTACTTTAGGAGCTACAGAGGGCCAAGGAGGCCTTCGGTTGAATTCACCCTGTGCAGAATCCTGTGTATGGATTCGTCCAATAACTTACCCCAGTGTGGGGTGAACTTAAGCCAATTCATATCCTGTAAACTCTTGATACAGAAAATTAAAAAAAATCAATCACAGAGCCATGAATCAAGAGTGAAGCAGTGAACCCACAACCCCCATTCGGGTGTATTCAAATTCAAAGCCTTTATAGCTTGGATCGGGGGCAAGAACTCCTAAATCCGTCTACATCCATTTTTACTTGTTTTTTTTTTTGGAAAATCGAAGAATTTGAATTGATGTCCTCTTCTCCTTCAATGAAATTAACTTTTCTCCAAAAACACGTCATGTACATAGGAAACAAATGCTCTTGCGCTTGTGTTAGTGTTTGCCTAACTAAGGGTTGCAGATGCTTTCAACAAAACATTCAACCAATTAGCTGCCGAAGGCGGAGCATTTGTCGTGCCATCAACCATGTTTACTTTTTGATTTTCAAGTGGGCGTTGCTTTTGAAAATAATTTTCATAATTCAAAAGGATTTTTGTTTGGATATAATTTTAGAGTGTTGGGGGGTTTCCATTCAAGGTCATTTGTTTGTTTCTTTGTGGACGAATTTGCCTTATCTAGAAAATCCTGGAAATCTTTTATTTTGAATTTAAAACATTTCAAATGTCCGAAGGACATAAAACCAAAGGATTGGAAGCAAAAAAGGGTGGCTTATTCTTAGAAGTCTTAAAATATCTACTAGTCGACGCAGCTCTTGAATTCGAGCCCCGATTTAAGGGGGTTCACATTGAACAACCGAGTAGAGGACAACATCGATGTAAACTCCTTAAACAATGGTTTCGTTTCTCGTATATGTTCCCACCGTTTTCTCAAAACCCGTCGGTAGAATTTACTCCTACCGGTTCTTAGAGGCGTTCCCCAAGGTTCAATTTTGGGTCATTTGCTTTTTTCCCTGGGTATACATCGATGAACTCCCTGCTCTTCTGAAAGACTGCTGTTACTGTTAAGCCTTCAAAGCCTTCAATTGTCTCAAATTTGAAGTCGTCTATGTAGGCCTGCCTAAGCCGTCGGTGTTTGGTGTTCTGAAAAAGTTGCATGCATCCTTGAGGACTTTTTGGACCAAAACTACTGCTATTTTGTTGCACTTAATAGACTCGTGACAGACTCCAAGTGACGAAATCCTGCACTGCTTTCTGTTAATACCAAGGTACTCGAAATTCAAATCAACAAATAGGGACAGGTTTCTATACTCTTAGCCTTGCCAATTCATTCAGACTTCCCGACCATAGCAGTGTCTTATCCAAGCCGAGATCTTGGCAATGAAAAACGCTGCTAAACTATTGTGTGACCAGAAGAGAACTTCTTGCACTGATTTTGGCAACAAAGCACTTCCATAAGTATCTCTATGGACAAAAGTTTCTTCTCCGAACCGACCATGGAGCCACTTAACAGGCTTTCAATTTCAAGAATCCAGAGGGTCAAGTGGCGAGATGGATTGAGAGGCTGCAGACGTACGATTATGAAATTCAACATCGGAAACGGAAGCTTCACTCAAATGCTGATGCACTGTCTCGGAGCAAGACTGTAAGCATTGCAGACGCCAAGAAGAAAAAGAAGTGGTTACTGTCCAACGAACCAGAGCCGATCCCATTTATGGCTGGAGCAATGACGAGTTGAGGAAGGCTCAACAAGAGGACTCAGATATTGAACCCATCCTCGCATGCAAGGAACACCCCAGGAAAAACCAGAATGGGCTGATATCTCTGACAGAAGTCCGGCTCAGTGGGACTCGTTGCATGTCCAAGAGGGTGTCCTTCGACGTAAGTGGGGAATCAGCAGATGAAAAGTCCTATGTAATGCAGCTAGTCTTACCGAGATCGAAGA